>CM052705.1:55024087-55169087 GCA_028551405.1 Uromys caudimaculatus
ATTTGCCTGCAAATTTCATAAATCATTGTTTTTAATAGCTGAGTAGTACTCCATTGTGTAAATGTACCACATTTTCTGTATCCATTCCTCTGCTCAGGGACATCTGGGTTGTTTCCAGCTTCTGGCTATTATAAATATGGCTGCTATGAACATAGTGGAGCATATGTCTTTATTAAATGTTGGAGCATCTTCTGGGTATATGCCCAGGAGTGGTATAGCTGGGTCCTCAGGTAGTATTATATCCATTTTTCTGAGGGTCCGCCAAACTGATTTCCAGAGTGGTTGTACCAGCTTGCAATCCCACCAGCAATGGAGAAGTGTTCCTCTTTCTCCACATCCTCGCCAGCATCTGCTGTCACCTGAACACATAGGTGCAGGGGAAATGTTCCTGAACAGAACACCAATGGTTTATGTTCTAAGATCAAGAATTGACAAATGGGACCTCATGAAATTGCAAAGCTTCTGTAAGGCAAAGGACACTGTCAATAGGACAAAACGGCAACCAACAGATTGGGAAAAGATCTTTACCAATCTTACGTCTGATAGAGGGCTAATATCCAACATACACAAAGAACTCAAGAAGTTAGACTCCAGAAAACCAAATAACCCTATCAAAAAATGGGGAACAGAGCTAAACAGAAAATTCTCAACTGAGGAAATTCTCAGGGCTGAGAAGCATGTAAAGAAATGCTCAACATCCTTAGTCATCAGGGAAATGCAAATCAAAACAAGTCTGAGATTTCACCTCACACCAGTCAGAATGGCTAAGATCAAAGACTCAGGTGACAGCAGAAGTCACTCTTGAACATAGATTCTACATATGTAAATCAGTAAAATTGTTATAGAGAGAGCTATGGAAATTCCTCCAAAATCTAAATAGAACTAACATGTGATCTAGCAATCTCACTACAACTGAATGTCTGAAAGAAATTCCATCAATATATCAAAGAACACTGACACCCTTACATACATTAAAATACTACCAATAGTAGCCAAGAAATGGAAGCCACTGAAGTGTCCATTAGATAAATTATAAATGGGCCATAGTATAATATTATTCATCAACAAAAGGTGAAAAATTTTAAAGGGCTTTCATAGATAAGGAAGTTATTGGGTTAGTAAAATTAGCCAAGCACAAAACAACAAGTTCCATATGCTTTCACTCACATCTGACATCTAAAAGACATTGGCCTCATAGAAGCCAATGTATAATGATGGTTGTTAGAGACCGAGGAGATGTGGAGAGGAGAGAAATAGAGAAGGAATGTTGAATAGGTCCTAAGTTACAGTCAGGAAGTAATTAGAAATCCTAGTATTCTATTCCATAATGGGGTGGCGGTGGATAATGAAAAGCTATTATATACAATATTAAATGACGGAAAAATATTTTTAGTGTTTTCAGAATATAGAAATGATGACTGGGTTCTGAAAAGATGGCTCTGTTTTAAATTGGTATATGTTGTATAGTTTTGCCAATTAAAAATTAATCCCTAACAATGACTATAAGTGGTGTATCAGCAAATAGCTTTATTCATATCTTGTGATTATATATATATATATTTTATATATGTATATATATATTATATAAATATTATAAAATTTGTAACCATATCATTTCAGGGCAGGCTGGGGCAGGCTAGGTCTGGGCATTTCAGTTTAATAACTATTTACAATATGGCTTCCCCCATTGTGATACTGACTTCCAAGTAGTTGTAAGTTCACACACTCTCCATAGTTTGGTCGACAGTTGATTGAGAGGATCAGTCTGTGGTAATCTGATGCATGGAAAGTGCCAAATTATAGCCAACACCATGTTGAGCTTCTTCCATTGTACAGTGAGGTAGAATGTCAGGTATTTGTCTTTTTTAAATAACTTTGTCATGTTTAAAAGGAGAATATATTGTCCATTCCAAGTGCAGCCTGTAGGTTCATGAGACTTTATTGCTGTGGAAAACCTCATTCCTTTATTGGAAAGTTGCTAAATTGCTACCACGAATTCTAAAGATTCTTTCCCTTGACTACAAACTTCTTCCCTATAAGAATTATTCTAAGCATTGACTTAAAGTCAAGGGCTATTTGTATATATTAAGGTTATGGGTTATGGGAAAACAGGTAAAGAATGGGAAACATTGTTTGACTTCTCCTGAATCTTCATATTTCACTGTGTCATGATCGTAGTGCACGGAAAGGCTAGGTCTTCACAAGACCCTTCTAACAAGCATCATTGGTTACTGTGCTTCCAACTGTACCTTAAAGTCAGGAAATGTGGAAATTCAAGTTCTTGCCAATTCAACTTCAATCTTATATTTGAATTTATTTCACCTTGTGCTTTAGTACAATGACAACAATAGAAATTTTATTTTGTTGAAGATCCTTTAACATCAAAATAAAACATTAAACTAAGAACTTTATCCTTTTATAGTGTATTACTATAGAACATCACAGTTTCTTTTAGACCTTAGTTTATTAAAGCAGCTAAAGCTTAACAAAGTTAGCAAAGATGAAGAGGCTAGACACCAGTTTGAGTTGTTAAAACAACCTTTAAATAGTCACTGTTAATGTGAGTAGACCATGAAAATTTATAAACTTTATTCATTAAACATATCTTACTTTTTCTTAAAGATATGCTGTTCCTTATTTAAATTTTCTAGAAGCCTGATGTTGAACACAGCTGGAAAAGACATAAGCAGTTAGATATGCATCTCTCAGTCAGTTCTTGTTAATCTTAGTATGCCTCTATAACCTTAATTTTTTATCATCATATATAACTCCATACCAATCCAAAAGTATTTTGTAGACCTGTTGTTGTCATCTCCTTAGTGTAAAAGTAAATACAATCATCAACCAAGGGCTCCATAGGACTAAGAAGTTTTATAGGTGCTGTCTTAGTTGGTCTATATGATGTGGTCATCTTAAGATGGTAGTGAAGTCACCTGGCACATATCCTGTAACCTTACTACATGGCTCATGTTTGCTATATAAAATACCTATTTCTATAAACAAGACTTGAATCCAAGTTACATACACAGTATATTTTAGATAAGACATGAATCACATATATAGTATGTGGTAGCAAATTAAGATTACCCATGAATAAATTTTTAACTATAAGCCTTTTGTTACAAGTATTAAGCAAAACTTTTGTTATAGACATTTTTTTAACCATACCCAATGAACTTAAAAATCCTGATATAGAGTTTACAGCATAGTCTTAAGGAATTTCTGGAGAGCTGAGCTCAGAGAAGTGATAGAGCTAAAAGACATTTAAGGTGGGAAGTAGGAAAACCTTAGCGAGAAGAGACCTTGGAAGAGCAGAGCAGAGCAAGTTTAGATATAAGAGATTTGGGGATCATTTTTAAATCAGTGGCAGATGTTGCTGCCATATGAAAGAATTTGAAAATTGAGCCTGACAGGATTTGGTCATTGATTCTGAGGCCAAACTGTTGGTAGTTTGAGGACAAAGCAGGCAGTTTCCAGAGGAGGAGAGTAAACCCCAGGATGGAGTTGAGAGACAGAAAACAGTATTCCAGAGGCCTGGAAGGGCTTAAGGAGGTTGCAAGGCTCCAGCTTCAATGGAGAGACATGGAAGTTCTAGAAAGGAGCCGAGAGCAAAGAGAAGTATCTTGGTGACAAGAATTCCAATCTAGCTCATCCCCAAATCCAATGAGAGGTTTGTCTGAGAACATTTCCTAAATAACAGAGGTGTCTCTTCCCATGTGACTGGGGACCCAGTAGGCCAAAAGGAGCTTCCTGGAAAAGCAGTGTGGCTTTTGTAGCAAAATTAGACAAAACAGGCAGCTCCAGCTGGACAGGAACCTAGAAGAGAGAGATACCCACATGGGTGTGGATGCCCAGATGGAAGCAGCAAGTCAGAAAGATGAAAAGAGGAGAAGAGGGGAGAGTGGTTAAAGCTGGAGAAAAGACGGACTCTAGACTTTCGAGTCAAATGTGGTGGGTGACAAAACCTAGCAGAAACAAACGATCCGTATATACATTAGGAGAGTCAGATCAGCCACTTGGTTCAGAGAGGCTGGGACCCTCTGAAAGGAAATCATTTCTTGCCCATCCCTGATATTAGCTCCAGATGAACGAAGAAAAATGAAATGAAAAAAGCATATGCCGGGTCCTAAGGGGTTGAGTTTTATTAATAGATGTAAGAGAGAACACAGGCAAAGGTATCTGGAAAAGTCCACACTGAATGTGACCAGCAGACTAAACTGTGCTGTTGGGGATTGGTTCTAATGCTTTGTCTTAATCTGGCTCCCCAAATCACAAGGGAATCTATGTTTCCAGACACTGAGGTTCCCTGTCCTCAATTGGTTTTTTATTGATCAATAAAGAGCCAGCGAGATAAAGGCAGGACTTTGGGATTTCCAGGACAAGGACAAGGGTTGAAAGGAGAAGAATAAGGTCTGCCACGAGAAGGGCAGAGGTTGGATGGACCACGCCATGATAGGAATACAGAAAGATCAGACTTAAAAGCCCATCAACCTGTAAGAATCTGGGAAAGTGGCCCCAGGGGCCACTTGCCCAATTGGGTCTAGGGCAGCAGAGATAAAATATAGATTTAGCAAGTATTAATTCAAGAATACCAGAGGGGAGTGTGTGTTAGCCAGGGGAGGTTTGGAAGTGCTCGGTCATTCCTGAATCCAGAGCTTTTGGGCAGCTGCAGAGAGAATAGGACCAGTTGGGAGCTCAGAGCAGATTAACTATCCCCTCACCCCCAAACAACGGGGGTTAGGGGGGAAGAGAGGGACTAGGAGCAAAGAGGCCAAAAGCAAGCCAGGAGACCAGGAGACTATGAGACCACTGTGGTAAAAATGGGTGGGTTATATAGGGAAGAGAAGTTGGGGGAAAGATGCCCAATGTAATCCTTAGGCTGGAGAGTTTAGGGTAGGGGACTGGGTTTCCAGGCAGGAAGACACTTTAATAGGTATGAATTGAAGAAGACTAGGACCAGAATCAGCTTTCATAAGTTAAATAGGCATCTCAGTCATTAGTCCTGAGACCTACAAAAAAAAAATAATACTAGCTTTTTAAGGTCGAAATATTCTTGCGACATATGTGAAACATCCAAATTAGATAAAGACAGCTCCAGTGCTCTGAGCCCTGAACTTGCTATAGAGCTGTGGAATGGATCACCCAAGTATGTGTTGTGAGTCCTGAAAATTTACTTCAAGAAGGCTTCCAGACACCTATGAAGCTGTGGGCTTTTCCACCTATGCCCAAGTTTCCGAAATAGTGATTCTGAAACCGAATTATTTATTAATAATTGCCTAGGCAAAAGCTTGGATTCTTCCCACGCCCGAACCCTAACACCACCACCCACCCACCCTGCTAGCTAGTAACTCAATTATCTCCTTCATTCTATTCTAAGTCCCGCCACATGGTGGTTACAGAGACCATATTCCTGAGTTCAGGATGAATCTCCTCCTGTTTCTCACTCTATCCCAGAGTCCCCCCCTCCTTACAGGAACTCCCACCTCCTATTTCCTGCCTCAGCTCATTGGCCAGTCAGCTTTTTATTGAAAGGTGATGTTTCCATACAGTACACAAGAGAGACTCTCTATACACCTACAAGATGACAGGTTGAGAAATAGGCAGTGTGAAGGAAATCTGAGGCAGCTCAGCCTGGCAGCATGTCTTCTTGGAGAAGGCAATAGGAGATGAATCACTGATCTCAAGGAATGCAGTTGGATGTTATGCTTCCCTTGGCTGACCTTGTCCTGCCCATTATGCATGGAAAAAATCACTACAGTGAATGTCTGGTGGAAATTTCCCTTCAGTAAAGCTCTTTAAAGTTCTGCTGAGCCCTTACCTCTGACACACCTAGATAAGAAAGGTGTGTCCCAGGCATGCGCCATACATACCATTTTGTCCACCATCGAAACCACTGCCTGTAGAGTGTGGTTGTCCAAGGAAAACTGAAAGATTTGCCTCTGTTAACTTTGCTCACCATGTTGCAACTGTATTTCTGGCCTTCCCCTTATCACAGTGTGATGCCCATTTGCACACCATGTTTTTTCTAGTGACTGAAAAGTGATGGAAGCAGCTTGGCAGCCTGCACGGCAGTGCAATCATTTATTTCTCACAGGGCTCAGTCCTGGGCATTCCCATTGAGCACAAGGCCTTTGAAGTGCATGGTGCATGTAATTTAGCTGACAGTGGATTGCACTAGAGTCCATCTAAATCAAGTCCAAGTCTGAACAGATATCAAAATACCCCCACCCCATAATTGGCAGCTGGTATTTTTCTTCTGTGCTTTTTTTTTTTTTTTTTTTTTTTTTTTTAAGAGCATTTTCTTGGCTACACATTTTATCAATTTTTTGCTGTAATGAATTTTTTTCTGTGATTTTGGCAGTATTTTGGGGTTTTTGCCTCAACATTTTCATATGCTCTTAGCTGCTGTCAAGTATTGCCTCAGTTTATGTTTACAACCGACCCACCAAGAAAGCAAACCAATACGTTTGACATTTTTGACACGTGAGACTAGCTATGGTTTTTGAGTCTTTCTATATAATTTATGTAAATGTGTTTTTTAAAATTTGGGCTGACTGGCCCAATGTGCAGTTTGCAATAATTTCCTAAATGAAAACTCTCCTTTAAAGGAATCTACAAGAGGGAGGTAGTAAAGGAAATTTGAAACAGAGATCAGGGATGCTAATTTACAGTAGTTCTATATGGCAAGCATTCAAATATACTATAATAGCCCTGACTTTTCAACATCCCCATCTACCAGAACCCACGTTAGGATTTCAAACAATCTACCTATGATACTATTTTTAATTCGAGATTAAAATCTAAGTAAACCTGGCCTAAGAAACACCTGGGGTGATTTAATAATAAAGTAGGACAGGGCCACTGCTAACAGTTGGCATCGGGGCATAAAAACACAGAGAATATAAAATGTAATAGCAATTGGAAAAATGTAATACAATTCCGTGAAAATGCAATTAAATCAGGTTGGATAAATAGCTTCCAGGACATAATAGCAAGAAGAGAGAGTTCATTTCAATGAAGTGAAAATGGCAAAAACTGAATAAATAATTTAAAGCTGGAAATGAAAAAGTTCCGTGTGGAGTTTAGAAGACAATTGAGCTCATCTGACCTTGTGCAAGTCGGTTAACCTCTGGGGGCCCCAGTTTCCTTATTAGGAGAAAGGGAAGGGAGGAGGGAGGGTAAGACTACTGATCTCCAAGGTCTATTCAAATTCTGAATTTCCCTCCTGGGCTTGGAGGGAATGAAAATGTAGGCCATCAACACATTAGTGGCTCTGAGAAAAGAACATGCACATAGACAAACTGTGAGTTTGGTTTCCTATGAAGCTCCGATTTTATCTGCCTTTGTTTTTCTTTTTAAAAATAAAAGATAAGAATAAATGTCTGCAGTAATTGAATTTCTGTTTCCATATTTTCCTGGCTAGTTTTCCCTTATCTGGGGTTACAGGAAGAGGCTGACTGCATACAGATAAAGCGGTTCTTGTGGAGAATGCCAGGCTCACACTCTCCATGCTCAGCCGCCCTCCCACTCTTCTGCCCATCTGCTCTCTCCCACCTAATCCTCCTGAGTAGACAAACTAGGTGGGTGCTAATCAGCAGCTAAGGAAAGGGGAACCTGTGTTCTTGCACACTGGATGAGTCACGCATCACAGGTCAATCAAGCAAGGTCTCCTGGAAGAGCTTCTTGGGGATTAAGTCAGTTGGCTGTGAAGTCATGCTGACAATGTCTCCCATGCAACAGACACCAGTCAGAGCCCAGGGGGAAATTGTGTTTATCATGTTTATTCATGAAAAAAAGGAGGTCTTGATAGAAACAAATGTTTCTAATTTTTATTCTTTAGGTTTTTTCTTTTTTTCTTTGAATAAGTAACTTACAAGGTGTAAGCATCTTTGTCATATGCGTCTTAATACACGTTTTGTTTGTAGATTTTTCCTCTCCTACTCTTCCCTGTCCTCTTGCCTACTCCCAGCTTGTCTCCGCTTTCTCTTTCCAATGGCCCCAGAGCCATTTTGTATTCAGGTTACATACTGGGCCACTTCTCCTTAAGATCGTTCTAGTTTCACACACACACACACACACACACACACACACACACACACACACACACACATATAAAAAATAAAACCTAGGATCCACATATGAAAGGAAGTATGACATTTGTCTCACAGAATTTCACTGCTAAATAAAATTCCTCTGTATATCATCTTGATGTTGGTTTTTGTTTGGTTTTTTTGTTTTTTGGTTTTTTTTTTTTTTTGTCTGTAATACAATATACGCAGATTGGTGACTGGTTCTATGTGGTTCTTTGTCACTAGAAATGTACTTCCTGTCATTCTCTATTCTAAAGTAGCTTATCAGTACATGCTAACACCAAGAAATACCCAAAAGAATCTCCTTTACTCCAAACATACTCTTCCTTACCTCTATTATAGAGAAGTAATCCAATTTCCCCTTGAACGTTTGGAAGTCTGGAACAATCACCCGCGCTAACACTGTAATTCCTTTGTTAGTTAGCCTGTTTACTAAAGGACACCAAGAATCCAAAGTGTCCATTAGGGAAGGCTTAGATTCAAATTCCAACGAATGTTTGTTGTGTTTCTTGGCTGTAGCACTTTCTCCCTTGAAATGAAAGATATTTAGTCTGCAAAGCAAAATGTCACAGGAAGCAAAATTTTTGGTAGTACTTCACTAGGGTTAATGGTGAATGATGTGGTACTGTTTACATTTCTACCTTTGATTTCAGGAACTGTGGGTTCAGGTTTTGGAGAAAACTGCTGTATACTAGAGGTTGATTCAGAGCATCTATAGTCTTCCAGACATCTCTGCCCCAGCTTTTCCAATCTACTGTTACCTAGGCAACTCTATAAATGTGTCTTTTAAAGACCATTCCACTGTTCTATCTATAAACCATGATCTTCTATTGTCTAGTCAACTGATCTTAGGGCACACCCCATAAGACCCAGACTAATTCATGAGGATAGGAAGCACTCATATTAGGAGTAAGATTCGTAGGTAATTTCCTTGTCTAAGTTATCTGTGCCATGCAGACCTACTTAGGCCCAATCACATAAACACCACTTCCATTTGATGATGGATTGTTGTTGTACATGTTAAGCTTTATGACTTGGTTGGTCATATAGCATCCAGATCATGAAAGGTAGCTCAGGTCACATGGTAACCTGGTGACCCATTGAGAAGCATTAAGTTTATACTAAAACCTAATATCAGGTCAGAGTTAGAACAGTTTTCTGCAGATCATGGCAGGGTCTTGCTCCAAAATCTCAATAACATCTGCTCTGGTTCATCTATGTAGGCATGCCAAAGTGCCAAACAATATCCATTTCTGACAGTCATAACTGAAATATCATCAGGTCTGCTCTATCGTTGCCCAAGTATCAGAGCCTACACAGCAGCTTGGACCTGTGGAAGAGCCTTATTCAGTTCCATCCCCTATTCAAAACTAGCACTTTCTGAATCACTTGATAAATGAGCCAGAGTAACACTCACAAGTGAGGAAAGCTCTGCATTCAAAATCCAAATAGGGCCATTACATGTTGCACATTTTTCCTTGGGTTAGGAAAGGCCAAGTACTACTTATCATTGACCTTACAAGAGAATAACTCTGTATGCCCTACTGAATTCAGGAAATTTCATTGAAACTAGCAGGTCCTTGAATTTTGATCAAATTTATTTCCCATTCTCTGTCACACATATATTTTATGATCAACTCCAAAGTAGTTGCTACCTCATACTCACTTGGTTCAATCATCATAATATCATCAATGTAACAGACCAGTGTACTATCCTGTAGAAGATAACCTGTGATTAAGATCCCTATGAACTAATTCATCTCACAGACCTGGAGGATTAACATACCCTTGAGCTAGAAAGCATACTACTGGCCTTCACAGCTGAAAATAAATTGTTTCTGGTAGGTGGTCCTTTTGGTCAGATATAAAGAACAAAAATACCTTTGATAGCTGCATACCAGATTCTAGAAAATATGTTAATCTGATCAAATAAGAAAACTACATCTGCTACAATGATGACAATTGAAGTTACTATTTGATTAGGTTTGCAAGAATCAAGTGTGATTCTCCATGATCCATCCATTCATCTTCTTCAAAGACAAAATAAAAGAATTAAGTGAGGATTTGGTGAAAACCATATGTCAACACCTTGATGGTGGTCTTAACCTCTCCATTCCATCCAGGGATGCAATATTGCTTTGGGTCCACTATATTCCCAAGTAAAGGCAGTTCTAATGGCTTCCATGTGGTCTTTCCATCCATAATAACCCTTTCTCCATAGCTCAGAGAACCAGTTGGGATTCCTCTACTTCTAAGTATAGCTCTCCTAATTTTGCACTCTGAGACTGGGGAAATAATCACACAATGAGTTCAGAGACTCACTGGGCACACATGATTCAGTCTTTGTCTCAAACTCCACTGACAATAATCTGTCCTCTGTAGTCTTTAACCGAAAAGCCACAGTGTTGAGGGTCTTCTAAAATAAATGCCAATGCAAGGAGAGTGTCTAGTAGGGCCTGAAAGATATGATAATTTTGCTTACCCTGATGTACTAGTTGCACTAGTAAGAGGCCATAGTTACATTTGGCAAAGGAAGAAAGGAAAACTTAATAGTAAAACTTCTCAGAAATACAGTATTGTCTTTACCCACTGAGACATGAGTCTCTTTCTAGAAATTCTGGATTTGCAACATTGCAAAAGCCTGGAAATTTGTTGAGGAACCATGGTTCTCTATTGCTGTGATTCTATAAAGCCTTCTGTTGGTTTGTTGTTTAATTTTTGTGCTCATATAGAATTCAATGGACTTTCTATTTCATTCCTGGGAACACCATGATTAATTAGCCAACACCAGAGGTTTACACAAGTCAGATCATGAAGTATGATTTGCCTATGCATTATGATAAGTACACTCATCTAGCTTTTGGCAATTTTGATTTTGTCATTACTTTTGGCCCCTGCTGCTGTGCAGGAATCCAATTAAACTGGTTGCATTTAACTTATTAATTAAAGAACTGTGATTTCTACAGCAATGTGTAGAACACAGAGAGCAGCAATGGCAGATATCTTCAAGCATGCTGATGTACTCTAACAAATTTATTTCTCATAATATTAGTGAAGGTACATCTTTGCAACTATTCCATTCACAAAGATGATCTTAGGATACTACTTTTAACTATGTATTAAATGCAGAGTCTCTGCTTAATAGACTCTGATAGATGAACTAATCCTTTGCTGCTTTCAGATTCCTTCCATTATTAATATATACCCTTAGAATCTATTCCCACCACTTAGACTTGATGAAACTGAACTGATTAGTTCATGAGGGGTATAGTACATATCTTCGTAAGTCACACTCTCTTTATCACCTTTACAGTACTATTGAGCCTTAAGTCTGGTAAGAAGCAGGCAATGATGAACCAGTACTTGGAGGCATGAGCTTTGCTTGACTTGCTATTTCCTTCAGGGAAGGCCATTCTAGTTCCACTAACAATGAAGGGTCAAGCTCCTCAGACAAAGAAGAAAAGTAAAATACAGCAGGAAATGGAGACAGTATGAATCTGTAGCTAAAGGGGCAAGTAACTATTTCTTAGGTAAAATAAACCCATCTGAATTTGAGAGTCCATTGCCTTCAGTCTTTTCAGGTCTTCCCACAAATCTCCATCCTATATTATAGGAGCCCAACATTTTTCAGTTAGAGTCTCTATTTTAACTGAAGTCATCTTAGATCTTCAAATTAAATCTGTGTTATAAATTAGACAGTCTTATGATACAGGCATGAATGTAGTCTTTAAATGCTAGTTCTTGACAGAGAGAATATCCATGAACCATTCATCTTCCTCAAAGATCAAATAAAAAAATTAAGTGAGGATTTGATGAGGTATTTTCAACACCTTAATGGTAGTCTTAATCTCTTCATTTCCTCCAGGGATGCAATACTGGTTTGGGTCCACTATATTCCCAAATATAGGCAATTCTAATGTCTAAGGAAGCTAAGATCCTGGTATCTATTCAGTCCAAAGGATTACAAACCTTAGCAGTCTCGATTTTCACAGAAAGCCTAAAGATTTCCCACAGAGCAGTTCGTCTTCAATTTACGTAGAGACTGAAAAATCTGTGTTTCAGTGTCAGTCATGGATACAAGTCCAGTGAAAGAAAATCATAATGCTTACACGAGCAAGGAATGAAGGCAAAAAGGCAAAAGGCAGAACAGCTTTCTCCTAGGATGGCTTAGATCTGGGCCACAGCCAAAAGATGATGTCTAGTAGGAAAGAGCCATTCCTCTTCAGTCAATCCTTCCATTAAATGCCTTCACAGACCCATCCAGAAACTTGTCTCTCAGTTGGTTCTAGATCCTATCAAGTTGACCAAGATTAACCATCATAGAAAATTAGTTCCAGATTTGATATTTTTAATAAATAGGAAATTATATTAAAAGTGAAAGGATTACTGTAACTCAGGTCAAAGCCCAAAAATATTTTACATAATTTTACAAACTTATTAGAGGGATTTTGATAAAACATAAATATATTATTAAAATGGAATTAAAAGCAAAATTAATAATTATGCTATTAAATATAATTCATTTTGACTTCATATAAAGTGAACAGAATTTGAAGAAGCATAAATAGGAAGCTGAGGGTTTGAACTTAACAAATCACTGGGTGACAAAATTATTTCAGAGGTCTTTAGAATAAACACTAAGAAAATGCTAGAGCTCATTGTATGTGGTGATTGCAAGAATAAGAAATCATCAAATTGCTTTGATTTTACTTAAGAAACAATCATCATAAGGATTCTATAACTTCACTGTTTAGATAGATAGATAGATAGATAGATAGATAGATAGATAGATAGATAGATAGATAGATAAACAGACAAGGTACAGGTGAGGGGGAGGAAGGGGAAGAAGAGAATGAGAGAGAGACAGAGACAGAGACAGAAAGAGAGACAGAGAGACAGAGAGAGATGCAGAGAGAGAAAGAGGGAGAGAGGGAGAGAGAAAGAAAGAGAGGCGCAAACAAGTGTTTTTCTTTATAACTGAAGAAGTATTTAGTGTTTTACTGGAATATCACTCGTGGCTAGTGTGGTTTCTAGTCTCTGAATATATATTCAGTATATAAAAGTCTCAAATATTGAAAAGTCAGAAAATTGTAAATAAGAGTGGTTTCATCCTTGAAGTTCACGCTGAATATATGGTATCTATGCTTTATATCACCAACAAGGGCAAACACTTCACTCTTTTAGCATCACATATAATTTTTTTTTTACCTGGATAGCTTTTGGTCTATGTGCAATATCAGAAGACAGTGATCTTATCTTTATGAAGACCATGAAGTGTATGGTATAGGGAAAACAGTGCTGCATTTAAATCAAATTGTTCTGTCAAAAACTGTGTAGACTCCAAGCAAGTCAGTTAACCTTTGGATATTTAATTTCCTGCTCTGTGAAACCAGGAAAGTGACCCAGATGATGTCTTACATTCTTTCTATCTTGAATTATGTGATCAATTTTCTCCTCTAAATTCTCTTTCACTACACAGCTATTAGTTTAAAAAAATGAACATTCCTAGGTCTATCTACTTCCGTAATATTTTTACTTTTTTGGATTCTTCAGAAATTAGCATTCCTTTTATAACATATATAAAAGCAAATAAGGATGAATTTGTTCATTGAAAACAATGAACTGTAAATCTGGATCTATCTCTCTATTCCTACAAAGTAAATATTGAGAGGGACTGCCATATCATTTTCCCAATTTTATTATCAATGTATCCTTTTCTGTTAGTGTCAGGAGGTAACAATAGATTTTCCAGAGATGTCACACATTCAGGTTGTTTTTTCTTTTCCATAAAGGACTTCCTTGTCTACCTTTTCCTTCTGAGGTAATTTCAGGATTCCTTGAAAATAAAAATGTTGCTTTTATGCAAAGAGAAGGAATTCTCACTAATAGATTCATGAATTTCCATGGCAAAAAGATAGGAGACTGACATTTGAATTGACAGAGAAAAAAAACCAAACAAACAAACAAGAAAAACTAATCCAAAATGATGTCCATTATTCCATGAAAGATGATTTGTGGCTTTGCAACTGTGTAAATACCTTAGTGACTTTGGGGTCCTGAAAATAAGCTCATGATTAACTACAAACTTTGGTTCATTGTTTTAGCTTTGTATCTATTATAAAGCACTGAAGATGCTCCTCATATCATCATTTAGACATTCAGAGAATGAGAATAGCTCCCTTCTCAAAGATTACTGAATAACTTTCCACAGTGCAAAACGATCTGGGCATCTTATACTGCAGGTTGCATGCTTACTCAAAATGGCACATATCATGCTTTGTCTTGAGGTAATCATACGGTCCTAGGATATACCAGATTAGAAAGTGAAGCTTACTGTATTTAGGAGGAGAGATAAAGGTAAGGAAAGAATAGCACCAGTCAAGTAGTACTTGAAAATGTTACCTTGGCGATAACATGTAGATAGTTCTGTCTTACAAATATCTAAAAAACTGGTTCCCTCTCAGTCCTAATGTTACTCTTAAGAGAGTTCCTGCATGGACAGGCAAGCATAAGGAAGAAGTAAACCACCTAAGGTTTTACTTAGCTTAGGCTACACATACATCCTCCTAGTGCACTTGGTAGCCCAAGATCCTTACATGAATGTAATAGACACACACATTGCTCTCCAGGTCATGCATTTAGCAACCTGTTAGCCACAAAGAAACCTTCCCTGCTTGCACATTCCTCTCTGTACAAGATGTTTCAGGGCCAGAATCCTTTCAAGGAGTCCATGAAAGGTTTCTATCTGAAACGGTAAATATAAAACCTGAATTGCAGTAGAGACCCTAGAATTGTGGAGATGCCAGGACCATGAGAGGCTGCTGAGGAAAGCAGCAGATATGGAATGGAGCTGGCCCAAGAAAGAGACTATATGTGCTACAGGTAGAAGTGCTAGAAGGCAGGCATGAGACTGTGAAAACCCTTTGGAGTCTAGACAAGGGAGTTATCAGCCCCAGAGGCCAAACATGGTACTGTACAATTTAACATTACTACTGTGCTTCAGACTTGATTTGGTCTCAGCGTTCTTCATTTTGCCCACTTTCTTCCTCTTTGGAATGCTTGTTCTGTGTCATTGTATATTAAAAGTAAGTAACTTGTCATTTGTTTTAGAGGTATTCATGGTTCAGAGATTGTCTTGAGTGCCAGATATGATTTAAACTTTTAATTAGTGTTGGGACTGTTAAAAAAATCTGAGGACTCTGAAGTTGGGCTGTCTTGAATTTTTGCATTATGAGAAGACCATGAACCCAAAGGGTCAAGGACTGGAAGATTTTGACTTAAATGTGGTGTCATGTTGACAAACAGTGCACTTGTGTTGGTTAATTTGATTATCAATTGGGTTGAATCTATAATCACCAACAAGACAAACCTAAGAATATGCGTGTGTGGGATTACCTTGGTTATGATAATGAAGGTAGGCAGAACAATTTACTTTGGGTGACACCATTCTATGGTCTAGAGTCTCAAACTGAGTAAAGAGGACACAAGTTGAGAATAAGCATTCATATTCCTCTGCTTCCTGACTATGAATATAGCGTGACCAACTGCCTCAATATCTTGCCCATATGATTTCCTACATGATGGACTGCACCCTGGTACTGTGAGCCAAAGTAAATCCCTCCTTCCTAATTTGTTTTTGTCTGGTATTTTGTCAGAGCAGGACAGCAGATGCCATTCATACCAATGGTTCATATAGGTACCATTAAAGAAAATTAAGACAATATAACCAAAGCCAATAAGCACATTCATATCACCCCTTTCAAAAAATTTCGAATATACATAGTCATCTCAATGTATGTTAACTAATTTCTGCATTGATACAACTGCAGACCAATTTCACATATTCCCCCCTATACACACACACACACACACACACACACACACACACACACAACACACACACACAGGTGTGCGCGCACACACAAACACTTTTTTTTCTCCATGAAGTCAAAATACAAATGCTCTTGTCTGTCAGGACATGGCTGAGGTAAAATGAGGGCACACTTAGGTGAAGCTCTAGTACTTTCCCTCTAGGCATTTCTATACTATGTCTATTTTCTTTCTGCCCCCTAATGAAAAAAACTCCATTCCTTGATTTCTTGTGGGCACTGTGAATTCCAACTTTCTACAGAAGAAATTTCTACTAAGGAATTCTGAGATCTTAACACTCTTCTGTCATTTTCAGTCCAACATGCAGTCACAGGGTTAGAAGCCAGAATTCCCATGTTTGAATAATCTACACATGTATGCTGATGTCTCTTTTGTCTTCTCTCTCCTGCTTTCTTCCCTTCCTCCTCATCTTCCTTCCTAGGCATTTTTTTTTTTTTTTTTTTTGAGACAGGATCTGTCTATCTATATATTGAGCCTTCAGGTTCACTATGTATCCAAGACTGAGCTCAAACTCACTTACAGCTCCTGCTTCAGCGTCCCCCGTGTTGGAATCACAGGTATTGCCAATAGGCTTGGGATGAATTTCTAACTGTAAATAATTCAAAGTCATGATGATATACAAGATACTAAAGTGATAGAGGATTTTTGGTCTTTCTGTAAAACTGGTTATAATTGAGACATGGATATCATATACACAATGTAAATAAGTAATTAAGTAAAATGGTAACATATTAATGAAATCAATATATTTTAATCTATAGTATTTTTAAAATGATAATTTCATTGTACCTTCTATGACTTCATCATTAATCATCTATTCATGATCTGTAGATTTTCTAACTTCTACAATATCTTTCATTTTGTGTTTATTGTCCATTACCTTTATAGATTTATGACATGTAAAAGTATCCTTAAATCAGTGGTTTTTAAACTATAGGTTTTAGCTATAAAATCAAATTAGCAGTTTACACCCAGCATTTGGTTTTAATACAGAACCCAATGGAATAGGGAAAAAAAGAAGCAGAGGACACTGTGTGCAATAAAGAAAACACTGAGAAAAAGAATTGTCTCAATTAATATGTAAAATTATTTCTTAGTGTGGTCTGTAACTACCATGTAAAATACATTTCTGTAGTCACTTGTAGGTAGATATCAAAACCTCTGTCAAAAGCAATGTATTAGTAATGTTATTTAGTTTGGGTTCTATAAAAATGTATAATTTTGTAGATATTCTTTATTGACTTTTTTTACAGTTGAAAAGCAATCTATGTTGATTTATTTTCACTGACAAATGATATTCTGCTGCAAAATTATAATGTAATTGTTTTATATTCTCCCATCAAACTGTCATTCAGATTGTTTCTAAATTTTTACTACAACAAAAAGTGCTGCAATGATTATTCTTGTTGTCTCCTGATATACTCATATAAGAGACCATACCTAAAATATGAATATGTGAAGGTAGGCATGACAAAACTAAAAATATTTAGAAAAATCATTTCTTTTACTTGTTTAAAATACCCTCCATTTTCTCCTTCATTCTTAGAAACATCTATAAAGAATACAGCATCATATTCACCTCAGTTCATAACAGTCCACTAATACTCTGAACTAGTACTGATACTCAAAGTTCTGAAGTGACCTGCCTGTATATGAGAGGCATTTTCTAGCCCTATAAAAACAATTCTTTTGAGTTCAAACAGAGAATTCAATCGTTCTTAGCTCTGTGGCTCTAGAGAACACTGATTAATACATCACTCAAACAGATGAAATGCTATGGCCATGTACCCTATATAGTGTTTTATCAGTAGCAGAGAGAAATATTCGTACTTGACTAGAAATGTCACGTGCTTCTGGCCAGTCCTGCTTATATGGTCTCATCTAATAGCAGTGGTACTAGAATAAATAGAATACTTGAATGGATGTTTGTCTTTCAGCCACAATTTATTTGGAGATCCTATTATTTTTCTACTCTCTGTGGTAAAGAATTCAACATACTTCTTAGCATAAATTACTGGTTCTGCTTTGTATCTGTTCTACAAGGATCTTTTAGATTTTTCCTCTGGAACACCTGTCTTCATAACATTATGAGTGACATTCTTTATAGGCTACCTCTCATGGTCCACTGCCCTACATAAGATATATGTTCCGTTTCATAAACTGGAAGATAAAATTGCCCTCAAAATTTTAGTTTTCATGTACTTTGACCCTTAGATTTGTGCTAATATTTAGATACATTTTAGAAATGATGAAATTAAACATAAATCAAGATGAAAACCAAGACTCAGGAATCCCATAGTGCAACAGGTAGAGAGGTTCACAGTTAAAATATATGTAGATGTTGCTAAGATTCCCCTGTGAGAAGGTTACATCATGAACCTGGAAGAAGTGACCACTAGTCCAGATAAAGTATTCTGAGAAGACATTCTGAGTTTCCAGAGAACTTATTTGCAAAGGAATAAGAAACTCAGTTGAAAGTTTTAATTAAAGCAATTATGAAGAGTGGAGTCATTTTAAAAATAGGAAGCAGCTAGCCCACAGTTCAAGGCATTAGAGAACATGACGCTGACGTTTAAATGTAGGCATGCTGGTAAAACTGAAGCACACTGTAAATTTGATGGCCGTCAAGAGGTCAAGAGTAGGAAATCAGGAAAGAAGTCAAATCCTGAAAGAATTCATCCTGCAGTAAAGATTGAGCAACTATCAGATGATTCAAGCATGCTGAGATTTCAGTCTTATGAAAACCGTGCTTACCTCAAGCTGAGGGATTAGAAGGGAGACTGAGTCAATAAAACTATGAGGAGTCTGTGACAGTGTCTCAGACGACCAGACACATATTGATAGTCAGGACACAGGTGTTGTTTAAAAAGATATAGTATTAGAATTTGATATTAATTAGACACTAAAGGTAGGGAAAAGGAAAGACTCACATAATCCTAAATCTCCAGTGCTACAAAAAAAAAAAAAAAAAAAAAAGAAATTTGAGTTTGGAAACAGAGTTTTGCCTTTTTTCCCCCAAAGATTTAATTATTTTATGTATATGAGTACACTGTAGCTGTCTTCAGACACAACAGAAGAGACATTGGTTACAGATGGTTGTGAGCCACCATGAAGTTACTGGGAATTGAACTCAGGACCTCTGGAAGAGCAGTGAGTACTTTTAACCACTGAGCCATCTCTCCAGACCTCCAGAGATTCGTCTTTAACAACAGTATATATTTTGATTGGGAATTTACCTAAAGATCATGTAAAATGAAGACCACATGGAAATACAACAAAAATGAGGAGAGAGTTTAGGGGCATAGTACCATCTCAACGGAGAACACCTATAAAGGCCTGTTGGTACCAACAGATGATCCAGGTATACAGGCTTTTGTCTAATTCTGACTTGAGTTCTGTGTGATGCCTATTCCTTGTTGTCAGCTTGACTATATCCAGAATGAATTACAATCCAGAGATGGAGGGCACACCCGTGATCCAGATCTTGAGGCTGGAAGACATCATCTGGATCTTGACATGGAGATCTTGAGGCATAGTGGCCATGGGCCCAGGCAAGGTAGTACACATCTTTAATCCCAGGAGACTGAGGTAAGCAGACCTCTGTGTTCAAGGCTAGTGTGGGACAAAGCAAATTCCAAATCCAGGTACAGTGCCACACACCTTTAATCTGGGCCACACTATCGCAGGATTTTCCCTGTCCGATTACATTAGGACAATAGGAGCCCTGTGGTTAGATAGGGAACAGGGAGGTAGAGCTAAGAGTTACAGAGGCAGGATTGTCAGGGGAGAGAGGGAAAGGAAGATGGCAGCGGACGTGTATCAGTGTGGCTATGACCACCACAGATTGTTATATCATAAAGGTTAGAATGTTGGGATAATTTGTCTAATCTAGGTGGGCAGCTTTTATCATTATCAATTGGCTCTGAAATTATTGTATTGGCATCTTGTAAATTGTGATTTTATTAGTACATAAGTCTGATTGGTCAACTATATGCTTAAGAGCTTTAATTCTACTAGGTAATTGGGTGCTGATACAGCTGACCGTGGGGTGGGTAGTTATTGCATCGGCCTGGTGGCAGAGATCCACCAAGAGACTCAGAGTGATGACTGAGCTGAGATCACCCGGTGGGAGCTCTGCAGTCCGCCAGCACTAGCACGGGAACGTGCCGGTTCTCCTTTTTTGATATTTCCCGCAACATCACACCTTCTGGAGCCCTACATAAGGACATTGGAAGAAGGAAAGCGCACTCTTCGCCTGCCTGCATTTACTTGCCAGCACACCTGTTGGAACCTATGTCTTCAGACCAGCTAAAACAACTAGCCTCATGGGACTGAGCAGCTACTAGATTTTTGGACTTCCTATTCACAGCTACCCACTGTTGGGTCAGTTGGATTACAGACTGTAAATCATTACAATAAATTATCGTAATATAAAAAGACATTCCATAAGTTCTGTGACTCTAGAGAACCCTAATACATACTGTAATCTTTTTTAAAAAATCACAAAACAATGTAGAAATAACCTTAACAATTTTGACCCCCATAATATTTAGTCTAAATTCAATGTTGAAGAAAATCCCAAATTTAAAGTAAATGGCAAACTGAAGTCACTTGTTAGTCACCAGCAAATGTTAAATATGTTTTATACTTGCAAACCCCTCGTCTTCTTTGGTACACTGCTGGGATAATCATGATAAACCTCGCAAAACTCCCAGGAGGTAGGAAATGAGTGTAGCGGTGCTCTGTGACATCCTTGTAAATAAGAACAGATGTTCACCCATCCACAAAATCATTTTGCGCCAGACTGCTTTAGGTCATGGGGTAGCTGAACAAAGGAAATCCTAGTTTTCTACCTGTCCCAGCTCAAGGAGATTGGCATTAGATGTAACTGCTGTTGAACCAACTGGAGTCAGGAAATCTTTCACATAGAATAACACCTTGGGACATGAGAACCTTGCCAAGGAACTCAAAGCACATCTGAGTCATTGATTCACTAACCCCCAGGCAGTCCTTGTGGGATAGAAAATGGCTTTGTGCACAATTTTAAAAGATCTGAAGCCTTAAAGTCAGCAAATTAGTGGCCAAGTCCAAATCCTAGCTAAGTCCTCCTTTTACTAAACTGAAATTCTTGGCAGTTCCCCCTAAGCACCTAGAGAGTCTTGGAGATGCATGCTTTCGAGACTCCCTTGGTGGGTTCAGCTGCCTCCTCAGTATGCTTGGTGCTGAGCCATTACATTTACACTCTAAATGCTCTCTGGAGAAGAGGTGGCCTGGCCTCCACTGTATCCCTCTTCTCATGATCTTGTCCCAAACTGCTGTTGCTTTTAGCTGGATGCTGAGCCAAAGCCCCTGCTGCTTTACTGGAGGCAGAAAATGAGCTAGCAAGACTGATGATCCCCCTCAACAAGTACACAGGGAAACTAACTTGTTGCTTTGGCATTACATGTTGAGCTTCCATTTGGCTAAACCAAGGATAACTGTGCTACCTACCTGCTGGGTTTATTGTGTGGCTTTCAAAAGACGATTCTGAAAACTTTTAAGCCCAAGGATTTCATACAGTTTACATTTTTTTTGATAGAATAGCATATTTTCACAAATATCTTTCAAAAAAAATGGAGAAATTGCTTTCTTAAAGACAGGAAGATGGAAATCACAGCAGGCATTGTCTTTTCCTACACAACGCTGAATTGTTCTGAGAATCCTTTCCATTTTGCCTTTAAATAGTATATCATACCATCTCACATATTAATTATATTATCATATTATATGACATGACAACAAAATTTTTTAATGAAACATTTATTCTCTTATAGACAAGGTATATCTTTTATTCTTTTTTTAAAAAAAGATTTATTTATTTATTTTTTATGAGTACTCTGTCACAGTCTTCAGACGCACCAGAAGAAGGCATTGAATCCCATTACAGATGGTTATGAGACACCATGTGGTTGCTGGGAATTGAACTCAGGTCCTCTGGAAGAGCAGTTAGTGCTCTTAACCAATGAGCTATCTTTCCAGCCGTAGACAAGATATCTTAAAAAGGTTGAAATGAAATGGCTAAACATAGCTTGTGGCATTGGAGTCACCAGAAATTTAGCTTTCTCTCTTGATTGGTATGATTGATGACTGACTGGTCAAATGAGAGGGAAATTTGGCATCCTACAATGATCACTATTAAACGCAAGCCACAGATACTCCTAAACCTGGCACATACTCCATTTCCATTAGTATCAGTAGCATATAGAAACATACAAATGAAGTAGGACTATTTGTCCATTCTTGGTAGAGCTGAAAAAGCAAGAAGAGTTTAAAATCATCACACACTGGCATCCAGCAACTTTCAACAGGTTTGTTCTCAAAGCATACCTCCTTATTGCTTTTAAAAGCACAATCATAGGAAAACATTATTGTAAGAAGAGGATTCTAGAAATATCCATGTGTAAGATGGAGACAATTCTAGAAATGTACTGAATGAAGAATATCTGGGAGTAAGGAAGCGAACAGGAGTGCTGAAACCTGCTTGTTTTGAAAGGATGACCTAAATTAGGAGGTATATAAATAGTACTGTCACTCATACAAGGAAAGATATAATATCTAGAGAGAGTTTCCTATGGTTTTTGAATGATTGCATACTGTTGATCCTCAGAGGTCAGCTGCCCAACTAGTTAAATTTATGACTTCTGTACATAGGTCACTTCTAGGATATGGGCAGTATAAGATTTTCCAGGATGTGTTATAGAGAAAGAGCAAATGGCATATGGGCTATAAAGTTGGAAGTAAGACCTTTTTAATCTAGGGAGGAAAACACACTAAACTCTATTCATGGAAAAGGATGCATCTTTCTGACTCTCCTGAGGCTTTGCCTATTGGTTAGGGTTTCTATTGATGTGATAAAACACCACAACCAAGAGCAACTTGGGGAGGAATGGTTTAATTTTGTCTTCCAGTTTGCTGTCCATTTTCCAGGGAAGTTGGACAGGGACCTGAAGGAAAGAACTGATGCAGACATCATAGAGGAATACTGCTTACTGGCTTCTTCCCCATTGGTTGCTCTTTTTTTTTTTTTTTTTTTTTTTTCCTGTCCAGGACCAGAGAGGTCCAGGGATGACACCACCCCAATGGGCTGGCCCCTCCCACATCAATTATCAATCAGGAAAATTCTCTACAGACTTGCCTACAGGACAGTCCTATGGAGGCATTTTCTTAATTGAACTTCCTCTTCCCAGATAACTCTAACTTGTTCAAACTGGCAAACATTAACCAGGACAATCCCAAAGCAGGTTCTATGGAAAGAGATGCTTCTAATGGTAAATGTGTTCCTTCTAAAGATTCATGAGATTTCATGTATGTATGTCACCTTCTTAGCTTGGTTTTGGAAAATGAAGTTTAGATTAGTTCTGATATTGTCCTAGTTGAGTTACTCATATCAAGTTCTCCTTGCCTCGGTCTATTGGGATGAAAGGCATGCACTACTTTGCCTGGGCCTTAGCTTTTCATAGCCACTATTCCTCAAGATCTCCATGTTAAGATCCAGGTCAGAAACTTGGGTCTTCCAGTCTCAAGATCTGGATCACAGATGAGCCCTCCAATTCTGAACTGTAGTTCATTCCAGATATAATCAAGTTGACAATTAAGAATAGCCATTACAAGTGATTAACTTTTATTTTTAATTTCTGTTTGTCTTTACTTTCTTTTTTCCTCACTTTCATTATCTTTTGCCCAATTTTTCATTTCCTCTGGCATCTCTTTTCCCTGCTTCATTCTTCTCCTTTCTTCCTGCTTGCTCTTCTTTCTTGTTTTCCTAACAAACTTAAGGCCCTATATATCATAGGTGATCAACAACCACTAAGTTCCAACCCCAGTTCTGAGCTTTGTTTTTTGGGTTTTGGGGGCTTTGTTTGTTTGTTTGTTCGTTTTTGTTTTTGAGACAGAATCTCATTATGTAGGGCAGGTTGGCCTCACACTCACATTCCTCCTGCTACTACCTCCCAACTCCTGAAACTTCCTGTTTCATACTGATATGTCCATAACAGCTTGTCGATATTTGGCCAATCTCTGGTATTCAAAACATTCAGCCCATTTTCGATATTTCAAAACAAATACCACCAGGAAATAATTCATATTGTTGAATGGAAGGAGATTAAAGAGTAGTTAGTTACAAGAGTCTTTTCTATCTTATTAGGAGGCTTGACAATATGGCTGGAGTATCAGGCAGCTCTGAGAAAAAGATTGTCCTTAGCAGACAGAAAAGATAAGCTGGGGAAATGTCCCATCTTTCAGAGTGAGATGCATTCCTTGGTGGACAGAGACAGGGTCTGTGTCTAGCGAGGAACAGTCAGAGGTTGGTACATAGCTCCTCTGCTTTCCCAGTGGTATTCAGTTTTCTTAGCATCAGATGGCTAGGTTGTCATCAGTAGGAATGTAATAGAAAAGCTTTGCAGAAGGAGAAAGCAGTCACAGTAGGAATGAGAGCCTTGGTGATATCTCTTCCCAGAGGGTCAGGGGGCCTCTAATTTTGAAAACAAAACCAAAAACAACGGAAAAGTATTTTTATTCCAATAGTGTTCCCGAGAAATAGGCTCTTCGTGCCACACAAGGTCACTTTGGAAGCATCAGCGTCTCTCACGTGGTTGCAGATATAAGGGCAAGATATGTGCAAAGAAAGAAATATAACTGAAGGAGAGATGTCTCTGACTGAGGGAAAGAGTTCTCCCAACATAACAATAAATGGTGTAATCAGTAAAAAGAAGAGCTTGACCTCAGTGAATATATTTTGAAAGATAGTTGTAACTAAGAGTGGGAGGAAAAAAAAATCCTGGCCATGAAGAAGGTTGCCTTGGGTTGAGTAGGATCAGCTATTTGCTGGAGAATGCCCTGTAGAAGTAGCATAGATTTTTTTTCTGAAAATTCTCAATGCAGAATGAAAGGGGTATAAACAGGAAAAGATAATCTTGCATGAAATCAGACCCCTCTCAAGTAGAAAGTGGCCATGCCCTACTGAAGCCAGGACCATCCCAGTTACTGTTTTTTCTGGTGTCGTGGATAGAGAAGCAGGGATTCCAGCTATTGTAGAAGACTGCATTTGAACAGAGCCTCACAACAGGCCTGCTTACATGTCCACTTAGATGGTTTGCTTTACAGATGTATTTTCTGGGCCCTGTTCAACGAATTTTCCTTGTCCAGTGTTCAGGACTGGAAGAACATAGACTTGTTTATTTATTATTTAACAAATTCACAAAACATGCTCATGGGAGCTGCAGTGTGAAACTAAAGAAGGCTTAATAAGCAATTCATTCTCTCTAACCTTTCCCTTCCCAAAGCATCTATCAAACAAGCTCACTCTCTGGGAGAATTTGTAGCAACAGGATTCCTCCAGATGCAAATCCAGACAGGGACACTTGAAACAAGGAGAGCAGTAATTAGGAAAGTGGCTTTCAACCACCTGGTGAATGAGAAGTGGCAGCCAGGAGCCTGTTCCCAAGCAAGAGGCTGCGACCTTCTCATCAAGCATTTCAGTCTCTTAGGGGACATTAAAAAGAACTAAGGGGTTTGAGTAACATTTCCACCAGCCTGTAAAGGAGGCATTCTTGAGACTGTGATTCCCTGGTAAAACTGCATAATGGGGAGGTAGGCAGAAGTAAGGGGAAGGCCGGAGGACAGAAGATGAATTTTTATTTCTGCTCTATTCAACTCAAGTCCCTCAACTGAAACACCGCCCCTCCCCCACTAGACAAATCCTCAACTGAACTGAACTATGACTATATGGTAGGATATTGCAACCAGAGGATACTGAGGACCACTAGGTGGCATTTGTGATTTATTGCTTTCCACGCAGAAGAAAAAAAAAAAAAAACCCTCTGCTGCTTCTTTGCTTAGACTGAACAAGACATTTAACATTCCAAAGCATTTCATTCAAGAAATGCACAGTGGATTCTCTTTATCATGCTCTAAGGGAGTGAGCACAAGTGACAGGCTTGGAAAGTCGGATTTCAGATCATCTGCATTCTTCCTAGAGTCCTCTCTGACCCCACACCAGGCGTGTACATAAGCAATTACTTGTCTACAATTAAGCTGTAAATAATGCAATCACTCCATTCTTGTCCCATCACTCTAGACCCAACCACAAGAAATAATGCTAATCACATACTTATTCAAGTGTGTAATTATTCACAGTTCAACTTCTGTCGCTTTCACCCTGTTTGGAAACAGCAGAACACAACCTGTAATTAGCAAATGTGGCCCCAGGCACTTTTGCTTGGGAGCACGCCAGAGATTCAGCACCTAGGCGTGCCTTTGATCTGGAAGCTGGCAAGCCGCCTCACCCTGAGGCCAGAGAGCTATCAGCACTCTGCAAGTCATGGAGATCAATGAACATGTCAAAAGCATCTACCCCAAATCACATATTACTTGCTTCTTTCACTGTGGTTTCTGTCTTTAGTATATATTTCATAGACTTTCCATTCTTTTTGAACCTTTTGACTTCAGTTTAAAAGGTTACCAAAAAGGTCTCCAAACCCCTGTGTTTTCAACTCAGGTTAAAAATGACAGTCCCCAAAGTCCTGCTTGAAGGAACTTGATCATTCTTAATTTTGCAGTTTTCTTGAAGACTGGCATAATGGGAGTGACCTTTGCTGCCTCACCTCATCTTCTAGGAAATAAGAAACTGAAGACTTTTGCTGGTACTGTGCAAGCTTCTCCCTGAACACTCAGACAAATATGAGACTCTGGTTGCAAGGACAAGCAGATGATTCAGAGGAAATCTTTCAGGTGGGGCTATAGAGACAGCACTGCTACACAGATCCTTCTCAAAAAGGCTCACCAATACAAGCCCAGCTATTTAAAAGCAAAGCAAAGCAAAATAAACAAACAAAAACCAGGACTCGATAACCATCTTTTTTGTTCTCATAGACATCGCCTGATTGAGATTTGGTGTAGGGTTTTGTATTTGAATACATTGAACCCACAGGAAGCAACAAAAAGGCATGATGCCATAGGGCATACAGACATGACTGTGTTTATTGTTAAAACAAGGCTTTATTTTCGTTTTATGTGTGTTGCTCGAATGTATTTATGTGTGCCAGGTGCACATCTTTTGCCCAAAGAGGTCAGAAGGGTATGCTGGATCCCTGGGAACATGAGTTGCAGATGGTGTAACATCTGCCATGTGGGAACTGAACCCTTGTCCTCAGCAAGAGCATCAATTGCTCTTAACCACTGAGCCATCTTGCCAGCCCCAGCATGGATTGATTCTATCTGCATGCTGTGGTAAGAGTGTTATTCGCTTATTTGAAGAAAGGCTATTCTACCTCTGTTAAGACCTCCAGTGGCAATCATCTAATGAAAACAAATTTGCGAATCTAGCTTCGATTAATATCTTCTCCTGGCATATCCAGTTAAGGCAGCACATCTTTACTTCAATCAAATATGGGATACTTTTCCCAGTAGAAAGGTAAATAAAACTACAATTCAGCTTTTTACATGTAAAAACCAGTCAGACTTTTGTTCTAAGCAAAGCAAAATCAGTTTGTAAAATAGTATTTTGAAATAAAAAAAAATAGGAGGATAGATATACAAGTATATATTAGACTAGAGTGTCCTCAGTGCAGAGTGCTGCCAAGTCAGGGTGATGTGTGAGCCATAGCAGGATGTGGCCTGGCCAAGCAGCTTAACCAAATGAGCCAAATTAACCCTGGAAAACCATGTGGTGACAGATGTGATGGCCAGATTGTTATGATGTTTCTATTTCATTATTTTTTAAAGATGAAATCCTACAATAGCTTCTGTGGGACAAAGTGGAACAAGATTGAGCAGCTATCTGGTAATTTTCATTAATACAGACTGACAAACAATCTGGAGCACTTTTTATAAAACAAACCCAAACAAAGATTCCTGGTTCCTCCTGCACCAGTAATCTTCCCCATCTGATAAATTCTTTTATGGCACAAAAGAATTTCCTATTTTAAGACCACAGATAAAAGCCTATCTGTTTACTGCCTACAACGTAGTGCTTTGATTTTTATAGCTTCACTTCATTTAGTCTACAAAACTCTTTCTGTCATTTTTCAAACTCAGTTTCAAAAAATTGCATTATACAGTCCACTAACAAAATTATCAGAAAGTCCGCCCGCATTTGTGACTCAGAAGATTGGTGCAAAGATGAGTCACATACGGTGTCCCAAACTGCTTCCCAAAAGGACAGAAAAACATTAAAAATGCCTCTCTCTCGTCTTCGGGGAACAAATACATTTAGTCAAGCAACTGCATCGAAATCTGTTTAACTGAGAAGCTAAAGTTAACCCATCATCCACTGCCTCCATGTCAGGGATCACAAATCGCCCTATTCCCTGCCGTCCTCCCCTTAGCCCAGGCAGCAGCCATCTCTTAGCTGGTTTCTCTAACTGGTCTCCCCGTGAACCCTATCCTCTGGGTGTGTTCATCCCAGGCAGCAGTGACAGTGATTCTAAAGCACAAGTCTGATCACCATATAGTCTGATTGCAGAGTTTCCAGAGCCTTCCCATTGCATTTAGAATTAACATACCTTCTGTAACCTCCAGACTACCGTCGGATCCTATTTCAGCCTGAGTTTTCACTGAACATGATTTTGGCCAGCGTCAATGGCTTTGAACTGTCCAATTGTGTATGTCCAATCACGCAACCTTGTGCCTTCTAGTCGGAACGTTCTTCATCTGGCTTTGCCAGTAGCCTCAGCTTACAGGGCAGATTCTTTGTGACCACCCAGTGTAATTCAGGGGTGGAGGTGGGGGGTTCTGTCTTTAGTCTCAGACATCTGATGAATCCTTTTGTGGCAAAAAAGAAAAAAAAAAAAAAAAAAAAAAAAGAGAAATGTGGTGGTTTGAATAAGAATGGCCCCTACGGGGACTCATACATTTGAATGTTTAGTCACCAGGGAGTGGAACTCTTTGATAGGATTAGAAAGATTAGGAGGTGTCACCTTGTTGAAGAAACTGTGTCCCTGGGGGTGGGCTTTGACATTTTCAAAAGCCTACATAGGGAGAGCCCTGTGTTTCTTTTTCTGTCTTGGCCTGTGGATCAAGACGTAGCTCTCAGCTACTGCCCCCTTGCTATACATGCCGACACGCTCCCACCATGAAGATAAAGTAGTAATTCTCTAAAGCTGTAAGCAAGGCCCCAATTAATTGTTTCCTTTTTGTAAGAGTGGCCTTGGTCATGGTGTCTCTTCCCAAAAATAGAATCGTGCTTAAGACACATAACCATTTGTAATGAGTGTGTTGGTCCTCACTAGACCAAAATTGGAGCAGCCCATGGTTATAATTCACCAGCAGATCCACAATGCTGAATGGATCCCTCAAATTCATTCTCAAATAAATTATTATAATTTAAAAATTCTGAGTATTGAAACCTGAAGTGTGTAAATTGCCAGTTTTGAGGTTTGTGGGGTTTTGACAGTTTTTTCTAAATTTCATTCTTTTTTTAAAAAAAATATTCGTTTTATTTTTCAAAGTTGGGTTTCTCTATGTAGCCCTAGTTGTCCTGGAACTTGTTTTGTAGACCAGGCTGGCCTTGGAGTCATAGAGATCTGCTGACTTCTGCCTCCCAAATACTGGGACCAAAGGTGTGTACTACCACTGCCCAGCTTGTTTTTTTCTAAATTTTAATTAATGTGTGTCCCCATAGTGGATGATACTCTTCTCCATATATTTTATCTTAGAAAGATTTTAAACATAAGTCCTCCAAACTGGGCAGTTACTACTTATTCAGGCATACTTTTTTTTTTTTTTTTTTTTTTTTGGTTTTTTTTGAGACAGGTTTTCTCTGTGTAGCCCTGGCTGTCCTGGAACTCACTCTGTAGACCAGGCTGGCTTCGAACTCAGAAATCCACCTGCCTCTGCCTCCCAAGTGCTGGGATTAAAGGCGTGCGCCACCACTGCCCAGCTCAGGCATACTCCTTTACATACTTACCTATAATATATCTTTGTTTCAAATGTAATCTCTCTGACTTGAGGTATCTTTTAAAGCAAGTTGTAAAAAAGCAAAAAATCTATGATGTTTTAGCATGCCTGTTATTAATTAGTTCAATATTCAGTTAAAAGTTATTTTAGTATGAATTTTACATATGGTGAAATGCATAGAGATTCTTTACTAATGTTTATGAACTGTACACAAGAACAGTACCTGTGTTTTTTAATAGCCAATAATGTGTGACTCAAATCATTTCTTTATGCCTTAAGTCACATTTACTTACATATGAAAAGACAGTTATGCATCTGACTTATTAATGTCTTTTAATTTATATGTACTCCATGGTATGAATATATTGTAATTATTTTCTTCTTAAATATATTCTCCTACTGAAGGGTATGAGGAATGTTCTTAGTTTGTGACTACAAGTAAAGTTTTTATGAGCATACATCTAAGTAGACATTTTTTTTAATTTTAAAGATTTTATTGATTTATTCTATGTATGTGAGCACACTGTAGCTGTCCTCAGACACACCAGAAGAGGGCATTGGATCCCATTCCAGATGGCTGTGAGCCACCATGTGGTTGCTGGGAACTGAACTCAGGACCTCTGGAAGAGCAGTCAAGTGCTCTTAACCATTAATCCATCTCTCCGGACTTAAGTAGACGTATTTTATAGACACAGCTTTCGTTTACCTGTGTAAGTAAATATGTAGGAGCAGGATTGTTTAGTTTCTTCGAAACTGAGGACACAGTTCCATTTTCCTACTTGAATTTCCTAATAACCTTGTAAATTTCTGTCATCGTGTTTCTCATTTTAGTCAGTGAATTGTATTTTGGACAGTAAGAGGTATCTCCCTGTGGCTTTAAGTTTCATTTCCACGGTAACTAGTGATACTGATAATAATTCTCATGTCTATATCGGCCATTATGTATCCTTTCAAAAGATTGCCTCTCACCTCCGTCACCCTCACCACCACCACAAACTACCCTTGCCAAGCGTGGTTTTTCAAATACTATTTTCATTTCCTGTTTTTAATATGTTTTGTTATTGAGTTTTACAATTTCTTCATATAGCAACCATTATTCCGAATGTTATGGAGCCCCCATATTATTGTTATATGTTACCAGGTTAGATGGGGTCTCCCTTTTTTGTTCATAGTCTTGTTAATAAAAGAATTTGAGAGCTAACTCTGAAGAAATTAGGAAGACAATTTTATTAGAGTTTGAGAGCAAAAAAACAAAAAAAAAGAAAAGAAAGAAAGAAGGAAAGGAAGGAAGGAAGGAAGGAAGGAAGGAAGGAAGGAAGGAAGGAAGGAAGGAAGGAAGGAAGAAAAAAGAAAGAAAGAAACAAACCAGGGCAGATAATCTGTAAATATCTGTTTCTTCCTGGAAGAGGAAAATGAGCAGAATGAGCCATATTGTTGAGTTAGGCTGCCATGTTCAACAGTGAAGGTCAGCAAGCAACCACATGGCAGCAAGCAACTAGAAGGTAAAAGGGCAGCTGCTTCACAGAAAGAGTGAGAAAATGCAAAGTACTGGGAAAACAAGGTTAGGCCAGAATCTGAAAGAGATTCAGAAGATGAAACAGGATAAGTTATACTGTTGTGAGTAAAGATTCAGGAAAACAAGCAGACATAACAGGGTAGCATGACTGTGACTTCGGCTTCACGCTTCCTTAACAAGGGAACCAAGAGCAGGATTTCTGAAATGGATAAAAACATTCAAAAATATCTTTATAAGAGAGGAGATCTCTTTACAGGAACGATTACTCCTCCAATCTCTTTAGCATAGCTTTAGGTGAATAGCCTTGCTGAGCAGTGATCTCTTGGACTAGTGACTGACAGATCCAGCTCAATTAATTCTTAAGGGAGAAGACAACAGTATTCAATGTTTACATCTTTGGAGCAGAGCATAATGGGATGTCTCCAGCAGAGCCAAACGAAGATTTCATTGAGATCTATTCTTAATGGCCTTTGTCAGAGCAAGATGTCAACTTGGCACAAAGCTAGAGATACCTGCAAAAAGGAAATCCACTTGAGAATTACTTTCATCAGGTTGGCCTAAGGGCATGTCTTTAAGGCATTTTCTCCATTATTGACAGATATTGAAGGGCCTAGCCCACCAGAGATTGTGCCACCTCTGGGCAGGTAGGCTTCGGCTGGATAAAACAAAATAGTTGAACCCAAACCTGGTAGCAAGCCTATAAGAAACATTTCTTTGGGGTTTTGGCTTCAAGTTCCTGCCTTAACTTCTTCTTTTGGGTTCCCTTGATGATTGACTGTAACCTGTGAAATAAAATAAACCCTTTCCCCTCAAATTACTTTTGATTAGAGCTATTTATCACAGGGGGGAAAAAGCTAACTAAAAGATAAAGTGGTGCCAGGGAAGGACAGCATTGCTGTGGCATGCCTGACCATGCTATTTGGGGGAAGATGATGAAAGGAGTGTGGGGCTTTGGCCTGGAAAAGTCATTGAGTTCTCAGAATTTAGTAGCTGATTGTGCCAAATTGTAAGATAATGCTAGAGAAATAAGGACAACAGAGGCATGGCTTGTGATGTTTCAGAGAAAAACAAAGATTCTTTCAGGGCTTTTCATATGATATTTTAGATTTTAAAAACTAGGGAGGTGAAACCTTTACTTTGCTGGAACAATGGATGCTGATTAGCTGGGGCTAAAATATAAACTGTGATTGATAAGAGATCAGAATTTCCTCAGAGTCAGCACATAGACACTGTAGTCTGGGTCAGAGGAGAGGAATAAGGAAAGGCATCTCAAGCTGGCAGATGAACTCGGCATTACCAATGTGTAAGAGTCTCCCATGTAGTACTGGTATTGAAGGTTTAAACTTTGACAGACTGAGGGTGCCCTGGCGAGCTGCTAAGCCCTGACACTTTGGAACAGGGCCAAGACAAGATCAGGAGAAGCCATTGGTGATACTATAGCTTCAGTTACAGTAGAGACTAAGGATCGTGGGACTGTAGAATAACCACTAAGTTCAACAGATGAAGAGTAGAACTTTCCTGGCAGAAGCAACGACGTGGAATGGGCAGAGCCCATTGAAGCCCAGAAGATCATGGGTCACAGAGTTTGAACATTGAGCTTATTATTCTGTAGGATTTGAGTTTTGCTCCGATCTGATTATAACTGTGCGCTCTTTCCTCTCTCTCCGAATAAAAATGTATGTGACTTGATTTTGATTTTTCAAGTGCCCAAGATAAGAGACTTTGATGTTTTAAGAGACATTGACCTGTTAAAGTGTTAGAGTCTTTAGAGACTGGGGGCTATTTAAAGTTGTACTATAGTTAACAATATCATTTTAACATGAGCTCTTGGGGACAAATCAGAAAGGGAAGATTGTGGTTCAAAATACTGTGTTTGCATGTCAAAGACAACAAGGATTAAATGCCATGGTCAACTGTCTACTAGACAGAAACCTAGTGATATCTGGGAAGAGGAAGCTACAATTTAGGAATTGCCTCCATCAGAATAGTCTGTGGAGCATTTTCTTGATTGTTGATTAATGTGGGAGGGCCCACTTCATTGTGGGTAGTGTCACCTCTGGACACATGGGCCTGGACTATATAAGAAAGGTAGCTAGATGAAGGTGACCCTGGAACCAAGCTAGCAAACAGTATTCCCCAGTGGTTTCTGCTTCAAGCTCCTGCCTTGAGGTTGTAAGTACCACAGCTGGTCTTGAACTTAATAAGTAGTGGAGGACCTTGATTTTCTGATCCTCCTACCTCCAACTCCTGAGGCACGCATCACCATACCCAGTTTATGTGATGCTGGAGATCTAACTCAGGGCTTCATGTATGCTAGGCAGTCACTCTATCAACTGAGCTACATCTCCATCTTTCATATTCTTAAGACATATTTTTTTAAACAGTGCTAAATTGTTAATAAATAATACTATACATTGTTATTATAACCAAATGTATTGCCTTTTCATTGTTGCTAGTTTCTGTGATCCCAGAAATCTTTGTCTAACTCCAGTTAATAAAGATAGTTTTTCACAGTCTTTTTTGAAAGATAATACCTTTGGACATATTCCAGTTTGAGTTAATTTTTGTGTATGGTGTAGGGAGAAATCGAGTTTCTTTCTTGTGGTTTCTTTTGTTGTGAGGTATCCACCAGAGAAAACTACTTGGACACAGATTCAAGCCAACAGAAAGTTTTTATTAGTGTTCCAGTGACTATACTTGGTTTTGGAGACCCAAGTGCAGTCTCAAGCCTATCTCAGGATGGTCTTTTATGCACAAACACCACATCCTGGGGTGATACATCCTCAGTGAGCAAGAACAATCAGCCAGAAGCACAATTACAGAAGCCAAAAAGCAAGGTTAGTACATTTAGGGACATTCCCAAAACTATAGCTTTCCTGGACTCGGCCTTTGTTTTTGTTTTGGCAAGTGTTGCCTACATGCTAAGTTGTAGAGTCTGGACAGTATTTTCATCACACATTAGTTGTACTAAGGTCTGGGGGACTGTTACAGTTTTGTTTTGCTGAAAATATTTTCTTTACTAAATGCTTTAGTTTTTCCCTTTGTCCATAAAACAAATGCTGTCCAATTGTGAGTTGATTTCTCTTGTACCTGCATCATTGATTTTTATGTTCATTCTAATGTTGGTACTATTCTTGGTTATTCTTGGTTACTGTAACATTATGGCAAATCTTAAAAATCAGAGTATCTGCCGGGCAGTGGTGGCAGACGCCTTTAATCCCAGCACTTGGGAGGCAGAGGCAAGCAGCTTTCTGAGTTTGAGGCCAGCCTAGTCTACAGAGTGAGTTCCAGGACAGCCAGGGCTACACAGAGAAACCCTGTCTCGAAAAACAAAACAACAACAACAACAAAAAAATTACAATATCTAAATATGCCCCAATGAAATGATTCAGTAGGTACATGCACCTGCTTTCTGAGGATCTAAATTTTGTACCCCGGACCTATATGAACAAGAAAAGAGCAAACTGCCACATGTTTTCTTCTGTGGTATGCATGTACACATCACACACATGAATGTACCCACACATAAAATAGTATAAATACGTGTGCGTGTAAATGCAAACAAATATAAATATGTAATTTTTTAAAAGACCTCCAAACTTTTTTTTTTTTAATTACAGATTTCTGTGGTCATTCGAGATTGTTTTGTGGTCATTCGAGATTGTTTTACATTTTCTTTTCTTTTTTTTCTTTTTTTGGTTTTTTGAGACAGGGTTTCTCTGTGTAGCCCTGACTGTCCTGGAACTTACTCTGTAGACCAGGCTGGCCTCGAACTCAGAAATCCACCTGCTTCTGCCTCCTAAGTGCTGGGATTAAAGGCGTGCACCACCACTGCCCGGCGATTGTTTACATTTTCATATCAACTTTAAAAACCAACTTGTCAATTTCTACAAAACCACTACATGATTGGTTGACATTACAATGAATTAAGGATAGCACTTTTATTTTTTAATGCAGCTGTATGATTTCTAAAGGGCAACCCCAGCCAGCCTTTTCTTTTACTTTGGAGGATCCTTTCAGTTCTCTGTAGAAGGTTATTTGAATTAGATTGTTTACAGTGTGTTTCCTCTCTTACAAATGGCAGCCCCTGTTTTAAATACATTTAAGAGTTTTATATTTATAATCTTAATTATTGTACAGACAAATCCCAAACCCCTCGAGTGTGAAATTATATTATTATTATTATTATTATTATTATTATTATTATTATTATTATTATTACAAATTACATATGAGATGCCCGAGGAGTTAAATTATTTCCTGAAGGTCAGGCAACTAGGAAAAAAAATGAATTCAGATGCCTCTTACTCAGTAGTTCAAATGTCCCAGGAAACTGAATTTTATTTTCCTTTATTGCCCATTATCCTATTAATGTGTGGTTTTGTATGAGCTGGTATCTAAAAGCTGAAGGACAGGGAGATGAAAGAAGGTCATTTTGCAGTGGTGAAAAAAGCGCAGGCCTTGAAAGAGAAAGAGTTGGTGATTTTGTCTTCTATTCCATGCTTGTACCTGCTACATGGGAACCGGGAGTAACTGAGACCACATGGAGGCTGAGGGCAAAAAGTCTCTTTCCTCGTTGGGTGAGGCACAGCTCTGTCTATGGGCTAACCATCTATAAACATCGTGCCTAAGATATTTTCCCTCTTGAGTAATTCACATGTGATACATTGGCAATAGCTGCAGGCCCTGACTCTTCCTCCTTGCCTCAGATTCGCTCAGGGCAGCAGAGAGAACACAGAGATTCACAAATGAGCTTTCTTTGTAGAGCACTGTTTGCTTTGAAATTTTTTCATTAAATCTCTTTCACAAATAAATTGCCCAGTGTCCATAGGGAATATTTCCATCTTTTAATCGCATGCAGTTTGAATTGACTCTATGATTTTGAAATGCTTGGCCTGGCTGTATGGAGGGCACTGGCAAGGGGGAGGGGGTTAGACCTTCAGACGCCCAGCCCTTGAAATCTATTTTGAATGTAAGTAACAGAAGGAAGCCCCAAAGGGAGCAATTGGAGTGAGCTCATATTTTGTGATGTATTAGCACCCGCTGGGACTGGAATTCTAAATGGAGAAAGTTAATTATGCTCCTTACCTATTGAGTTAGTATTGGTTCCCGAAGTGAAATCTTGGGGTCCAACCATCCTCTCCTAGGCTGCAGAGTCATTCTAGATTGGTGGTTTAAATAAAATGTCAAGTATTTGATTGCCATGGAAACATTATTACAAAGTGGTCGTAGTCTCACTTCCTGCTGTAGAATTACAATGATGTGAATTAGCATGGTCTCAGGACACCTTCTAAAATGGCTGGAGCTGCATCCCTGCAAAATAAGTGAGTCATACATGCACAAAATGAGAAGCAGTGTGGCATGCTCCTATTCACTCACGTCTCTCTGCACACAGCTATGAGTTGGACAAATTCCAATTTCTTTGAAAAGGCAGGAGCAGGTGATACCGACAGACATTCGCCTGGAATGGTCCTCCCTTCTTGTGAACCAGCCAGTGAGAATTGTATGTAATCCAGAGAGGAAGAATGTCAAGGCCAGTGCTGGTCACCAAGAGATGAAGCTCTGGAAGGTGCAGCATGCACTCTGGGTCCCGCTCCAGGACCTCTTCGTGGAACACATGTTCCAACTGCCTTCTCTAGGCTGATTAGCAGAGCACTGCTGATTATGTTATGCAAATGATGGGAGATGGATTTCACATTTCCCCAAGCCAGGCTTTGCACAGCTTTGCATTTATTATCCCCCTTTAAAAATACAGAGTCCTTAGAGGAAGGGAATGGCTCATTTTTATTTGTTTGCCAGTAGAGTTGGCACAAACCTGTCAGGCAATCATCTTGGGCTGTGATCTGCAAACTTGCCCTTTGTTGTTCTATCCCCCAACCCCTGATTGTTTACAAGACATACAGAGACATCTACACACCTCCAAACAAGTTATCTCCTGATCCTGCAAAATTCGTCAGCCTGTGTGATAAAAATGCTACATCGTTGGCTGACAAGCTATCAGTTCAACCTAGAGTTCAGTCCCCAGTATCTTGTCCTCATTCTCAGCTCAGAATGGGAAATACTTAGCAGGTCCTGGCTCTTGCTTGTACAGTCTACCACCTGCCCCTTGGCACTTATGGTACTGCTTTCCACTTACTGATGTTTATTTGCCACCAATAAATAGGAACGGTTCCCCTCCTTTGGAAATAGAAGGATTGAAGTTGTGTTTGTTGTGTTTTACCAGTAAGATCTGGAAGTCAAAGTTGGGGCTTTCAGTTTTACATAGAAGTTTGAGGGCCATGTCCACATTTAGAATGATTCTGAATACGATGGGGAACTGGTTCCTGCTATTCCTACTCCAGCTATGAAAGTCAAGAAAAGAGTACAACTAGCACTGCTTTCTAGTGCCCTCATCCCACTTTTCTTTCAGTTTTTACTCAAAGGAGGAGCTACTATGAATTGCATAAAATGAGTGACCAGAAATTAATTAGGAAGACATCAGCGGGCATAGCCAGCTCCTCCAGAAGGATTTGTACGATGATTTTCCTGATTTACAAGATGAAGCCTACAGACATCATGAGAGAAATGACTGCTCCGGAAAACTTGGAAAGAGATAAACCTTTGACAAATGGCAACAAAATTCTACAGCTCTAGAAAGGATGAGAGATTTATAATCCAGATTTGCAAATAGCCTATTGCAATGTATCTTTTATGAATCATGACTTCTAGATGTGTTTTATCATATATACAAAAATGTATATACACACACATTATATATGCACATTCAAGTTCGTTTTAACAATCGTTTCTGATCAGTGCGCATACTTGGATTGTACTAAGAAAATTGAATATGTAAAAATGTAAAACATTAGGCCTTTTACGTTGATTGAAATTGACACAATTAATAATAACAGCTAACATTTACTGAGTCCCTTGTAGGCCAGGAACATTGCAGTCCTTTTTCGCTGCTAGACCAATGCTAGTAAACAGAAACTGCCTCCATTTTTCAGAGAGGAAAATGAAGGCAGAATAAATGACCAATTGCTCTATAATGTAATGTCATCAGGACTAACAAAAGTCTTCAGGCTCAAAGCTTGAGTTACACTCAGTAGGGAGTCTTGTAAGTTCCAGCAGCAATAAGCCAATGCTAGAGTGCTCATAGAAGAGAATTATTGTTTTACAAATCCAAAAACTTAAAAATTGGCTTCCCTTGAAACTTGTTTTGCTGTTTGAATGATAGGACCATGTATTTTTCCAGCTCTTCCAGTCTCCTATTTTATAAAGTGAACTTATTCTTAGGTTCCTTATCGTGGCAAAGTATATCTTCCTTCCTTCTCTAGATGCCCAAATACTTCTCTGTGGTGGTACAAAGTACATTTCAACATGCTAACTGAAAGAGAAGATTTAATTTTCTTTTAACTCCCAAGAAAAATAGAAGGCTTGTCTTTCTTTGACTCCTGAAAAATGTTTTGGGTTAGAATAGAGTCTGGCAAAATTATATTCCAAGTGGTTTTTACTTTTTTATTACATCTTTTACAATTGTTCAGCGTGCATATGCTTGGGATTATGCAACCTAGTATGCACATAAGTGCCGCAGTGAGCACATGGAGGTCAGAAGCCAACTTGGAAGAGTCAATTTACTCTTGCTACCATGTGTGGGTCCTGGGGAATCTCAAATAGTCCAGCTTGTCAGCAATTGCCTTTATCTGCTGAGCCATGTTCGCAGCCCACATTCTCAGTCTTAAACCAATTCCTTAGGCAAGGGAAATGCTTGAGTCAGAGAGGCAGGAATAACCGTACATATTCACATAGTAAGAGGGAAGGGGAGAGAATAAAGACAATCATTTCCTGTTTACACATCTGTAAAGAAATATATAGTATAGGAAATGACAGCAAACTTACCTATGCAATGATCTGCAGAACACACATAAGTTTCAAATGCAAATAATAATAAAAGTGGAAAAGGCTTTTTTTTTTTTTTTTTTTTGGTTTTTCGAGACAGGGTTTCTCTGGGTAGCCCTGGCTGTCCTGGAACTCACTCTGTAGACCAGGCTGGCCTCGAACTCAGAAATCCACCTGTCTCTGCTTCCCAAGTGCTGGGATTAAAGGCATGCACCACCACTGCCCGGAGGAAAAGACTTTTTTAAAATGTAAGAAATTATGCTAGCTAAGAAGTAAAAAGGAGCCATGCTGGCTAGGTTTATATCAACTTGACACAAGCTAGAGTTATCTGGAAGGAGAAAACCTCATTTTAGTAAATACCTCCAAAATGTCTGGCTGTAAGGCATTTTAAAAATTACTGATTGATGGGGTAGAGCCCAATCCATTGTGGGTAGTATCATCCCTAGGCTGGTGGGTCTGGGTCCCATGAGAAAGCAAGCTGAGAAAGTCATTGGGAACAGCCAGTAACCAGCACCCTGCATGGACAGCTCATGAGTCCAGATTGCTGCCCTATTTGAGTTCCTGTCCTCACTTCCTTCGGTGATGGACTGTGATAGGACAGTATAGTCCGAGCAAACTCTTTCCTCCCAAACTTGCTTTTGGTTATGGTGTTTCATCATAGTGATAGTAACTCTGACTAGGACAAAGACAGAGTTTAAGACAGGGAGTTTAAGCATGTTGTACTGCTATGTTTATATTGCTTTGTTTTAGCACAAAATAGCTAAGAGCTGTAACAGAAAATCTGGAATGCAAAAAAAAGAAAGAAAGCAAGAGAGAGAGAGAGAGAGAGAGAGAGAGAGAGAGAGAGAGAGAGAGAGAAAGAAAAGGAAAGAAAAGAAAGAAAAGGAAAGAAAAGAAAAAAGAGAAAAGAAGAAAAAGTTGCTCACCTGCAGGGGAAGAAGGAGTGCATATAGGTTTTTTTTGGGTAGCTACAATTGGAAAAATAGTTGTAAGGAAGCTGAGGATGGTCCACAGCTTTCTAAGACTATTATAGATGTACTGAACAACTATGAGCTGAGAATGACCTTGTTGGCTAACTTATTTTTATTACTTGAGCTAGAGGATACGTTTTTCAGAGTGTGGAGTCTTCTTTGCAAAAACACATATTAAGCAAATACCTGTCCCCTTTAATATAAGGCTTTTGTGTCTCTCAACACTATATATGTTAAAAATATGGTCCCTGGTGTGGTGGTGTGCTGGTATGGTGGTGTGCTGCTGTGCTGGTGTGGTGGTGTGGTGTTATGGCGGTCTGGTGGTGTAGTGAGGTGCTGGTGTGGTGGTGATGGAGCCTTTAGGAAATGAGACTTTCTAGAATGTCTTTTAGTCCTTGGGGAAGTTACCTTCTGAAGTGATGAAGGTAGCTCTCATGATATCCCTGAGCTTCACGGAATCAAGATATTTTAAGATACCCTGAATAATTCCCTGGCTTCCTGTGTGACAATGTTATCTATTGCTCACAAGAGGAGAAAGTAGGTGAAGGACGGAGAAATGAGGCAATTCATGCCTGGATAGAGAGGAATGGTCCTTTCTAGAACAATCTACCTTGGTAAGTTTTCAGATTCCAAGTAGTCAGCCCTAAACACATATGCAAATACGCAACATTAAATGACTCAGCAGATTGTGTGTGTGTGTGTGTGTGTGTGTGTGTGTGTGTGTGTGTGTGTGTGTGTAGCACAATTAGTTAAAGAAGAAAATATTTGGGAGAAAGTGTGAGGATCATGGGAGAGGTTGGAGAGCTAAGAGGGAGGGATAGAAATGATGTAAACCTAGTAGCTATATATGAAATGTTAAAAATGTAGGAAGCTACACATACACACAAGAAAGAGCAATTGAGGAAGATGTCCAATTTCAGCATCAATTTCAGCCTCCACATTGATGTGCACACAAAAACACACACCGAAAACCAGGTGGCAATGGAAGCAGAAAAGTGGGGGAAAATGGGCTAATGCTTACAATTCAAATTAACAAGCGAATGTGATTGGTTAGGGGTTATATAATCGAGTTTAGATTGTATGTAGTTTTCTTCCTTCTGTCCTTATCTATGGTCCATGGCAATTCCTGATATAATTTGAGGTTTTGTCTAGAGAAATGAGAGAATTAAAAAACCAAAACACCGACTTAGCACTATGTAAGAAAAAGGAATGGCCAATTGATAACAAGATTATTAGTTGGGACTCTGCCAAGACATTAACATATGAACATTGAAGGGCAAAGTGAGATGACAAACTGTTGTGTTGACCTTGTAAAGTACAGCCTTATTATAAAGAAGCAATTTTAGACACTAGTGGTTTCAACTGAAACTTTTCACAGCTGTGATTGAGAAATGTCATGCTGTCAGACACTATGGGGAATGGTTCTGATGTAAGGAGCAGAAGATCAGCTACAGTTTTGCTTGGGCCCGAGATGCATCATTTCTTGCTGTGGTACTTCCTGTTTCCTGTGCTTCCTCAGCCAGCCACTCACTGTAAGGTAATACTAAGCCATGAACAGTGCTTTTGAATCAGTGGATATGTCCCTACCAACACATTGTTCAGGAATAACCAGGTCACACTTGTGCTTTTTGTCTATGTTAACCTACCTTCCCTCTCCTAATGCATTTTTAAAAAATATTTTTATTTTAGTGATTCTTTGTGAATTTCTCATCATGTACTCAAATACCACTGATTTCACAATTTTTTCATATCTGCCCTTGACCCTTGTAACGCCCCCCCCAACAGACACACACATACACACAAACACCAAGAAACGAAAGCAAAAAAAAAAAAAAAAATCTCACCATGGAAGATGCACTTTGTCATGATATGTCACACAGTACACTCTTTGTCAAAACAGCTTATTTGCAAGTGTTCATTGTTGTAATAAGCCATTGGTCTGGTTGGAGTCCTCTAAATTCTGCAACACCATCAATACTGGACACTCGTGAAGACTACTCCTCTTGAATATCCTGCTCTCCATTACGCATGCCCAGAGTCAGCTCTCCCAGTAGGAACCAGCTAACCTGAATGCTGCAGCCAGAGAGGCAAGGCCAGCTCTCCTTCGTCCATACCACCAGAGCCAGCTCTCCTGTGCTGCCCAGGCAAGGGCTGGATATGGCTCTCCTGTACCCATGTATTGTTAGTTACTCATTTGAATTTTTCTTTTAACAAAAATATTATTTATTCTATGAAAGTTTCACACTTCTATAATTTTTCATGCAAGGTACCTTGACTCATCAAGGGTGAGGCTTCAAAGACAACTCTCCTATCTGGGTTGGAATTAAGACTGTTTTTTTCTTTTGCAGATAAAGCTGAGTTGCTGTGAATTAATTTCTGCAATGTCCATGTCTTGAGAAATTGGTATGTTTAGCCTTGTTATCTCCAGACAGCTTGGAATATCACAGCCATGATTCATTCCTTGAGCTCCTCAAAATTTCTAACTAAATCTGAGCCTTATGCACCATGATAGCACCATGAGTAATCCCTCAGCATGCCTTCAGATGAATCATCTTCAGAGTAAGTCAACAATAAATATTGGTGGAGTATCTCCTTTGATGCAGCCACCATACTTGGCATAGTCAGGACGAGGCAATGGAGAAGGAAGTAACATTCTCTTGTCTTAACAGAGCTTTTAGTCCTCACCCTCAGAGCTCAGTAGTCAGAAGCAGGAAGTTCAGGGGATTGACTGATCAGTTAATTTAATCAAAATGATGAGTTCCAGATTCATCCAAGTTCCTGTAGGTATCTCAGTATAAACTGCTATTGCTATTTGCTTACTCTAAGGGAGCTAGATTCTTTTCAAGGGCTGGTTCATCCATATTGAAGATTTTTTTATTCAAAAATTGTTTATCTGCCAGGCTGGGAGACCTTCCTACCCACTCACAATCATCCTGTCAGGCAATTTAGTGGCAAGCTCATCAACTTCTCTACTGTGCCACTGACCATGCTCAACCCCTTAAAGTGACATCACAGGATGGTTATAAGCAACACTGGCTTTGCTTGTATCTAGGAAAAGAAAAGTTGCACTTCAGCGAAATCTCAAACATCTCCAATGATCAAAAATGAGTCCTAATGGCCATGGGCAAGGACCTCCTATATCTGCCTTAAGTCTAGGCTCTTAATGACAATTTCTAAGAAAAACACTGGTTCTAGAGAACTAGAGTCTTTGGCAGCAGAGAAGGAGAGGAGCAAATGGCTGGAATAACAGGGAGAGCTCATGTGTCTATGCACGAGCAGGAGGAAGAGACCTGCAACTCATTTTTGTTCAATTCATTGAAACTGACTTCTCTGAAATTTGGGGGAAATTAAATGTTATACCTTCATTCAATGAACTCAGTGACTGCCTTTGCTTTTCATGCCATGCCCAGCATGCAGCACAGTGCTGGATCGACAAGAGAGTCCTCACTCAGTGATTCTTAAGTGAGTGAAAAAAATGGGAAGAACCTGAGCCAGGACTTCATTCTACCGTAATGCCTAAAATATAAGATAACATTTGATTGCAATTTATAACACATTCTAAGCTTAGATACAACTATATAAAAGACTATTCAGTGCTACAAGATTTATTTTGCATACTACTTATTTAGCAAGAACATGTAATATGCTGAGAATGTGATCTTTGCAAATATTTCCTTTAAATTTTAGAAAGCTCTCAGCTACAGAGTTTGTAGCTTGAACTACAGAGAAGTGACTTAGCCAAGTGAGGTCAGGATGCTCACTCACAGCTCTACTTCAGACTCTGGCTTTTGTGGGCTGTGCTCAGCTACTCTGCATTTTCCATAAGATATATAGCTATTTCATACCTGGGCATTCTACTTTGAGTACTAAAGTGGGCACTTATTATCATCTGATTTCCTTTGATTCTTCTCACTGGAAGTCACTCATAGAAGATCACGTGTGGAGTACTCACTTCTACCAAATCCTTTAAAGCATATAGTGGATACAAGAGTGCTTTATTGTAGCTTGCCAATTCCTATAGAAAGCAATCCTCTGGGAAAATAGCAAATTCTGTGGGAAATTCACTCCACACTCCTATTTCCTGAGAGGAAAATTTGAAAATAAGAATTTAAGATATTCTCTCAACCTGTGTATTTAAGCCCCTTTAAAGGTAGTGTAGTGGTCAATTAAATGAATTGTTAAGGAATATACATGAGGAACCTTGAACAATGGAAGTAGGAGCAATTTACCCATCACAAGTGTTCTGGCTGGTTTTGTATGTCAACTTGACACAAACTGGAGTTATCACAGAGAAAAGAGCTTCAGTTGAGAAAAATGCCTCCATGAGATCCAGGTGTAAGGCATTTACTCAATTAGTGATCAAGGGGGAAGACCCCTTGTGGGTGGTACTATCCCTGGGCTGGAAGTCTTGGGTTCTACAAGAGAGCAAGCTGAGCAAGCCAGGAGAAGCAAACCTGTAAGAAATATCCCTCCATGGCCTCTGCATCAGCTCCTACTTCCTGACCTGCTTGAGTTCCAGTCCTGACTTCCTCTAGTGATGAACAGCAATGTGGAAGTGTAAGCTAAACAAACCCTTTCCTCCCCAACTTGCTTCTTGGTCATGATATTTTGTGCAGGAATAGAAACCCTGACTAAGACAACAAGTACTCACAAAACTTCGATAGAGTCTTATCTACCCAGATTTTAACCCTTTTTCCCCTTTCTCCTCCTACTCTCATTTGTTTGTTTGTTTGTTTGTTTGTTTGTTTTCTATTTAATTGAGACAGTTTCACATGGTAGCTCTGGCTGGTCTGATACTCTGCCTCATTATATATTCCATGGTGATCCTCCTGCCTCAGACTCTTGAGTATTGGGATTGGAGGCATGGGTCACTGGATATAGCACCTATTTGTTAAATGACTACAACATAAGATTAAAATGAAACAAGATAAAAACTTGTTTATAGACTACAATGCAACTAAACAATCACCTTAGAAATTGGTTATAGCAAGGACTCATGATGAATCAAGACTTTCTACTGCTTGTCATCTGCTTATCAAAAGTGGGATCTTTTTCCCACTGAGTCAGAGACAAATGAGATTTTTGTTGCCACGGAAGTGACAGGAATAATGATGGCATTTCGTGAACCCAGGTCTCAACAGTCCTACTTCTCCTATTTTGTTTTCTTGGAATTCTTTTTCTTTAGTTATCTAAAGGTGTAATAGGAATGAGGTACACATGCAGAACGTATATGAGCAAAACCTTTAGATGGCATGACTATAACTTCAAGTGTGGCCTGGTAAGAAATCCATGAGATTCACTGTCAGCCCTCTTTGTAACTGCAGGTGCTCATGCATTTCATATGTATACTTCATTCAACATAGACCACTTACACCCAAAAGAACCCAGATTTTAATAAAAGCCAGAAAGCTTTAACAATGAAGAGAGATTTTGTGCTCTCTTAAATGGTTTTAAAAGCACAAACTTAAAATATTTGAGAAGAAATAAAAATAACTCTTCCTCATATACCCCCAACTGTAAATAAATAGTGACTATGCATAGGAAATCTGAGTGACTGTTTCAGTGTCTTCAGCATGCACTTATGAGAAAACATGTCCAGCCCATTTGCCACTCAAGTTCATTTCTATAGTAAACCTTTGGCCTTAGAACACTCTCAAGAGTAGAGATCAGCAGAGGGGAGCAGCAGAAATATCTTTTGGGTTTTAGAAAAATGGACATTTTGTATCTATATTGTTACAAAAACAGTGGCTTCCTCCCAACTTCTTGAATGCTATATAGGTCCTTTAAATTAAAATTTTACTGGCTAGGCATGGTAACACATGTCTTTAATCCCAGAATTCAGGAGGCAGAGACAGGCAGATATCTGTGAGTTTGAAGCCAGCCTGATGTACAAAGCAAGCTCCAGAATAGCCAAGGTGGTTACACAGAGAAACAGTATCTTAAATAAAACAAACCAACAAACCAACAAACCAGTAACAACAACCAACCAACCAACAACAACAAAAACAAAAAACAAAAAAATGTCGGCCAGAAAACCAGCTAAGCTGCCTGCAAACCTTTTTTCTCTCTGTTCTATACGCAATCCCTCAGTCTCATCCTTAGCTCTGTAAAAGAACACCAGTTATAGCCTCCCCCCCCCCTTCCACCTACCCTCTGGCTCCCACAGATGTCCCTTCTAGCCTCTCTCCCACAGCTCATTGCTGTATCCCAGGCCCTAACTCCATCAGGCACTGACTGCTCCACCAAAGACCACTCCAGCCAGAAAACCAGATAGACTGTCTGCAGACCTTTTTTCTCTCTGTTTTCTTAGACACAAACCCCCAGTCTCCTCTATAAATCTGAAACAAATCACCAGGTGCATCCTGCCTTCACCCTGCCCACATCTCCTGTAAATCCCACAAACCATTCTGTTGTAATCTTACTTCAATCACACACCCCTGTATCCCAGCCTCCAACATTAGCAGGCATTCCCTCTGAACAAGGCAGTTGTGCACGCCAGGAAAACAGACGAAACATAGCCTGAAAATCCAGAGATAAAACAGAAACCAAGGGATAAAACACTAAACCAACCTTAGACAAACTCAGAAATCAACACCTTCAGCTTTAATCACCCCAAACTCAGAGTTCTAGGTGCCAGAATAAGAATACAACCAATAGCAGCCAGGGCAATATATCTCCACCACAGTCAAGCTATCTTACCACACGGCCCTGAATATTCCAACATAGGCAAAACACACAAAACCGATCTTAAAACCAATTATATGAAGATGATAGATGTCCTTAAAGAGGAAATGAATAAATCATTTAAAGAAATCTGGGAAAATACAAACAATTAATTGAAGGAAACTACTAAATCTTTTAAAGAAAGTCAAGAAAATACAGTCAAAGGAAATGAGTAAAACTGTTCAGGACCCATAATATACAAATAGAAACAATAAAGAAAACACAAACTGAGGGAATCCTGGAAATCAAAAAATTAGAAATTCAAACAGGTACTACAAAGGAACACACTTCACCAACAATATTCAAAAGATAGAAGAAAACATCTCAGGCATTGAAGATTCGATAGAAGAAATGAATACATCTGTCATTAAAAATACTAAATCTAAAAAGTTCCTGATAAAAAGAATCCATAAAATCTTGGATACTATGAAAATATCAAACCTAAGAATAATAGAATTAGAGGAAGGAGAACAAGCACACCTTAAACACCAAGATAATATTTTCTACAAAATCATAGACAATTTTTCCCTAACATAAAGGAGATGTCTTTAAAGGTACAACAAGCATACAGAACACCAAATAAATTAGACCAGAAAAGAAGGTCTATTCACCACATTATAATCAAAATACCAAACATATAGAAGGAAGAAAGAATATAAAAAGTTGGAAGGGAAAAAAGACAAAGTAACACAGAAAGGCAGACCCACTAGAATTACATGTGACTTCTCTTCCGATGGAGACGCTAAAAGCCAGAGGGACCTGGGATGATGTGCTGCAAACTCAGAAACCAGCAATGCTTTCAATCAGTATAAATGGAGAAAATAAGATAATATATGATAAAATTTAAACAATATAGATATATAAATCCAGCCCTACAGAAGGTGTTAGAAGGAAAACTCCAACCTAAGGAGGCTAACTATACCCATTAAAACATAAGAAATAAGCTCATACCAGCAAAACCGAAAGAGAAGTGCGCACACACACACACACACACACACACACACACCCATCACCACCACAACTGCTGCCACCCTTACCCCCAATAACAACAAAATAACAGGAATCAATAATCATTGGTAGTTATTTTATATCAATATTAATGGTCTTAATTCTCCAATAAAAATATACAGACTAATGGAATGGATTCTAAAACAGGCCGCTGCATCTAAGAAACACATCTCAACTTCAAAGATATTACTCCTGGGATAAAGGATTGGAAAATGTATAAAAAGTAAACCGACCTAAGAAGCAAGTTGGAGTTGCCATTTTTATATATAACAAAATAGACTTTTAACCAAAACTAATCAGAAGAGATGGAGAAGAACACTATATATTCATCAAAGGAAAATATCCACCAAGTTGACATTTCAATTCTTAACATCTGTGTCCCAAACACAAGGGAACTCAAGTTTGTCAAAGAAACACTATTGCAGCTTAAATCACATATTGACCCTCATACACTGACAGTGAGAGATTTCACTATCCCAATGGACAGGTCATCCAGACAAAAACTAAACAGAGGAATCCTGGAGCTAACAGATGTTAGAAACCAAATGGACCTAAGAGATATTTACAGAACATTTCATCCCAAAATAAAAGAATACAGCCTCATCTCAGTACCTCACAGAAGTTTCCTAAAAATTGACAATATACTCAGATACAAAGCAAGTTTCTGTGGACACAAGAAAATTGAAATACCCCTTAGATCCTATTAGATAATCATGGAATAAAGCTGGACATAGACAACAACAAAAATAATAAGTTTACAACTCATGGAAACTGAACAACTGTCTACTGAATAAAAAAAAAAATGGGTCAAGACAGAAATAAAGACAATAAAGGCTTTCTAGAATTAAATATAAATTAATATAGATCATACCCAAACCTATGGGACATAGTGATGACAGTGCTAAGAGGTAAGCCCAGAGCACTAAATGCCTATATAAAAAAAAATTGAAAAATCACATACTATCAAGTAAACATCAGACTTAAAAGCTCTAGAACAAAAAGAATTAAGCATACCCAAGAGATGTAGACAGCAAGAAATAATCAAACTGAGGGTTAAAATTAATAAAACAGGAGCAAATAAGAGTAGAAAAATCAACTAAATAAAGAGCTGGTTCTTTGAGAAAACTAACAAGATAGACAAATCCTTATTGAGAATAACTAAAAAACAGAAAGAGAATATCTAAACTAGGAAAATGAGAAATGAAGAGATGGACATAACAACAGACACTGAGAAGGAAATTCTGCACTCCATTAAATTAGAAAATCTAATAGGAATGGATAATTATCTCAATGGGTACTACTTATCAAAGTGATATTAAGATCAAACAATTTAAATTAACCTATAAGACCAGTGGGGGAGCTGGGAATGACAACAGTCATTAAAAGCCTCCTACCTCCCCTCCCCCAAAAGCCAGTGTCTAATGGTTTCAGTACAGAATTCTACCAGAGTTACATGTGTTCATGCCAATACTCTAAAGTATTCTACAGAACAGAAACTGAAGGGATATTGCCCAATTTACTTATGAGGCCACAGTAACCCTGATAACCTAACTACATAAAGATTCAGCGAAGAAAAAAAATACTAGACACCAATTTCTCTTATGAACATAGATGAAAATATACTCAAGAAAATACTTACAAACTGAATTCAAGAACAAATCAAAAGGATTATCCACCATAATCAAGTAGGCTTCATCTCAGAGATGCAGGAATGGCTCAAAATACAAAAATCAGTACATGTAAACTGCCATAAAAAAAAAAAAAGACCATATAAATAAAATTGAAAAAAAAAAACCCCACATGAGCAAAAAAGCCTTGACAAAATAAAAACCCTTCATGATGAAAGTACTGTAGAGAGTAGAGATATGAGGGACATACCTAAACTTAATAAAGGCAATTTATAGCAAGCTCATAGCCAACATCAAATAAAATGGAAAGAAACTCAAAGCAATTCATGTAAAATCAGGTATAAGACAACATTTTCCACTCTCTCTGGATCTATTCAATAATTTACTTAGAGTTTTATCTTTAGCAATAAAAGAACTGAAGGAGATGAGGGGGTTAGAAACTGGAAAGGAAGAAGTCAAATTATCACTATTTGCAGATGATATAATAATAAACATAAGTCACCTTAAAATTATGCTAGGGAATTCCTACAGCTGATAAACACTTTTAATAAAGTGGGTGGATATATGATTAAATTAAAAAAAGTCAGTAGCCCTCATAAATACAGATGACAGACTGAGGAAGACATCATGGAAACACATCTTTCACAGTAGCCTTAAATAATATAAAATATCTTGGGGTAACTCTAACCAAGCAAGTGAAAAACTTCTGTGACAAAAATTGAAGTCTTTGAAATCGAAGAAGATATCAGAAAATAGAAAAATCTCTCGTGTTCATGGATTGGTATGATTAAATTAAAATCTGAAGGCAATTCTTTATTGTTCTTGAACAGACACTTCTCAACTTCATATGGAAACACCAAAAACTCAGGACAGCTAAATCAATCCTAAACAATAAAAGAACTAGTGAGGTCATTAGCATTCCTGATTTCAAGCTGCACTATAGAAACTATATTTAAAAAGATACACGCTATTGGCATAAAAACTCATATAATGATCACTAGAATTGAACTGAAGATGCAGACATAAATTCAAACACATATGGACATCTGATTTTTGATAAAAAAAAAAGCCAGAAATACACACTGGAAAAAGCATAACATCTTTAACAAATGGTGCTGGTTTAACTGGATTTCTGCATGTAGTAGAATGCAAATAGATCCATATTTATCACTGTACACAAAACTCAAGTCCAATTGGATAAAAAACCTCAACATAAAACCAGACATAAGGAACCTGATAGACCAGATTGAACATGCTGGCCTAAGGAGCAACATCCTGAATAGGACCCTGATAGCACAGGGACTAAGATCAACAATTAATTAATGAATAACATGAAACTGAAAAGCTTCTGTAAGGGGAAGAACACTATCATTTAAGAAAATGGCAACCAAAAGAATGTGAAAAGATTTTCCCCAACTCTACATCTGATAAAGGGCTAATGTCCAAAATGTATAAAGAACTCAAGAATCTAGATATTTAAAAAAATCAAATAATCTAATTTAAAAATGATCTATATGATCTAAACAGAGAATTCTCAATTGAGACATCCTAAATGGCTGAGCAGCACTCAAAGAAATGCTCAATATGCTTAGCCATCAGGGTAATGCAAATCAATAATAACTTGAGAGTCCATCTTACACTTGTCAGAATGGCTTAGATCAATAACCCAAGTGACAGCTCATCCTGGCAATGATGTGGAGCAAAGGAGACACTCCTCCATTGATGGTAGGAGTGCAAACTTGTAAAGCCACTATAGAAATCAATATGGTGGTTCCTTAGAAAATTGGGAATCAAACTAGCTGAAGATCTAGCTATACCACTCTTGGCCATATACCCAAAGGATGCTCTATCCTACCATAAGGAAACTTGCTTTACCATGCTCACCATGGGTTTATAGACAGAAACTGGAAACAACTTAGATATCCCTCAATAGAAGAATGGACAAACAAAATGTTCTACATTTACACAATGCTATATTATTTAGCAGTTAAAAAAAGTATATCATGAAATTTGTAGGCAAATAGATGGAACTAGAAAATAATTATCCCAAGAGAAGTAACCCACATCCAGAAAGACAAATATGGTATGTATTCTATATTAGATTTTTGGTCATGATAATCAAGCTATAATTTGTAGACCTAAAGATGTTAGGTAAAGAGGAGGGTCTAGGGATAGAATCAGTGATCTCCCTGTGAAGGGAAAATAGAATGAATTTTTATGGATGGACTTTTTAAGGTAGGGACAGGAGTGGGAGAAACCTGGGCAGGGAGGAGGTGGAATGGAGGGATAGAGTGTAGGAAGAAATGGCTGGAATTGGGGGTCTGTGGAAACTTCCTAGAATCTATGAAGACAAACCTAATAAGGACTCCTAGAAATGGAAGATAAGGAATCTCAACTGGCCATCTCTTGAAGTCAGGCAAGGCTTTCAATAGAGGGACAAGTCTGCATTCACTTAAGTCATCAGCATACGGTTCCAAATAAACCCCTCAAATAACTCAGGTTGAATCTAGGATAAAGGTTTGCTCCAGTCATCATCAAAGAGGCTTTCTCCAGCAGAATATGCAAACTAATGCAGAGACCCAGAGCTGGACATTTTGCAAAGAGAGAGTCTAAATTGGCGGTCTTTATCAAATCCCTCCCCTCAAAGCTCAGAGAATTCTTTGGAAAAGGAAGTGGTAAGAGTCAGAGGGGATGGAGGACACCAGGAGAACAAGGCCCTCTGAATCAACTAAGCAAGGTGCATATGAACTCACGAAGACTGATGCAGGAATCACAGAACCTGCATGGTCCTGCACTATGTCCTCTGAATATATTAAAGCTGTTACCTTAGCATTTCTATGGGACTTCTGACTATGAGAACAAGTGGGTCTCTGAGTCTTTTGTCTGCTCTTAGACTCTTTTCCTCCTGTTAGGTTGTGGTGTCCTATTTGATATGAAAGTTTTTGCTTTATTGTAATATATTATATTTATTTTGTTATGTTTGTTTGTTATCTCTTAGAAGCTTGTTCTTTTGTAGTGAGAGGCAGAAAGGGAGTGGATCTCGAGGGGAGCGAGGGGAGGAGGGAATAAGGGGAGGAGAGGAAGGGAAATTATAATCAGGATATACTGTATGAGAAAAGAATCTATTTTTTTTTTAATTATTTATCTGGACTACGATTTTCTTGTTGCCTTTCTCTGCTTTGGAAGGGAATAAGGCAACCAGGTTCACCAAAGCTCCCTGAGTTTGCGAGGAGTACATTAGTGTGCTCTTTCTTGTCATTTTTGTGGGGAAAACAAAATTTCCCCTGCACCTTTGATTGGCAGTTAAAAGCATATTAGCCAGTGTCTCATACTGTTTGATAAAAATCAGTCATCTTTCAAAACTTTCAAAGATCCTCCCAATTTTGGCTCAGTGCATGGCAAATTGATAGGCCCATTGAGATGAGGCTTTGTCTCTTTTCATAATGAAGAAAAAAAATGAATGTTTTGCATATCTTCAGGTAGAAGTTATTAAAAACCACACAGGATAGTTAACATGAATTTATAGTTGCACTATAAAAAGAGAATATCTATTTCAAGTATGATATTTTAGAATTCAAATTGTTGACTTGAATCTGCATCTCAGAATTTAATACTCTGGATCCAAGGTAAATACTGTTAAGCAAACTTGAATTAAGCTTACCAGAGTTTAACATGTTGTTATAATATTTGCTTAAGGAGAGTTATTTCTAGATCTTGAAGATATGTGTTTGGTACAATTCATTACAGCTTGGCTTCCACACTGAAATTCTTTTGCCTCGTATAATGTGTTCATTTCTCTATCTAGATGGGTAAGAAGGGATTTTTCTCTTTTCTAACATAATTGTTGGTCAAATATTTTGGTGTGATTCATATTTAATTAGATAACTTCTACTTTCAGATTAATAATATCTTATTGGTTATATCCAAACAGCAATAACTTTTTTTCAAACTTACCATCAGGTCATGTCAGCTCTCTTCAAGAACATATTTTATTGTATGTTTTGAAACAATATGGCAATGTCTCCCCAGTTTTATGTTGGGACTGCAATGGGCTTATGTTAAAGTAAAATAATTCATGTTTATGTTTCCTCCCCACAGTAAGTTGTCGCATATTTGGTTAAGAAAAATAAAATTAGTTATAAGGTCTCTTTCTCCACAAAATATAAAACACAGATCTCTCTCTCTCTCTCATCCATACATCTAAATATTGTTTTTGTCTATCATGTGTTTATTATATCTCTATCTGTTTATCTATCATCTATTTATAATCTATTATTTATCTATTGTATTTATCATCTATCATCTGTCATATGACATCTATCATCTATCATCTCTATCTATCATGTATCTATTTATCTACCTATCATTTAATTTTAAATTAGATTACATCTAATCCTCAATTGCTTCTGTAATATACCTGTCTTTCTATTTATAATGTTTGATTTCTTAACATTTGTCAAAAGTTAAGTTGGAGGAGATATTACTAAAAAATGCTTGTTTATGGTATGTGACATTTATCATAAAGAAATTCTACATTCTTCCAAAACACCTAATTTTTGGGGGATCCAGTCATATCTAGAAGGAGACAAATATGTGGAACTGATACTTTCATTTGTGTTCCGAACTGGTTTTCTAATGTATACTATGCTACAAGGATGCTGTTAGGACTAATTTCTGCTGTAGATAGGCTACACTTTATGATTCACTGAGAAATTTCGCTCCTGAGTCTTAACCTGGTAAGCATATAGCTTTCTTGCTACTTACACTGATAGTGTAAACATGGTCATTATTAGCTTCAAGGTTTCTCTTTCTTGCTGACATCTATAAAATTTACATCCAGTTTTGAGGTGCACTTGTGAATATATATTGTCAATGTATTTATGCAAATTTACCAACTTCTTATTATCTCTGTGTTATTCTTCATTTTTACCTTGCTTTTAAATTGTGTCATTTTATTATAATAATATTTTCAATAACAGAAAATTCTATTAATTGTATGCTTACTATCTGACAGAATAGACACTAAGAGCTCAATATATAGCATTTAATTGGTTTCTTACAAAAACAGCAATATTATCACCCTCTTGCATATAAAAGAAAACAAAAAGTCAGGGCATTTTAATATTTAATCTATAGTGGAAGAATTGAGTTTTGCTTTAAAATGTACTTACTATGGAAGCATATATGTAGAGAGCTGAGTCTAGCTTCTATTCCCTCTACTAAAGAAGTTACGCATATGTCAAGAAAAATGTTATCTCATAGCTTAATAGTATGAAGCATTAGTTCTATACTGATGAACTTGACCCTTACTACTTACACTAAATTTGATGTAAAGTGAGATGAAATCATACAGGATGCCCAGCCACCATAAGGCTGGGATAAGATCCCAGGTAAGTTAAATCTAGACTCCATGAGTACAAGGTTGACATCACCCTACTAGTCTGACACACATTCTTGTTGAACCATCTAAACTGTATTCAGGAATAGCTTGGGAACATTTACGTCTACAAGCCTTTCTATACACCTACATTCATACACACATACATGCTATCTTCATCTTTCCTCATGTAGAGAAGATGATCTTCCATGGTAAGGTTCAGGGAGTTTCTGTACATAATAGAATAGATAGTTCTGCTTGCAGGCCAGGGAAAGGGTTAGAGACTCTTAAAACCTCCTTTCTGCCCCCAATTCAACTGGGTTAAAAGCTCCTTGTGGACTGAGACAGTACAAATGAGACTTGAGCACTAATAGGCCTGAACTGCTCTTTGCTGACTTGTTAGTGTCCCTAGGCTTCTCATAAGTTACAGAGCTGACAGTTTTCCTGTTCCTGGTATGCCCTTCATTAACCAGGAATGACTTCATTTCCCTTATAAAGAGCAGCTCTGTTCCTAGATCACATCCATTGGTCAGTAAACTCTGAGATGGCTACCTGTTTTCAGGTTCTTAATGTTTGCAGCAGAGATAGGACTTTTGACCCAGGAAAATACTCGGCCAAAGATTCTGGTTCTTCTTAACTTGCTAGAGAATTTATATTTTAGAATTCTGTGTTTGAAAATCCAGTTTAGGTCAAAAGAGCAATACAACTTAATTAGTTTTATTTAGTTCTTTGGGTAGAAAGCAAATTCCCACCACATTAAGATAAAATTAGAAATAATTAATTTCATAAGAATTATAGAACCCCAAAAATATCAGACATGGAATACTAACAAACTTATAGAAGTGAACTTTCGAATTTCTTATACAGCTTAATAGTGTGAGGTATTAGTACTATACTGATAAGCTTATCTGGGACTCAACAAAAAATGTCTCTTCATCAAATGATGATGAAGGGTTTTTTGTGTTGTCTTGCTTTGGTTTTCTTTTATAATGAATAAAATTGAATAAACAGAATCACCATCCAAAGGACTACACATAGATATTTAAAAGAATTATGATAAATTCTTTAGGGATAAACATTTTTTTCTGAGGGTTTAGAATCTTATGCATCACAGATAGATGAAATATTTGATGGATTTTTTATATCATTCCAATGGAGGTAATTTAAACAAAAGGTATTTGAAGAAAAAGTTTCATGTTTTCTGTGGGTGTATTGCACCCAGTGTTCATGTATGTGCTTGTGTATACATACGAGTATTTGGGTACACGTAGCTCTGAAGGACAGAGGACAACCTAAGGTGTTGTTATTTATTCTTCATCCACTTTTTCTGAGATACGACCTCTTATTGGGCTTGAGCTAGCCAAGAAGTCTACATTGGCTGTTCAGCAATCAGCGATAGAGATAGATCCTCCTGACTCTGCCTCTCCAAAGCTGGGATGGCAAGCATGCGTCGCTACATTCTGTTTTGTTCATGGACTATGGGAATAGAATTCAAGTTCTCATGTTTGCATAGCCAGGAGTTTATTGGCTATGATAATTAATACTGTTTGCCAACTTGATGGCATCTTGAATCACCTAGGAGAGAAGACCCCAGGCACACCTGAGACAGATTCTCTTGACTGGGTTAGCCTCCGGCCATTCCCTTGAGAGTCTATCTTGATAAAGTTAATTAACAGAGACAGAAATGCTTATTTAAAAAGTAGAAGGCACCATTCAGTGGGCTTAGGTCTTAGACTATATTAAAAGGATAAAGCTAACTGAGCATAAGCATTCATCTTGCTCCTTTTGCTGATGTAATGTACCCATCTGCCTCACTCCTGTTGCCATGACTCCCCTGCCATGGGAAACTATACCTACAAACTATTGACCTAAGTAAAACACTTTTATTCTTGAAGTTGCTTTGTTCAGGTGTTTTGTGGAAGCAATGAGGAAAGTTAATATTTCCTTAGGTAAGTAATCTCCTTAGTCCAGATGTCCATATTTCAATCAATTAAAAGGTATTAGTGGTTCTTGAAAGTCACCAATGGCTTCTCTGCTGGTCATTCTTGTCCAACCAGAATCTAGGCTCTATCTTTTTCAATAAGACTGAAGTTTACGTTCTTTATATCCAAAAGGATGGTGTGCTATTCTCTCCAGTCTGTCCTTTGTGAGGTAACTGTTAATGCTTTGTGTTATGTCACCACACAAATAAGGAGCTTATTAAATTCATATTTATGATGAAGTGTCTCCTTAGTATAAGTAACATGCAGGATAAGCAGAGGACATAGTGTATAAAGACTAAAAGCATTCTTGTCTTAATTCTCACTATATATCCTGGCAACTTGTGCTCCTCTTTCTTCCTAACTTAATGCTCCTGCTAGAGACATGAGACAATTAGACATGGGGAAGATTTGTAAAATATTTAGAAGTATAGCAAGCATTACATATATGTTAGTTGGTACTAGCAGTAAATCTGAACAGTGTCCTCATTTTGGCTCTCAGTCCATTCATCTCTGGTAAGTCCTTAATACCCCATCAACCAGTTTATAATAACAGTTTAAACTGGTCTCTCCTCTTTTTGTCTCAGTCCTCCGTGTACATTTACTGCCTCCATTATTAACATATATTTTCAGGTCTTCCTTCTTTTCACCACACCATGAGAAATGGTTGTATTTTTGTCAAGGAAAGTTAGTGGAAGGCATGGGTGAACATGTTAAAATGAAGGAGTACAGTATGCATAGTCCAGATGCCTACTTCATTAATTAAGATTTCTAAGGTTGTCCTTGACAAGCCCATCTATGAGAATGACTGAGTCCAGATCACTCGTGTGGGATAGGGGATGTCTGGTGAGGGTGGGTCATAGTGAATTCAATGACAATGTACACTGCTTCCAATTCACACATTAAGAGTTAAGCTGGCCTCCACATAATAATCAGCCAGTAGCTTCAGGAAATGGTTTCTACATGGCTAGAGATAATTATATTTACTGCCCTTATAATGCGTGTATGTCACATTTTAAAATTTTTCAGAAATATAATGTGTTGACATCTCTTATCCTCACTATTTCATGTTTGACTTTCAGAAGCCAAAGCCATTTTATTTTCTGAGTAGGCAGAACAAATTCATTTCCAGCCATGCAATCTGCTATCTCATGATAAAATCTGTGCATCGAGAGAGGCATATCTATTGGTATTATATTGATCTTGTTTCCCATTTGTGCACTGCATATGGGAATGTTGTGGACTGCATCTGTGTGCATCTTTGGTTGTGCTTTAGACATTTTTGGAGTTGGCAGGGTTCCTCTCTGCTTCTTGCTTGTCTTATTCTGCTCCCCATGAAACTCATCAGGTTGCCAAGTTCCTACTGACATCAAAGCAGGCTCAAGGCTCAGATCATCTCTGTGGGATGTAGAGGAAGAGGGAGAAATAGCTCATTCCCAAAGTACACTTCCCTGACTGAGTTCTAAGTGAATTCTGTGGCCTATTGGGCTTTTTCTTTTTTTTCTCCATTGGTCTGGCTCCTAGTGAAGTTAAATACTGCAGCTGATGTCAATCGGCTTGTGGCAGGTGCTGCACAAAACCTCATGCAACAGATCTTCCTTGTGCCTTGAGTTTTATAATTCTGTTTTACACCATGTTCTTTCAAATAGCAATATAAAGAGCAAAAACTTTACACAATGTGAACTCTTCCTGCCTACGTTCTTTTCACCTAAGCCCAAATGGGTATAATGCCAACCCCAGGAAAGATTAATTAAGAGCACAGCAATGATCCTCAGGAGAACTTTTCTTCCCTAACAGGATGCAGAGCCCGGCGCCTGTTGGCCCTGTGTCCGAGCCATCCATTTGTTTTCATCTGTGCAGATCTTTTTATTTCCTTCCCACTCTCCACACAGAGACAAGAGTTCAAGAACAAAACCGTGAAGGTAGTGAGTTTAATTTTTACGTCTATAATGTTCTGATCTTTGATATGCTTTTGTATAATTTGGATCTCTGTGTTTGACCATCCACTGGATTGTGCTAGTTCAGATTTTATAGGTTCTTCACTGAGAAACAAACCATCCTTTTGCTCTGGTCACATTTTCATATATGCTGCCTCCTACCCCTGCCAGTCCCTATCCACAATGGCATGTCTTTTAGCAATCAGTTTGTGTTTAAGGATGGCTGCATAGGAAAATCTGAGGGGCGGTTTGTGCACCAGGCGTATTTCTGGTTCTTGGTTCAGAATGTGGATATCACCAAACACACAGTTTGTGCACCAGGCGTATTTCTGGTTCTTGGTTCAGAATGTGGATATCACCAAACACACTTAGGAATGTCACATTCAGACTGGAAATAACTAAGGAATATACCAACACACCCAGCAAATAAGGTAATATAGACTCTTGGATTCTTGATTCTCTTCCAAGAAAGCATTCTGGCATTTACTGGTTGTCCGCGGTGGCCTTGATATGTTTGCACATTTCAAGAAGTGGGGAGTCTGTTTTCTCTGGAAGCTCTGTGAGAGTCTTCCCATCTCAGACCTTTCCCTGCACTACACTGTTGAGACAGCTTGACCCCAAAATAGAAGTTTAACCTGTTTACTGAGCAAACCCTCTGGAGTCTATTTTCTGGTATGCACAACCACCACCAATGATGCTTTAAAACAGAAAAAACACCTTTAGGGCATATAACCATTGGCTTTAGACTTTTAAATCTGAGGCAGAGCTGACAGATGAAGCTCTGTTAGAGCATGATCTGAGCCTAAAGCCAAACTCTGCCACTAGCTGAAAGTATTTTGAAAAATTATGGCTGTATCTAGCTCTTATTAGAATTTTTACCCCCTCCCCCAATTAATTTTAGTGCTTTGATAAGAACATTCGGTGAAATTTGGTGTTGGTGAAATAATGTAGGAAAACTGTGTTAGTAAAATAAAGAAGCATAGTCCATTGGTCACTAGAAGTGGCAGCATAGTCCACTGGTCACTAGAAGTGGCAGCAGAGCAAAGGCTTATGCTTTGCCTTTCAGGTGTAACGTGTCTAACTCATGAATAAAAGTCAAAAATTACCTTAATTTTTTCAATATAAACTGTGGATTAAAAGCCAAATAGGAAGCAAGATGCCACTCTATTTATGATATATGTCATTAGTTAGTCCTAAAAGTCACAAGTGTTCCTTCCTGTCAGAGATTTCACATTCTACCCTATTGCCACTCTGCCCCTACCCACTCAGTCTTCCATGTTTACCTCTTGCACAAAGGTCTCAGTGTGGCTGGAGGTTTAAACTGTTCTCTGTTTTACTGATCCTAAGTCCTCTGTGCCTTCAAGTTCAAACTCCAATCACACCCACCATTGTTACTTTGTACCTGGATGCTATACTTTTTCTTTTATTTAAACTTTTAGAATACAAAATCCTGTATTTCATTCTATCAAATCTGTTATAGTTTGCTGATGCATCTTCACCTAGCTGAAGATTTCACTTAGTGAAATTTTTTTGTGCAAAATATTATGTCTCCTTTATCCCTAAAACACGAAGCACAATGGTGCAGAAATAGATAACCTGAACTATTTGCTTCTGAATAACATAGGGGCTACTGTGACATTCACCACCAGAGCATCAATTTGAAAAATTTGATAGACTAAAGTTTACAAGATAGTGTGTCATGTGGGCCAATGACAAAGAGTATTGTCTACATGTCAGCTTTAAGCCTTCCTTGGCCTACTCTTGGCACATGTGCATAGAGGCCAGTATTGTTTGGTCTACAGGTGTCAGCTCCTTAGAGAATCTGGTAAGCATTATAGTTTCTCTTTTAAGAAAATGAACACACACACACTCATATATACACATAATTATATATCTTATCCTAAGCTATGAAAAAAATCATTTTTGTGGTTCCCGGTATGTGGTTTTGTAGTGTATAGTTACTTTTAAATACAGGAGTTCATCATGCCTTCCTCAAATGGAACTAGTCTCTGGTTTTGGAATTGTGTGTTTAAATGAACGATAATAATCACATGTAATATTACTCCTTCCCAGGGAAGTGACTAGTGTTATTATGTAAAAGCTAATTTAGCCTTTGAAGTGTTCTTTATTTGATAGATTTCACTTATATTAGTCACACAGTTAGATTTGATTTGCACAATAAAGATTACCTTTCTACCTAATTGTATATTTATTTAAATCTCTCTCTCTCTCTCTCTCTCTCTCTCTCTCTCTCTCTCTCTCTCTCTCTCAATTTAAGGAGTTATACTTTCTTTCATGTATTTTTAAAAAGTCTTTGGGGTGATGATCTTGTTTATTTTTAATCACCAATTAAATTTTCCCCAAGCAGATTGTTATCAGTCTAGATGATGCCAACCAGTGAGAGCCCCACTCTAATAACATGAGTGTGACCATAATTTAAACTTCATTTTTGTATGAAAAAGAAGGGTCAGGTATCCTTGATCAATATGAATAGGGAATTAAGGAGATAGATGTTGAAAATAAAGGACAGGAAAAGGCATAACCAGGAAGTCAAAGGCCCAGTTTTCTATTTTAAATTTTTCCAAATTCTATTATTTTAGAAATTCTATGCTCCTGTTGTTTCTAAAGGAGTTGAATACTAATGCCAATGTTTATATTTAATTCTTTCTGACTTATATTTTACTAGTGTTGTTTTTCTCAGTAATATTAATGCCCAGGCCTCCATTTAGAGCCCATTTACATTAGCCAGTCCAGGTGCACATCCAGCTGTTTTAAGCTCATTTGGCTATTTAGACAGGGAACTGTGGGTGCTCTTGGAAGATGTTCAGCTTGATAGTCTTCCATCAGTTAAACCCTAACAATGCTTCCCAAGAGAACCCGATGAGCTGAGATGTTCTCTAGACAACTTAGAATAGGTTAGGACTTAGAGAGCACTGAAAAATTTAAAGAAGAAATCTCTCAAGAGTTGTATGGGAAACAGTTTATAGATGGCTACTACAATAAATTCTCTCCATCACAATGGTTCTCAAAAGCAAGTTTTAGATTTCTTGATTCTGAAGGATTAGACAGCAATCAGAGCTGAACTACATCTAATGTGTTTAAATTTTCCTTCTGTAGTCCATGTTATGTATGCTTGCTGATCACTGAGGGAGAGAGAACCTAGAAAAAGAAAAGGTGAGGGTTGGTACAGTGACAACACATGTTCTGTAGTAGCTCTTCTTGTCTAGTTATAGAATCACATAGGAACTGGGGATGAAGTAACTGGGGATATTTACAAGTCTCACTGGAAGAATGAAAGGAACAAAGGAGGGGTCATTATATTTCTTTTCCAATTCTTTATATCTTTCTTTTCTTTCTCATCACTCTCTTATAATTTATAGAAATCAATATTTAAAAGGATAAAAACTTATTAAATAGTCATGTATCATCATATTGTTAGTCACCCATAGAGATCATGTGATTTTACGGATGTCACACCTGTCAATAATAAATCAGATGGCCAGTTAGCTGTGAAGGAAGTGGAGGCTGAGATTTCCTGAGTGGGATAAAGCAACTCTGGGGAAAAGGAAGAGACCTTTTGCCAGGAGACAGAAGAGGAGATGTACGTGTGTACAGGCCTGGAAGTTATAGCTAGCCATGAGGCTGGATGGGCTAGGCAGTTGGGCTAAACTAGATGAGCTAGTTAAAAGTCTGCCCATGTAAGACCTGAGCTTTGAAAAATTAAAAGGCTCTGTGCTTATTTGGAAACTAGCTGGTTAAGGAATAATTGCCACCATATTTGTTTCCGGCGTTAATTAATATAAACAGAATATGACTAATCACTACTTTACAAATGGTGCCCCATGTTAGGCACCAAATATGGAAGGAATTTATAAACCTAGCAAACCTGTAGAAAAGGCACTCAGTCCAGGTATTTTATTTACAAGCTTTAAGCTTAGAATGGGCAATTTTACAGTTATACTAAATTATTCCCAAGCTATAAAATTCCTTGTTACTTGCTGTTTCTCCTGGCCAAGTGGTCATGGTCCATTTCCTCTCCTCCACCTCGATCTTCTTTCTTCTCCTTCTCCCTCTACCTGCAACCCCCCCACTCCATCCCAAAGTCCCACTGTTCTTCTGCTACTGCCCAATCACAGGCTAGAGCCTATTATTGACCAGTTAAACTGGGGAACAAAGTTTACATGGTATTATTTGGTGTATGTGAGGATCTGCTCATTGTGGGCAACCACATCTTTAGAAGCCAGTATTTAGCATTATAAGCCAAGCAATGTCAGACCAACCAACTACAGTCATCCAAGTTGTTACCTGGAGTACTGATAGAGTTGGTTTTCATGGAATCCCTGAAATTATGCCTACCAGGAGTTAGCTTGGCCTGACTGTAGACTTCTTATAATACCATGAGTAGCTGTTCATGACCTTGGTCAGTTTTGTTGTGCAGTTTCTGACACACTGTAAGGGAACAGACTCAGCAAAGAGATGCATGGAGTTTGGAATTTGGCCACAGGAATGTATCAGAATCACCCTTTAAAAAAATAAAGTCTTACTTTTAAAAATTCTATGTTTATGGGGGCTCAAGTATCTGGGGCAGCAGGAAGAGGGTGTTTGCTCCACTGGAGCTTCAGTTACAGGTGGTAGTGAGATTCCTGGTGTACTAGGAACCAAATTTAGGTCTTCTACAAAGCAGAAAGTAGTTTTAATTCCTGAACCACCTTTTCAACTCTCCTTTACATCCATTTTTATTATTATTAATTCTTGTTTGTCTCCTTTTTAATGAATGGTGCATGTGTGTGTGTGTGTGTGTGTGTGTGTGTGTGTGTGTGTGTGTGTGTGTGGTCTATTATTGAACAATCCTATTTTTATTGGTGTTTCCTTATTGGGAAAGAACCATTGCACACTGTTTTGTTTATATATCTATGGTGACTTATTTCTTAATCTTTAGGATGTGGTAATGTGACTTGATATGATGAGGTAACTTATCTATATGAGTGCCATAGTAGATTAAGGGAGACTTTCTGGGATAAGGTTTAAACCATTTAATTAATCATTACTGAAATAGCAAGCAATAATCAGAGCCGAGAAGGAGTGACTACAGACCAGAGAACAAATGATCAGTTGATTTCCTGTTCACTCCCCACTGGACACTTGAACATCATGAGAGGAATCATGTCATCAGGAGAAGGTGGCCTAGGTGAACTTACCTCATCTGAATGCCATCTTCCTAAGAGTTTCAGAAAAGGAAGGGATATTTACAGAGAGGAATGCCAGCCATAACGACATGGATGATGACTATGACGGCATCAAAGCCTGCTATGTAAACTCAGCATGTGTGAAACAGAATTATTACACTGAGAGCCTTTGCTGTGTGAACTCACATTTCTTTGTGTCTCTGGAAAATGTTGCCGCCTAAATGTTCTCCCAGTGTCCTATTGGGAGAAGACTTCGCTAATAGTATGGGGTAGTTAGAGCATCACTGATAGGAACGTTGGAGACGACAGCATCTCTTGATAAAGAAGGCTTGGAATCAGGAAGGAGGGGGAAGTTTGTTATGATTTAAATAAGTAGCAGGTAACTTCATCAAGGAATAAGAAAGTCAGGAAGAAAGAATTCGAACTTTTGATAAGCCAATGATAGAATCCAAAGTAAAGACAAAGGACTTATTGTCTTTAGAAAGGCCTTTTAGCCTTTAACTTCATGTCTGTAATTTGAACATAAAATACTATCTAGAGTTCTCTTAGTTTATGCTAGTGAATTTATTGTTAACTTGAAGCAAGTCAGGGTCACCTCAGGAGAGGGTGCTACAATTAAAAAAATGCCTAATTAGCCTGCAGAAAAATCTGTCTAGCATTTTCTTGATTGATGATGGATGTAGGAGAGCCCAGCCCACTCTGGGTGGTATCAGTCCTAGGCAGATGTTCCTAAGGTGTATGAAGAAAGCAAATGTAGCAAGCCATGGCAAGCAAGCCACTATTTCTCCATGACTTTACCATCTCAGCTCTTACCTTCAGGTTCCTTTCTTGAGTTGCTGGCCTCAGTTCCCTGGTTTATAAGCTGTAAGATGAAATATACTCTTTCCTCCCTGTGTTGCTGTTCATCATGGTTTTTTATCACCATAATAGAGATCAGACTAAGACGGAGACCATGCAAGACTTCTTTTGATAGAGCCCAGGCTTTAAAACTCCAAGAATTTAAATAACTGAATGATTGTAACATGGCTTGTGGTCTTGGGCTGGGCTGAGATAGAACCACAGGCATTATGACTCCCCATGACAGATCTGAGAGGAAAGTAGATTTCAAAATGGCTTCAGTTCTGAACAGATTAAACAGCATGTGACAGATGGCCTGTGTTTATTGCAGTTTCATCAATATGTACAGTTACTAGGACAGAACACGTGCTTGGGTTTCACATTTGCTTGTCGACATCAAATGTTTTACTCACTGTTTATTGTGCTGCTTGTCAAAAAACAAACATTTTGTAAACAAAACCATTTATTTTCCTAAAAGGTTGTATAATCAAGTAAAACATCTAACTGGATGTTAAAAAGAAAAACAATCCCACTGTTCATCTTTATTTTCATAGCAAGTTACTCTTTGCCAACTTGCTTTCAGCAATTGTCGTACAGGAAGAGCCTGCCCCTACAGTGATGCTATGCATGGTAGCATTTAAGTGTGAATACTGTATCCTCTGTTTCTGCCAACAAAGGACGTTTCTCTAACAAACAACATAAATATTAATACATTCATTTTTTAAAAGATGGTATATTAATTTTAATGCATATGTACTTAGCTTTTAAACAGTTTTACTATTTCACAATACAGATTTAGAAGGTTTTCCTTTCATTACCATGTTTTGGGCTTTAACAAATAAAATTGCCAGTTTCATTACCAATTACTCAGGGTGCATAACATTCCTCTGTGTGTGTAGGTGTGTGTGTGTGTGTGTGTGTGAACCGTATTGGATTTTCACTTCTTCACTCTTTTCCTTTCCCCTTTCCCTCATCCCCTCCTTTTTTCTGTTTCTCCTCTCTTGCTTCCTCTCCCCTCCTTCCATCTTCTCCATTTTCTCCATTTCCTCTCTGTCGCATTCTCTTCCTGTTTCTTTCTCCACCTTTGCCTCTCTCCCTCCCTGCCACCTTTCCTCTTCTCTCCATCTCTTTCTCTTTCAGTTAATTTGTAATTTAAGCATTGGCTTTGTTGGAAATGGCCTGTGAAGATATAAAACCTTTTTTCAGGAGCACAGACCATGGAAGAACACAAAGGCTCTGTGTAATTTGCTTCATAAGGTCTGACATACTAAATGTAGTTATTTCAACACTAGGATTCATGAGTCATTACTTTCTTCTGATTTAACCTAGCTTCATTTCTAGCTGTAATTCTTTAAAGCATACCCTCAACCGTGAGTTTATTAACACCTTAATATATATAGCCCTAAAAACATACATCTTCTCTTCTCTTAGGATAAACTCCTTAGGCTCAGAGAGCATTAATCTGTGTTATAAATCATAGGAAAGATATACATGACACTAGTTTGGTTACAATATGATGGGCCCATTGGGTGATGTATTACTCAGATTGCTTTTGTTAATTCACTAAATGTATTTATGATGTATACTGGATAGGATATACCCCATTGGCCAATAAAATGATTTAAAAGTTGTCTTTTAAATGCGACTTTGTGTCACAGGTCAATTCTGTCAGGACCAAAAACAACGTAAGTTACAAATCAGAACTCTAGCTATCAAGTTCTCCTTCCCAAGGACACACCTGGCCATGTGCAGAGACAAAGACAAGGTCTCCATGGATGGAACTATAGTGCTTCTAAAATTCCCAGAGACATTCAGGCCTGTCAGTCAGGTGCTATGGTGATACAACAGACACTGCTTACACAATGGGGAAAGAACTTAAAAGGAATGTATATTTATAATGAAGGGATTTGCACACTGAATTCCAAATCTGAAAGAGAAAAAAAATGTAGGAAAACAATGGGGCTCAATTACAAAGTAATTAGTAATCTATGCTGCAAGCAATAGTGGGAGTTTATGCATATTTGTGAAGAAAATGAAGTTGTTATAACAAAAAATAAAAGAGAACAAAGGGAGAATCATATTTCTTATAGAGAACATATATCCGAGTCTTAAATTCAACTAATATAGGGATTGAAAGTGTAGTTTTAATGAATTATTTCTCAGAAAACAGTTAATTTCCCCTGTAACAAAATTTGGCTCCTGTGCTATGTACTGGGCATCATAGAAAATGCAGAGTGATAAAGAGAGAATAGACTGTGTGAACTGTATTACCCAGGAGCAACCTGTCTCTTGGGAGACTTAAATGTATCAGGAGACCTCTTTGCTTCCTGCGTTATTGAAGTTAAGGCTCTAAGTGGCCTTTGGCAGGAGTCTACATAAGCTAATGAATACAGAGAATGAAAGCTTATACTTCATTAGGATGACAGGAAATTAACCCTCTATGATGGACCACTAAATCTGATTTGATGCTAGAGACTTCCCTAAGTACCTAACTTTGGTTCAACTTTGTACAATTGTCACACAGGAGCTTGTAATTACTGCTTCTTATTACAGTGTAGTCCAGTTTATTGAAAACCACATTTAGAAATAAACTGTTTATTGGCTGTCATAAAAACTACTCCTATTAGCCAGCCTTGAGTTATTTGAAAGCCCCCATTTGTTTCATGTTGGCTGGATCCCTGGGCTCTGCTGCCATCAGTTAAAACACTGTTTGGCTAAATGCAAAGTAAAGATGACTACAGCATGTCAGGGAAGAGCAGCAAGGTACTGAGGAGCACAAGGCTGCTCCTTATCATGTTTATCATTTCTTTATTATTGGTATCCATTTCATGTTTCTAATTTGATCTCCTTTAATTGAATCCCATTTCTATGAAGCAGCTAAATTGCATATTATCTCCTATTTTAAAGATTATAATACTAATTGGTGTCATCTCTCAATAATATATAAGAAAGGGCATCCAGATATACATCTTAGTTTTGAAGCCCAATAACATATGAGAAGCCAAGTCTCAAGTTTTGCACAAATAGTGTGATAGGAAGACTGGAGGACCCTGTACTAGAACATGGCCACCTTGTACAAATTATATAATCCCAGTCTGCTAACAGTTTTCTCCAAGATATTTATATTTCTAGAAACATGTTATATAGTATTATTTCATTTGAATGTATGTGTATTCATGTATGTTATATGGGCATTTCTAGGTGTATGTGCCCATATGCATGAGTGTACAGAGACCAGGGACCAACTTCAGGTGTCACTTTTAGGAAGTCTCTAACTTGGTTTTTGATATTAGGTCTCGCACTGAGTCCTGGAGCTCACTGATTAGCTAGGTCTGCTGACCAGCAGGTCTTAGGGTTCTGCCTGTCTCTGTCTTTTCAGTGTAGGAATTATAAACAGTGTGCCACACCATGTCTGCCTTTTCAAGTTGACATCGATCTCAGGGGTATGGCATATGTTCTACTGAATGAACATCTCTCCATTCCTAAAAAATTCATGTTTAATTCTAAAGACACATGGATATATGCCTTCATATATTTCATTTCTAATGACAATGCTCTTTTAGTATTTATGTGGTACAGCTGGGAGTTTAGCTCAGTGGGATAGTGTGGTGTGAAGACATGCAAGGTCCTGAGTAAATTTAATTCCCCAAATTGAAAAAAAAAAAGAGGAAAAGTAAGTGGTGATTTGGTATTTATGAGACAAAATGAAAATAAGCCTTTTAAAATATCAAAATGAAGAGCCTGAAGTTCTTTCAATGTTTGTGACGATTCCGGTGATTAAATAATTATGACATTAAAAAAGAACACTGACCACACAAAACTTCTCTGGCATCCATGGGAAACCACAGACTTCCTTGATTCCAGGCAGATCTGTGCTAGAAGTAGAGGATTTGCTGAGGGTGCAGAGAGATTAGCACAATAAGAGATGCAGGCCATCACGATGTGACTTACAAATCCACAGCCATGTCAATTCACAGAACAACAGATTATAAAACACACAATGGATTCTCATCTTTCCGAATGTTTATTTCTTCACCTTGCTGGTACATTTATGGACTGATAATGGGCTGAATACTTAGGTTCAAGGCTCACAGACATGGCTCTTGTTTTAAAGGAAAAATATTTGCTGTTATGTTCTGTGCTTATTAGATTTCTTGACAGAGTAGTGGTTGGAAATACCTTTTGAAAGCAAACACCATTGACCATGACCTCATGGATATCTATCTATCTATCTATCTATCTATCTATCTATCTATCTATATTATTTTTATTTATTTTTTATTTTCGAGACAGGATTTCTCTGTGTAGCCCTGACTGTCCTGGAACTCACTCTGTAGACCAGGCTGACCTCGAACTCAGAAATCCACCTGCCTCTGCCTCCCAAGTGCTGGGATTAAAGGTGTGTGCCACCACTGCCCAGCTATATTTTAAATACTTAATTTATAATAAACATAACAGGGGAGAATTTGAAAGGTGGTCAGGATGCCAGAGAACCTTCTTGGGAATAAAATTTAGAATGCCATAGCAACTCTCCTCATGGAGATAGGAGACGAGACTGCTCTATTCTAAATATTCTGAGCATTGTTGTTCACCATGGAGCAGTAGAGGTTCTGTGTTCAGTCAAGGTAACTTGTTTTAAAATTGCAGACTGTTCCAGCGCTTCCCATTCTGATAGAAGCTGAATGCAGTTGCTCATAACTCACCTGTCATGGCCTCTAAAATTAGAGCTGTTTATCACCATGCTGTTGCCAGCTATCTCTTCACCAAACAAACTTTTTTACTATTTCAGTGAGAGAGGGCTTGAGTTCTGAATTAGCAGAGGGAGTTGGATGAAAGCCCTCTTTGAAGGTTCCTATATCACACTTTAAGTGATAAAAGTTCTTTTTCTTAACTATGTTATTTAAACCAAGGAAAGTAAGCAAACAAACCAAGGTAGAAGAGGGTAGTAAAACAGAAGTCAGTCCAATCAATCTGACAAGATGTTCCAAATATAAATGCTAGAAGAGAGTGGGTCTCTTTTTTCAGAAGGTCTCTGAAACCAAAGTGGCCAAAGGGTTGGAGTAAGAAGAGTCTAATGAAGAGTCTGGGTGCCAATTCATTACGTGGTATCAATTCCTTAGGATTTATCACCTTCAGGGTTACAATGGGACTTCATCAGGGTAGAGAGATATTTCTACATAGTTTCCTCAGCAGTTGTTCCAGTGGCAACAGGAATTTAATAAAATAAATTCATTACACTTGAGCCTAATGGATGGTAGGAGGAGGTTCTTTAATCTCTGACATTTTAAAACCATAAATTTTAGAAAACAGAACCTGACAGCTTTTACATTTGGGAATGTTCTTATAAAGCCACTGTATTCTGGCAGGGGTTTTAAAGACTTCTTGCCTCACATTTTTACTGCAAGGCATCACTCTAGGAAGTCTAACGCTAGTCACTGAGTAAGTATTAGGTAGTAATACTTAGTTGTGTTATCCGGTCCCTTTACTTTAGTAAGCAGAGTGATTGCCTGTATTACCCTTGGGAGGGTAACTCAAAGCCAACGTTTGACAGCTAGGAATTAATATCTCATTGACCCTGTCTTTAGGCTTGGTTTGGAAAAATTACAGTCACTATACACTGTTGATCACAGTGCCTCCAACTCCTAAATATTTTCTATATGAAATCAAATTTAATCTAAGGCCTGGGATGAAAGTATAGGGTAGGAGGCTTGCATATTTAATATGGTTCTGTCTGGAAACCAGTACTCTCCTTGCCAGTCATTGAGCCAAGGTGTATTGTGATATAAGACACACATTTGGGCTTGTATTTCTTCAATGACAAATTCTTCAAGGAGAGTCAAAAGACACAGAAAAAGTCAGAGTCTAATTTTGTTGACTATTAAGTATGAAAGAGGAGGACAATAGAAAGATCTGGAGAAAAATGAGATAGAGCTGGAATGGAAAAAAAACCAGAAATATAGGACTAGACTCGTTGGGACAGTGACCATTACTGTTGTTTTCCAGGACCTGTTCACTGTGGTTTGCTTTGACACCCCTCCTCACTCATCTTCATACTCACCTCACCTGTTCCACACTCGCTGAATGTCTATAAAATTGTGTAACTAGTGTCTGCATTGAATTTTCCTCCTTTCTATGAATTTAAAGTCTTCACATGCCATTTATTCAAATCTTTACCTTTCCTAGGTTCAATAATTCATTTACATAATGTCAGAATACTTCCTGATCCTCAGCCAAGTCTACCTTTCTCATGAACCTCATGAAATAAAGCCATGGAATACTTCACGTTTTCTCCAGAGCCAGTGCAACACTTACTCATTTTTAATTTCATAAACTTAGCTTCACTAATTGCCCAGTTAACATGCCTTTCTCCAATGTACTTTCATTAGAAGACAGGCCTTCACTATATGTTTAACTTCCCAAGAGTGTGTTATGTAGGGGTTGGGACCGCTTTAGAAAGATGCTGTCTAGCTTCTTTACAGGTATCTGGGCATCACAAGTACTAGAAAAAAAGTAAACTCATGTGGGCGAGATTTTCTCAGAATATCTTGAGAAGAATATACTTGAGAAGTTTTGTCTATTTTAAAATTCTGCAGTCTGAAGTAACTCTAAATGTAGTTTTTAAAAAAACCTCTTAAGTAGTTTCTTTTCAGGCTCACAATGAACTTTAATGTATTAAAATGGGCTCCTGTTTCTGGAAGCAGTACATCAAAATGAAGTCTCCATCAGGCAGATTTATGAATCAGCATGGATTACTGGAAGGCAGACTTGGCTGAGGATCAGGAAGTATGAATTCCAGTCACTACTCTGCCATGTCTTTGGTGACCTGCCACCCCTCACCCCAAATCACATGGATTCTTTACCAGAACATTTCTCCTTTATTAGTATTCTGCTGCTGTCAGGCATTTTCTCTGCAAGAAATATCTTTAGATAATGTAACTAATGAAATAAAGTCATGGTATACTTTTTCATGTTTCTTCTAGAGCTGTGCAACACTTTCATTTAAAATTTCATGTACTCAGTTTCATTAATTGCTCTAGGTACTGCTTGCATGCACATCAAGAATGTAACTAGACAGACTGGTTGGGCTCCAATATGTTATTGGGTTTTTTGTTTGTTTGTTTGTTTGTTTTTTTTTTACACTTCTCCTACAGATAGGCACTAGCTAAATACCAGTGTCTCTCCTTAACACAAGTGATGGTGGAAACTAAGTGGTCTTTCCTGCCTGCTCTGTCTTAATCCTTGCCACCTCTGTCCTGTGATGATTTTTGTCCTTTTACAATTTTATTTTCTTCACAGTATAACTTCTTCTGGACTGCAATGTTACTCTATCTGTAGTTGCTCCTTTCTATACAAAATGACCTCCAGCTAAATACACATATCCAAGCAGGTGCTTAATGAACATGAGTGAAGAATGGCCTTCCATATATGGCACTGGAGAGAGACTATCTCAACAATTCAGCATTTTAATTATGAAACTCCCCTGAGACATATACATTTCACAATGAGCATATTCTAAAAGTAAAGGGGCCTTATTTTCTGACTATTATTTTCTTTTGTTGCTATTCTTTCATTAAAAGAGTCAGAGGGTATATGAGGATTCCAATATGCAACTTCTAATTTTTCAGATCTGATTCTTTCTAAAGGAAGTAAGAAATATTTCTAAATTTTCTGAAATTATTTCATTCATTAGTAGAGAAGTATGGACTGGGGTGTTGCCAGAGCAAAACCCACATCCACTTTCATTCAGGAGGAACATTCTGAGGTTAAGAACTGCAGCACCAGGTTGAAAAGGTAGTTTGAGAAGAGTTAGTGACTGTGGATCTCAATGTGGATGTCTGCTTCATAATATGCTTCTTAAGGGAGAATTTTATTATTGGTCTTTTTGGGTCTGTGTTTTAAAAATATCTAGTAGTAAAAACTTACCATCATAGATGTCTGTTCATTTGATGATAATTCTGATCAATAAGGATATTGAGAGATATGTGATCATGAAATCATAATTGTCTGCACAAACATACCATGTACATAAATACATATGACAATGCATTCTTACTTAGTAATGGAAGCACCATGTCTCTGTTTTTGCATAATGAAATCTTTACCCAATATTTGGAGACAACTGTGTAGTGTGTGTATGTGTGTTTTATCTATTGACTTTATGTGTTATAAACAAACCACTTCTGGTATTTCTTGTCAGCAAAAGATGTCACTTTTAACTGTGGGGTTCACTATGCACTAGTCATTGAAGAGTAGTCAAGAAATTTTATCCTATTGTATATACATTACCATTCCATAGAAATAAATAATAATTAAAACCAGATGTGAGAGGACTGGTCTTCAATGAGATTTGTTGGAATTAGCTGAAACACCCTCATAGTGTAACAAAAACAAGAAGGAAGAAACAAAACACTTTAAGATTTTATAACAGGTACATCATAATGTAAGTTTCTCATTGTGTCTTACTTTATTTCTCCAATCTACAAGGAACATATATTACATAGTCACTTAAAGTTTTATTATTCTCATGGTGAATAATTATTACTTGAAAGTACGTCTGTATAATCCATTCCATTTTATAATATAAATAGCACATCTTAACTTACCTTCTCACATTTGGACTTATTTCTGAGAGCTGTTGATCTTGATAGGTATCAGATAGGTTAACAATTTGACACATTATAACTCAGATATCACCACAATTGTGAATGAAGTATGTGAAATATTCAAACATTAAAAACTAAGTGACATTCATAGGTTCATTCTTAATTGTATGTATTCAGCATAAATTTTGTCAGAAATACAGGTAAAATATAAGGACTCACTTTAAATGATTTATTTTTTGCCTATTAAAAATAGAAGGCAAATTGTTATTGAAGCACACAATGTTCTGGAGTTTACAGAGGGACTGTACATTTTAAATTGATCACATTCTACATATACACAATGCAATCTTTGTTTTTAATTTGTCAAGGTCAATAAAAATGAAATTGTTATTTCAATAAAAAAAGCAGCCAAAAGAAATATGTCCATAGTTTTCACTATTACCTTCATTATCCTGAGAGCGAGGATACAATATTTGTAAAATAGTGGAACTTGGCATGAATTTATTTAGAAACAAAGTCAATGAACAAAGAGAATCATTTCTTGTTATAAATTTTGAGGTGATAAAAATAAAACAAGGTAACACATATTCCTTCTATTTCATTTGCTTGAGCCTGAGTGTCTTGTGTGCATAAGGTTTTGGGTGTCATGGAAGAGGGCTGAGGTTCTAGAGACATGGGTGGGAAGGGCAAAGTTCAAAAGTCATGCTAGGGTGAGGCTCAAGGTCATGAGGGAAGCGTAAAATGCAAGGGCTGTGGGAATAGAAGTCATAGGAGAAAGGTGAGGTTCAAGGGTCATGGTTTTGGGACAGAAGTGTAAGTGATAGGGGAAGGCCGAGGGTCAAGGGTTATCGGAGCAGGGCAGGACTCAAGGTTATGGGCTTGACACTTTATAAAGCTCTTCAGTAAGAAAAACAACTGCTTCCATAAAGCATTCATATTTGCGAACATTATTTTTTGATATTTAAAAAACTGGAAGTCAATACATACTAAAATAAACTTTCCAAGTTCAATTTTGTAGTTTGGTACAGACCTTTAAAAAAACCAACCTAATAAGAATATGCACACTTTAGACCATCTAATTTATAGCTAAATTGTGAAAGTATAATATTCAGTTTTATTGTTAAATGTATAAAAATGCCACATGTATTTTAGTTTCATGCTATTAAAGTAAGTGTTTGTTATTTTTCTTAGGAAAAAAAATCAAATGGGGTTTCTAGTTGAGAATATTATGAGTCAATAGTGTCTTCTTCATTTTTGCTGGGTTCTTCTTGTAGAACCATTTTCAGCTGCTGTTTCTTTCAATAGGCCTAGCCCAAATTTCATATTCTACACATGCATATAATTTTCTCTAATGAGTGTTTACAACATTCTCAGACAGTGGAGTAAAAGAAAATTGACAGCAAGAAAAATAAAAATGATTAAATTTCCACATTCATTAGTATGCTATGGCTTTCTTCTTTTTTTTTTTTTTTCTGAACATGGTAATACATTTGGTAGGTATTTCTAAGATATTTTAGAAGTAAATTTTCTTAAGAGAATTAGAAAAAGAGGTTCTTATAATGATATATTAACTTAAGTCCTAGATATAAAAAAATACGTTTCTGTTGAATTAAGAAAAATACCTCCTAACTTTATATTGATTTCTAAATCACTAAGAAGAAATTTTGTCGAGAACATTCAACCACTTCCTTCCTCTTAAACTTTCAATGTGTGTAGAAAACATGTATATATGTAACATACACCCAGACACACACACATACTCCCAGACACACACACACACACACACACACACACACACTCTCTTTTCCTCCCTCCCTCCATCTATCTATCTATCTATCTATCTATCTATCTATCTATCTATCTATCTATCTATCTATCTTAATAATATCCAATTAATACTTGCAGGACACCAGTGATTGCTGTGACTATTATTTCTTCTGAAATAATGATTCTTCTTCCCTCTGTTCTAGATGGCTAACTATTATTAAGTTTTTCTGTAGACTGCTCAGTCTTCCATGTTCATTTACTCAATTTATATTTGAAATGTTCAAACATTTTAGAACAATATTTTCAGTAATGAGAATACTTGAGTCACTACATCAAAATCCATACCATTAAAATAATTTCAAAGCGCTGACTTAAGTATCTGTGTTAACATGATTTCTTACTCTCTCCTATTAAATGATTGTCTTTCAAAATTGATTGAAATGATGACCACTGCTCACTGCACACTAGAAGGAGCAATAAGTCCAACTTAAGATGGGTTTGATAGTTCTGTCTGAGGATGATTCATTTCCTTCATTTTTTTCTATTAACTGCATCTTCATTTACATTTTATTTATTAATAGAGTCCTTCTCACTACTTGAAAAATAGTGAGTTTTGAACATTAATCACCACATTCAATTTACTTCTTGCAAGGCAATAGAAGGGATATTTTCTGAGTTTACCATTGCTACTATTTCAATGTAATGAAGATGATAAAATATTAAATTCCTACTCCTTTTAAGTATCCATAGTTAATAATATCTTAGATAATATTAGACATTTATCTGCCTTATACTCATTTTTAAAATACTTGCTACTTTTCTTTTCTAGTTGGTCATATAAAATATTTGGTACACTCAACTACAGAGCAGTAGACTCTTTGTACAAGGAACTTTAATTTCTTTAACTTCAGTGTAGTGCTTAAATGAATCAGGACCAGAGAGAAAATGCAACTGTGTCCTTCAGTTTCCATTTTGTATGACTTTCACAAACCCTTCATTATGTACAATTTTCTAATTAGAGTTTATGAAAGTAGTAATACTTTAGATTCATAATGTTAAACCCACTTAAGCAGGAGAAAGCTCTTAACAGGAGTTTTGTTATTTTTTTTCTGGATCAAATCATATGCCTGATGATGACAGCTTTTTTTTTCTCAAGAATGCATAGGTGCTAAGATAGAGAGCCATTTTTTAGCAGAGATATTGATTGCATGAATTAGGTACGGGAACGTGGACTTTTAAGACTTAACACTCTAATGTCTGGTATTCGGAGGACTCAGACTCTTACTTAATATAAAGGGTCAACTTTTCTTGTGAGATATGTCTTCTTGTCTTGGTGAAACTCTCATGCTAACTTTTAGTCTCTCCTAGGATTCTAATTGCCCTAACATTATCGTTGAATGCATCTCCAATACAATGCGGTGTGTTAAAATTCCCAGTGAGTGAACAGTCAATCACATTCCTTAATATGGAATTTGGACAAGTTGCCACCACAGCTTAAGAAGAGTATTAAATCTGAACTTGATTCTTCCATTTTCAGGTATTTGTTGTGTAGAGAAATTGATGTTACGTGAAAGGAATTTAAAAACTTATAAGGTGCAATTATCATCAAAGTGTGGCATCTGCTAAGGATTTCTTACTTCAGTTATGTGAGCAGTAAATATGCTTTGTGGCATGTGGCCACACTAAAATTGCTTCAGAAAATGTAATCTGTAGACAGTCACAATGTTCTCTCTTATTTTTCTAATGTGTGACTTACCTTGGAAAATTTACAACCTTCTCATGACCTAAAATTTTATATTTTCATAATAAGTTGCTGAAAACATTATCAAAATTACATTAATTTTCAATGTAGATGTTACTACCAAAATTCAAATTTTGTTTTTACTTTCAATAAGGTATGTATTATGAACTGTAAATACAATTTTGATGTTTCATATTTTGTTACACAATAACTTTACTAACATTTTTGTAGAGAAATTACATACTTGCATATAAACCTTATTTTAAAACGCTGAGAGAGTTTATCTAATATAGGACAATTATCAGTTAATATTGAGAAACTTATTATGTCTATCACTTCTAACGCAAGCTCTATTCACCTTTGAAAAAGTTTTGGAAGAACTGAAATGGAATGAGGTCTAGTTACTGAGCAGTGTTGTTTCACTGAACTTACTTTTCCAAACTGCCACGTTTACTTAATTTCAGCAGGTCTTTCAATTAATTTCAAGTCTACGTTATTAATCTGTAGCATATTGTAAGTTTCCACATCTCCCATCTTCTCACTGGAAGAAATGGATACAGGAGAATATATTCAGGTCTCTGTGACTGTTCATGAAGCTAAAATTAAAATATTAATTTCATTGATTAAAGATAAGATCAGTTATGTCTTTAGCCATGATTTTCGATTCGATTGACAGTTGCCATTTGTCTTTAAGTGAAATTATTTGTCTTTAAGTAAGAAATTATATTTAACAAATTACTAAAGACAATTAATAATGTTATTTTAATAACTTTATGGGCTTATTACTTACTAAGTATCTATTTTGTGTTTCTATTATCCAAAGGTATTTGTCTATAGGGACTTTTTTTTCAAAAATTGAGGCTTTATCAGGATCTAGTATGCTCACATTTGTACAATTTGTTCACATGCTTTATTAGATTCTTTTAAAAAGTTTAAAAATTCAATTTTCTTCTTAGAGGCAATTGATATTTACTTAAGCTTTTTTTCATCTAGCTTGAATATATGTACTAAAATCTATCTTTACTGAAAGCTATACTCTTATCTGGTACTTACATAATGTTAGAAAATGCAGCCTCTTGTTACTACAAGCCTGCTTTTATTCCATCCTGCTAGCTTGATGGGAGAAGAACCTTTTGGCTGGTGGTCTTTGGTAAAATTATGTTAATAAAAATAACTTCTTAACATATATTTTTCTATATATGAAAAATACTATCTAACAATCATTATTTTGAGGTTGTAGAAATCATATTTATAACTGTCAACCTTTATTATCTGTTTGCTTTTTATTTATCTGATATGTCTTTTAAGATTGGAGAGGTACTTACTCATAGGTAGGACTATTGATGGGGGTGTGGAGTGCCAACGTGATCAGAAGGTACATGGGAAACTGGTTAAAGAACAAACTTAATTCAAAAGATATTAGAGAACTAATGCTTTAAATTCGTCTTAGGGTGGCCATAAGTACTTAGAGAGAGGCTAGAGTCATTTATTGACTATGACAGTGTGTTTCTACCTTATGGTAGAACAAGGATCCAGAAAAATCTAACAAAAATTGAATGCTTTATATTACTTTTAATTGCAGAACATTGAAAATTAAAATTGTATTTTTCTACTTGCAAAACATTTATTGCCATTGTGTTAGAGCAAAGACTCTAACACAGTATTTGAAGTGGCAGGACTTTAAAGTGTAAGGCCAATGGTATTTTATAAGGATTATTTTCACTGGTTATATACTTTTTATTTTCTTGGAGAACTACAAAAACAAAGATGAATATATTATTGTCAGTAAACATGTTATAGCAATTTCCACAATTAAAAACATAATTTGATGAGAAACCCTAAAAGATAGCTTTTGCAATATATTTTTGACCTTAAAATAAAATACGGGAAACATATTTAAACAATTCCTTTAAAACAACCAAACCACTTCTATGATTTAAGGATTGTAATTATTCTACAGAGTAATAACGCATTCAATGGGGTGATTAAGTTGGATTTTATAGTTATCACACACAATTACTTTGATAATCTACTAACGTGGGAAGGTGAATTCAATCACATGAGTAAGAAGAAGGCCCACCCTATAAACTATAGGGTCAGATACAGTGATGACTTTTGTGTTTTATTTTTCTGCCTCCTTCAAAAAGTAGACAGTATAACACAGGGCAAATCACACAGAATTAAAACAAAATTCTTTAAATTTTCCTGATTTTAAAATGATCTCCTAAAATGCGATGCGTGAGATGGGTAGAAGAGTACACCAATGTAACCCTGGCACTAAGGCAGAAAGAGGCATGCTACTGAGTGAAGGCTGCTCTGGACAGCTTATCACGACACTGTGTGAAAGGAAAAAGCCAACAAATGCCTGTACTGTCTCCATGTCAGAGCCCACCACATGGGAGGCCCTGGCTCAACCGGTATTAACATTTTATTTTAATAATGCTTTCATAAAATCTTTACAACATATTAAAACACTTAAGGATTTAACAAGTTAAATAAATACATGGGTGATTCTTAAGAAGGCTGTAAAATTTAGATGCGCTACAGCTACAGAACTGCCAAGAAGCAATGTGTATATTAGTAGCTTGTATCTTAAAATCTCCACACTGAGGGCATTTAAATTTCTAAATGTATTGTATTCAATAAATTTAAAATTGATATGATTTTGTTTTGCCTAAAAACATATACTTCTTAAGTAAAATTTAAACAGTGTGAACATATATTATTAATCTATTTTTTATTAGTTTGAAAGATAAGCTATCCACAAAATTCTAGCATTTAATTCCCTATACCATATCCATTTGTTCAGGAATTGAGAATTTTATATTTTTAAAATTAAACCTGAAAATGTTTCAAATGAAGAAACTTTAACTTTCAAACAACCAAAAAAAAAAAAAAAAAACACTTAGAAACTGCCTTGAATTATGGTAGATATTGCATCTTGTGAGACTTGCAATGAAAGATAATAGTTTTCTCTAGTGCCACACAGTAAATATACTGAAGATTTCATCAGACGTATTTACTGCGAGCAACTCCATGTATAAACCATGTACTCCAATTGCTTAGACATGTTTACTTTCATAAGATTCCTCAGGTCTTAAAAGAGTTTCCCTTCTTTACTTTTAAGCTATACCTCCAAAGTCAACCTACACTAAATACCCAGCATGCCAAATGTACCATGTTTGCTAGTGCATTCTGATTTACATGATAGTTGTAATGTTGAAAACTTCTGGCTATGTCAACCTTTTGGAAAACAAAATCACTTATCTTGCACTAAAGTTGCTTACTGTCTCAGAAATATTACAATGCTGTTTTTTATCACTTTAGTTTGTGAACCAAAAATCTTTATACTGTCAGGAGAGGAAGATTTTCAATTTATTAATTTTATCTTCGTGGCTTCAGACTCAGCAATTGTATAGCATCTCATTTTCTGCAAAATAGGGATACAATCAATGCTGGCACCTTATACTATTGTGTGAATTAATATGAAAGTGCTTTCAGCATATAGCAGAATATAATAGTTATTTTAATCTCCTCAAATGTTGGAGAATCATTTATGAAAATATGTCCTAATAATACTTCAGAGAAAATTTCTTATCTACTTATGCATTAAATAACATTCTTCAAAAAATTTAATTTTAGAAGTTCATATTTTAAAAAATGCTCACAGCTAATGGCAATAAAGCTTATGCTAATGAGAAAGAAATGTCATAATGAATATTATAATTATAGCATTGTAACTGTAACTTTGCTTTTCCCAAACATTTGAAGCGATATAAAAAGAGGTGTGATAAGCATAATTATATTGGTTTTAACTGTTTTACTACAGACAAGTGATGACATTCTCATTGCTGGTTAAAAAATAATTACTCTGTTCAATACTAGGATCAAAATAGACAGATGACATGATCTCAGTTGAGCATTAAGAGCCACTGTTCAGAGAAACAGGGACTTTTATCTCCAGTTCCAATTTTAGTATCAATTCTGTGCCTTCAGTATACTCTGCTTAAACATTAAAAATTAGTGAAAATATCTCCCTGATTTGATCATGTTGGGATTAAGTGGCATGGGTATGAAGGGAAGACAAAGAAGTCAGAAAGCAAGCCAAGTGCTAATCTGCGCGTGATGCTGCCAAGGCACCCGAGCTAAGCCATCCAAGTTGCCACTCTTCTCTTGTACTGCTCAGTGTGCATCCTGACATCACCCCAGGAAACACTTCAGTGACAGCTCTGAGAACAACACCTGCAAAGTGACAGATCACACATATGAAAGCATGTAAGGAATAGTGGTGTATTGGCATTAAAGCTCACGCAATGCCACAGACTAGGAGAGGGCTGAACACCGTGCGTGGGGTGGCTGTGACCCCTGATAGGGTTATGATGTCACTGTGAATACTAATTTTCCCGTGTTTTATCCTCTTGTATCACCTTCCTCTTTTTGCCCAAGCCAGGTATTTGGAAAATATAGCATTTTTTTCAAACTGAAGAGATTTATATGAAATCAAATTATATACAGATTCAAATTTTCACATGAGATATTTTATTTTTGAAAATTTATGATGACTGGATACATCAATGTATAGAAATTGCTCTAAAAGTTTATGGAGAAAATTCATCATTGGTCCACACACTCAACAAATATCTTAAACATGTAAAGAAAAGTTACTTAGAAATCCAAAGCTGATAAAACAATAAAATAAACTTAAGAAGCCAAATAAGAAACAATAAGTATAATCCTTTAAAGCAATTCTACTGGTCTTAAAATAGGTACCAAAGGAGACAGATTACATTTTAAAGATCCAAATAAAACATTTCAAATGCTCATTGGAAGTAAGACATTCATGATCAGCAGCACCTATGCAAGGAATTACTTAAGGCTTTGAGAAGCAAACTCCACAACTATGTGTGGTATTTCTATGTGGCCACATATCTTCTAGAAGATAGTAAGTCAGTTTTATGAGCTTGAAGATTAAAAAATGCATTGAAGTTCTCTAGCATACAGATTAAGTATGTCATACATACATAAGTGATATTTTCTGAAAACAGTAAAATTAAATATAGGAAGTTTAACCTCTAAAATTTTCTATTTTAAAGCCTTGGGAATATATAGCATTCCTCATTTCAAAATAATTTTGTATACCACTAGTCTAGGTACAAGTAGTTATGGAAATTGCCTCTCTAAAAAAATAAAAAAAATGAAAATGAATCCCCAAAAGCAAAAGCATCAAGAAAACCCAAATCCCAAACCAAACTAAACCAAACCAAACCAGTCAAAACCAATCAACCAACCAAGCAACCAGGAAACCACGGAACTCTGGTGTATCTTAAGTGCCCAAGATCTTTTAAGGTTTGTGTCTATAAAGTGGTGAACAGCAAATGCTTAAATATCATGATTTAAATAATATGGAATATACTCTGTGTAGAATTTTTCTAAACACTGTTTCCCTCAACATATTTAGAAAATACGATTGACCTTTTATGAAGATATTTGTGCTATGCCAGTACGTATTCAAATTACAATTCAATTCTCGAGGTGGCTTCAAACTCAGAGTCCTGTTTTGTTTTATAGTGTTAATGTGGACTGGTCTCCAAGCCTGCGGTCTTTCTTTAATTAGAGTCTTTTTCAAAGTTTACTCCTGAAACGGACAACATAAAACACTACAGTCACCAACTCTATTCAAGGTGTTTTAAATATATTAGATTATTTTACTATACTACATTATCTACTATGGACTTGATGTGCCTTAATATTTAGGAAAAATAACAGTATAAGATTGTTAAAGTTTTGGGATGTCATCATTTTACATTTGTGTTAGACTACCTTAGAAACGAAATGGACACAGCTAACTATTAGTTAAAATGCAGTATTTTGGCTGTAGATAAATAACTCTAACGTTGGATGAACTGGCAGAAATGCTTAACTCTTTTCATTATTTAGACGTTCCCAAATAGTTTACAAACTGAAAATAATTGGCCAATCCAAGCATTGATTGTAATTTGAATCCTCTTTGTAGTTCTACAGAACTGGGATGTTCAATTGAGTCTTCCACTAACAGTACTTTTGTTCCACCAGAAAGACAAAAGCCAAACAAAAACAAAAGCAAAACAAAACGAAAAAACAGAAAACTGGACACATCAGTGATTTTCACGTATATTTATATTCTTCAAGCATTTTCAAAGTGGAGATGCTATATTAACAACAGAGAGACGACTCTATGTTATCCTAAAACATTTCATATTATTTCCATGGAATACATGTTACCGGAGACAATACTTTTGATCGTGTGTAAAACATATTCAAGAAGACCAGGCCTCTGCAGTGAGAAGCCACATGACTTCTTTGCTCTATTGATGAAGAGCACTGGCACCATCAGGGTTTCGGTATCAAACATTCGGATGTGATTTCACTTACTTGTTGGTCTTTTACTTGAGACTGAGTTAAAGCAGATTCAAACTGGTCCTCTATTGATTTCAGCAGTAGATAAGCTGGTGTAATATGGGGTAGTATTGTCTTCTATGCAAATTCTCCAATGATTTCATAGCAGTAAACACACCCAAGTGTTAAATGCTTGGCTTTTTCAAATAAATGCAGACCTACCTTGATTTTCACAATAAGCCTGTATTCATTTCCACAGGACAATGTTTTCACACAATGTAAGGCAAAACAGATATTAAATTACTTAACAGAACTCATGTTTAAATAATTAAAACTAATTTGTGTTTAAAGCTATTTGCAGATTTATTAGAGAAACAAATACAAATATGCATTTCTACAGAACTGTTTTTTTTTTTTTTTTCCAAAATGAGCTTAAAACTTGTTCCACAGTTTTCACTTGTTTATATATCTAATGGCAACCCAAGTATCGGCCTCTGCACCACTTTTAATGAGACAATTGCCCTTCCATCGCAATTATAAAAAACTATTTAAAAAAAAATCCAGCACATACACGTTAAATATTTTCCTTAAAAAAATAATCTAATCAAAATATTGAATACTTTAGATTTAAACAATATTTTATTTACAAATCTGATTTGATGTACTTTATTCATTATACAAGGTAATGCTTCAATTCTCAAGAACAGTTGCTTTTCGTTTTTATAGACCAGTGGAATGAAATCCTATCTAATAATGTTCTACACTTCATTTTGTTTTCGAAATTAACACAAGTTTCTGATACTTTCTTTTCTCATAAAAACGTTATTTAATTGGGGCACATATCTGATGAAACAAAAATAACATGCATAATTCCAAAAATAAGTGTAAAGTAATGATACTTACCCTTTATGTAAAAAGACATCTATGGACAACAGTGCACAACAATAGCATGTACTCATGTTTATGAGAAACCAAGCAAGAGGCAAAATGAGTTCATCCTGTTATCTAATCATAAGGAACTTCATATGGCTGTTTGCATCATTTAAATGAAGTGTATATATCAAACTTCTAAGATTGCATTGCACTCAAAATTATTACGTATAGCCATGCTTGCCCTGAATTTGATGATCAATGAATTTCTGCTACTAACAGAGTGACTGGTCTTAAGTTGTGGTTTTGGATGTAGAGTGTTAAATTATATTTTCATCTCCTTTCAATTGCTGCCTTGGAAAGCAAGAATTCCCTTCCTGGAGAAGAATTACAGTAAACAAAATTTACTTAAGGACTCAGTGAGGAATCATTATATGAATCAAGAATGTACCATAAGAATGGATTAAAAGGAATGTCATAACCAGTACCTCTGTTGAAGTCTATTACCACCATTAAAATTTCTAAGAAAAGATAGGGCCTGTAACATGGGGATTCCATTCATTGTCAAATTACTAAAATCTACCAATTTAATGCTTTCATACTGTTTATTTTTCCAATAAAAAAATAAATCTCATACATTAGAAGTGGTACACAAAAAACTGGGATAAAATTTATCAGATTCTTGATAGCACCATTTACACATTCTTAAAGTAAACATTAATATGCACTTTCTTAGAAAGCGATATAAATATATAATACAGGACTTGCTAACCTCTGTTAACCATCTGAATGCGATGGAATAATCTATCTCTACTGTGCAGGTAGGCTTGTGCATGGTGGTGTGGCAATATCATTGAAACGTTTGTTACAGATGCGATGGGAAGCTGGAAGGAGTCGAATAAGCAGGAAAACAGAGCTTAGGTCTACTGTAAGCAATGAGTCGGAATGAGCCGTTACAGGTTAGAACTGAGCATTCTTTTCTGATCATTCAATGAGAAATGATTTCCACAGAAATAGATACATTTACTGTTTTGGGAGTGGGCTGGGTGAGGTGAAGTAGAATTGAAAGTCCTACAGGTAATAGCAAGTAACTGGAAGTGCAGACGAAATTGGTCTTCAGTGCAAAGAGGAAGGCAGCCGTTAAAAAGTCTAGGTGCAATGTGGTGCTGAAAGAAAAGCTCCCAGTGAAAACGGAAAAAAACAAAACAAAAAAACCAACAACAACAAAAAAACCAAAACCAAAACCAAAGAACCAAACAAAAACCAAACAAAAACCAAAACAAAGAAAACAAACTGCAATGCAGCTTCAAGCAGTAATTTTGTGGTGCTGAAAGGACAGCTCCCAGTGTTGCGGAAAAGATCTTGGATCTAGAATGAGGTGTCCAATCTGTATGATAAACAGCACACTGTGTCTCAGAGCGCCCATTCAATCTCAGTAAGTAAATGAAATATTGATTGAAAGTGACCCTGAAACAGAATGCATTAAAAAGACACAGAAAGCTGCAGAACTGAGGTAATTCGTATTCAGCGTGTTCACCAGCCTCCTTATAGGGAAACAAGACTATAAATAGTTGCATTTCGTAAGATGTTTTGCCTTGTGTCACCAGTTTTCCCCACTTTGGATCAGTATAGCTGAACAGCCATCGTTACACGCCTACCTGTGGCAGTCTAAAGCCATACTAGTTTTCTTGCAATAAATTAAAGCATCGCATCACAAATCAATCAATTCTACATGGTCTATAAATTTCAGTACGTTTTTAAACAGCATGAAGCTGATTTACACATAATGCATACAAACCCATATTTGTTACCATAAATTAAAATGTAAATATCTCCAATTTAGCTTTCAGTTTTAACTAACATATAATCATGCCAAGTAGGAAAAGTTTGGAATTCCCATTTACAATTAAAATTGAACTGAGTGCACTGTCAGCCACACTAGCTAATAAAATACACATAACTGTTAAATGGTTTGGCTTCAAAGAAACATTAAATTCCAGATGAAATGTATGGGCTCCACAGTGGACTACTGGAATTTTGAAAAAAAAGATTAAAGATTTGCTAATACTGAGCAAAACATTTTAAAGACCCGACATTTGAAATGCTTCTAATACACATCCTAGATCGCTTCCCTTCCCTTCTTCCAATGAGTGGGGCCCCAGTCTTTGCCTTTCTTCACTGCTGACTCTGAGACAGCATGGTGAAAGAAATTTACATAGATATTATTTACTGTTAATGTATTATAAATGATCTGAGACTTGTGACATGCAAGGAAAAAATGAGACGGGAGACAAGTGATGCTACATGATGAACTAAGCACATTTATAATGATAAAATGAGTAAATATAATAGCGGCAATGCTAACCACTGATTCCACGAGATACACTATTTGTCAAAACTTACACAGCTACAGAGTATCGACGATAAATAGTCATTACCAATTAACACAGTTTACTACAGCTTTTCTCTTTCATTTAAACAAGCATATCATTCCCTTTGAAAATCATTCTCTAAATAAATATTTAGAGATAGAGAACTCTAAATGAAATAACAGTCCAATGTTAAAAACTAAAAAAAAAAAAAAAATGAGTCCTACTCTTACAGTTTGACAGAAATGAATTATTAATAGTGGAAGGGGAAGGGATCAGGAAATAATTTCAAGTTCTCAATGTCCAAAAGTAAATTGCACAGTAAATCAATATGAAATGAAGAGTCCATATAGTTCAATGAACAAAAGGGAAAGTTCATGAGGACAAAGATCACAGTTCAGAGAGAGGCTGGACGAAATTCAGACATGGAGCATCACACTCATTGTTCTTTAATTGGTTGCACAGAAAGGAGCAGCTGGGATGCCATTTAGCTTGCTAGGATGGACGTAACCAATGGGCTGAAGTTGAGATGGAAGTAATTCTCTTTTGTAATTCAGTTGCTCAGCCAGATGATCCAGAGGTAGCCAGCATTTTATTTTTGTCCATTGAATTTAAGACTGCATGCACAGCATGAGGAGGAGCTTGGGGATGGATGCCCCTATGAGTGGCCTTGAGTGGGCAAACTCAGAGGTTAACAGATGGTGTGTCAAATGGCCTGGACAGTTGGCACTCAGGAGAGGTACAGAAGAGGGTGACAGTTGTTGGGTCTTGGGAACAAAGGCTTACTCTGAAATGACCTGTCAAAAAGCCTGACAAAGGTAGATCTCACTACCTCTCAAGATAAACTGCCTCTTCTAAATAAGCATGCAGGAAATACTGTCTGGTTGGTGACATAAAAATGCTCCACAAAACATGCAAATTACCGAGTATTAGAAACTGCACTGGCTGCTAGCGCCATGCTGCAAGGACTCCGTCATGGAGCAAACAGCTAAATCACAGATAGCTTCACAGTAAAATCTACATTCACAATACTAATAGGTTTCTAGTGTTAACAAATTATACACAATTATAAGCTCTTAAAATGCAACGTACTTATCCAGCAGTTGCAGATAATGAGACATTATCAGCTATCAATAATGTGTTGGCACTTTCACTTTTGTTTATAAAATTTCCAATACACTGTACCACAGTTATGTGTCTAACAGTGAGGATGTTAATGGAGTAATGGCTGTTCTACTGGCCAGGCGATGGGATCAGTAGTGACTTCAGTGCTTAAAAACAAATGTACAAACCTCTGAAGAGGTGGGACTCCATGTGAGAACTCTTGTTGAACTTACAAATGATGAAGAATGGGCCATGGCCAGCATGCAGCATTATTTCCATTGTCTAGTTCAGATGGAGAACAGGTGCTTTTATTGATCTGTAAACTTACCAATGTAATTTTCCACAGTTTTAACCTTTTAAATATTTTACAGTGCTTTTATGCAACTATATTGCTTTTTGATCATTTTAAATTTAAAACTTATTTTCAAAATATTGTTTCCTACTTCTCTGTGCCCTAAGCAGGAAGTAAGACATACATGACAGTGCTTTGGCCTCACTCCAGTTTAGGTCACTGACCCCACCATACTCAAGCTAACAGTAGTTAATTTAGTGTTATCTAGAACTAATACTGAAAACTCTACGCATATCCCTGTCTACATTCAATCATTCAACTACAATAATGCTGGTAAAATGGCAGGCTTAAATCTCACACTAGAAACACCTCTGACAAATATACACAAGCAAAGTATAGAGAACAAAACAGGTCAAGAAAAAATTCTATGAAACATCTGGTAAAACACATATTATTTACATATACACATTGTCAACATAGTCGCATTCATTTGCATAATTATATATTAATAACAGAAAAACTTCACTTCTGCAAAGTACAGTACATCCTTCTTGAAAATGGGGTAAAGGAGGGGTTAAAACAATCTGACGTATAATTGGGACACTCAACCCACTTTCTGAGGATTGGCAGCCCGAACTCCTTGCTCATATGTGATCCTCTGTGTAATTAAATACTGAGCAGCTTGTGTTGCAGCTGGTGTTCCAGTAATGGTTACCTTCCGATTCCTTGTGCCAGGTACGAATTCTCCCTTTTTGGAGATCTGTATCCTTGCACCAGTCAACTCCTGGTATTCCACTAAGGTTTTCCCTCCTTTGCCAAGTATTGCACCAACTAAGTTTTCTGGAACTGCTATTTCAACTACATCCTTTGATCCATCTGTGGATTTCTCTGTCCCTAGAATGGCACTGGCAGCTAGGGGCGAGGCAGCTCCAAAGTATCCATTGGTTGCAGCAGTAGCAGCAGCCAGGCTACCTAATGCAAATGTCCCCGCCGTTCCACCAGCTGTGCTGCCGCTGGCTGAGGCTTCACTGGCATAGGTGGCCAACAAATTGGCTGCTGCTGCTGCTGGGTTGGCACTGGCAGCTGCGGCAGCCAGAGCCCCCGTTGCTGCTGCTTGGCTGAGACCTAAACCTAATGTGTTGAGATTATATCCATAGCTGGCTAATGTATTAAGTGCAGAGGTGATGGCCACCAGGTCGTTGCCTGTGAAGCCAGATAAAACTGCTGGGAAGGCCGCAACGCCGGCAAGGTTAGCATGTCCTAATAGCCCTGCGGCTGCTGCGGCAGTTGGTAACACTTCAGCAGTGTTTGCATAAGGAGATCCGGTTGGATTGGAATTTGCCACTGGACCTGTCACATTGGCATAACTGATATTGAGACAGCTGCCACTCTGTGGATCCTCTTGTATCTTCTGGATGATAAGTTCAACAGCTTTTCGGTTCTGTTCAGGTTCTCCACTCACAGTGACAACCCTCTCTTGCAAGTTGATCCCATCGGGTTTCTGGGAAAGCTGCACCCAAGCCCCTGACTGCTCCATTATAGCCTTCACAGTAGCACCTCCCTTCCCTATTATCAGACCTGCTGTGCTGTTGGGAACTATAATCTTTACCTGTAATTAAAAAAAATATGTATAAATAATACTTCTGTTTTGTGCACATGCATCATATTACTTTGCTATCCTAGAAAAAGTACAATAATAAATCGATAATTAGTTTAAACATAATTTAAGATGGAAATACCACAACTTTAAAGTGACTTTTTATCATACTTTAATAAAACTACCTTGTACAATGAGTTTCCAAAGGAAAACGCAATTTTCAAGTAAAAAAGCAATCTTCAAGTCGAAATTATTAAACAAAAGTTTCCTCAAATCTCTGTACTTTGCAATACAGTCTATAGAAATAATCATGTCAAAAAGAGGGGCTTATAACTGTACAAATGATAATGTCTTCATATAGCTAAAAAGTCATAATGCCGCTACTGGTTCTTCATCTGCTGCAGCTTAAAGAGTCTCTCTGCTCCAAGAAACGGTGGAGAATAATGAAAGCAAAGGTAACACAGACAGCTGTAGAAAATACTCACTTAAACCTTTCAAAACATTAATTTCATGTTCCTTTTTACCTAGTAGTTTGGAGGTTATTCACAAATATCTTATTCATTTTATGGCTATATTTAGAGGTAAAGATCAAAAAACTATTATTAGCATTTATTTTTTAATTGGACAAATAGTCATTTAGGTTTATAGGAACTGACCACCAAATTATTAACAACGATTTAGAATGTTTAAGTTAAGGGGATGTGAGAGTTCCATCGTCTATACATTCTGATGATGTGACGCTCTACTTTAGAAGACAGTTCTATTCAGGAGTAGTGCTTGTTACCAGTCATCAAGCAGTGATGAGAAATTACTGTAGTCACTGAGTGTTTAGATAGGACAGTGCAATGTGGCCATTTTGTTAATTTATACTGAGTGTCCAGCCACAAGAATCATCACATCCTGTCTTACTTCATCACAATAAAATCATAGTGTTCAAGCACACAAGTATAACATGTCAATAAACCCTGAAACTAAAACGCTACATACTAACCTTGAGCTTGCATTTGCTGATATCCACATATCTATTTATACCCCACCCTGGGGTCATCAAACCTGCAACTGCAGTCACTGACAGGGCACTGAAGTAACATCTTCATTCTCTCTGTAGCACAGATGTTAGACTAGGTGGCTAAATCACCTCTAACATCTGAGTGGAAGTTTAGTTTCTGTATTTGAGATTTTTTGTAATTCATTAGCTAATTTGAAGCAAGTATCACCAATGCAAATTTAGAACCCAAATCTGCAAAGGGACATTTTAAAGGCAGTTGGTAAGGTCTGGCCAGGCCACTCTGCTGTTGAAGGAAGCAGGCAATGATCATAAAGCCATGATCCAGACTGGGCACACGTGAGTGCATTTATACATGTTACACACATTCTTTATTTTGTTTGAACACATAAAATATTTTTTTCTGATTATAATTTTATTTAGTCCTGGGATAAAAATAGCTTAATTTTTGAAAACTACAGAATCCAAATTTAAAGCCACTTCTTAGGAAGGGCAAATATATTCAAAGTTGCTGCCTAAGTTAATTTTATTTTATGGAGGCTATTGGAATAATGTCTTTAACAGGTATTAATTTTAGTGGAATTTTTCTAAGAAAATTGTTTGTCTTTAAAGAATTATAATTATAATTCTAACCCTAATTTTACCTTAGTCGATTATAAAGATGAAATAGAACTTACTCTAGAATTTTTTGACTTAACAGTATTTTGCTTTGCTTCTGAAACATTTTTTGTGAATGATGTCTATTTTAAGTTTTATCACACATATGAAAATCCTGACAAAAATCTATTCAAATCCTTCAGTAACTCTTCCCAATAAGATTCTGCACTGAAGGAGCCAGCATCCCCCATAGGCTGTACACTTCTCTATACTCTGCCTCAATACTAGCGTTTGCTGTCTGAGTCTCATCACCTGTGAAGTAATCATAAAAATCCCACATCAGCCCACATTTTAGCTGTGAAATTCCTAAGTGCATCTCACGCTTATTGTGTTTCTCATTGCTTTGATCTTCGGTGTCTTCCAGCTGACTGAAAGGTTTTCTCTTTCCTTACAACTGACTTTTTCATCAATGTGTATGCTTTCAACTCCTGAAGTCTTGTATATACTACCAGCAATTTAGCTGCAGTTATCTATTTTTCCTACATCATTTTTCCTACATCTCTTACTATGTTATTCCTCCTAAGCAGAAGTTAGCACAAAGTCATCAGCCCATAGGTCATCCTCTTATCTGACTTTCTCATTCCTATTTGAACCTGGTTTAAGTTACACATGGGTAACAATCGGAAATAAAGTAAAAACTGTATTTGTATAGGAATAAACTTATTTAAAAGATGATTTACCATAAACACAGAGAGACATTAAAATGTTTATGTACAAAATATCCACCATTGGGTTCATTATGCTTTAATTCAAAAAGATTGATTTATTTCATCTGCGTATTTTGCTTGCATGTCTATAATTGTATCAGACATATGTGGTGGCCGCTGAGGCCAGAAGAGAGCACCATACCTCCTGGAGATGCAGTTAGTTTTAAGACTTCTTGAGAGAGGGTGCTGGGAACTGAACCCAGGTCTGTTACAGAACAAGGAAACACTCTTAATTGCATCTCTCTAATCTCTAATTCTGGTTTCTTAAACCACGAGCAATGTTTATCATCCTCAAATCCTAAAATTTCAAGTTACATCATGCACATACTGAAATATTTCAAAAGCTAAGAGCAATGATCTTTTAATCTTATCAGAAAATTTCTGAAAACAACACTACCAGGTTTTTAGTGACTTAAAATTCTAATACAGTTACATTGGCAAGTAAACAATTAAGTATATTCCATCTGATTTCTACATGTTCATTATATTATTAAGGTATACTTTCCACCGTGTTTTCTAGTTTCATAGTATCTATGAGGAGTTAGCCTAATTCAGCCATGAAAATGTGGTCAGATTAATTTTAGAGGTCTAACACTGAGTGTTATTTGATTATGTAGTGAGAGGGGCTAGTTAATAAGATGACTCAGTGTGTGGGAATCTATGGACTCACTCTAGAAATAACTGTACTATGAATGTCCCTCGTTTTTGCTTCAAGCTTTGCGTTTTGAACTCATACTGTACCTGATACACAAGAGTATCTCTAGAATGTTTGTAGAGGTCCTGCCTCATTTTTTTTTTTTTTTACACATGTCATTTTTTTTCTTCTGTGTATAAGCTAGGATAGTGATGGGGAGACTGGATCCCATTTTGTCTGGCTCTGGAAGGGACAGAAAATGAACAATAGTCTCCATAAACCTTCTAAAGGGAAAAAGGTTTAATATACTTATTTGACTTAATGTTATTTTTCTTTGCTTCTGAAACAGTCTTCATTTGTGTGAATGATGTCTACTTTAAAGTTGCATTGCATCAGTGCTTGGGAGGTGCAGCTGGAAGGAGGAATAGGAAGTCGCCCATGCTTTCTTGCACAGAAGCACTTCAAACTACCACTGTTACTCTGAGATGACAAGTACTCTAGACAGTTATACGAAAAGGAAAGCTGTTAGAGTCAACTGCAGGGAAGCAGAGAACTTGTAAAATGATACAATATGGCAGAGAAATCTATTTTAAGAGTGAGAATAATTTAGAGTAGTCTTGCTGCTTTAAAAAAATAAGATTTTACTAAACTGAAGTTTTGTTATAGAAGAAGGGCTATTTACAATTATTCACAGGTTAAATCACAAAAAGCTACTCATGTTATTACTAAAGTCTTCCCATATCCATTATGATACATATGCACTAAAACATATCCTCAAGAATTCTTAACTCTAGTTAGCAGAGAAGTGTAACTGAAAATCAAAAAATTTTAATATGTTATCTAGGGCTCTCAATTCTTTATTTTTCACCAAATTCAATATTTAACTTCAGCAGTGAAAGATGAAAATACCTATGAACAAAGTTAGGGACTGAGTTCAGTGATGCAGGTGATAGGGAGAAAGGGTGAGACAGGTGGCTAGCAGAGGACCAGTTGTGGGCATTTTTAACTCGACATACCTATGCGACACTAAAGTGAAAATGTCAAGCAGATGAATGGTGCTGGCTCTGGAGAGCAGAAGAGGCTTGAGAGTTAAGGAAAACCTTTGTGTCATGGAAACACAGTGTTATCCACATAGGATAAATTCAAAGCGTGCTTAAATAATGACCAATAAAATATCAACGGGGAAAACGTCTCACTTTTAAAATCATCACAGGTATCAGATCAGTAAATTAGCCACTGTGAGGCCACATTATGAACATGTATGCGCATGTGCATGTGTGTGTGTGTGTGTGTGCGCGCGCGCGTGTGCACATGTGTGTGCGCACGTGCGTGTGTGTTGTGTGTGTGTGCGCGTGTGCACGTGTGTGTGCACGTGCGTGTGTGTTGTGTGTTTGTGTGTGCGCATGTGTGTGTGTGTGCGTGTACGTGCGTGTGTGTTGTGTGTGTGTGTGTGTGTGCACGTGTGTGTGTGCACGTGCGTGTGTGTTGTGTGTGTGTGTGTGTGTGCGCATGTGTGTGTGTGTGCGTGTACGTGCGTGTGTGTGTGTGTGTGTGTGTGCGCGTGCATGTGTGTGTGTGCGCGCGTGGGTGTGTGTTGTGTGTATACGCTTCCACATCTACCCTAACAGTGGATGTTTTGGCAATGAAGGAAGCATGCGGAGACAGCATCTATTTCATTAAATCCCAAAGTTTTTGGCAATAACAGTCCAAAACAGTCTTAACAAGCATGATTATAATTTGTATACGAAGATCTCAGGGAAAGAAGTCTAACCCTATCTATCTATAGATAAGTCTACTAATGTCCCCTCACACAGAAAAACACTTTTTGAATTAATAAGCCTTTGTACCTTAAATCATACTAATTAGCAAACCTTCTCAATCCTAAACTAATACCAACACTGAAACTTTTATAGGTATCAAACTGTTTAAATATATGTGTCATCTTGCCCCCAGGGGGTCATTACATTAGAAACTCCACAAGCTTTGAAATGAATTTGGGTTCAAGAACTTATAATATAATGAATGTGAAAGATAAAAATACTGTATGTATTATACAATAATTTAATTTGCTATAGTTTTAAAGCCTGAAACAATGCCCATTCCCTTACAGTAAATGAGCACCTCTCTGGGACACAGCATCTCTCCAGGGATCCATCCTGACACATACTAGCACATTCCAAGATGCATAATAATAACACAGGGCATTCTGCAGCTCGGAGGCACATATAATATCAAGTATTTCCCCGGAGAGACTTCTAATTTCTATTTAACATATCATGCTAAATTGATACCTGTACTTTCATCCTGTTGTCATTTTTAGCTAACTTTTAGGAGGAAAGACAGTAATAAAAACCTAGTAATTTTCATATTTCTGCCATCACATGGCAGACATTTTCTGACCATTAAAAAGAGGAAAATGCTTCTTAGTAACCTATTTCCTTTTAGCTCACAGACAAAAGCTATTGGACCGGTTCACCTGGGTCTTTCCTCTCACTTTCATAGATTCGCACAGAATTAACTGCAATACCAGAAATCTTTCAAGAATTATACTACTAAAGATCAGGTTGTTTTGCTACTTTTACTAGTGTAAACATCGTGGAATTACAAACTTGTACATCTATATATCTACACACCAGAACAGTCTTTAGGTGAGATTTTTTTTTTTGAAAAGGCATCTAATAATCACTGGATCAAATAATCAATGATTCTCAAACTGTATGACTTGGTCAAATAAAAAAATGACAAAAGTATTCACACGTAACTATTGTATAAGTGTAAATTACTTAACAGATCCTTTCAATGAGCAGCATTTTATCTTTAAGAGACAGTCGATTTTACCATTAGCAAAATACACCAAAATATACTAAGGCCCTAAAATAAATACATAATACTACACTGTCAATGAGTGGAGACATCACGAGGTGTACCAAATGAGTCGTGATTCTTTTAGCTTTGACAGTGCATAGTAATCTAACTAGCAAGTTAGGATGTGTACGATCAGATATGGACCTCGATGTCTATCTCCTCCGCAAGATGAGACAATGGACTATGACAAATCTGGAGCAATGACTTGGGTCAAACTGTACTCTACTCCTGAGATGTTCACTTACTTTAAGTTTTGCTTCCCTTGGCAATTTATTCTTTCAAAATCAACCTGTAATAAGGAGTCTATACATTAGCAACTTTACAACTTTTGAATTTTCAAGTAAAAAGATTTATCAGATGATTATCTTTAAAGAAATATTTGAGAAAATTATTTGCACTAACATTTCCACAGTTTAAAAAAAATACAGGTTATTGCTGATGACTGTTCTTCCTTGTGGAACATCTTCCTGGCATATACGCCACATGGACACACAAGAGACTCCCACTGTACCTTCTGGCTAAGTAGAGACTGGAGGCTTTATTTGTAGGTACACAAGAAACACTCTTGTGAGAGGCTCCTCATAAAAATGCAGAGAACATTTATCAATTATAACTATGTAAATATAGAAAGGTTTCAGGATAAACCTACATGAAATATTTCTTTAAAGATTCCTGAACATATTAACAATCAAAAGTTTTTGCCTATATCTGAAAAATAAAACCACTCATTTTACTATGTCCTTTTCTGTGATTCTTAAGAGCTGTACACAGTCCTTCCTTTACCAACACTGTGTGAATGCTTATTTCTGTCTACCTGACAACATTTGACTTCTAATCACACATATTGTTTTTGAATCTGATACATGTGTATCATAGATACATACATCAAGTTCTATCTGAGGAAAAGGCTGCCCTTGTGACAGACAGTGCAGCCGAGCCTGACGCTGGTGCAGCTGAACACGCTTTCCCTGGACATTTCCATTCCCTTCCCTGTCCACTACCTTTCCTCAACCTCACTCATTTTTCTATTGGGTTTTTACATTTTTCCACAGGAATTGAGAAACTTCATATATCAGGGATGTTAGCACAGCTGAATAGAAGGAAAGTGTAGCAAAGACTATATATTCTTTAAGCTTAATCTCTTTATTCAATAAATCAATTTCTTCTATTTTCTTTACACACTTAGAGACAATTCCAGAGCAATTTCATTTGAAGGATTCTATAAAACATATGATTCTGTTCTATTTAATGGCTGTCAGTCAACATGTTCCTTCTCAGAACCTACTATGTATGCCCCAGGTTCTGTTTCATACACCAGAGAATACAACAGAGAAAATTCCTATTGTCATACAATGCAATGTTCTAAAGGAGTGATGGGTCACACAATATAAAATAGGTGTCTTAGGAAGAAAGTGCACAGTTCTTCCCAGACAGCAGAACAAAAAGCAGCATGAAGAATGCAATCAGGAGTTCTGGGGTGGAGGAAGACCACACAGGCACACTAAACAAGGCAGTCAAGTGGTCCTCTGGAGTAGATAGATTTGGAATAGTCTTGAAAGACTACAACGGCTTTAAGCAAACAGGTCTCTGAAATTAGAATTTCACATCCAGAAATACAAGAGCTGAGGACGAATCTGTCAAAATCTGTGTGTGATGTGAACGTCCAGAGTGAGGAGGGGTAATGCTGGGATTTGGTAAAAGAAGCAGTGTGCTCAGAGACAGAGCCTCACAAGTGCTGGTGCAATGCTGGCCATATTTGTTTTCCCAGGTAAACTGGTTTAAAACAGTTCAGATGTAGGCAAGAGAATATAAACTTCTGACAGCTGAAAAGGAGGTTTAGGGTGGTCTATGGAAATGCTGAAATGAAGGTAGCACTTAGTTGTGTAAGTGGCAACATTAACCAGGTAGCTGCACTCAGTCTGGAGTTGCACTGTGAGAGGCGAGATAAAGGAACTTGGGACCTGAAGCTTAAATTTTACAAAATATTTTTGAAAATTATAAATTTAAATCATGAACATTAAAACATGGTAAGAAGCTTGTGTGAGCCTACATAAAGATTCTGTTAGTTCATGGTTGCTTGAATATAGTTAGAGAGGCAGCTTTTGTCTTCTCCACAGTTCATGTGCTGTAATTTGACCCCAACTGTGTTGGGAGGCCAGGGCGTTCAGCAGTGCATACATTTTGTGGGCTCTGCCCTCACTAAAGAGTTACTACTGCTGTGTGACATATGTTTGTGGGAATGCTTTCTGCCTCTTCTGCCATGTGAAGACACTGCCTTGGTTCCTTTCTTTGCCTTCTACCCTCTGCCACGTGAGTCTGTTGCAAGGGGCTCTCATTAGATGCTGGGTCTTGGACTTTCCAGCCTTTGGATCTGTGAGAAATGTTCTTTATATGGTAGCATGTAAGGCGTGAAAGCAGCACAAAATGTCTGAAGTGCACATTCTGTCCAGAGGAGACATAAAATGCAATGCATGTGACGTTCAGAAGTCCCACATCTGAAGAATAGGACATCCATCAGTGAGACGGGACAAGAGGGAGAATAAGCAAGTAGAAGCAGATTCAGCATAGCATGGTCAGGGAGAAACACAAAGCTGAATCATGGATTCTAAAACCAGGAAGCACATCCCAGAAGTGGGTGTAACCAAATGGATACACAATACTGACAGGGCAATAACATGTGGACTGAGAACAAATACCTGGAAGTAGCACTGTGGCTATCACTCTGCAGATCTGGTGAGTGGTAGATGTAAGAGCAGATTTAGGAACAGAAAGAACAAGTAGAGATAATACTTTTGTGGATTTTGCTATGAAGGACGAGAAGAGGGCTTAGTTTGTGGAGTAAAGGGAAAATAATGAGAAGGCTGTTCAGTGTTTTAAGATCAGAGACAGGAGTGGGAGGGGAGCAGAGAGGGTAAGGAGCAGGGTGAATATGATCACAATACATCACAAAAACACATTAGAGGGTCAAAATCTAAAGAGGAAAAACTAGGAGGAAAACAACTGCATGCATATTGTAATATTGTAATATAGAGTCAAAACTCAACAAAGAATAATTAGAGAAAAGTTTTGCTTCAGTAGTAGGAAAAGGATATGCTTATTGCAAAACTGAAATAACTGCCTTTGTTAGGAACAGAGAGAACAAGGCCTAAGGAAATAAATGAAAAGGCAAAGGCATGTATGTGAAGTGTTGGTCCAGCAAGGACTGTCGGCATCAGTTAGTGGAAGCAAAAGGCATGTATGTGAAGTGTTGGTCTAGTAAGTACTGTCGGCATCAGTTAATGGAAGTTCTCTTTTGATGGCCTCAATGATTTCAGTGGAATATAAGTAAGGTTATAGGTTAAGAAAGGGAAATAGCAAGATCGATGGCGGGGGGGGGGAAGAAAGGACAGTTCTGAGCCTGCACCTTTCATCTCTGCCCCCTCCTGATAACTATACACAAGTGACTGACTTATAAAATTATGATGAGATGACCCAGTATATAAGCATCTTCTGGAATTGATAAATGCTACTGATCCTGTTGATGCTTCTGAAAGTTTAACCAATTCTCTTTGCCTTATAGTTTTTTCACTTGAAACTCTCATAAATAAAAAATCAGCAAACATTCATCTTAAAATATTAAACACATCATAAAGAAAATAAAATGTAGCAGTGTCAGCTTTACCAACTGTTTCCCAATAGAGACTGAGGCATTTCACTACTAAGTAAGAGCAATGGCATGCTCTCTAGACTGTAATTATACAATTAAACTAAGGGCAGTGAACTCAACCACAGAAATACCTTGGACTTCAGAAACAGACAATATGGTATGTTGTTAACTTGAACATTTAAAATAAGCTATTTACCAAGTAATTTACTTTTACTCACTAATATTTTTCACACTTCCTTTAAATGAAGACACTCAGACCCTGCAGAACTGGGGACTTTCATATGTCAGATGAAAGGCTCTAAGAGAGTCTAGCATCTGAGTTTCAAATGGACTTACTCAGCAGGTAAAGAGCAAGGCAAGGTCCTTACTACATACAGTGTGCTCTGGTGGTCACTTCTCACTACCGATTTCTAAGGCTCACCACACAGTGGATCTTCTGTTTTCAAGGGCGTTACTACTGCACAATGCTGTGCTCAGACAGTGTGTCCAAGGAAACATGTTAGAGAGGCTGAGGACTAAAATAAATAGAAGTCAAGTGTAAAACTGAAAATCTCTACACCGTTAAGTTCTGGAATGATGGATTCGCAGGGCAAATGCATCCTTTGGATCGCTGTTATGTTTTTCATTTCTAGACCTTCTGCATATGTACAATTGTTTTCTGAAAATCAGCAACACAAATGACTAATTGCAAATGAGAACTTGATCAAAATCATTTAGCTAATGTTGATTAGGAAACAACATAAATGTTGATTTTTGACTGAATTCTGTCTTGCTTATAGAAAATTTCTTTTTTCTTTTTCTTTTCTTTTCTTTTTTTTTGGTTTTTCAAGACAGGGTTTCTCTGTGTAGCTCTGGCTGTCCTGGAACTCACTCTGTAGACCAGGCTGGCCTCAAACTCAGAAATCTTCCTGCCTCTGCCTCCCAAGTGCTAGGATTAAAGGCATGCACCATTTTTTCCCTGCTTTTATAGCAGGGTTATACAAGTTATAACACCTGGCAGTAAATTTTAACCTAAAATAGAAATCCCTGATTTTTCTCAATTTCTCTCAGTTATAAGAGTTGAAACTTATTTGAAAATAGCTGGGTAAATATAAACTAAGTTCAAACTAGTATAAATCATGTGTATATCTATTTGCATGTATGTATGTGTATGTGTGTATATATACATATATATTATATATATATATATATATATATATATATATATATATATAGAGAGAGAGAGAGAGAGAGAGAGAGAGAGAGTGTATTTTACCTTTGTAAAGCTTAAGATTATTACATTTAGCTATATGTTCCTAAACAGACTGTATTTATAGACATAAATCAGTAAATTAATTAGGACAACTCACAAGAAAGGCCTAGGCGCTCTATAGTTAAAGTGTGAGTGAACAACAAAGTTGACACTCCTTTCCTACTACCATCTGATGGGAACCTACCATGAAGGAGTATAGGGGAGAGCTACAAATTACCAAGAATGAAATATTATTGATAAACTACAATTCTTTCAATAAATTAAGGATTTGCTCTTCTTCGTTTAATGCTCGCTTCATGTGATCCAGGAGCTATGCTTCTTTGTACACAAACAGAAAAAAAAAGAAGAAAACAGTATGAATAACAAAACATATCAGTACAGTAGACAGAATATGAAATCACAGTGCCTATATTTCAAGTCATTATGATAAAATACTTAGCAGAAGCACGTGTGATAATAGATCTAGAGGGTAACAGAGCATTAACAAGAAAGGAGATATACTTAGTCTTTTAAAGAATCACTTTATAAAAATCGACATTAATATAGTTAACTACAAGTCTACAAAATTAGTAGACTGGCTTTCTACATATCATCTTACTTTGAGAAAAATCATTGGTCTTGTTTATGTCTACTCATCTGTCCAGCTTTTGTTGAGAAATCAAACCCTAATGGAGCATAGGAGAAAACTTAAAACAAAAGGCAGTCATTCCCTTGGTTAGTTTCTAAACCACAGAATTAAAGCATGGTGGAGCAGAAGCAAAAAGGGAGGCTAGGTCTTCAGAAAATAGTGCTGAACATGTCATCCTGATGAGCTTGAACTTCAGGGACAAAATGGGAGCACTATGACATTCTTGTGATTAAAGAAAGTGTCATTTCATAGAAAGAAAATCAAACTCCTACTGTAAACCAGCATCCTAAGAGTGTTAAGATTTGCTTAAGACATTTTATTTTCCCTAGGTTGCAAAATTATTAGAATCACTCAATAAGCAAAATGATCCTGATGGCTTTAAATTAAATAATATGAGAAATGCCACATATACTATGTACAGCAATACCTTGTTGGCCAACTAATAAAATATTTTAAAATATAAGATGTTAATATTTAAATAATTACATGAAGCCTTATTTTACTAGAAATGAAAGGCAGAAATAATAAGAAAGTACTTCTCATCTAAATAAAACTCAATTCACACAAAGTGAAAATATGTTTTAACATTTTAATACTTATATTACTTAACAAATTTGAAAAATGGCCTGTAAGTATCTAGTTCTAAAACAACTTTCAAACTGAAGTAATAAGATCTAATTTTCATTGCAAAGTCTGATACTATTGCAATGAATGTGAATATGAGTTCTTAATTAAAAAATTTATTGTTTGTTAATTATTAAATAACACTAAAATTATACCTGTTTTCAACCTAGAAATGCTTATTGTTGAACTGTTTACAAAGTAAGACTGGTTTCAAAAAGTAAAACTATTTTCACCTTTGAAGACATATCTATGCTCAATTTTAATACAGCTTACAACCCATGTGATATGCTTAATTTATTTATAAAAATTATTAGGAAGATACATTGAAAGAGATGAAAAGACCAACTCAATAACTGACCCACGGGGCTTTGTAAAGTGATCACCATTTTAAGAAGTCCAAAATTCTGATTAAGGTTACTACCTGAATATTTTTTGTTAATGAAGTTAAAATGCATGTAAAATTAAAAAAAGATTCATATTTATTTATTAGGTTATTTGGAATCTGATCATGGTGCATCTATGAGAATGAACGAATAAATCCTTAACCCACCAGTATCTTTTTCTCCAGTTGGCAGGCAACCGCTGTGAAAGTATGGTGTAGATGAGAGGATGATACTGTACCTGATTGGCTCTGGAGGTGGTCATGGGGTCAGATGGAGAGGACTTGGTGGTAGTTGGGGAAGATGGCAATGTCTGGGAACAAAGCAGTTCAGGAGCAAATCAACGTTTATGAGCTTTAAGCTGATCATTAAACAAAACAAAACGAAATAAAATGTAATATAACGAGAACAAAATCCTATGGACAAAGTTTCCACCTAGTCGTTCAAATTTAATGGATTTGAGGTCAACTGAGTAACTAATACATGTAAATATGCATGCATAAGCATGTAAAAATAAATTCATGACTTGAAATCATGGTGGTGACTGATAGGAGCTCACATGAGTGCTAAAGGCGTCCTGCCCTTATGCATGAAGAGCAGTCCCATTTCTTTCCCTCTAATTTGCTTTGGGGAAAAGAGATGTCAAAGAAAATTCAAGAAGTTAGATGAAAAAACTTGGAAGAGCCACTTTCCTACCAATGAGTACAGTCGGAGGTTTGAAGGAGCGGTGAAATGAAGCTTACTTGGGCAAAACGTATCCACCTACTTAATATGCTGACCATCACCAACAAGCTGACTCCACATGAATTTAGGGATCCATACATAAAAGCAATTTAATTTGCAGTTCTGAGTTCTTAATATCACATTATCTTCTAAAATATTAAATTTTAATATACTTAGAGCCATCTGAAAATGTAAACATTAACCTCATTAATAAACATGTAACTGACAGCATTCTAAAAGTTATTATTATTTATTTATAAATGGTAATTTAAAATAAAAGTATAATATATTGTGCATCATCCACCTATGTTCAAAATAATCACAAGATACTATGAACTGATTTTTCTTTCCAGTTATAAGCACATAATATACTAAAGAGATGTGTCACAGCAAACTTTACATAGTCACTGAGTCATTCACCCAGAGGTTTTAGAAACCTTTAACTTCTAGCAAGGCAGTAAATTTAAGGGGTTCAGAGTTTTGTTCAAGTGTTGTATTGCACTTAGTATATAATATGGCTAGGCAAGACCCTTTAAAGGGAGTGTTTTGTAATAGGCAAATAGGATAATTTTCTATAGTTTAGACAAGTCTATATATAGCGTATTAGGTGTTATTTGTTATGTTTATCTGATATATGAGCAAAGGCCTAACCTTAAAGGTTTGACAGTGCAAGAAAACGTACATGAATGTGTAAGTGGTCATATATTATAGTTCAGGTGTCGGAACTTTCCAATTTAGACAGAATAACGCAGTTCAGATAAAATCAATAATAAATTTGATCAACTCACTGACTTCCAGTGATACCATCAAACTACTTGCACCATTAGGCTTAGCTTCATTAATTCCTTCCCTTAAAGTAGTTTCTTTCTTAAAATCTACAACACCTGGAGAAGTAGTTGGTCTAAAATGGAATTGAGCCAAGGACTTTTCAAGACACACACACACACACACACACACACACACACACACACACACAAAGTCAACCTGGAAAAGGTACTAAGTCAGGGGTAAACCCTTATGGAGACTTAATACCTTCAACTCTTTTATTTTCTGTTTTGGCACTTTGTAATTACTTCTTGTCAGTCTTCTAGAGAAACATTACTTTTCATCATTGAACATTACTTTAAAATGTATTTTCTTTTCCATGCAGTGATATAGTGAGGACTTGTTAACATCATGCTATTGTATGCTGCATGAATCCAACATTAAAGGTTTCATTTTCTCAACCTAGCTTAATGACATGATATTATAGGAGGGACCACATACATTTAAGCATCTGTTCTGTATTAACTTCAGGCCAACACTCAAATTCATGAGTAAATAGATGTTAAATGTAGTGTCCCTTTCTCCCGTTACAAGTTCACTTCATACTGAACCCAAATCCTGAATATCCATGTTCGTTAGGATAGAATGGATCTGAGGTGCTGGATAATATCATCTTGTTGAGATACAAATCCTCATGAGGTGCTTAAGGAGTGCAAAGAGGTAGATGTAAACGCAGCAATATGAAGCCCAGACTTTGTAATTACTTAGATTCAGATGATCTGTCAAAATTTTATTGCTATTCTTTATGATTTTCATATATTCTGAATATCTATTAATAATTGATACAACTCATATTCATCAAAATTGCCCTTAATAATTTGGTTGGTTTCCCTTTCTTCTATGAATGAAATAAATAATTTAAACCTCTGAATTATATTACTGTGCTTTAAATATCTTAAGGTTTTATCATTAAGCATGATGATTAAATAAGAAGTTACATTTTAATATTTTATATAGGTGAGAATTAATCAAATGTGTATTTGAAGCATCACTGCAAAGAGTTAGTATATTTTCTTGGGTAAAGTATTTGATGTAATAATGACAGAAAGATGTGATAACTTTCCTAGCTACTACTTACACAGACCCTTTGAAGCACAAATGCGTCATTATTTTATAATTTGCAATATATATAATAAATATATGTGAAGCAGTTTCCATTTCAGTTGCCTTTTCAAGATCTAGAAGGAAAACCTCCCTAATAAACAGATAAATATAAATACATTACAATAGTGCCTTTAGTTTAAAATCTCACATTAATTAGGCCAATGGGATAGGTGGAAAAATTGTTTTTAACAATTTTAACAATCCACGGATATGGATGACAAATCCATGTATGTAAAGTGTTTTGACATGAAATATAGGAGTACAATGATTTTTCTTTATTATGTTATAAAGAAAATATTTATATCAACTTATTTATATTAACTTACTATGCAGTTATTAATATATAGTGATTATGAAATGCTACCAATCAAAATATATTATGACTATGTAATTAATTGGTTATCCTAGTAACATCAATAGGTGGATAAATTTGTAATGTATAGCATTTGTAATGCACATATTTTTATGATATATATATTTTTTTCAGTTTTAAGTAGCTTTGAGCCCTGCTTCTCCTTTTCTCCTTTCAAAGGAGAAGACTTTTTATCTATATCACTTGAATGGCTATTCAACAATTCATTAGATACCATAAGCTGAATACTTGTTACAGAAACATGATTTTTTTTTTAACCTGAGTTTCATTATACAGCCTTGACTAGCTTGGAACTTGGTAAGTAGACTAAGATGGTCTTGAATCCACTCAGATCTGTGCTTCCTCCTAAAACTGTTGACTCTTTAAAATATCAAGTCATTTTTTAAAGTATCAAGATTTTTTAATACTAGACATTCTGTAAAATATTGATGTAACTGAGATTTGGGGAATTAAGAATTGAAATGTTTTAACAAATGATGAATTCTTGTCAAAATGAGTTTTGTTGGTTCAGAGACTATTTCATAAGTAAGCTGTACAACAAATGTAGCTCTCTTTCTAAGAATTCTAAAACAGTCAGCTTTTAAGGACATGTAATATTTACAGGCAAACCAGGAAAAGCAATGAGCAATAGATTTCAATTGTTCTCTTCATGCGCATCTGCCAACCATCCAGTAACTGTATTCTACTAATTGCAAAGTTCCCCAAACTTTGTAGTGTTATAGTAAACAAGCCCTGTACACAACTCCTTAAGAACAAAATATTTAAACAGCAAGTTTCCCATTAGTTTATTGGTGAATACCCTGTCTGTCTCATAATATTAACATTAGTCTATTGGTCTATGCATATTTAATTTCTCACCAATAACAATGCTTCAAAGTCTGGTTTGTTTCAAGCACAAAGAAGAGCAAAGTGCAGAGAAACTTTCGCTTTTAAAAATAATCCTTAAGATGAATTAAAGGAGCTCTCTCAGAAAATGAGGAATAATCTTATAATATATAATACCCTTCAGCCAAACATGTAAAGTCTTCCTGATCTGTCCCTGATCCTACTAAACTAACATTAATTTTCTCTAAACATTAGTACATATAATTCCAGGTCAGTCCTGTTACTATTCAAGAGCTGTGGCAGCCTTCTCTCCAATGGTAACATATCTCACCTTTCTGAAACAGGCTTTTCCCTGTCTTCTTTGCCTAACTAGGCTGCTCTGAGACTTATGGTACACTGTTTATACTATACCTCTGAAATATAAATATGCTTTCATATTTCCATAGGTTAAGCAATATTACAAAACAGACTAGTATCAAGTGCAAGGGGTATCATTTTGTATATTTTACAATTCAGAAAGTATTTAAAAATTTATGTTTGAATAAACGATGTTCAAAAATTGATGAATTTTGCCAGCTTTTGACAGAAGTAAAATTAGGGGTAGACTTAAAAAACATCTTGGTATTTTTTAAATGTAAGAAAATTCTTCAAGTTATCCTAGCCTTTTCCTTACAACATTTGGATTTTAAAAAATATCCAGAATTAAAAACTGAATAATCTACAACATGTGTTACCTGAAGGTGGGCCTCAGACACTGAACCAGAGTTCATCACTGTCCTGTAGGGGGACTTTTAAGGTGAGCATGCAGGAAACTACACTTGTGTAATGCCACCAGTCAAGAAGGAAAGGTGAATTTGGATAGAGTATTATGGTTTATAAAATGTATTCAGTTAGTGACCTGTATCTGAGAACACAATGTAGGATATAAAGTATTAGAAATCCACAGCACATGGTGAAAAGTCATCACTTTTAAAATCTGATTTGCTGAGAACTACATTTGACTTCTGATTTTCAGTACAAATATAACTTACAATTTAAAAAAAGCAAAACTTTAAAATTGTCAAACCAAAACACCCAACCAGGATAATAATGGAAACACTAGCAAAACTCATAATTTCATTTTTCATCTAAATCTATTTTATGTAAAAGATAGATATCTGGCTCCAACATTTTCCTAAGTCCAATTTTATTCTGTAAATCACCTTATGTAGAATAATATTTGTAATTAATACTTGAAAAATTTATTTTGGGGACTGAAGCGAAAACAAATGTATGCCACGTGTTATGAGCAACAGTCTTGGCAAGACATCTTCAGATTCCATGAATTAAAATTCAAACTTGTAAGCATCAAGAAAAACACTTTTTGTCTATTCTAAGGTTAAATATCTTACTTTACAAATACTTATTTTATAGACTGAAACTGGCATTTTTCCTTGAGAATAAAATCATAGCTTTTTAAATTTATATTCTCGATAACTACTCAGATCATGGCTTGATATTAAATATTAAATTGGTGAACTAGATACATAAAAAGTTAAAAAACCCTGCAGTGTAGAGCACTAGATGTATCTTTACATAAATGTACATCTACATTTCTCCGCCAGCTTTTAAGAGCCTTGCTACAGTGCTTGCACTGTACAGACAATGTGTGATAACTAGGCTGCCTCAGCGCACTCAGGGCTTGTCTCTGGCTCCCTCGCAATGGGTCAGTACGGAATCCACATCGCTGATTACATGAAAATGGAGTGTTTAACAATAACTTTTAGTCCTAGGAATAGTCAGACATGTAAATGAATGTGAGTATATGAAACTAGATAAATCAATATATCTTAAATATAATAACAATTAAGCAGGGAAAACAAACAAAAATCAGTCAAATGCTTTAAAATTCTGGTGGGATTCATCAGTCTGCATTAGCCCTGCATGTATCAGAGCAGGTCAGTCTTACACAACCATAGCTCAAACTAGAATTTTAATGATTCAGACTAGTATTTCATGGTACATGGTATTTTTTCCTACACAAATAATAAAAGAAATTTCATATTATTGTCTAGACACAGTTTTATACTATTCATAGTATAATTTTATGTCTATTTAAAAAGCAAACATCAGAATGGTCAGCTAAATGTTTGAATGATTTCATAGATGTTACAGCAAAAAAGGGGAAGCAATGGGCTGGGTGATGGTAGTAAGGAAAGAGACCAGATACTTCAGTGCTCCTGCAGGACATTTCTAGGTCCACATGATCTCAACTCAGATGTCTAGACACCTTGTTTTCCAATCTGACAACATCCTGATATCACTGTTAGTCAATTTTATTTGAACTATATTATATTTACCTACCATGGATAAAATAAGCTCATCAAATTACCAAATGATTATGAATAAATTCTAGTATGTAGATGTGTAAGGTGTGTGGATGCTGCCTTGTGTCCATAGGGAGCCACTTGGATATAGTTCTGCAGTAACTGAACTATTCAACATTGAGGGAGAATCTTGCTAGTGATCTTTATATGGAGTAAGGGCTAGTTTCTTATGGTTTAAATAAGGAAGTACCTTTTAAATAGACTATTAATAGATAATTAAATATTAGTCTATAATTTGAGCATATATTTACTACTTATAAATTTTAAGTTGATATATGATTAGTATTATATTTATCTAAATATTGATAAAATTATGATATATTCATAACTCTGGTTAATATATTTTCAATTCAGAAACATGAAATTAATAGAATTTTCAGCTACATTTCAAATTTATTACAATGAAAATAAATTATCTGTTAATTGATTAATAATAATACATTTATTCTAAAATCACAATCTGTTCAGAATAAAACTAAATCACAAAGTAAGTGGCTAAGAAAAAGGGCAAAAAAGTAGGCAATAATTATGAACATCATTTTTAAATATGTATGTCTAAAATATTACGGTAAAAGAACCTGCATTATTTAACATCAAGCAATGTCATTTCCCTATATCATCTCAAGAATTACTCTGTCTTAAAAATTCACAATATATTTTTTCAAGAAAAATCTTTACAAACAAATCCCATACATTAAAATTCAACATTGGACTTTTATAACAGATATATAAGTACTACACATGTGATACATAACATAATAGCTGATTGATAACCAAGAACTGAGCACTAGGTGTACAACGTGACTTATACATATGTGCTGATAAAATGTTAAACAAGACAAATTACCAAAACAGGAGTCTATATGCAGTAACTATACTGAGAACTACAAATGTCACTAAAGTTGGGCATTGGAAAGGTTGAGAATATAAATGTCATTTCCACTTTTCATAATTTATTTAAGAAGTACTATATTTTAAACAAAATATATTTTCATAAATTAATAAAACCCATACGTCCATATTTGCAAAAAGCCATCATAGTCATGTCAGTGCATCTTAGTATATCACTAATAAAAGTAAAATTAATTAATACATTGATTTGCCAATTGAAGGCTCGAAAGTCTTAAAACCTAAAAACAACTTTAGATATGTTTAAGCATTTTCATGCTAAGGCTAAGCTGTTTCCTATGAAAGGGATTCATACTACACTGTGGCTATTTCTCTCCGATTTCCCACCTAAACACTCACTTGTTTGATGCGATCAGGATTAACGGTGGTCTGAGGTTGTAGGATACTGACTGGTTCTGTCTTGGCAACATTTTGGGGCATTTCTCGAATTTTTTCTGCAATGAATCCATGAACTGCATTCAGTGCTTCAATTGTTCCCTGGATCAAGCAAACTCTCTCAGTAGTACCTGCAGACAGAAGACTTGTTTTCAGAAAACATTCCTTTTCATTTTATAATGAAAAATTACGAAAACAGAGGATAGCATAACGTTACTAAATACTGTAATACGTACAGCTCTGAAGTTCTAATGCTCAATAGAAATAAAACTAATCACCACACCTGCTTCATTTAAAAAAGATTTTAGAATTCATTCCTTTTTTTGTTTTTGTAGTTTGAAGCAGGTATTTGGGTTCCAGAAGAACCAAAGATCCAGAGATCCAAGCACATCACTCATTGATGGGGGTAAACACGCATTCAGTCCTTATGAAAGACCTTAGAGTTAGAAACTGTAGCAGGCAGAATCCATGAAAACACCTTTTACGGAGCTCAGTTTTCATGGATAAATCATAACCTTTTTGAATACAAGAACAGATACCAGTTTTATTGATGATGTATTTTAAATAAAATACAAAATATACATGAGATTTAGATGGTCTATGCTGCAGTATACGAATTTCCTGGACATGCCTTACGGCAATGACAACACGTGAATAGGAAACCTGAGGCTGACCCCAGCAGGTGTGTCTTACATAGCAGCCATTTCCTCACTGAATGAAACCAGCACATGGCTTGCAAGTTGGAAATCAGTACTTTCTGAGTCTTTTCAACCATGTACTACAGTTCCCATTGCATCCAGTGTTTCAAAAGTCAAGCCACTCTGTACATGCAAAACTGTAAAACTGCTAAGGTCCAAAACAAACAAACGAACAAAAAACAAACAACCAATCACAAAGAGTTAATGCTGCTTTAAGGACCAATGCAAAAGACCTTTGTCATTTCTTAGAAACAGACTTAGGAATCATAGGAATTAGACAAAAATACGACTACAATTATAGAAGTATATCTGTTATATTTTCATATTTTAATCAAAATTTGAATTGCGAAAATGTTTTATCAGTTTCAGAGAAATGTCAAGAAAGCATAGTTTATTTTTGAGGCTGTATGGAGAATAACGTGATCTGCGGATTTAGGTTTCCTGTGTCTATTCATCAGCTTTAGTTACTACTGTCTATGTTGATGCATCTTTTCATCCTAGGGTAAAACAATCTACTTCATAGGGATACCCAGGGGGCACTTTACAAGACTGTATTAATTGTCTAGTAAATGACTAGAGAGGATTCCCGATCAATGCAGCTAATGCAAAATGCTATTCAGGTTCTCAGACCACACAGAACACAGATCAGATTACATCACGGCTTTCAGAGATACCACTGAGCACTCTGTGGATGCAAAAACAGTCTAGTTTAAATAATGACTTCCAAAGAAAACCTGGTACCAGGTAAGTAAAGACTGTGTAGTTTATGTTATTTTTAGACTTTTGATTTGACATAACACAAGTCGGACCACAGCAACCAGTGTTCGGTGGACTGTGAAGACTAACAGAAAATAAATGGAAACCCCTGTATCCATAAAGAAACATAACTGTCTTAAAACGATGTTACACAACACCAAGTCCAAGGCTTTCTGAGGGCTACTGTTGCAATATACACACTGGGGATTGGCTGAATTACTGTTTTCCCTTACAACCATGCAAACAGGGCTGGCCCAAAAGGAAACTGTGCTTAACATTAGGAGACTTAGCTGAGACTCTGTTAGATTCGTTTAATGCCTTTTCACTCAGGTAACACAAAACCATAAATTTTAGGAGAGAGTTAAAAAAAAAAACTGGAATACTGTCAAGTATATGACCAAACTGTGTAACACAAATGAGCCTATAAATCATAAAACTTGCTGGGTTTTGTCATTTCAAAGGCTTTTAGACTCCATTAGTGTCTAAGTTAAACTGCCAGTTATTTATCATTTTATTTGCTTAATGGCAGCATTTACTACTCTCTGCAATAGAGTACAACAAAGCTGAGAATCAGCTACAGGAAAATGTACACCTATCCTACATAATGCAAAACACAGGTGTTCAGGACACCATTTCCTCCAGCCCACACCGCAGGAGACCCTTGTTTCACTGAACAGGGACTGACTTCATGATGGCACTGGACTGACCACCCTTCCCTGTCCTTCCTTACAACTCCCCACTTCCTGCTCCCTTTCCAAATAGTCCTACCTTCTATTTTCATGTCATATATGTTGAGAGAATTTACAAAAATATGTATTGATAACAAGAAAGAACCATGGCAAAGAGCAACAGTGATGTTGGAAATGGCTTAAAGTTTTAATTTCAAAGGCAATACCAAAAACTAAAAAATACACTTCTAAAAGAAGGTATAATTATCAAGTATATTCACAGCAAAGTCTTCATAGAAATGCAGCAAAATATATTCTCCATGCCTCTGTAATTTGGGGCTCGGCACTTAGCAGCTCCTGGCTATGCTGCTGCATGTGCGCTGGGCTCCATTCGTCTTTACCCAGCACACACACTACTTCTTTAAAGATGGAGTTCCTTCCTCTATGTACACTGTGCCTTTTCTTTTGGATCTTTTCAGTGGCGAAAAAAATTAACATGATTGGAACAGGACACTTCTATAAATCTAATGAATTATAACTTAGGCAAAAATAACAAATAAGGAAAAATTGGATGAAGAGTTAATGGGAAACTGTGCAGGGAAGCATCAGTATCTTCACTTGATTTCCCATCAGTATTAGCATGATGAAAAACCCAGACTCGGGCAGTGATGTGAGGCAGGGCAGAGCAATGTATTGAAAAATGGCTAAACCCAAACAGCTGGCACTAAATTTAACAAAACAGCTGTACATGATAGGTACAGATAACACTGAAAACTGAAAAACCGACTACACCGATAGGAAGAAAAATTCCATCAGGGATATAAAGACATCTATCGATCACTCATTTCCATTAGCAAATAAGGATTCTTTTTTATATAAGGCATCTTGACATAAAGATATTATGATGTAACACAACTGAAAATTTGATTGATTTCAAATTTAAAGAACTGTATTTGAAAAATATCTGGAGCAATGAGAAGTATACATTACGGAGCAACAAAGGATCACTCCTAATTTGAACCGTATAGCACCAGGCTAGATAGAACACCACTTATTCTTGAAGCAATTCTATACATTCTCTCTCTCTCTCTCTCTCTCTCTCTCTCTCTCTCTCTCTCTCTCACACACACACACACACACACACACACACACACACACACACACACACACACACACCTTGGCCATATAGCTAGGCCCTACTCTGACTAGATCATAACTAAAGGTAACCCATTTATTTTAACCTACATTTTGTCATGTGGCTGGTTACCTGTGTTCAGGCACACCAGGTCCATCTCCTCACATCTTTTCTGGGCTCTCCTCCCCACCTCCTTCTCTTTTAGAATTCTTTTCTTCTCTAGATGTCTCACTTCCATTTCCTGACAAAGTCATAGGCCATAGGTTTTTAATTGATAGCTGAAGTATTCATAAAGTATACAAGATGATCTCTCTACAGTGCGGTGTCTTAGTTAGGGTTTCCATTGTCAAGCCAACTCTTATAAAGGACAACATTTAATTGGAGCCAGAGTACAGGCTCAGAGGTTCAGTCCATTACCAAGACGAGAACATGACAGCTTCCAGGCACGCATGGCCCTGGAGGGGCTGAGAGTTCTACATCTTCACCCAAAGAAAGCAAGGAGCAGAATGTCTTCCAGACAGTAAGGAGGAGGATCTCAAAGTCCACTCCTACAGTGGCACACTTTCTCCAAAAAAGGCCACACCTCCTAATAGTGTCACTCTCTGGGCTAAGCGCATTCAACCACCACATGTAGTGATACAAATTTGTAATTCCAGCACTGGAAGAAGCCAATCTTAAACCTCAACCCCTCTCCCAGATCTACTCCATTATTACTTTTCCTGCCATCTCACCCAAACCATCTATCACCAGTGTATCTGGGCAAACCCAGCCTTCATGTTCCTATGCTGTTTGTTCTGTTATCAGCATTTGACTATCCTGTTGTTAAAAAAAAAAAATATTCTGGGTTCTGGTTTCCGAATTGTTCACTCATTTTACAAATATTCCGAGTCCCAACATGCAAGCACTACACTGAAGGCTGAAGATATAGTGATGGTCCCATAACCTCCCTCATTGCCTGCCTGATGTTCACAGAGTTCTTCACAGATGCCACAAACAGAATGAGCAAAGCACATAGCATGAAGACAAAAGGACAGAAGTGCTTTGGAGACTATTTGGGGTACTTAGAAAAGTGCCTGACCAACTACAGATGCACAAGCTGCCCTTCTAAGAAATGACAACAGTGGTTTTAGGCTGAATTTTATCTCTAAAGTGAAAGACATGATTGACTTACATGACTCTTTTTTTTTAAATCTATAGATTATAAAGTAAACTTCTTTTGATTTGTAAGTTCAGCTGATGTATGTGAAAATGAATTTTGAGAAATGGTTAAAAAATAAACTACAGGAAGTTTAAATTATTTCTATGTCCATAAAAAGGCTCTCAGTAAAAAGAACTTAGGCAAAGACATGAAGACATACAATGAATTTCAAAACTATACTGGCAAAGTTCAAAATCAAAATAATCAGAGCTGAACACGGTGCAGTGAGTATAGACACTATCCCGTAAGCCAGGCGAGCTTGTGTTAGACGCCTGGAGCCTGTGGACTGTGTAAAGAGAGAAACAACTCCACAAAGTTATCATCTGACCTGCAATCCGCTCAATGGCCTGCAATTCACCCTGCCACATAAAAGAAGGTACTCTACCCACAGGGCACACGGATTTAATTTATGCCCAGCCCAATCTATTTGTTTTCTCTTTTTGTTCCTGCTTTTATTGCTAGATTAGGGATTTTGTGGCAATAATAATAATAATAATAATAATAATAATAATAATAATAATAATTCTATTGTTATCGCCTTAGTTCTAGAAAAGCAAATTTAGGGAAAAACCTGCTTTCAACATTTATTCATGCTGTTACATATATCTAATTTTATTCCTTCTTATGACTGCATAATATTTCATTACACACACAGAACATACATTATTACTTCATAAGATCATATAGACCCTTTGTTTCTATCTTTTGAATATTATAAATATGCTGCAGTGAACATTAGTGAATATGTAGCTACTTGGGTGTCTGTTTCTTATACTTCTGTGAATATGCAAATAAGCAGATTTCTAGGTAATATCTAATTTTATATTATGTACTTTTGAAGAATTGCAAAGTAACTTTCTACAATTACACCATTTTCAATCCTCAGTATCAGTGTAAGAAGATTGTAATTCTTTACCTCCTAAACTTATTCTTCAATTTTATAGTGAAAATCTGCATAAATGGATGGGCAGGGCTCATGGTAGCTAAACTGGCATTTCCCTAGGGCTGTTGGGCATCTTTCATGTTTCTATTGCTCATGTGTAAATTGTCATTTCTTTGCATAATTCATAGGTTTTCTTTATGTTTCTGAAATTATATTTTTCTTATCCTAAAGACTGTCTTTTTCCCTGATAATTTCTTTTGTGCACAATTTTATTTTTTCACCTTCCACCCCCCCCCCCGTGCGTGTGTATGTGTGTGTCTGTCTGTGTGTGTGTTCTTGAGTGTGGGTGTGCACATTCCTTGGCACACTTGTAGAGCTCAGAGGATAACCTTTAGTGCCAGTCCTCACTTCGCATCTTGTTCGAGATAGGATCTATTGTTGTTTGCCTCTGCATACATCAGGGTAGCTGCTTTGTGGCCTTTCTGGAAACTTCTGTCTTGGCTTTCCCTGGAGGAGTTCTGGGCTTACAGGTGTGTTACCATACCTGGCTTATGAGGGTTCTGGGTATTTGACCTCTGTCTTGTGCTAGTGCTTTAAGTGTTAAAGCACACTTACTTAATTTTTGCCCAGTCCAATATTTAAGTTTTGATGAAATTAAAAGATCTGTTTGTTTTCTCTTATTATTTCTGATTTTAGTGCTAGATTTGGGATTTTACTCTCAAACCCAAGATGAAAAAGGACTCCTTTGTTTTCCTACAGATTTTCAAGGTTCTATTCCTTATATTAACTGTTTGGAATTATTATCATAGGGTAAGCATACCACACTAAAATAAGTAAAAGTTTTACATGGGGCTCAAGATGAGGTTTGGGAGTTTTTGAAAATTCCTAAATATTTAAAAATTTAAGAATGTAATTGATAATGTATTTCACTTTAATACTGAATATTAAGAAATTATAAATTAAGGTATACATGATTGTCTTAAGAACTAAGGGCTAAATATGTGATATGTAAAGAGGTTATACATCTGTAAATACTTGCCTACAGTGCAAAATAGTTCTTTGAGACCATGGACTAAAATTAAATGACTTATACATAACAGTCTTTAAAAATTTTCAAGCATTATCAAACTGTGTTCCTGTATTTTCATATTCCATTTTGTCTTTTTACATAGAAGCTTTTGTTTCTTTTATTCATAATCACTGAAATGTATTCTTACCTGAAGGAACTCTAGCCTAGATATTACTTGACCATAACACATTGTGTATTCATCCAGTCACCTGATCACACTATTCTCCACTGGCTCAGGCCTCCTGACTCCCTGGACTGTCCTTTAAACTTCTTATCCAGCTGAAGACAGATCCTTGGACACACGTTCACATACTGGCCGTGCATCTCCATGAGGACAGAGAGCTGGCTTTCTGTCATGCATTTCCTTTGGAAGGGATCCTTAGTCTCTGATTTCTTGTCCGTTATCCAATGCAGTTTCTGGTCTCCTGCTTTGCTCACGAGTCTACTCTCTTCAAGTCCTTCAGAATCCTTCCATTGGTCATCTTTGCCCAGTCTCCTGTTTACCATTACATAGCATAACATTTTATTTAGTTTCTTATGACTATCCTTCCTATTAACGGCCCCAATTTAAAAAAATAGAAAATCTTGTGGTATCACATGCCATTAAGACAATGACCTGGAGGAGAATTCTAAGAGACCTTCTTCCCATTGTACCCCATGATGCAAGTCGCAATGTGTTCAGCCACCTGCACTAGATAGACTCCCACTTCACAATCCTTTCCAAGCCCTGTCTTATCCAAGGTTTTCATTTCTGAACTTCTAAATCTCCTCAGAGCACTTTCTATTTTAAAAAATATTTAAAAAAAAATGATAGAGGCAGAGAGTATGTTCAATGCTAAAGTTTTCAGTCATCCTGGCAGGGTAGAAGGGATATTGTGATTTAGAATAACCAGGAAAATGGCAAGTGGAACAAAATGTAGGCATTTGCATTTTCTTCCCACATAGCAGACTCAGTTACGTGTTTCTTATACAAACACTTTCTTCTTTGGTGTTCTTGCTGTTACTATCTTCCCCGAATAATCTTTCTGTAGCCCCTATGGTTGTAAACATAAAATTGTATTATTAGTGAATTCACTGTCTATGAATACTTCCTTATAATCTAAATCATCACTATCTCTCAAGTCCATTGAGAAACTCTAATTACACATTTTACCCTCTTATTATTTATCTTCCATTCCTATCTTTCAAACATGGAGATCAATAGTGTCTGCTCAGCAGCTAGAGTTTAATGTTGAGTCCCCTGAGACTTTCGGTTCACTAGGATTTGGCTCACCTCTGCTCTGTCCTCATCTCACATGCCCTTCCCCATCGGCTGCTACTCTCCAGGGACCCAGGTCTTTTTTAGTTACTGGAACATGCCAGGTTGCTCTCACTTAGGATTTGTTTCCTGGTGTTCTCTGCCTTAGGAGCTCAGCCCCTCTGCTGTTCCTATGTCATCACCCCAGCTACACACATACATGTCATTCATCTCTTCAGCCGTAGCTTAGCAATATCTCATCAGGGAAACTGTCAAAAATCATGTTGTTGATGGCTACCTATAATTTCATGTTTCTTTATTATACCCCCACAACCAAAACTGTCTGGTGTATTAGTTTTTACTTTGTTGTTTTTCTTTCATTAACGGGAAAGAATTTTGACTGTTTTAGTTATAGGTATAACCACCCAGTTCTATTTTGTTATTACTTTTATATCTTTACAGTTCAGCCATTGCCCCCCCATCGGGTCCCTCTTCCACAGTTCCTTATCTCATTTCTCCTCTCCCTTGTCTCCATGAGGATGATTCCTGCCTCTTCAGGCCTCCCCATTCCTTTGAGCTTCAAGTTTCTCGAGGGTTAGGTGCCTCTTTTCCCACTGAGGCCAGACCTGGCAATCCTCTGCTACATATGTGTCTGGGGCCTTGGACCAGCTGGTGTGTTCTGCCTGGTTGGTGGTTCAGTGTCTGAGAGATCTCAGGGGTCCCGGTTAGTTGAGACTGCTGGTCTTCCTATGGGGTCACCCTCCTCCTCAGCTTCTTCCAGCCTTTCCCTAATTCAACCACAGGGGTCCTCAACTTCAGTCCAATGGCTGGGTGTAAGTTTCTGCCTCTGTCTTAGTCAGCTGCTTGTTCTATTTTTAGTAGAAGGTTGAATACAATGTTAAATAAGGGGGAAAAAAGCCTTGGATGAGTCACATGTAATATTTTGTTAATCCAGATGAGGAACTGTCAAAAAGAAGGAAAATAATATCTGAACTGTCATAACTAAAGATCACTACCTAGTACAGTACATCCTACATATTTCTATTGATCCAGGATGGAGGATCAGCCTACTTATCTAGCTGTCTTCTACTTGTTTTAGGTACATCCAATACAGGGAGTAATTCTGCAAATGGTTTATATGGGGGAGAAGATTAAGCTGCAGCAATATCCTAACTATATCAAGAACAGATCAAGCTTCTGAATTAAATTAATCACTACATAATAAAATATTTTGACAATTCCTGTTAGTGTAGAGCTAAAGCAAAGTGTTAATATATTGATCATTTTTATGCAAAAACTCTGAGATACAAGCATTTGCATAAATGTTCTCTTCTTTTTAATAAGTGAAAGATAAAGTGTTAATATGGAGTTTCCCAAAGCTGCAGGGATGGTTTATTTAGTTTTGTTGTTTTGAAACAGTCTCATTCTGCAGGTCAGGCTGCCCTGGAATGAGATGGAGCCCAATCCTTAACTCTCAGGAATCCAAGTACCCATGTTACAGTCCTGGGATGGAAGTGAGCACCTTCAATTCCAGTGTGTAGAAAGAGACAGGGGTATTTCCTGAGACTTTAGGCCAGCTAGTGCAGTATAATAATGAGTTACAAATTTAGTGAGACACTCTTTCTCAAAATATAAGGTAGATGAGGGACTGAGGAAGACATTTCAACTTCTGGCCACCACACATACTTGCATGCATAAATACACCTATACAGGCAAGTTTCCCCGTCCACACACATACATGCATACAGTTCAAAATTAAAGTGGAAAACAATCAAAAACTACAAACAAGAACACAAATTTGTACTAAATAGAAAATTAATATTCAATTTATATCTAAGAACTCAATGTATTAGAGAAAGCCCCTTGTAATAGAAAATTCAGGAACAGGCCACTGAACGGTATATTTATCAGAATAAGATAATAGTGATAGAGAAATCCCATAGCCAATATTAGTGGGTGGTCTAGATATAAGATGATAGAGGAACCTTGGCTGTCTAAGAATCAAGACTAACCTTTTCATTAAGCACGCCTACTTTCCATAGACACAGCAAAAGACTTGCACTAAAATAAACCTCTTCTAACCTTGTTGGAAACTTCAGCAGGGCTTCCTTTCCATCGCCTTGAATACACAGCTGTGATAGGGAGGAACAAACTCAGTGGGTAACTTACAAATGGGTTGTGCTGGGCAGAAAGTCACGTTTCTCACAATCTCAACATGGACTTGAATTCCAGACCCAAGACCTCAAAATCAAAATGTCTGCTCATATCACATCCTGCATCCGGACAGGCAATTACCAATATACTCTTGATGGTTTCCTTAGTAGCACCATCTGTTTTCAAGTAGATCTGCATCTGATTTGAACCCTTTCTTTAGATATTCTATTATACATTCACACTTTTGCCTTATCATTATTTATTGTTTACTTCTCTGTCAGTTACTAGTTTTACAGAAAGTATTGCCTGGCTTGTAGAAGTACAGGCTAAGTACTTTTGTGTGTGCTCAAGCATCCTGGATGTTCTCAGAGAGATATTACGGAGTATTGCTATTGTTTGTTTAGCAGCCTGAGTTCCCCGGAATGTAGGATGTTTCCATGCTCCCATCAACCACCCTGACACCTACAGTACCATGGGATATCTGTGCATGTGTGACTCACATCCATTCATGTGGCTGCGCAACCAAATATTTCTTGTGTATAAGCAGACTGCAGAACAAGCAGCAGAGTGGGGTACAAACAGGTTCTAAACCCCAAGAAGTGAGGATTTATGAATGAATACACATAAGGTTAAAATGGTACACTTTAGGAAAACAGAATTTTAGGTGTAGAGGTAATAGAATTTAGATAAATTAATTGATTTTCAGAACCCTGATGTATCATAAAACAGATCTATAAAGCTGAGAAAAATCGTGTCCAGTGGGAACTAGAGAAGGCATGAAGATGAGCAGATAATATACAGCATGAAGAAGGAAAACAGATATTATTATAGACTAAGAATTGTGACCATAATGACAAAAGTCTTTGAAGTTACACCAAGAATAGTTAGGAATTGTAGAAGAAACTGTTTAAAAGAAAAATATACTGTGCTGGTATAGTGGTTAGTAAAGTGTTATGTTTAAAGAGAAAACATTATTGGGAAATTTAATAATCTTTCAAAATCAAGTTGAAGAAAGGGATGATTTCAAAAGGCAGCTGTGCTTCCAAATGTGTGACTGGCACTTCTGCCTGTGTGCTGCAGACCAGCTCTTCTACAAGCTTGACAGAACACAGGCTCTCTGGCCAAATGTCTTTGAAGGCAAGAACTGCAGACGATATTCTCCCTACTGCGTGATTCACAATGAAGTCCTACAACAAAGAGTAAATCTTGCATGTCAAATGTATTAGCATTTTGGCCATGTGATGTTTTGTAGATCATCTTTTGCAAAATTTTACAGTGTCACAAATCAAATGTGATTGGCATATTAAAGTCAAAAGCTTAAAAAGTAGGAATTCAGTGATAGTTGTAGAAAATAAAACCAAAACATTAATGAAGGATGGTATACTATTACCCCAAATGTAGACAGTCTTGTCTACACTTCATTGCTAGTTTTGGAGCTGCCACGATCTACTCTTTTCAATTGGCTCGTATCATGGAAAAAAAAAAAAAAACCCACAGAAGATGGAATAACCATAACGTGGAACAGAGCTAGAAACCTGGTAGAGTCTACATGAGAGTCCAACTTCACATAAAGAGATCATAAACTCCATCTGCAAATAAATGCATATGTGCAATAAGCAGTATCAGAAGTGGACACACAGTACTAAGAGTCTGCTTCTCCTCACTGTGAGACAGGCTGAGGAGCCAACTGGGTTTTGCTATGTAGGGTAGTTGGGGATTGAATTTGAGATTCTCATGCTTTAGTATGCTAAGAGTTGAAATATAAGGATATCTTACCCCCATGTGTAGTTTACAATGTTATAATAGAAAAAGTATGCTGAAATGAACCAATTAATGTGTTTGTTTAAATGCAGGTGGTTTATTTTAGGCATGTGAAAAAAGTTCTATTATTCTGGTGTCTAATTAATGCAGGTGTGATATCAACTTTTAAATTTAAGTTTTAACTTAAAAAGATACTGGAAGAACTGGTAAGAAAGGAAGGTTCTGTACTTTCTGAGAGTTTTTTTTTCTCTCTATTATAATTCAGGAACCTGTACAATCAATAAACTTGAAAATTTACTTAATTATTTTGGGAGAATACTTATGTTTGCTTAAGACTTTCCAAATATTAAACTAGCCAAAGCTTAATAAATAGGATTCTGATAGCACCTGCTCTGTGAATTTTATTACAAGTTCTGTATACCAAAGCTTCAATAACATGCTTCTAAAAATAAATAAATAAAATTAAGTACATAAAGAAAATTATATTAGTGAAAGTAGAGAGTTAAGATCTGTTACCTCATTTAAAATTGACAGATGTCAAGTTTAAATAAATAACTTCATTTTGTATCTTGAATAATTTCACAACTATACAGTGCCTAGCAACCCTAAAAAAAATACAGTATCGCTATCTAAGCTTATTTGAATAGAAAAAATTACTATGCATTAGTTTTCTAGAGAGTGCTGTTAATATTTTTCATAGGTGCTTCTTTTACCTTCTCAGTTGAGGATCAATGAAGGATTGTGAAATATTTCTATCTCTATCTGCTTAGTCTGTTAATTTCCATTAGCCATGTGAAAGTCTATTTTCCACCAGCATTTTAACAAATCACACTTCTGTGACTCTAAAATGCAGTAACAGGGCTACTGTTTGACCAGGACAGCTGGCAGTACAATTGCCACAGCCTACAATGACTCCTTTTTTTATTATTATTAGTTATTTTATTTATTTACACTTCAAATGTTATCCCCCTTCCCGGTTGGTTTCCCCTCTGCAACCCTCCTATCCCATCCCCCCACTCCCCTGCCTCTATAAGGGTGCTCCCCAACCCACCCACCCACTCCCTCCTCGCCACCCTACCATTCCCCTACACTGGGACATTGAGCCTCCGTAGGACCCAGGGGCTCCCTTAACACTGATGCCAGATAAGGCAATCCTAATATTAGTTCTTAAAATATAAAAATGTCGAAGTCTTCAGAAATAGGTAAACATCAGGAGAACAAGATGAAATAGAGCACTGTAGTATTCTCTTCACAGACGTACGCAGAGCTGGCGTGTTACAGGGGTGAGGGGAGAGAACTGAGGCAAGAGGGGCCTAAAAATGCAATGCAAACTATGTACCATCACCTATTACAGATCAGCGAGCTGTTAAATACACCACATAGAGCGGGTAAATATAGGACGATAAGGGTTTAGTACAGACTCCTTCTTACACTATTGGCTCTTACTAAATCTAAATAGAATATCTCTATTAATATCTGAGACTATTATGTTATGACATGCCATGTGTTCAACAAGCACACCAAATTTCTACCACATAATTTCTGAAATATAATTATTTAATTAAGTAAATGAAGAGAATATTTTTTCTTACCAGCAAGTGTTAAATAAAACAAAATTCCTAGAAATTTCTGAAATGTCTCTAACTATACTCTGCAACATTGTACTATGCATTTATGTGAAGTGGTATGTTTGAGAATTATAAAGTACTGACCAAATTTTGAAAAACAGTGATGCTCTATGTTCTATATGCTCTACAAAAGCAAATGTTCAACTAAGACTTATTTTTTTCTTCATTTATTTAAGAGACAGGGTCGCCCAGTGTAGCACAGACTGACCTAGTTTTATGGCAATCCTCCTGCCTTAGCTTTGCACATTCTAACACTTCAAACAAAGGCAAATATATTATTAGATGTTTGTCTATAAATAGTTGCTCTTGCCTCTAATATATGGCAAAACTATGTTTTCCTAATAATTGCTATAAAAGCAAATATGACTTATTATGTATAATTGATTTGTAGACCTAGTTTATATGCCTACATAAACAGGACTGTATATGAAAATGCCTTGGTTGAGAAATGTAGTTGACAGGAAAAGTTTAAGAAACATTGTTGGAAGCACAGGTTGTCCCATTCATTCTAGGAGACAATTTGGCAGAGGATATAGACATATCTGGATTTAACAATTTCATCTAAAATTTACAATTCCTAAGGATTTTACTAAAGATATATACATAAATGTCTCTGGTTTCTAACAGCTCCCTCCCTAATTAAACTTAAGTAAGGCTCAAGAGTAAATGATCAGACAAAACTTGATTCATTATGATAAATACAAATTAATGTTGCCTTTCCTACCTAGTATTGAGAACTTCATGATGAATCAAACTAAGTTAACTATGTAACTAACTATGCATCCAGCAACAGGATGCTGAAGACAGACAAAAGCAGAGAGCCCTATGCATTGTTCAATGTTTCCTGAGGGCATAAGATGATTTTTCTAATATAAACTGTAAATCTCCATCAAGAGATTCTATATATTAGGCTGCATGAAGTAAGAGAATTCCAGGGAAGCATGTCATCAATTTATACTGTACATGAAGTGGTTACTCTAAAATTCAAGTTGGCTTTTGGCTATGATATAAAGTACATGTCAACTAAGCTCATGGTTTATAACACAGTCTTTGACTTGTGGCACAGCAAGACAGGCAACATAAAACACCCAAGGATGTTCTTTACAATTGCAGTAATTATATACTTTATATGGTGCTAGGTAAACTGGATGCCCCCACAAAAGAATGAAACCAGATCTTTATCCTACCAGAGACACAAATTAACAGCAAATGGACATAGTACTTATTTGTGAGAGCAATAGCAAAAACACTAGAAGAAAATGACAGAAATGTTTCAGGATATTGTGATTTGGTGGTTGCGGTGGTGGGAAGACAGTAAAAGCACAGGAAAAATGAAAGGAAACACAGTAAAGGGGTGGGGGAGACCAAAGCAATATGAAACAAAAAAAGTCTACAAAATGGTGGGGAGGCAGGAAGGATCTGGGAAGAGTTAAGGAAGGGAAACTATGATCAGAATATATTTTATAGAAAAAATTAATTGAAAAAATTATAAAAAAGTGTAGAGGAATTTTAATCCTACAACATAGCTGCTCCAACAGGAATCATATTAAAGATATGATCTGGCTGGAATGCAGATACACCACACACTTTAATCTCTCTGGCTACAACACAGACATGCCTTTAGTACACACCTTTAATCTCAAACAATGAAGTCTAATTAAGGGGCAGACAGAGAAAGATTTGACAGAATGAGCCAAAGAAAGGATACAGCTAAGTCTCACTAGAACAGACAGGAGAGGCACTTAAAAAGTAACTGAGGGAGAGGGAGTTCAGTTTGCTGCAGTTCAGTTGAGTACAGTTGAGCTCAGTTCAGAGCAGAGCAGTTGAGTTCTAGGCAGTTCAGTTCAATGAATTCAGAGGCAGTCTTTCAAAGCAGAGCAACTCAGTCAGAAGCCGAGAGAAGCCAATTTGATTCAGTCATCTTGGAGAAGAGTTTGAGCCAGAGCAGCTGAGTTGAATTGGCCAGCCAGACTTCAGAAAGAGCCAGAAAGGGTGAGTTTATTCAGCCATTAAGTCTCAGTTTCAGAAGTTGATACAGTCTAGGTGTAGGGTGGCAGAAGGAGGCTAGAAGCTGAAGCCTTCAAAAGTCCAGGTTTGCAGAAGATTAGGTTGTTCAGAGGCCGGCACCTTCCAGACCTAGGTGTAGGGCTACTTATATAGAAATGCTCAGGGCTCAGCCCAATCCATGCATCTATAAAGCTTGAGTATGGTTCTCATCTCATCCTTTCCTCTGAGGAAATAACCCCAGGGAGTGGAGAGGCTTGGTGGGGTGGGGTGAGGTAGTATTGAGTGGTGGGGACAACCTCCTAGAGCCAGTGGGAGGAGGAATGGGATGAGCAACTGTCAGAGGGTAGATCTGGAGGTGGATAATGATGGAACTATAAAAAAAGGTTAAAGATAAAAAAAAAAAAAGAAAGAAAAAAACCCCACAAAACGATATTTATATTTACAACAAAGGAACAAAAGAGAAAAAGAGAAGCGATTACATTGAAGCAGAAGTTTCTGCTCAGCAAAGCAAGTGGTCATCAGAGTGAAAAGACAACTTATAGGATGGCTACGTTAGTGAGTAAAATAAGGAACTCCTGCAGAGCAGCAGTAAACACCAAATTGAACAAAAATTGGGCAGTAGAACTAAATAATCATTCCTTAAAAACTTAAAATGAAGGCTGAGTGATGGCTCAGTGGTAACGAGCACTGGCTGCTCTTCCAGAACACCTGGGTTTTATTCCCAGCACACACATGTTGGCTTACAATAATCTGTAATTCCAGTTCCATGGAATTTGATGCTCTCTTTTGGCCTTGGCAGGCCCTGTATGCATGTGGTATAAATACATGTGGGAAAACCACCCATATATATAAAATAAAAATAAAAAGAATAATTGGCCAAGAGGCAAATGAAAAATGTAAAAATATCATTAATTATCAGGGAAATAAAAATGAAAACCAGGATACAAATCCCTCTTACTCCAGTTAGAATGAGTATTATCAAAAAGACAAAAACACTGGGGAAAGGGGTGGAGAAAAAGGACTATTATATACTTTTAGCAGAAATGAAAACAGCATGGAAATTCTTCAGTGAATTGAAATTAATATTGAAGGATACACCAGTCACACTGGGTAAAAATTCAAAGGAAGAAATATTTGAGAGATGTCTGGAGTTCCATGTCTACAACAACACTTCACACAGTCAGCATAGAAAACAGGTATTTAACTAGTGATGAAGGGAGACAAAACACGATACATAGGCAATAGGGACTGCAACTCACACACAATAAAATAATGAACTTTTGACATTTGCAGTAGTGTAGATGAACCTGGAAATTATGTAAAAAAACCAAGCAGAGAAAAACCAGTGCCAGATGATTTTACAACATCAATCACCATGGTAAGGAAATAATTCAAGCTCATAAACTCAAGAACTCTCAAGAACTCATAATTTAAACAGTATTTGTATATACATGTCACATGGTTCACAATTAATACATTTAATTTAAATTTTAAAATATTCAAAAATATTTTTCTATTAGGGCTGGAAATACAGTTGAATGAGTGTATGCCTATCATAGAGGAATCCCTGGAGGGGGAGGGACAGAACGACCAGAACTTTAAGGCAATTCTCATCTTCACTGATAGTTTGTGACACCTAAGACCCTGTCCCATGCATAAATGTTTCTAATTACATCTCCAATCAATTTTTTGACACTTTACATTTTAAAAAGGCTGTGTGTGTGTGTGTGTGTGTGTGTGTGTGTGTGTGTGTGTGTGTGTGTGTGTTCTAACATATGAGGACATTAGAGAAAAGCTTTATGAAGTAGCATTTTTCCTCATATATTGGGCTCTGTTATCTAAATTTTCTTGGATTTAATTTCTTGCAATTATATTAAATAAGCTAATTATTCAACATCTAAAATGAACAGTTTCTTGACTGATGTTATCCTAAAATGAACAGCATAGGAAATATAAAATTCCACATCTATTTGTCATGAATTTAAATTGTTTTTGCTATAGTTAACTACACAATTCCCAAACTTTAAGCAATCTACTTAACATACAGGTAAATGTCACAGCTAGGTAGTTGGTATGACTAAAAAGAATGCTTCAACACAGCTTAAGTGATTCTACAATTTTGATGCCTGTCAAAAGGGAGTTCCAAATGGGCTTCATGATGGTGTCTGCAAGTTTCCTCACAATAGATGAGATGGGAATTGATCACTGACGCATTGTCCCTGATAATGTGAATTTTGTTCAGGTGAGGGTGCTTTTATATTGCTATAGCAAAAGAAATCCAGCTTAGCCCTTTTTAAACGTTTTTAATGTGTTATTTCTAAAGTTGTCAAAAATAAAATTTCAAGGAGAAAATTAGGAGATACCACAAAATAATTAATGTCTAAGAATTTCACTGAATTTTAAGAATTCATATTCATTTCATATTGAAGTCATTATGTCTTGCTTTGTCTAATCTGAGTAGCATTTTAAATAAAGAGCTGGGCAAAAGAATGAGCAAGAGTATGTTTTGGGCGCTTTCCACGGCATGGCAGCCCCTGTTCTCATGTGAGCCTCCAAACTACGTGATCCCAATAGGAAATATCCTAGCTTGGAGTGTTACAGTCTCATACCTGAAATAAACCTGTACAACCTGGAAGATAAAAAACTGAACACCAGTTACTGAAACAAACAAAATCTTCCCTCAGTAAAGCTTGTTTTTGTTGTTATATTGTTTTCTTTTGTTGTTGATGCTTTTTAAGAAACACAATGGTTTTATCAAATAGATAACAAACACCAAAACCACTTCCATAATACAAGTGTTCTCCAAACTTTCTATGTCTTGTAATTGTGTACAGATGATCTACAACTTTAAGGTCCCAGATTAGGATGTTTTCAACTTCACAGGAATGCAAAACCTTACCACATTCAGTAGAAACTGGACTTTGAATGTTGCGTTTTTCTCAGACAAGGGATATACATTATATGATATTAACTCATGACTCCTGCAAGTAGCAAAACACTCTATGCCACATATACAAGGTTAAACGCACTGACTCTTTCTAGTGCCCTGTGAGGCTGGCTGCAACTCACAATGGATATGGTATATAAGTATAAAGGGGTATCATGAGAAGCCATGGTGTACCTGGGAGATGGCAGTAACAACGAATACAGGCCCCGAGGTCATTCGTTAGTTAGACGTTCTCTGAACGGTGGCCAAAGGCTTTCCTTTCCTTCCCTCCCATTTTCTCTTTTCCTCCATCTCCTTCCTTCTCTCCATTTTCTCCCCCCTTCCTTCCTTCCTTCCTTCCTTCCTTCCTTCCTTCCTTCCTTCCTTCCTTCCTTCCTTCCCAATCTCCCTCCCTCCCTCCCTCCCTCCCTCCCTCCCTCCCTCCCACCTTTCTTTCTTTCTTCCTTATGGAACCTTCAATATTGGATACAAAATGACAGGCTTCACTATGGTATCTTCATTTACATATACATATAAAGATGCACAGATATTTATGTCATCATTGTTCTTAAGTATTATTCTATTATTCCCTCTTTCCTACCAGCATTGCACTCTTGAATTAACAGTTTTCTAAAGTTAATATTAAAATTTATTAAGTTGACTATAAAATGAGATGTTCATATGCACATAATATATATAATATTCTCATGATTCTAAAAAAATGACTTTGTTTCTCCTTGAAAATTCAGAATAAATCCTCAACTTCTAGAGTGTTATAAACAAATAGAAAAACAATGTGGGATAAAATCAGAATTATCTATATATTTGCACCAGTTACAGAACAACACTGTATCCTATACCTGTTTGACAAGCACCTGCATCTATCCAGGACATATTAACACACAATTTCTAAACACATACACTCACACACAAAAGACATCATGACATACTTACACATACTTCATATCACTGGGCCTATCAGATACAACACTTTCAAACTACATGTAATCAGATAACACGTCACAGATCATGAATATTACATGCAACAAAAAACTGTTGCATTAAATTACATTTTACACAAAAATTTTAAAGAATTTAATAAGTGAATAGTTGATATGATTTTTAAAACATACCTTTATGTGTAAAAATTAATTTTAAATTAAAAAAGCAAAGATTATAGGACATATAAAATATATTTATATAAGACATAAATACATAAAATATAGTCAGTATATAAACTATAATACAAATTATATATATGGGAAAAGCAGTGCAACCCCTTCAGAACAGAACAAAAGAAATGAAGTATTAAAGAAAAAGGATGTAAAAAAGGGAGAATGGAAATAAACATGTCCAAAGAATTGAGCAAAGGAAAGTCATTTCAGTGCTATCTGTCTACTTTGAATGTGACAAAATATCTCAAGAAAAGATTTAAATACAAGGCAATCAACTAGCCCAGAGTTTAAAGTATGAGGACTCTTGGATACTAACAGGTTTATTTTTGTTAGAACTGTAGGAAGACAACATCAAATGCGTTAAAGCATCTAGCAATAGACAATGAAAAGAACAAACACTCAAAACAGGAAAGCTGAGTACTTCCAGCTGTTTGTACAAGGTGCATGGGCGGCACTGAGACTGCTGGTAGGGACCTAAAGAAAACACAATCCAGAAGGCAGCATCAAAGTTTAATTTTACCAATAAAATGTGTCTTGCATTTGTGTAGTTCCACTACAACTTTTCTTTAATCAGCTCTTACCTGGATTATTTTCACTATCTGATTTACTTACTTTCTTGTGTGTGCAAGATTTAATGAAAAAATATACTACAAGAGGAATGGGTGGTTTCAACATTGGATGGATTAAGAAATATTCACCAGGATTATCTGGGGCATGGTTCATTGTCAAATGCGTAAAAGTATGTCTCAATTATCTTAAAAATGCCTCCTGGCTGCAGTGTGTATACATATTATGAGAGAGCTAAAAGGGAGTTCTGAACATTCTATCTACAAAACAGAACGGGATATTAGGAAGCTGACATGATGCTTATGTGCACTTTACCTTCCATATGTTCCCAGCCACACAAAGGGGCTACATATTACCTCCTAAAAAGTGAGTTAGTATTTAGTAGAAAGGGCATTTATTGCAGATTTAAAATGCAACAGGTTCCAAATGTTTCTTTCAAGTTTAATGGCTTATATTCAATTTAAAGTTTTTACTTTCAGAATTTCCTAGACAAAGTATATAAAATGACTTCTAGGGGAGAAAACTGTTCACTGATGTGAGTCAATTTTTTGTTACAATGAGATATTAAAGAGAAACAATTTAAAAGATTATTTCTAAGTCAATATTAATGCCAATCATGTCCTTGTAATGCTTAGGAAAAAAAAGAAGCTTTCAAATCTGCAACTTCATTGAATCAGGATCAAAATAAATTAAAAATATAACTAATGAAACTGCAAAGAATTTGCAGTGGCAAAATTTAATTCCTTTAAATACAGGCAATATTACATACAGGTCATGTTCATAGTATCTTACATTTTGTCAATATGAAAAAAAGCTTCAATTATACTTTATCATAGATATCCATACAGAAATATTACCTACATGTTCACTGCAATGGTTAATTCAAAAATAAGCAGGGTAAATAAACAATTTAACCATTAGGCATTAACTTTTTTATATACTAACAATGAGCATAAATACTAAAATTAAATATTATCATTTATCATTAGAAAATAGCTCATATCCTCTCATTCTGATTGATGAATCTTGAGATACTGTGTGGGTAACAGGTGAAAGAAACAGCAGTATGCCTTTTTCGCCATGAAGACCTTGGAATCAACTCAAGGTTATCTCAGAAATACTCACATTTTAAACCCAAAACAATCTCGCTACATAAAAAATGGCTTGGTGTATTTTATTTTATTTCTTTATATGTTTAGCTGTTTCAAGTAAGATTCACTAAAGGATTACATTATTTTAGTTAAAAGTAAACACGAGCAGGGGCCATATTGTAAAATATGACCATTTGATTATCAATATCAAATTACACATTCTCTTGTCTTCAAAAGCACATTTTAAATTTTCTTTGCATATCCTTTACTTATGGGAACATGTATTATACTCTCAGGTCAAATGGTTTATTACTGAGCTATATCCCAGCCTGGATCTCTTGAATCAACATCTCATTATGCAGTGCAAGAAAGGCCTTGAAGGGGAAAACTTTCCAAAAGTTAGAGATCATAGGCATCTAGGCTATAATGTTTAACCGTTACTAACTTTCCGATAACAGTTAAATCACTTTAATAATAACAATGCATCTTTAAAAACTTACCAGCTACATTTTCTTTCCAGTATTCATAAGTAATTACAAATGTTATTAATGGTTATTTTAAATCATTGTTTTCACATCCAAGTACATATATGCCACAAAACCATTAAGTGTATATTCTTTTTCCAAGAACGCTCCGTGTGGCAAGCGTCCGGGTAAGACAGAGCACATCAGAAGTATGTTGGAAGCCCTTGTAAGATTCCAGCCACCTCTGCTCTCATAGGGAACACCCTTCTCCCACCTTAAACTTCAAAAATTCCTTCTGAGTCAGAATTCTTCAGGCATGGGGTCACAGACTCCATGCTTTTCCACAGGGCTTCAGTCATGTTGTGTCTGTGCTAAATGCACTGCTGGAGCCTTTAAGTGTTTTATTTATTTGTGTGCATGAGAGGGGGAGAAAGAAAGGAGGATGGGAACAGAGGGAAAGGTGTCAGTGTAGGAGCATGGGTGTCACATATGTGAGGGTCAGAGGAGTTCTCCTAGTGGGTCCTGGAAATCAAGCTCTTTACAAAGGAAGTATAAAGTTCACTGTTAACCTTGAAAAGTCTGAGCAATAAATTAAATCACAACATATTAAGACTAGAAAGTTTTAAAATTGAGATTAGCTTTTCCAATTAAGTGGTGATTCTAATATTCATATGGAAATTGCATATACTTTTACAAACTTGAAAGGAACAAGATGAGAGTATGAGTCATTAGGTATTAAACATTCCATAGAATAATTATAACTTATCATACAAATGTAGAATCATATTTTAATGGGTTTGCATGTGATGTGTGTCTGTGTGTCCATGTCCGTGTGTGTGTCCGTGTCCGTGTGTGTGTGTTGTGTTTGTGTGTGTGTGTGTTACATGTGAATGTGCTGTGGGCTGTGACTGCTCGTGAACATGTGAGGAAACAGGAGGGGGTTTTCTGAGGGCTTCTGATGAACTACTCTCCCTTGATTTCCTAGGGCAGAGACTCTCACTGAATGTGGGGCAACCTGGCAGCCAGCAGGCTCCAAGCCCCTCCTGTTCCCACCTCCCGCTGTGCTGCAGTGCTGCAGTTAGAGGCAGGTGCCACATCTGGCTTTGTACAAGGGTGCTGGCATTCCAGCCCAGATCCTCACACTCATGCAGCAAACACTCCTTTCAACCGAGCAATGCCTTCAGTCTGTGGAATTACAGTGCTTCTTCACTGCTCACTATCACCACAGATACCTAGAACATAAACTGCCATAGGTAAGACTTGACAACGATATAGATTACAGAGTCTCATTAATGGGAATTCATTATTTGTGTAATTGGATAAACTAGCTTACAAAAGATAGGCAGAATGTTTATAGCTTATGGCATAGAATACAGCACACTTCAGGCAGACCAAAGCGTGGATGTACAAGCTAAGGTAGAAAGTGTTAAAACTGTGTGGGTCATTCATTGGTCTCTGGTCTCTGTGGTTCTATACACAGAAACTGAGACATGGATACTGGTGGATGAAATGGTTAAAATGCTGTTGAGATAAAAATCCTCCAAACAGCCTTAATTCTCAGCAACAGATGACAATTTTGGTTGATAGGAATTATTCAGGTTAAGATAGAAACTGAAGCAAAGGAAAAAAAAATAAATAAATAAAAAAGAAAGAAACAAACCCAGCAATTTTCTATAGGAACCATACATTTTAGAGAAAAGCAAAAACAGAATCCCTCATTAAGAATAAATCAAGCAGATAAAACTCTATACACATTTGTATAAGCATACTAATTGATTTTTATTTTCCTTTCCACAGTTTTCTATGTTAAAAAATTTCAGCCAGGCAGTGGTGGTGCACGCCTTTAATCCCAGCACTTGGGAGGCAGAGGCAGGCAGATTTCGGAGTTCGTGGCCAGCCTGGTCTACAGAGTGAGTTCCAGGACAGCCAGGGCTACACAGAGAAAACCTGTCTCAGAAAAAAAAATTCTATAAATGTACTTAAAATAACCATGTCTGACTCTTTACATGGGAGCTCAGGATTGAATTCAGGACCTCATGTTTACAAAGCAAGTATTCTTACCTGTTGAGTCTTCTCCTCAACCCTACAAACAAATTTTCATCATCATTACTGGTAACTCAATAGATTATATTTTTGAGATTCACAGTTTTCAAAGTTTCCTTGACATCTTTTCATCTGTAAATTTCCATGAAGATTATTCATAGCTATTAATTCTCCAGTCATGTTAATTCTTTGAATAAACAACTTGACATTACTACCTTGAGTATACTGTTTTCTCTGTACAGGTATAAATTACATGCTCTGAGAGTCAGGTTTCCTTGATGAATAATTCCTCAGATCATGATGGAACAGTCCACCCATATCTTTCTGACCAATGGTGTCTTAAGTACTTGGAGCACTGCAATAATACATAACCTACTGGTGCTGATGCTTTCTTCAAAGCCAACCTGCCGCCACAGAGTGAGATGATGCTCTGCCATTTTCTTATTAGAAAATCATTTGTACTTCATGCCACATTAGGACCAAGCAACTGATGCTCACTTACATTCATTGTCTTTTCTTGTTTTATATGTGCCAGTAATACCAAGGAAGTGCAATGCCATGGTATAGTGAAAACTGCCACATTATTACAGTGCTGCCAAGATTTGCAGTGTGTCAGGGTGATGCATAGAGAGGATTGCACCACATGTCACTTATGCTGCAACTGTGCAGCTGTAGTGTGGGGCAACATCAGCTGGAAGGGCAGCATTTGAGCCTCTACTAACTATTTTTTTCTTGGTATTAAAACTGAATTTCAATCCAATCTTTATATTGCTTGTGGCATATTCTTATTTTTATATGCTACATCTAGATAGATTTTTTAATTAAAATTTAATTGTGTGTATTTGTGTGTGTGTGTGTGTATGTATGCATGTATGTATTCACTGGGTAAACTCTATTGCTTAGTCTAAAGCTCTCCTCAGAGAAGTCATTGCATTCTTTGCAGAAGCCTTTTGGCCTTTTGCCTATAAAGTGCCTCTAACATTGATTCTCTACTATTTTCCTTCTGTAATGTTTAAGCAAGGGAAAAAATTAATGTACTTACAAAAATTTTGTTATAGTTGTCTTGAGGGGCAAAGGATTCGGCTTTCAAATTGTTATTGAATGGATGTACAATGTTTGCACTTCCATTTGTACAAACATTGAAGGGATGATTGTACAAAGTACTATATTTGAGATTTTAAAATTGAAAATATTAAAAAGCTTTCAATTTTAAGATGAAATTACTTCCATTTGGTAGTTTTCATTTATATTGCATTATATACTTGAAATATTATATAATTAAATCTTGGGTTTTAGAGCACAAACTGTGTTAAAAACTGCTTTTTACTGGAACAGTGGTTCATGCCTGTGATTCCAGTTGCACAGAGGGCCAAGGCAGCAGGACCAGAAGTTGATGAGAAAGACTTTGTCTCCAGTTAAAATGCAACAGGCTGGGATGCAGCTCAGGAGCAGAGCGTGCCTAGCATGTTCAATGTCACTACTCCCAAACGGTAATAAAAGTGCCATTAAATTGCTGCCAATTTTACTTGTGTATATAACAACAAATACATTAAATAAACATGACTCATGTTTGAGACCATTTCAATATGGAATAGATTATTTTAGTTCCGTAAATTGGGTGGAGTTTGCTGATGACTAACAGACTTCTGTTTTTAATCATTTGTGAAATTCCAAAAGGATAAGAAATTTGGGTCAGTTGGTTTCCTGAGCATTAAGTCACTCTTATAATTTCAAAGTTAGTGTTGCATGCATTAACACTTACATCATGTTTAAAAGTTAAAAAATACAATGGCAACAACAAAAATCCCACCTCGTTGGCCTGCTTTTTAAAACTGGAGAATTATACAATTAGACCAAATATGCCTTTACCTATGGAAAAGCATTTCCACTATTTAGTTGTCTTTCTCTCTGTTATTGAGATAATGCAAGTATAAGCACATCCCGGGGCTCTGCAGTTGAAGGAGGCCTACAGTGTGTATAGTGAGGAGATCTACCCACGTCCCTCCACCCTTTCAGTCTCCCCATGACCCTTCCCAGTGAATCCCACACAGAGGCACAGAGGCACAGATTTTCCATTTCATTTCCACTGCTCAGATTCTTTTTGCTCTTCCTCTGGCCTCTCCTACCAGATACAGATTCGATGACAACTTGTCACAACTTACAATACTTTAGTGAATGATCTGGCTCCACTGTGATCAGGTTTTACTAACTTATCAATGTCTAATCTGATGCTTATTCAGGACATATTAGAATATTTATTTAGATTACACTAATTTTAATTTTAAATTGCTATATCTACAAATTTCCATAGTTTGCATTTCTTGGTTAAAATGAACCATATTTCAAATATTACATGTTAAAAGTTTGAAATCAATTTGTTATATCTTTGGAGTTACTATGTGCTTATTCTGACATCTACATCATATCTGAGTTTTATTTCCTTAATTGTAATATGATATTGTTTAAACCATTCTTTGCATACCTAGTGCATTTTTGTTGAATTTTGTATACTGAAGATACCAAGTTGCTTCACATTTGAATTAGGATACTTATAAAATATGTAGGGATTTGTTTTTATAGACAGTTCATTTCTGAGGAGTCAGCTTGACCTAGTCAGACTTAATTTTAGACTATGTTAAGACTGTTTTTTGAATAGCTCTTCCTTCAGATTTAGGAAATTTATCTTACAAAATTCTCAATAGGAAAAAATACTGTTACTGAAGTGTCACTACATCCTGTTATTAGAGCATAGACACATCCGCTCACTCCATGTAGAACAGTGACTCTGGCTGGTTTTGGAACTAGTCAGATTTTATCTGAAAGCAACATAAGCATTGAAATTGCCTATATAAATGTTGCTTGGATTTTAGAAACAAGGGAATAACAACTCACAGTAAGGTGTCACTATTTTCTTAATAAGTCTTGCTATTTTTAGGTAACCTAAAATATTTCTGTTTTTAGGTACCACAACACTCCAAAAGCACAGTATATTGCAGGTTATCACACACCAAAGACAATATTAAAGGCACATTAATGCCCTTCAGCCAGGAGCAACCCCAAAGAGCTACCCTGGTAAGCTCTTCAAACAACCTCAGTCCTACTCAGTGCTAACGAGAACATAGCCCTTTTCCTTCATCTTAAGAATACAACTAGTACTGAATGCTATGACCCCTTTTACTAGGATGCATGGAAAGGTGTCTATTAGTAGTCCATTGTCAAAAAACATTGACACAATCCCTTTAAGGACTCTCTGATGCTCTGTTTATATATATATATTTTCTGCAATATATCCTATCAGATAATTATTCTGCCCCTTTGGGGCAAAAATGATACAACAGCCAAGACACATACTAGACCTTCCATGTCTCACAACATCCTTGGAGAAGAAGTGCTAATACAATCTAGAACAGACACACATATGAAAACAGGAAAGATGACCAATACTCTGCTTCTCATGAAACACACTCCAAAAAGCAGTTTGGCTTTCCAGTGTGCCAGTTCTCCAAATGGTCACCTACCTAAACAGATATGAAGTCTACAAAAATAGGGAAGCCAGACTTGCTTTATAAGATCCAAAGCACAGAATTTTTTTCTCAGATTATTTCCTTTTATATCTACTCCAGGAAATGTAGGTTTCAGAGCATTCCAAGCACAGGAGAGCCCAAGGATTGGGACTGGTGTAGGGAAATTCCACCCTGATTCTTTCACAATCTACTAATTTGAAGAATAATTACACACACACACACACACACACACACACACACACACACACACACGCACACATCTTCTGGTCACCGATTAATTCCATAAATCCTTACCCTAGTCATTTTAGTAAATCTATTGTTTTTTGGTTATTCAAACTTTCTATCCCAAATGATGAAAAGAACTGATTCTATATTCCTTGATGACAGGCTGAAGTCTCCTGCTGGGCTGAGCCTAGGGATAAATTTTGCTCTAGCAATGAGTTGGAGACTAGTTGACTCTGTTGGTTCTCCTGTGGGGTTCCCATTCCCTTCAGTGCCTTCAATCCTTCCCCCCAACTCTTCTATAAGGGTCCCTGACCTCCTTCCAATGTTTAGCTGTGGGTCTCTGCATCAGTTTAGTTGGCTGCTGGGTAGAACCTCTCAGAGGACAGCTATACTAGGCTCCTGTCTGCAAGTATAACAGAGTATCATTAATAGTGTTAAGGACTGGTACTTGCCCATGGGGTGGGTCTCAAGTTGGGGTAGTCATTGGTTGGCCATTCCTTCAGTCTCTGCTCCATCTTTGTCCCTACATTTCTTGTAGATAGGACAAATTTTGCATCAAAAGTTTTGTGGGTGTGTTGGTATTCTTACCCCTCTACTGAGACCCTGCCTAGCTATAGGAGGTAGCTTCTTCAGGTTCCATGACCCTACCGTTAGGCATCTTGGGTTAGGTCACCAGCAGTGACTCCTGGAATCCTCCCCCATCTCAGGTCTCTGGGACTTTCTAAGGATTGCCCCTACCACCCCCGTTCGGCAGCAGCTGTAGATTTCCATCCTGGCTCTCTGGGTCTCTCTCTTGTCTCTCCATACATCTGATCCTGCATCCCCCACATTCTTCTCCTCCTCCTCTCTCCCACCCACTCCCTTCCCTCCCTCTGCCTCCTGGGACTATTTTGTTCCCCTTTCTAAGTGTGATCCACTTGCTTGGACCTTCATTCTTGTTTAGCTTCTTTGGGTCTGTGGGATGTATCATGGGTATTCAGTACTTTCTGACTAATACCCACTTATCATGAGTATGTACCATGCATGTCCTTTTAGGTCTGGGTTACCTCAGATATCAGGATGACGTTTTCTAGTTCCATCTAACCTCCATGTGGGCTCCTGAACAAATCCTTAAAGCTGTAGTCTGACTGTGGTATCCCTTCCCCAACAGGGCTGCTCTGTCTGGCCTCAGTGAGAGGATGGGCCTACCCTAAAGAGACTTGACCCAGGGGGACCCACACTTTCAGAGGAGAAGAGGTAGGGGTATGGGGAAGGGTCTCTGTGAGGCAGGGACTTAGAGGGGAGACAGCACCTGATGTAAATATATAAATTTGAAAAAGAGTTTGAGAATTATCTTCCAAATGCATCTGGTCTACTAAGTAGAAGACATGTTTGTTCCCAAATATAAAAATACATTTAAGTAGAGTATCTCATGTAGTTATATGCTCTTAACAATTGTTATTTCATAGAGCCAAGTCTGGTTGTGTATACTAGTAAACTTACTATTAGGGAAGCTGAGGCAGGAAGATTATAAATTCAGGGCTAATCAGTAATCAGTGGAATAGCATGAGATGCTCTTTCAAAACAAACACACAAACACACACACACACATGCACACACACATTCACATGCACACACACATACACTCACAAGCATGAAGGTAGGACCCAATACATGTTATGTAGACTTTTGAAAGGACAAGGAATTGAGGCTCTTATAAACCCACACCATCATGACACCATATACCATGAACTTGTATGCACAGACAACATGGGTAGTGCTTGTCACTACATGCAGCTAATCTACATCATGACTGAATGCTTCATTGTCCTCCTAGAACATGACAGGATAGAAGAGATTCATGAGATAGTTTCTTGTGGTTATTTAATTCTAAAGAAGTATGAAACTTCCTGTTTCACACTGCTTCACCTTCACTCCTCATGATTAAGCTGTAGAGCATAAGATGGTTTTTTGTGGTCTAAAATCGACTCCTCAATCTGGGGATAATGTATAAGCCACAGTGTTGTCCTTTGCTTGCTTTGTTCCCATGTCATACTTTTAAATTAAGCAGATATCTTTAGCTCTTTTGGTGTGTAGCTCCTTGAGTCTAAACACAAAGCAGTAAAATCAAAGATGACATTAACTTTGTAGTATTTATCAGATGTTGTTGTAAGTATTATATGCCAAGCCACTCAACTCTTACAAATGGATAAGTATGTGAGCATGTATTGCCAGTAGACATCAGCTAAACACAGAAAACTATCTGACTGTAAACATAAAGCCTTTAACAGTGAGCTCTGGGGGAAAGCCTGAAGCAAAATTATGGTAGCTCCAGTGCTTATTCTACTGTGACTGTTGACATTTTAAGAGATACAAGATGCCCACACAATTAAAACAGGTAGGTAAAATGCCTTTAAAAGACCTATCTAGCATCATTTTTAGAACCCTTTAACCATTTAGTTGTCTATTGTTGAGTGTGTCAAGGAAGGGTAAGAGTTAGAAATAGCAACATCAAAGACATTAGCACAATTTCATGCAGTATCTTTTCTACAATGCATCAAAGCATGTATCCAGAAAACAGCAGGTAACTATCATGAAAACTAAATCAGCACCAACTGTCACTAAGTATTTTGTATGCTGCAAGTATTGTAATGGGAATTGATATGTACAAACTGTCCCTGGATTATGTGGGTAACACATACCTGAAAAGGCTGCTGGTAATGGAATGTTTGTTATTTTACAAAAAAAGAATTCATCTGCTATATGTACTTCAACCAAAACCAAACCTAAAACTACCAGTCTCTTCTCTTCTCTGCATTAGAGATCTTTCAAATGCTTTAAAAAACTCGTAAATAAGCAGATATATTGATAAATTTGTTTTCCCATAATATGCAGAAATTAACTTGAATTACTGATCTGTCCATAAAGAGTAAACCTTAAAACATCTATGAGACAAATTCATACTTGTAAAAGTACCTTAAGACATGAGAAGGAGAAATACAAAGAAAAACAGTGTAAGCTGGACTTCACAAAAATAATCAAAGCTTTCTGCTTGTGGAAATGCCACATATACAAAACACATACACATTGAAAAGTCATGTCAGTAGTGTATGCACAACTCTAACAGCCTAAAAACTGGAAAATGAACCAGAGTAAATGTGTTCAAAGTTTGACAAAATAGTTGACAAAAGTATACAAGGCAATCTTCAATGAATACATGAAAAACTATTAAGAAAAACAAGACTTAAAACCTGAATATCACATACCAATTAGGAGCACAATTTTTAAAAGGGTGATATCAACAAGACCTATAGAGGATATGGACCCACTGAAATACCCATGACTTGACAGTAGGAAGGTAAAACTGGCCAACTTTTATGGAAAATAATGATTGGCTTTTATAAGAGAGCAGTACTTCATGTGACCCAGATACTATGGTACTGAGTATTCACCTAAGAGAAATAAGAGCTTCCCTTTGCAGTAGTACATAAGTATTGTATTGATTTTAATAATAACCAAACAACTAGGAACACAGTGTTAATACAATTGAAGAAACTATAGAATTAGATGATGCCTATTATCAATAACAAAAGTCCTAATTTTCAAAATTAGGAATAACTCTCCCAAATACGTAGACCAAAACAAGTCAGAAAAAGAGGCTACATAATACATGATTGTATTCAGACAAGATTACATAGGGTCCACAGTGGCAGCAGCTCAGTGATACCTCAACAGGAATGAGCAAGAGAGGGCTGAAGAAAATTAGGGAGAGAAAACAATGTTTTATGTTTACTTAAAAACATATATACTACACATACACACACACACACACACACGAAACTTATTTAAATTCTGATACTTTAGATTATAATGATCCCCCAAAGAGACATAGATTATCTAACAAAGCAAGTGCCAGGCATGAGAAGCCTCCTTTCCAGTTGTTTCTTGGGGGAGTTGAAGAGACTACCAAAGGATATTGCATTTGCCTTCGTTGTCTCCCAGAAACTGAAGATAGGAACCTATTGGTGAGACTACCACACACTTTGGATACAGAGTTTGAAGGAATCATGAAACTGACCTGGAACCCTCTTACTTGGGGCCTAGCTCTTATAATCGTTGAAGGTGCTATGCATCTACCAAGGGAGAGGAGCAATTCAAAGTCCTATCCAGCTGACGAGCAAGATATCCCCAAAGGTATAGTAGTGGCACTTTATCTCAGAAGGAACCAACAGCTGTTTAACTGGACCACTCAATAGGAAGGAATTCATGCCTAGTATAAACCTAGCCAACTATCTATGGGTGGTGAGGTTCTAGACTCCAGAGGTGAACATACTACTATCACGTTATTAAAACAGTATATTTCCTAACTAAATTCTGTATTTATTTATATCTATAAATGATAAGTGTACTTCTCACTCCAAGTTTCTTTTTATAGGCAATGGTAACCACAGTAGAAATTGACAAATAATCAAAATGCAGAGAACTGACCATGAAGTACCCAGCATTAACTGATGGTTCTATAATACAGCCCTATACCCAATGCTCAGACTATATCACAGAGGGGTGTATAGACTGGAACAGACAGAATCAGGATCTCTTCTGTGACATGGTGTTTTCTATGTAGGACAGGAGGCTGTACATATGAAATCTAGAAAATATGGTCACATAAAGACTTGCTTAAGGACATCACAAGTTGATATCCCAGCCCTGATGGGGTGATCTCACAAGATTCCAGTCCTAGATGAAGAGCATTAGGGAATCATGTGATAGTAACAGTGAGATACTTACCGTTCTCCAGGGATGTGCCCACAGATATGTTATCCAATTCCAAGTGGTCAGCCCTGAACACACATATAATATTAGCAACGCTAAATGGATTTAACAGTCTCTCTCTCTCTCTCTCTCTCTCTCTCTCTCTCTCTCTCTCTCTCTCTCTGTCTCTCTCTCTCTCTCTCTGTCTCTCTCTCTCTGTATGTGTGTGTGTGTGTGTGTGTGTGTGTGTGTGTGTGTGTATCTATAATTAAATATGTCGTGAAGTAGAAAAGGAGTTGGGTACTTGGAAGAACTGGATTAGGGAAGAGTATGGGATAGAAATGATATAAATACACTATTCATGTTAGAAATTCTCAAAAACTAATAATAAATGTTAAAAAGAAAGACATATTTTCATCAACTCCAAGTACACTTGACAGCCGGAAGTTCCCCACAACTCCCTCTGATTCATAGCATCTGACCAGTAAACACATTTCCCATGGAGTAAACAGTCTTTGGCAACACCTGGTTTTCTTTCTTCCTTTCTTTTTCATCATTGTTTTGTGTTTGTTCTGAGATCGGCTTCTAATACAGCCTGGCCTGGACCGGGACTCTTGAGTGTCCTATTTTCAATCCTCATGATGTTAATATGAAAGGAATATGGTATTACACACAGTTCAACATTTAAAAAATATAATTATTTTCTTCACTTCTACCTTTGTTTACAGCCTAGTTTACAGTAATACAATGTTTGCCTTCTTCCAGTGTTAACCATTCCACTGCCTACTGTAGTCTTCTGCTGGTGCTGATAGGCTAATAAACTTTCTAACACATGAATCTGTGGTCATCACCTTATCAAACACAGTTACATACTTGGTAGAATCCATAGTGGAGCTTCTATTTCCTATTCATTATTCTTCCCAATGAAGATCTAAACTTTAGACATAAGAATTCTTTGCCATTGTACCAAATCCTCAGAGGCTGAATTACTTTTAATCTTCTGACTCTGCTTTCTGTTTCTGTATTGCTGATGGATTTTTCTGTTACCCCCTACAAACATAGAGTTCCCTCTTGTTAATGCATGAGTTAAGGTTAATAGCCCTGCATTCTTTCCTTCTGTATGCAGAGCTTCCAACACAATGCTTAACACACAGCAGGCATTCACCAGGTGTCCCTTTAACGTGCCTGATAGAATGGAGTACAAAAGCATGAATTATCAACATTGACTCAGAAAAAAATAAATAACCAAGAAATTGAAAGCCTGGGAAATAAGGACATTGAAGTAACATGTAAGTAGAGACGGTTTTTATATTTATTCAGATTTTTCTGGGATCATTTGCATGCTCTAAAAACTATTCCAGTTTATGAACAAAAAATTAGACTGCCATCAATTTGATTTCATTAAGAGCTAACATAACTCTGATATACCACTTAATCTTAAATGCATGAATAGAAACATCAAATATCATAAAAATACCAAGAAACTAAATTTAGCAGCATACTTTAAAATGGATAAACTATCGTAAAATATAGCATAATCAAGAAAGTTTAGTTAGTACTTTAAAATGTCTCATATTATAAAGGGGGCTCCAAAAGAGTGGAGTGGGCAATTAAAGATACAACAAAAAAGTATTTCTGTTATTAGACAAAATGTCTACCTTAAAACGACAGCAACTGTTGTTGAAAGAAAGAAAAATGTTTTAAGCATGTGCATTAAAAAGTGTAAGATGCAGCAAGATTGGCAAGAAAAAGAATGAAGAAGCTACTGGAAAACAGAAAATACTTACCACTGTTAATTGTATACCAAATGAGCTGAATGCAGTAACAGCGTATCAGTTCAATAAAGTGCAGAAGTAATAATTAGAAAAATGAAATGGCTTTCCTCTCTGCAGTGGAGGCTGCACAAAGTTTCCTCATATGTCATCTACATGCTAATGCTTATAAGCTAGGGGTGTTGATCATTAAAAAGAAGAACTGCAGCTGAGATGCAGACAGGCTTGAGAGTGCGAGGACTGTCCTGTGTTACTAGTGCCATAGAATCAGGCCACTTTATCACAAGAGTCCTTCTCCGTGGAGACCAGCCGAGAACACCTGCAAGTGTGATGATAAAAGACTGGGATGACTCAAGAAATGATCCAGGAGCCAAGACCATCACTCAGGGGGTAAGAGGACGAGCTGCAGACACCTCATGGCCTGAGATGGAGTCCCCAGCACCTGTACTCTAGCTACCACACCATGGAGGCTAGAGACAAGGGGGTCACTGGTGCTTGTTGCATGCCCTAGCACTGTCTCAAGGGAACAGGTGGGAGAGTGACAAAGCACAACAGCCAATGTCTCCATCTGCCTCCAAATACTAAAACACACACACACACACACACACACACACACACACACACACAGAGAGAGAGAGAGAGAGAGAGAGAGAGAGAGAGAGAGAGAGAGAGAGAGAGAGATTCACACAGGTATAAGCATTCACATACATAAACAGGGTACCAGGGAGGGGTGTAGGCAAGCAATAGGTGATAAGTCACTTGAAGCTTCTGAAAAGGGGGCAGGTGGCAGAATTTAGGGACTTCCACAGAGCAGAGGCCCACAAGATACCAAAGTAAAATTGATCTTAGACCTCTGGCCACCGAAATGTTTAATGTGAATACATCAGGTGTCGTTTTAAGGTATCATGTTGACAATGTTACAATGATACTACTACACTAAAAGAATTCAAGAGTAACATAAACTGATAAACATGTAAGGTTAAAAATGATTTTTAAAGAAATCTATGAATAATACTACATAATAAAGTAATTTCCATCATTGGAATGATTTTGGTCTCCACAAAGTCAGATTTAGAGAGACAGAGAGGCAAAACTCAGTTCTTGTCTCTGATCCTAATATGATAAGAGTAATCTGACATACAAATGAAAGTTTAATGCATAAGATTTTCACTATATATATATATATATATATACATATATATATATATATATATGTATATATATATATATGGTGTATTTAGGAAGAATAGAGCTGAACTATGGTCTTAAGAAACATAATAATGCAACAGAATAGCTTAATAAATAATGATAAAATGGGATATAAAATACCTTACATAAAACTACAAAAGAATGGTTACAATGTAACACTTTAACAATAAACCCAAATAGAAATCCTGTGGCCAAGAGTATGGTCACCATAAATTCTGGTATGACTATAGTAGAGAGATGACTTAAAAGTGGTTAGACTGGTACAACTGGACTACATTGGAAAATAATAAAATAAGAATTTTTACCCCTAAATATTGTAAGAAAGAATTTTAGTGCACAGAATATTAATTTGGGCAGCATCATACAAAGTGTTATTTCAAGTACAAAGTAAAGGAAGGATATTTTGACTATACGAAAGTTTTAAACTATAAAACTTTGCCATGAAAACACAGAAGGAAAAGGCTGAGTGTTAATATTTGCAGATAACATCAGAAATAGAAACACTAA
>CM052705.1:55171587-55198292 GCA_028551405.1 Uromys caudimaculatus
AAAATATAGTTATAAAATTTTATCTTTGAATAAGGCAAAAAAATTAAACTAACTTAAATATAACCTTTTCCAAAGAATAGGCTGAGCTACAAGTATTAAATAAATTTATGAAATTCCTCAAGAGCATTTATGTATATATATGTGTATATGTGTAGACAGAAGACTGAGACAAATGACATGCATAAATACTACATGAGGGGGAAATAGAAAGAAAATAGGATCTTTAATCAAAATATATAAAATTGGACTAATGTTTACTTTAATGAGCATATTTAGAATATAATCTTCTTCAGCATAACACTAACAGGCAAAAAATAATTTTAATAAATGGTAAAAACAGTAAGAACATATTCAATTTCTTTTTATGGATATATTTTCATAGGAAAAAATGGAATTCAGCAGCTAGTTACTAAACTATCAATAAGGGTTCAGAACAACAGTTCCAGAACAGTTACTCTCCTTAGGAGCCACTGGCTCCTTCTGCAGACGGGGAATCAAGCTGGGTTGAGCTCTAGGCAGACCTAAGCCAGAGCATGTTATCTCTGAGGAGTCAGGAAATGACTGGCATAACAAGAGGCCAATCAGAACCTTTCTGCTTTAATGATTTTCTGAAAAAGGCATGTATCCCTACTTTAAAAAGGTGAGCAAACGGACACATAAAGTGATCTATCTTAGGTTTTAAGTTAGAGCAAAGTCTAGGACATGGACCATATGGAAAATTTCATCATGAAAATCTCCTTTCACATTAGGAATACCACTGCAAATACTCTGAGCAGATGATTATTCAAAGTTCATATAAAATGCTTTTTGGATGTAATACTACTGATAAACCAAGCTGGAAGAATATGTCACTGACTTTAAATCATGGTACCACCTTTCAGAGGTCTATTCAATATTTATAAAACTTGAATTTGCCAAGAACAAACACTCTTGCAATTAATTAAGTGAACTTATAAAGTGTTTATGAGAATATCACCCACGGAAAGCACAAAGGTAAATAAAATAATAAGTATCTTCCACAAAGAAAACTGTTTAAGAATATACTCCTACTGGCAGCATTGTTCTTAAGTTCCATCAGTAAAATAAAGTCCGATGGGGGAGAATCTTCAAAGGTGAAACCACTGAGATACAGAAAGGGATGCAAAGATATCTGAGTAAGGGCTGAGAGCAGCGCTTCTCTGTGAGCACCAAGTGACTGGGGCAGAAGCAGCTGACACAAGAGAGAGAAAGGCAGAGAGGAAATGCTCCATCCTTGCTTGGCTTCAGAAAGCCTGTGCCAGCCATCCCAGGCAGAATACTGAGAGACAGTGGGAAAACTGTGATTAAAGCTTAGGAGAGTATCTTTAAAGAAAGGCGTCAAGTGTCAGTTTCTGAGTATGTAGTATAAGTAAGCTAAGTTGGAAAGATTTAAAGGGAAGGACTGAGTATTTGGCCCTATTTACTTATTATTTTAGTATTTTATTAAATTTATTAAAGCAAATAAAATAAACAAAAAATAGAATGTTTGAATTATTTCAATGTTTTTGGGGGTACCAGAAATAGAGTCTTTCTTAAATCACTTTGCTATATCTTATAGTTCACTTCATCCTGTGAAAAAGGGAATACAAAGGTTCACAGGCATAACAAGTGTGAGGACAAGGAAGTCCTCACCATCCTAAGATCTGCTATGTGCTATCCAGCCCCCAAGGTCGTAACCAGCAAGTGCAGACAGATAAGACAGGGCAACTTGATAATCGAATATCAATGGTGATAGTGGTAGAAGTGAGAAGCAACCACCTTAAGACACACTTCCGACAACATGGAATTAAGAAGAGATGGGGCACAGTTTATTGATTTCTAGCTTTTAAACTTTAATAATACAATTTTAAAAGAAAACACTTCCCTGGTTATTGTGTTTTCTGTACTCTCTTGAAACTTTCAAACAAACAGGTTAAGGCACATAGAGAATTTTATCAGTGATCTCTAGTACCATGCTATTTCCATTTTTTGATTACCTAATTTTATGTATTTGTCTAAATATCTGTCCTAAATAATACAGCTCTTGATGATCAGTTGGGGATGGCAGAAGCTTAGAGCTCCATTACCAACTGAGATAATTTATTTTAACAGTTACTCAAACTACTTATAAAAATGAAGTCCGGTTAAAGTAGTACTCTGTCTATGAAGAATAGGATTCAACTTAATTCCTAAGATGATCATTACCTAATAAGTAGTACTCTAGTTGATCAATAGCCCACTGTTTAGTAATTCCTGATCATGTCTAGTAATAAATCTGAAGCCTTCAGGATTTTAAAGTGAAAAAAAAAACAACCCTATAATATAAAGAAGATAGTCTATGTGATTCTTCTTTCTTGTAACCAAAGTTACTTGGAACATCTTAATAACCCACTAACTGTTAATGTCACTGTTAAACCCGTGGGGTAGGATATTTCAAAAGTGGTGTAAGTGTGGAGGGAAAAAAGTGAACTACACAAACATGGACTAAAACCTAAAATAAATGTTCCAAAAGAGTGAAGAATCATCTCCAGGGTTAAAAAAACAAAACAAAAACAAACAAACAAACCAAAAACCAAAAACAGGAAACATAAAGTTGTACTTAAATATCATTTAAAAAAAACCAAACGGATGTGGTTTCTAAATTATGCAACAAAATTTATTTCAGTGTTGACTTTTTATAAGGCATTGCATGCAGCAAATAATATACCAAACCAATAAAAGTCCTAGGCAGTGAGGAGTTCACCAATATGCAATTCAGTGGCTGTGTCAAAAATACAATTTTCTCACATGGAAACACATAACTACTGATTATATAATAATATGGTTCTAAGACCATAGAGAAAAATTCATTGTACATGGCAAGGCCAATGAAGACACTGAGGCATTTAGGAATAATGGGTGAAGGGCATCCTGGTGACACAGTAGCACAGGGCATGGCATGGGCTGACAGAAAAGGAAGGACTGGAAGAGAATGTCAAGGTGCCTCTGATAGCCTCAGGCAGGGCAATGGTTGGAACTGCATGTTGATTAGGAATTTTCAGTATCTACCATGGCCCAAAGCTCAGAATACTATGCTCCAGTGACTAGAAGCAAGGTGGTAGGGCATCGGTATAGTAAGTGCACAGGCAACCTTTAGCTCACCATTCACAAATATAAGTGCATATTTTCAGACATGAGCATATACATTGAGAAATAAAAAGAAAACTCCATTTGTTTCACATCCTAAAGTAGGACTATGAGGGGCTGGCCATTAATTAGGGGTAGGGAGAGGTAGAGAGAAAAGGACAGAGTGGAGAAGAGCTAAGAGGAGAAAAAGAGGGAGAGAGAGAGAGAGAGCAGAGGAGGGAGGGAGGAGAGAGGGAAGGAAGGGGAGGGAGAGAACAGTAGAAAATGAAGATGTAAAATCATGAGTTTGGGATATTGCCTTAGAAATGAACAGGCTTTCTATAAGTTGGTGGAGCAAAAACATAAAAAAAAAAAATGTTTACAAACAGTGTTATAAACTTCACGTACCAGAATGGGATGGCTTGAGCCCTAGAGTGTGAGACTAGCCGGGGCAATACAGCAAGACACCTAAACATCATCATATGAATATAAATTACATTCTGCTCAAGCTCCGTATGTTATAACAGGCGCGGGCGCTGTGGGGAGGAAGGGAGCGAGAGGGGTAGACCAGTGATGAGGGACCTAAGGGGTGAGAACAACAGCAATGCATTACACACATGGATGAAGTTTTAAAAGAGCAGTTTAACAAAAGTTATTTAAAAATTAGTATTGCCTTCTATACTCACATAAAACCTTACATAGATGATCGCCCATGAAATGAGGCAATCCCAGAATTAAAGTCAGAGGAAGATTATAGACTAAGGACCACAACAATGAAGGGAAGGAGTTGATCAACTCTAGGGTGAACAAGCTAAAGAAGGCCGAGGAAAACTGATGTAGTCTAGCCCACCTGCACAACATGTAATTCTGACTTCCACCAGAGAATGTCAAAAGCAGGAGCCAATAGACAGTAAAAGAAGTAAGATGAAAATCATGGAAGGGTTTTATCAAGACAGGAAACGTCGTAACAATGGAACTACAGCTACAATGACAGGAAGAATAAGGCAAGAGAGGTTTAAACCCTTGGGGACTCCATTTCTTATCTGGTTAATTACGATGGAAACACTAAAGCAAAGTGGACTGACTTAGTGCATAACCAGAACCCTCATATGGTTCTATGTGGCTGGGAATCCACTTAAATACAGAAAAATCAAAGCTCCTTTGTAATAAATGTACAATGATCATATAAGGATTATATATGATAATAACAATCTAGGAACAAGCCCAGGTTCATGCAGAGGGGTTAGCTATACAACAAACATGGCAGCGGGTGGGGCTAGGAGACATCTTATTGCAGAAGAAAGCCACAGTGAAGACGAATTGTGCATTGGCCATGGCCCAGTGGTTCAGATGGACAAAATGGACAAAGGTCTAAAACAATACAGACACCCACACAGACACCCACACAGACACACACACACACAATCAATGTTTTTGTGTTTCAAGTAACTGCCAAGACTTCAAAAATAACACATTCTGGAAATAAAGAATGAGCCAGTGGAGGACCCAGGGAGGATCAGATCACACACTGTGACAGGCACTTGGATTTCATCCTGCACACAATGGAGCTGGGAGGCTAAGGGCTTTAGTAACACACAGTTTTCAGATATTGCACTTGTAGCAGATGTTAAGCACTCTTTCAAGTCTGTTTATTATTTTCCCCACAACAACCCTGTGAGGTAGGTGTAATGATACTCAATTAACAGTCAAAACAAAACAAAACAAAAACCTTAAACTTGTTAAGTAATTTACACTTGATTAAGTCACTACATATGACAGTTGGGATTCCAGATTGCACTACAAAATACATTAGAAAACTGATACACACACAAATACATACATCTACACACAATTATCAACAGGACACATGGCAATTTTTATCCTTAAGTCAATAAAGCAATAAATGTTTGCTAATTCAGTATTATAATCAGGTTTGTGGCATCAGTGGCTTTTTATGAGAACACATTAAAAATTTCAGAATGATGATATATATATATATACACATATATATATATTGAAAATTCTACATTTATAAAAAATAAACAGAAATTAGTTTATCCATAATATAAGAATTTCAAGAATGACTGGGGTAGTCAACTATAATTTTATTTCCATTGAGTCACTTAAAACTATCTAGAATCAAACGAACAAATAAAAACTATTCCTAAAATACCTAAATTCTAATTGGACATATTATTCTATTGAAAATAAACTGTCTTTTGGATAATTAAAACAGGATATGATATGCTAAATTTTCTTAAGTGAAGTAATTAAAATACAAGCCATTAAGCATGAACTATAAAATTATCTGTCTATATAGCACTAGAGACCAAAATTCATCTCTCTGTGACTCTGGTAAATAAAATACCTGAAATGTTTCACCTACTGATTGAATATAATAGTTTTTTTTTTATTTTCAATACCTGATGCTAAAACATACTGTAATTTTTAACACCTATTTTATATAATATAAAATATATTTCTCATCAAAAGATACTCTACAAATCTGTGGATAACAATGAAAATTCAGAAGCATTTAACTCCTTACAATTTATTTTAGAATGATTTAAGGTAAATAAAATCTACCTTGCACAATTTTCCACTTGGTCCTTCTTTTACATGAGTATCACTTTGGTCCTAACATTACTTTTCAAGTTCCTCCATGCAAGTGAGAAGCTGCCAGAACATTACTGACAGGTGTCTGAGTACCTGTCATTTAAGGAGTTAAAATTTCATTTATACATTGGCTTTATTTTTCTTATTGAAAATTGAAAATTATAATGCAGAGTAAAAACTTGCATAGTCATTACGGTTTAATTATTCTTATGCTAATATTGATTTCTGAATTCTCAAACAATGAAGTGTGTGTTAATTTAATAATCGCAAGTACAGCTCTAATTGTTCAAAGTCAAAGGGAGGAACCCATTCTCCTGTAGATCAATTACATTGAAACAGTCTGCATTTACTCTATGGTCTGACCATAATGTCTAGAGAACTGAACAGAACCTCCAAACAGTTTGCTGTGACTCCACATGCTGGAAATCTGCATTAAGTTCACTGAACACAAGGCATGAACTCAGTGAATTTCTATGCAAAGTCCCAATCAAAACTGCATTGGAGCTACATTTTAATATCAGATTCACATGGTCAAAAATTGAATCTAGTAAGTTGTCAAACTTACATTGCCACATACTAAGTATAAAACAGGAACCCTGAATAATTCTAAACCCACTCAGTCATATAACAAGTACAGTTGATGACTTTTAGAAACTCAATATAAGAAACATGTCTATTCCTCCCAGAGTTAACAAAAGGAAGCAGTGAGCTGTAGTTAAAATTTACCTGTTTTGAAAACATGCAAAAGTGATAGCGATTTTAGTATTTCATAAACGGTAATGCCTTCTTGCTAGACCCACTAAACTAAAATACATCTATACTATAAAACAATTAAGTTCAGTTGGCATTTTATTAAGTCTTAAGTCTATACAAATAATGATACAAATAAAAATGTATGTTGGCTCTATTTAAATAAAATTTTACTCAGAATATAAATTAAGCCTGTTTTTCTAATTCATTTGATTTTTAAAAGTTTTAGGGAATTATAATAAATGTACTTAAAAAAACAAAAACTCTTCATTTCCAAATTTTCCACTACAAAATCAAAAGTCGTGGAAAGCCTCTGGAGGAAACCCACTGTCTTCCTAAGACTGCGCCTACAGCACTCAGTTGTTAGTGATCACAGACAGTATTCTAACTAGAAGAAATTCACATCGATACATAATATGAAATACCATTTTGAATACAGGGAATTCTACCTCTGTTCAACAATAATATTCTAGGGGTCTCTAGAAAAACCTCTTTTTCTATCTACTTCCTTATAGAAGTAAATAAATAAGCTGTTTGGAAATTAACCTTAATCATGTTTGAGGAAGAATCTATAGGCACAGATGTGTGCATAAGTATCTTCAACTTATAGTTCAGAATGGATAGTTAGCTAAACCAAATGACAATATGTGATTTGTGATTAAGACTCTAGGAAGATAAGGGTGCCCTATTTTTTTTTTTACATAGAAATGTCAAAAGGCTCATCAAAAATAAATAAATAAAAATAAGTAAACAGCAAATCATACCACTGAACTTAAAAAATTCTAAAATAGTAAAATAAAACCATCTACACAGATAGTATAATAATACAAACAAAAATTTCTTAATGAGTTTTTATTTAATAAAAGTAATAAACTTTTCAATCAGCAAAAATTCATTAAATAAATGGGAGACAGAGACCAGAGTATACTATGTTTTATTATTTAACTGTTTACTTTCTCCCATGCCTGGATTCACAACATTTTTTTTTTAAATTCAGACTTGGTGTTTCCAAATTAAAGAAGCCAACTAAGTTCATCACATACTGGCTTTCCTTCAAAACTCTGATTTGAGGCAGCGTCAGCACTAACCCACAGGCCTGTGCTAGCAAGGCCAAGGGGCTGCTTCTGCTGGAGCACGGACAGCCAACCTTAAGAATATGGCTCTACTGCCTTATGGATGCTCTGGATATGTCAAAGCCTGAACAAAACTTGATTCTTTTACATTTGGATTTGTTCTCTTGGTTTACATAATACATTAATTTCCAAAGAGTGGCCCATCCATCTAAGAGGTATCCAACTTGGTACCTATCACAAATCACATTTAGAGCCAGGGAGAGAAGCAGTACATTTACCTGTCCTCCAGAGCTATCTGTCACTCTCTCTTACTGAGTTTTCCAGTCTACGGTGGGTACACAAGAAACTTACAGTCTATGTAGTACTCCTAGTCAGTGTCACTCTGCAGATGGCACAGTGGAGAAATACCTTCTGTACGGGCCCATGTACAATCTCTTCTGCAGCTGGCAGCACCTAGGGGAAAGTGCGCTGTTAAACAGTTGCTGCGTTCCACCTCAGTAGTGGCTGCAATTCGGTGGTGGGTGAAGTGATTCCTGTACATACATACAGGGGTGAAAAGGACTATAGAAAATGAACATATTTAAGAACAAGAGTGACTGTGTGGAAACTGCCACGGCAAAACAGAATACATCACTCAGTCACGAGAGACCTACACAGATGACTGCCATTCATTTAAAGGCTGGATGTTAAGAATGACTGCAAGGAACAGAATACAGCTGTTCAATTCACAACACAGTTATAAACTAAATGTAAAACATGGAAAAAATAAACCCAAGCATATATTCATTTATAACATTATTTCAACAGAAATGTATCTAGAATGAGTAAATATATACAGTATAATCCATTACTGTTCAGCCAGTTCACTGGTTTTTGTTGTTTGAAGATGACTGATCAAGGAGATGAGGGATCCAAAGCAGGCTGAGACATCAAACTTGAAGTCAAGCCACACAAATACATTGTTAGAGAAATGGGGGAAAAAGTCATTCTGAAGCTATCAGTTATTTTAATTTTTAATGAAGTGACAAATTACATTTCAAAGTATGGAATTTTAAAATAATCCTGTACACAGAATAGCTGTCGCCCTCCAAAGTTAAACTGGGTTACTCTCTTGAAACAGTTTCCTGTGACCATGTAAATAGTATGTTAGTGAAGAGTAAGATGGCGTTAGCTCATAACTACTGAAGTTCATTACTGCATCTTGAATTTACTATACTAATGCTGTTTACCTACAATTCACCTTTGATGGAATTAGAGAGAATTCAAAGCCTCGTTTCTAAGGATGCTACTTCTCCGTGCTGAAGGGGAGCCCTCATTTCCTGTCTCTACTAACACTTCACGTTTATACTTCTCTACACAGTTCACACTATTTTATTTTTGACTTAATATTTAAAAGTATTTATTTGGAATGTCACTTAAATGATAACATCTATTTCTAAAATAAGACTAGAAGTAGCAACTAGTTGAAATAACAGCAGGCCTAAACAAGTATGTAGAGAGAAACTGCAACATTATTTTCTATTTCTTTCTCTTTTCTGATAGAGCCACTTACTTAAATATCTTAAAACTATGGAACACAGCAACCATGCTGTAACATAGTTTTAAGATATTTAAACTAAGAACTGATCACTACGACAAAACTCAGACCACATTATTTAAGTAACATAATACTCCTGACACGGAGGTAGTTTATGTGAAAGTCCAACGAATCTGTCATAAAGCGTGTCATTTAAATTAAGAACTTTTAGTCTAATTTGCTAATTAAAAGATTATTTACACAGGCACATGTACTCAGTACAGTCAGAAATAGCTACTACCATTCCCCACTCAGTTTTCTTGTCTTTCTACAATTAAGACACAGTATGAATAAATAGTATTTTGGTTTGGGGTCAGCATGTAGTAAAAGGATAAACAATAGAGTTTGCTGGTCTCTTCATTTACAAGACAAGGACCAGGAAGGGGTTCTTGGTTTAGCTTTCATATAGAAGGTCTACAGAAGCCAGAAACTCTGTATAAATGCACACCGAAATAAAGACACATGAGTCCCTAAATGTTTCCGCTGAAAACATACCATAAGCTTTTGTATGGTTCTTAATATGTTCTCCAGTGTCCCCCATGAATTTCACGAAATTACCAGTAACTCATTTAAGAAACTCAATACAATAAGTAGAGGTATTCTTTGTAAATTAAATGTGTAAGTCTAGGTAGCTGCTGCTTCTCATGTGAAACGAATCTCCATTTACATGATGGTCTCCGACACCACACGCCCTGCATGAGACATGCATTTCACACTCGGCCTACTCTAGTAAGAGCAGTGACTAGTGACTCAGCCCTATATTAATTTACTAGTACATAAAGTTACTTTCATTTAGTTATCATTTTCTAAAGTTTAAAATCACAAGGCATACACTTCAACAATTATTTGAAATTACAAAATTGCCAAAGATAAGTTGAGGCCACGATTCCATTAGTCTGCACCCCCAGTGCCGCAGTTCATTGGTCTGCCTCTTTTACTACATTCGATCGCAACAGTGGCAGCTATGGAATATTTAGCTTGAATTGTTTACATAAAATGATTTTATTCCATTATTACTCTTTCATTCTCACCACATGTAAATATATTAAAAAAAACCATTAAATTTGCAAAATACAGCAGGAGATTGCATGTTTCCCAAATCTTTGGAAATGTAGTTTTCTGAAGATAAAAGGTAATAGAAATTCAAAAGTATACATGCTTTTAGGGAAAGAATCTTTGAACTGTCACAAGACAGTACATTTTGTCCTGAAAATAAACTCAAAAGGCTGCCATATTATAGAAGACATGGTGTGGAACTTCTTAAAGTGAGATGAGCTCTAAAACCAAGAAAACAACAGGTAACTCCCACCATTTATTACAAATACTCAATAGGCAAAAGGTTTGTTAATGGAGATTACAAAAATATACAATGTCCCAACAATTTCAATATAAAGAAATTTTTCTAGAGACTTCCCATGATAAGGTTTAGATATTATATAATGATATGTTACAATATATATACAGCAGGAAAAAGGTAATTTTATGTGAAGGCACAGTGGAGAGAGGCAGTCCAGAACCTGTACTGGAGAGGGTGAGTATAAAATACACATGCAGGAGCCTGTAAGACAAGAATATGGCAGGTCCAATATGTTAAGACATTAGAGCATATTTTGCTCTAAGAAGGGCACTTAGGTAAGCAGTGTGTGAAACTCACTCTAACAGCATCATAGAAAATGAAATTAATTAGAAATATGGGTAATTCAATTGAGGAAATGATTATAAGACTATAGACTTTTAAAAAATACTTAAAGGGCTTTCAAAATAAAACTCCCAAGGTTTAGAGTCTAGCTTAATGGCAGAGACCTGTCTAGCATGTGTAAGGCCTTGAGTTCAAATCCAGCAAAGCACTGTAAAACAAACAATAAATTATATACTATGTAAATCCCTGGAAGAGAAAAAATATGGAATAAGTCAAAGTTATTTTCAGAAGTTTGAGTCTGAATAAAAGGATTCATTCATTCACTTAACAACAAAACACTGTTTCTTCAGTTTCAGGTCCAGTACCACATACTAGGTAAAGCAGTCACGTTAAAGGGTCAGCTAACTTGAAAAGTATATTCTAATGGAAGAAATATTGAGCCATTAAATATAAAATGCAGTGAATGCTTACAAGAAGTGTATAAACCCAAAACAAATCCATGTTATGGAAACAGGATTACATGCATACTGTTGACAGGGTTCTCAGAAAAGATCAAGAAAACACAGTATTTCAAATTTAGTGACCAACGACATGGCATAGAAAGGCTGCAATCAGGTTAACGATTAAGTAGTAGTGTATGCTTCCTGGGATACATCCAGCAGGAAAGGAACTTTCAGCAAGACTAGCAAAGTGTGATTGGACAAGATGGGACTTTTCTGCCAAAGAGACATACAGACTTGCCACGCTTACATGAATGGCCCTTCCTCAGATCCTCTCATTACTGAGTGACTCTGTCTATACCCCAGTCACAAGCCTTGAAGAAACGGCTCCTCTGAACCAACAGATACAATGCACTGTGTGAAGAATACTCAAGTAGAGCTAGCCATTGTTTCTGAGGGTGCACAGCATGCAGCGGAGCTAGTTAGGTATAAGGCAGGGGCAGCAGAGCCTGAAGGGAAGGAACAACAGATTCCAAAGAAGTAAGCCTTTTCCCTTCCATGCACTTCTCCATGAGCCAGTGCAGGGAAGAAATGGCAATGGCTTGGATTATTCTCTACTCACAGAAGCAGAGTGAGCAACAACATGTCAACCTCTTCTGCTACCACATCACTGGACAGTCCACATCCAATCAGCGCTAAGCAACAAGGGGGAAGATGCTACAAACTGACTATGAGGTAAAGTTCACACTAGAGAGATTACACAGACCTAAAATGTCCAGAGTAGGCCAATAAACACTGCTGTGGTTAACCATGACCAAAGCTCACACTGAAAACAAAGAAAACCATGCACAGTTTTGCACATGCCTGCTGTTCCACACCTCAGCCAATACAGTTTATGGAATAGTTATCTATAAGGAGCTGGCTAGTGATTCTCATTTTCCTAGAGTGTCCCATGGTATCGGGCCAAATATCAGCATTACCTTATTATTTATTCTTAGTAACATCTAGTTGTCTGGGGGTATATAAGAACTTTCTTCAAGTTTTTCTTCAGATACTGATTAGAGAATTGTGGGCCACTGAGAGGGCTCATCAGGTAAGGCTCTTAAGGTGAAGGTAAGGTGGTCTGAGTTACGGGTCTAGGACGCACAAGGTGAAGCAAGAACCACCCTACAAGGTGTCCTCTGATGTCCACATGGCACATGCATGACAAGAATAATAAATAATAGAATTTTAATAATAAAAATGATTATATATACATATATATATATGATGGAACTAATTGAAAGTCTATAAATTTATCAGGAATACTAAGAGATTAAAATCATATAAATGCAAATATTTTGCAGATTTGTAGAGAATATTTGGTTCCATATAAACTAAAAAGTAAATGTGGGGATGTAGTGCAGGGGCAGAGCAGTTTCCAAGCACAATCACAGCCTTGGATTCCATCCTCAGCACTGTGAACAAAATAGGGAATCTAAAATTAAAATTCTTGAAGACATTAACCCAGAAGATAAAAAAATACACTAGCATAAGGTTTTTTGTTTCGAATGAACAACTGATATTTACACTTAAGAAATCTAAAACAATTTTAGAGAATGTTCTGGTCTAACTCATAGTTTAATAACATAATATCTCCCTCATCTGAGCATTTAACATTTAAATTAATATTTGAAGGTGGATTCTCAAAAACTCAGGTACCTCATTTTAAATAAAGGCATCAGCATTTTACATAACTAAATTATACATGAACTTATCCCTGTTTAAATGTCACACTCTTCAAGGATATGGTAACATTACATTTATGCTTATATCTGTTAGAATAACCCACTCATTTTACAATCACTTGTCATCGTAAGTCAGTACACACAATTCAACACAAATTGTCTCAACCACTCCTCAGAGGTATGAAGCAATAATGGCTGCTGTGATAATTTATAATTACATACTTTTAGAGGCTGCAAAGTTATTTTTACCATTCCCTATTATATAAAAACTAGTCATTTGATACTAAATAATTAAAAGAGTCTAGTATAAAACTAATTGTTGGAATACAACCAAGATTGGAGAATTCTGAGTGCTTGTGAGAAAGCTCCAAGAGAAGAAGACAAGAGTCTAGTGATCTCAGTTTCTTTGAAACACAGGATTGTTCTTGGAATGTGTTTGTGTGCTCTTCCCAGGTGTAAGACTGGAGTGAGTTTACTTCAGCTGTTGTTTTTTATTTGTCTCTATGCAAAAGACAAGTTTTGATAAGTGTAACTTGTCCGAGTGATTGTATCCTCTACTCAGGCAAGTGACTCTTGTTAACACTCAGAGTAAAATTGCCTGATGCTCTGAATAAAGTTGGCCAGTGTAGAAGACTGTAGCATGCATGGTCACACCTTCTGGTATCATGAAAGCTAGTCCACAGGGAAGAGGCCTTAAGGGTAGTATCAACACAGGCGTCTCTGACCTGTGCCACTAGTGCATGGTTTCTCCAGCAATAGAAACTGACCTTCCACCTCTGGGAGCAAACAAGGGCAACGGCCAAAGGCTGTACGTTCTAGGAGTCTCTTGAACAACACCTCAGAAGAAGACTTCTCATGTCTGGTATTGGAATTTTTCTTAGGTAGTCTTTAGCTCTTAGAAGGAATACCATCAGTACAGATTAGAAAAGTTTGTTAAAACTATATATGCCTATTTATGCAAATAATTATATATAATATAGGTATTTTTTATATTTTAGTCAAATAGTTAATTGATCCCTTCTTGCTCTTTCAGATATCATGATTGCTAGGGAAGAACACGTCATTTGCTTGTCCAGTTGAAATGGTCAGCCCTGAAAGAATACATACAAGTAACACTGTATGGACTAAGTAGATTATATTTAGAAAAATATGTTTATACATATTCATACATGCATATAATAACAAGCAAAAAACATGGCATGGATTTTAAGGAGAGTGTGAAAAACTATTTAGGAGGGCTGAGGGTAAGAAAGGGAAAAGGGAAATGTAATTATATTATAATCTCAAAAAGTATGTTTCCTCTAGTCTGAAGACTAGACTACAATGAAATATGTGATAGTTTTCTATCTTAAAGACGTCTTAAAATAATTTTAAATTTGTATAGATTTATTCACACTCCCCTGCCTTTATCTTTAGTCTTCCTCTCTGATAGGCCTCAGCTACTTTCACAATTTTAGCATACCATTTATTTACAACAATAGCTATCAAATCTACAAAAATGTGAAGTAAACAGGAAACTAGATTAAAAAGAACTCACTAGCAAAGAAAATCAGTTTTCTCCAACAAAGTGTCATTGAGTATATCAACCACACTCCAGAGCAGACCTCGTTCCGAGGAGGAGTTGGCTAACACAAAGCTGACAGCTGACTCTGGGTATAATGTGGGTTTTTGTCTTATTAGTTATTTGTTTTAGGATGTGGTTTTACTCTATCTATCTATCTATCTATCTATCTATCTATCTATCTATCTATCTATCTATTTCTGAGAGACAGAATTTGAAGGTGAGTGGGACAAGAATGTCATGAAAATGTGTATAGAAAAAACTGGTAAAAGTACAGTAGAGCCCTCTCACTGTACTTAAGACCTGCGTAACTAAAGAGAGATCATGCCTCATACTGGGAAGCTAGCTAATACCCAGAACAGATGAAGTCATGGGTATTGGAAGAGAGTTTACAAACAGTAATTTACTCACCAGCAGAATCCCTAACAACAATATATAAGCATTGGTCCTTATATCTTATCTCTTCACCACAGAAAACTTCTCTGTACAACAAATAGAAACTACTACCAAAAACAACAACTAAAAGAACTTTCAACCAATCAAAATACAGAGTTGTAGAGACCAGTCCCAGTAGAAACACAAACAAAACATTCTACTAAGGGAACATTGCAGAAAATGAGGCAGAAAGATTGTAAGAGGCAGAGGATCAGGGTTTTTGCTGTGAAACTGTATCTCTTAGTAATGCCAGAGGTTACAGCATCAAATTCATTCACATGACAGCCCAAATGCAAGCTAAACAAAGACAACATCAATGGACATGATAAACTAGACAGAGCACACAAAGTCTCAACTTTACACACAGCTACCTGCCCTTAAGAAATGCTGGGAACAAGAGAGGTGGCCTTTCTAGGTTAGAGTACATCAACTGGTTATCCAATGACGAATGGTCAGCTTTGAAGATGACCTCCATGGCCATCAGGGAGAAAGGAGAGGCCCTTAGGCCTGAGGGTGCTAGAGGCCCCAGTAAAGGGGAATGTCAAGGTGGGAATATGGGGATGGGTGGGCGGGTAGGTGGGAGGAGGAATTCCCTCACAGAAGCGGGGATGGGGTGGGGATACGGGGTTTCCAAAGAGGAGACCCAGAAAAGAGGAAACATTGGAAATGTAAATAAAGTATCAAAAATAAATTAATTAATTAATTAAAAAATAAATAAATAAATAAAAAAGAAAACATTCATACAGGTAACATTATATGGACTCAACAGTTTATATGCAATAATTAGTAAAAAAAAAATGTCGAGGGTATGAATTAGAACAAGTGTGGGATGGGTATGTGGGAGGGTTTGTGGGGAGGAACAGAGAGACGCTGTAATTAAATTATACTCTCAAGCATGAGAAAATAAAAAGAAAATAAATTGGAGTATAATTGGAGGCTAGAGATATGGTGCAGCAGTTAAGAGCACTGGCGGCTCCTTAAGAGGCTCCAGTTTGATTCTCAGCACCCACATGACTGCTTACAACCACCTGCAAGTCCATCCAGTTCCTGTGTATGCAGGGCCCTCTTCTTGCTCCCATGGCCATGAAAAACATGTGGTACTAAACATTAATGGAAACAAAACACCACAAAATTATTTTATTTAAAACGTACAAGCAAACAGGTCAAGCTCAATATACTATACAACAACTGTGGAAGTTATTCCTACCCTCGTCCTTATTGAACTCTGTTATTATAACTCTGTGCATTGTATTAAATTCTCTCTTTAGACATATGGCATTATTATAAATTTATTATAAAAATATGAGATTATTTGAATTGCATTTCTACAAGATAAAGTCATGTATGTATTAGAGACCCTCTAGTTTTATCAACTGCTTTAGATATACTTGAATCTAAGCATCTATTAGTATTTAAGACATGCTGTATATTCAAATTATCATTTATCATAAACTAAAAATAAATGTTTGACATAACCCTAGGACCATACCTTCTCGTTGACCAAGTGTTAAAATGTCTTTAAATAATCACATTTAATGATAATTGTTCTCATAATTTTCTTAAGTGAAATGAATGAGAAAGTTTGGGCTGCAATGAACATAAAATATAGCACTGAATGTAATAATTGTGTTACCTTAGTGATGTGGAGACTTTATTGAATAAAGAAATACGACTCTGCTCTTTGTCTACACACCACAAAAGATAGCAGCAATTATAAAGCAAAACAGATTTTTGCACCTGTCTGAGGCTTTCATTGATAAGATTACAATAGCAACAGAATTTTCTTATTCACAGGAAATCAAGATTAAATAGTAAAGTTGCTTAAGTCTGATAGTTCATCTAATTTTTTACATTCAATGAGGCCCTTAGACTAGGAAGTAAGTCTATATTCATATTATATTTCATATAAAATCCTGATAGAATAATACTATAGTAGGACAAACCTAAAGAATTATAAATAAATTTCATTTATACCCCTAGTTCCATAAAATTTTGTATATATGTAAACATATAAGCATATATACACAAATAAAACACATTTATTAATCTGTATATATCCATGCAGACTCCTCTCCTCTTCTCTCTCTCTCTCTCTCTCTCTCTCTCTCTCTCTCTCTCTCTCTCTCTCTCACACACACACACACACACACACACACACTCACTCACACAAACTTAGGGCAATTATGAGATCTTTTATGTTGTTTTTCCTCATTTGTTCACTTGTGAATTAATTCAATTACAATAGCAGTGGCATGGAGCTATTTAGGTTCTTACATAACTTTTACAAGTTGTGTTATTATTTACTGCTGAGGCTTGCATTAACAGTTTTTTTAATATGCCAATATGCTCAAAAATTTTAAAAGATATCCTGCACATGCTTTACTACTAGTTGAAAATGCTAAATGAATTTGAGGACCTCTATCACTGCTATAGAAAAACAAGCATAAATTTTAAGAATACACTTAAAGTTGATCTTACCCCAATCAGAGTGGCAACGTCTATAAAACAACTGACAACAAAACCTAGAGATTTGAATGACTGGGAACTCTCATTCACTATTGGTGTCAATGCGAACTGGCCTAGCCACCTTGGAAATAGGTGTGGAGAATTTTCAAAAAGCTAAGAATAAATATCCTATTATGCAGATATACCGTTCCTTAGCATATTCCCAAAAGACTAGATATCCTACTGCACAGATATTTGCTAAGCCATGTTCACTGCTGCTCTATTCTATTCACAATAGATAGGGAGTAAAAACAAGCCAAGTATCATTCAATGAATGAAAATAAAAATGTGGTAAACATACATTATAGAATACTATTCAGCAGTAAAGGAAAATGAAATCATGAACTTTGCAGCTAAATGCATAGAAGAAAAGACCATACTGAGTGAAGTAACCCAGATGCAGAAAGATGAATGTCAAATGCTCTCTCTCTCATATGTGCCTCATAGCTCCAAACTTTCAGATGGGAATGCATAGCCTTGAATAACTACAAAAACCAAAAAAGTAAAGAGGTACCACTGTTGGGGAAGTGCAATGGAAAGGGGAATAACAGAACACAGGGTATCTGCAATGGGAAATGAGAAAACCATGGCTCCAATTAGTGAGGGCATAAATACAAAAGAAAGAGGGTAAAGGTGAAATAAAACTATGTTTGAAAAAGTCACAAGAAATCATACTATTAACTAACGCCCCCCAAATACTAATAAGTTGATGAATAAATATACAAATATATTTTAAATAAAATTGTCATTTTTGGGCTGACAATATTCTCTCCAAGACCCAAAGACAATTGAGCACATACCCAACCAGGCATAAGAAGCCCTCTTTTAAGTTGTTTCTCAGTATTTTCCAAGAGAGCCCACAAACATTGCAAGCTATTGCTGTTGTCCTTGGTTTCATGCCAGAGGTGTGAGGCAAATCCTATTGCTGAAGACACTAGCACTTCAGACACAGAACTCAAAAGGTCCTAGGCTGGAACTAATGTAAATGACTCCTCCCTGAGGACTAGTTTTCTTAGTATCAGAAGGTGCCATGTAAGCTTACAAAGGAGGGACATAACCAATAGTCCTTTCCTGCTATAACACCTATGAACTTCTTCACTAACCAAGCATGACATAATAATCTCAAAGGTGCAGTAGTGGCACACATACCTCTGCGGTAACCAACAGCTCTCTAGTGGGACTTAATACTCACTCAACAATAGAAAAATTATTCCTGGTCCTGGAAACCATGTCAACTATAACTGCCCAGGGTTAGTGAACTCATGGATTGTGGAGAATCTACAACCAAAACTTTACTAAACATGTAAAGTATAACCCTTAAACTATACTTATGATATTTGTACACCCACAAATATATATAGTACTTACTCTTTATAACACCAACTTCTAACTGTAACAGATAAAGTCCTTCATGGAAAACCCACAACCAATCCAAATGTAAAGTGATGGCACCAATCATAATAGATACATCACATCTATAACACAACGCCTGTACATAAGATTCAAGGAACATTGTTGAAGAGGGGGCAGAAAGATTGTTAGAGCCAGACAATCACAGTTTGTTGTGAGATTGTGTCTCCTAATAATGTCAGAAGCCACACCTATAAAGACTCAAAACTACCTAAACATGATCTGAACGATGGCAACAATATAAACAGGCTAAAGTAGATTGGTGAAAGTTGATGATGCCTTGACCCTATACAAAGGACTACAGATACCTAAGGAATTCTGATAGTGGAAGAAATCGCTTTCCCCACATAAGGGCATATCAACTGCTTATCCAAGTGATGAGCCCTGAAACAAAGATAAAAGTAACATTATATAGACCAAGCAGGCTGTACTTATATATTTCAGAATATATGTATATGTATGTATGTATATATATATATATTCAAATATGCATATAACAACAATTAAAAAGGCCACGAACTTGAAAGAGAGCAAGGAGGCTATGTGAACATGTTTAGAGGTAGAAATGGGGAAGAGGAAAAGAATGCAATTATAGTAGAATCTCAGAAAGTAAAAATAAAATTAAAAAGAATATACACAAAGTATTTAGAGGAAATGAAACAGAATTGAAAGCAGGAAAACATTTTTTCGTGCGTGTGATCAAACACTTAAAACTTTCTTGATTTTATAGTCTATTTGAATGTCATATGAAATTTGTGAGTAAAGATAAGAGAATTGTATCTCATCTCAAACCTTATGTACTTTAACTAGAGTAGCTGACACAGGAGAATAATTTCCTGCTTCACTGTGCTGGCAGTGTACCACCTAGACTCAGAAATTATATTCACAGCAGTAAGGCAATAGACTTCTGCATTCAGTGAAGAAACATAACATTTTAGAAATAGGTATTATTATTGTAATAAAAATCATACAGTACTGAACAGAATTTATTGTTAACTAACTATGCCAAGTAAAACTAAATTCATTTTTAATTTCAAGTGCTTTTGTTGAACCATTTCATTAAAAATAGAAGTTTTGGTTTTTTATAATATTTAAATCTTAGGCAAAAGTATATATCTAATCCAACTCTTGAAACAAAGAATTCTAACATTATCAAAAACTTATTGGTCCTCGAATTCTATTTATTTGTCATGTGTTAGAGGACTCTACCCTATTTCACGATTTCAGGTGGAAAATGCCAATCCCATATTTAAAGTGGTAATGATTAAGATGGAATTTTGGTTATCAGGAAAATTATGTTTCACTCAGGAACTTAAATTCCATAATGTATGCAAATATGTGCATTCAGAATATACAATTCAATAGTAGGCTTTCTTCTAATTCACTTTAAAGTGCAGTCACTTTCCTTACTTCAAGAGATTTTTTTAAAATGATACATTAAAGAGAAGTACTGAGCCTGCAGTTCATATAGACAAAGTAAACACTATGAAGAGTCCAAATACCCAAAGCCAAGATCTGGAGTTAGATTATCTAGAGTAGATCCAGAATCTAGATTAGACTAGTACTAGCCAGTGGACTTGGATAAATCCTCAATCTGATACCCATCTGTAAAGTGAGAATAAGAGTAGAACTAAGTTAGAATCTGTATTAGAGTCCTCAGAATAAGCCACAGTAAAGGTTTGTGTATTTGATTGTGGTAAAGGATTCCACAAATATCATTTGAGCACACAGCTAATCCCATTCCAGAAACACCAAACTAGAAGGGTAAGTTAGGTCTGGTATGTATGCATGCCTGTAATCTCAAACCCCTGGAGACTAAGGTTGGTGGGCCACCTTAATTTTAGGCCAGCATGGACCATATGATAAACCATACCTATGTAGCCTGGAGAAGGGGGAAAGAGGAGGGGAGGGAGGAGAAAAGGCAGCAGAGAGGGAAACACCACGAATCGCCTGACTTAACAGAGAACAGCACGGAAATGGAAAGCTGTTGTGTAGGACGCCTAGAGAAATACAGTTCCCAAAACACAAGGAGAAATGGACTGAGGGGAGTCGGACAAATCTATAAGCTGTAATCCTAAAACATTATTTAAAATTTAAAAAGTGTTACAACTTTCACATGACTTCAAGTCTTTATATGCTATTTTCTAATTTAACTTTATGAATATATTATTTAAATTACAAGGATAATTTAAGAATGTGAATTAGATGAATTTACCTACATCATGAAACAATAAATGATTAGTGTTGATGTATCAATTTTAACTTAAAAACATCTCAATTATCCAGCATCTGTAGAAGTTCACTAATGAAAATCTGACAAGCCTACATCTTTTAAAGCAATGATCAATTGTCACTTTCAATTATCAAAATGTATTAAATATTGGGTATCGATCTTTGTATTGCTGGTATTGTTATTATCGTGGAATCAGAAGATATACTAAAGGCTCTATTAAGCATCCCCAGGACTCTCCCTGTCCTTTCCTTCCCAGCCCTGCCCTCTCCCCTCCCGCCCTTTCTCCCCCTCCCGCTCCCCCCTTCCCGCTTTATTACATCTGTGACTATTTCTACTTGCATGGAAAAGGAACAGTTGCCTCTACTATGTCCAGGGACTTTAGCACTGTACTTTGTACTTTTTGTTTTTCCTGCATGAGGTGGGAAGCTGAGCAAGCTGGCTATACTGAGAGCAGAGAACCAGAATTCAATTCTGGCCCTGCTCCCTATGCTAAGGACAGGAGAAATGCCCTCCACTGCTGTCAGAATATGCTGACTGCTTTATGCACACACTTCATTTCAGTTCACATAGTCTATAAAGCAGGTATAATCGTGAATACTTTACAAATAAGCAAAACAAGGGCCAGAGAAGTTAAGTTTTTAAGAACAAAAATTAGTATGGTCAATTTTCCTCATAACAATAGGCAATAAGTTTATTATAAGTTTAAAAAATCTGAATGTCATGGTAAAATTAAAATAAAAATAGCAAATGTATTGTGGTTCCTATGAACTCTGTTCTAAATACTTTAAAACTGAACTTCCCCTCTGTTAACCCACATTTTATAGGAGAGAGTGTGGCACGGAGGCACAGTGAAATGATTAGTCAGCAGTTCGGGAGATCCCTGCCAGATCTCTTTACCGATCCTGGGGCTTGGTGCTACAGCCTATTGTTAGCCTTCTAAGTCTGCTGAACATGGTGTGACACTAAGAACATCTCAGGATCTACAGAGTCTGAAGAATGTAGCAAAATCCTATTAGCATATTAGAGATATATGAAAGTGTATTCTTAATTACCAGAATGCTATATACTAAAAGGCGTTTAACTTTAAAACTTCAAAAACTGTAAGTTTTCCAAAAACAGGAGATAAATGTAAACTAACATTTTCATACATTACTTTATTTTGCAAGTTTACATTTTTCTTCCAAAAATATAGTCATAATATATTGGCTATTCTGGCATCTACAGTTTTATTTTTAAAAGTTCCAAACTATACAGACAATCATAATCCAAAAATAATGAAAAAGTTCTAGAAATAACAACTGGTAAGTGCTAAGCTGTAGCCTTTCTAGGCAGAGTGACAAAAGCACAGCCACCCTTCTGAGCCCTTGCAGCCATGTGACTCCTCCGTTTGTCCCGCATGTCCACTCTGCAGTGCCTACCTGCCAGCTGGGCAGTGGTCATCCTTTTCAGACGTCAGGATTTCCTTCCCTGTAAACTGGCACTATGTCACAGCTCGTGGTTGTTTACCCCATCATCTCACAGGGTACCTTACCCTACCTTTGGCACATTATGTGTGAACGTAGGAGGATGAAATACATGAAAGGCCCTCTCCGTATATAGTTTGTTATATATTATAATTATTTGGCTTTGTTAGTTATGGTGATCTGTTCCTATGCCTGGTATATAAGTTAAACATAGATATGTTTGTGTAGGGAAAAGAATATCATATGTAACATATATAATATGATATATTTACATATAATATTTATATTCTATATAAAACTTATAAAATATGTAAGAGTTTATTATACTACACAGAGATTAACAAGTCACTTAGTATCTCCTGCTGATAAGGGGAAACTACTATATCACGATTTTAACTGGTTATCTGACAAAATCAATTAAATATAAACAATATAAAAAAACAAGATAAACATTGCCTTTGAGAAGTTTTATGATTTTAAAAGCTATGCATATATCTATGTGTTAACACTATACCACAGTTCATTGAGTCCACAGCAAATATATTTCATATATTTTGCTTCTCAGTGTCTATAAAAAAACGTATATCTTTCCGGGCAGTGGTGGTACACGCCTTTAATCCCAGCACTTGGGAGGCAGAGGCAGGCAGATTTCTGAGTTCAAGGCCAGCCTGGTCTACAGAGTGAGTTCCAGGACAGCCAGGGCTACACAGAGAAACCCTGTCTCGAAAAACCAAAAAAAAAAAAAAAAAAAAAAAAAAGTATATCTTATCAGCAATGTGCTCTGCTCTGAATGCTCCTAAAGAAACTTATTTTCAAATTACTCTGCATACCGTGGGATATGGTATGCCTTGAAGTGGCAGTTAATTTAGGACTCCATTGTTAGGACTGCACTAATGCATTTCATGGGTTAGTGGCTGATCCCAAGAGTGAGGTCTGGGCTTCGTCCTTACTTTGTTATGTCTTGAACCATTATAGTGCTCTGAAAATCCAGACCAGAGGAAGCCTCTTTATACACGAGGCTTCTTAACTTCTGTGATTTCAACCTCAAGCATTGTCAATAAACTTCTCTTTATGCAATTCTGCTGTCTGTGGCACTGAATTACAACTAACAAAACTAAACGAAGTTTCTCAGTATGTGGTACTTGAAAAAACAATGATAGTCTAGTAGCTACCAGTTACACCACACTCAGTGGGCCAGGCACTGCTGGGCCTGCTCTACACACATACTAACTTCATTCCCACAATTCTATGGGCTAGGAACTGTTACGGACAGGACAGGTTAAAATAAAAGCAAAGATTAAATAAACTGCTGGGTTTCCTGCAGCTGCTAAGTGGCAGAACCAGGCTACACACTTCAACAGAAATCTTGTTCCAGATCCTCAGATGTGTGTCCACAGTCTCATCACATTACTATGCAGGATTTGTGGCTTTCTCTGAAACATGCCAACTCCTCCAGCTTTCTCCCCCTCTGATAATACTTCTGGCTAAAGCACTGTCTGAAAGGTACCTGTTTTTAAGTCACCACTTTTAATGGGATAAGTATAATTGAGAGCACCACACTTGGTCTGCAAGCCAAAAATAAAGACAATCTGGCCAATAGATGGCAAGCATGTTCCAAATTCCCTAGTTAACATCTTCCCACCTTTCTCCTGTAAACCAGAGGAAGAGATGCAAGTATAAAACATTCAATTAGGATATGTAGTTCTTCACTTAAAACAAACATTCAGTTTCCTTTCTATGGACAAATTCAAATTCACACAGGCAGAAACATATGCAATATAGAGCTGACGATTTTTAAAATTTTGGTTACAATTATATTATTTCATAAACTGAAATTTCTCTTCTTTGAAACAAGCTTAAAAACTTCAAACACTACTGTATAAAGTAAAGACCAACAACCAAACACCCATATAATTTCAGAGTAACATGCTGTTTCATGTTGAAGCAGATCAGCTTATCAGGTCTGGTCTGCATTTGGTAGTTTATCTATAACATCACTACATATAGTTTCTTGTACAGGTTCTAACAGTTCTATTTTTATGAGATCAAGTATGTTATCCCGAATCAAAGGCTTATTAAGGAACAGAAGAGGAATCCAGACTCCTGTTATATTTCAAAGCCTTTCTTCTATGAATGTGTAATATACGTTAGAAAAATGTACAGAGATTAAATGAAAACTGTAATACCACCCTTATTTTATTATATATAAACAGCAGCACCAACTATTACTTTCTTTAGAAAAAGCAAATATATGTCCAATATAAAGAATGTGCTGCACATCTTTAATCCCAACAGAACTAATTCAGGAGGATTAAGAGTTTGTAGGCAGTTTGTTATTCATAAGATCGGCTAATGTAGACAGAAGACCAACGCTGTAAATCACAAACAAAACAACAAGGGGGCTGAAACGATGGCTCAGCAGTGACAAATACTTCTTGCCCTTACAGAAGTTAGTAGTTTGGTTCCTAGCACCCATCTCTTACAGTTCAGAATCACTTGAACTCCAGGGTCAGGAGAACTAGCACCTGTGGACACCCAGATATGTAGCATATATAGACATACAGATACATACATACATAAAGAAGAAAATACTAGTACATATAACTACTTTAGTGTTACTATGAGGTAAAACTATTATTAAACTGCATATGCTGTGCGAATTCTAAAATTGTACAGGTACCTGTAGAAATGCTTCTAAGATGTATCACACACCTACCTGATTTATTTCAGTATTATCACAAAATTTAAATATCTTAATGACAGAAACATTAGCATTGTCACTGAATATCAGGAATTTACAAATAGATGGAAAAGGAGTCAGCAGTTGGAGTCCATTGGAATCCTGCAACTCTTGGCTATGCTGGGAGAATTCAGATTCACCACTTCTCAGTCTCAAAAAAGAAAACAAAACGTAAACAAGCAAACAAACATAGCCACAATAACTATTGGAGTCACCATAACCAAAATCATGTCAGCCTTTTGATATCTTGGTAGCAGAAGAGACGGGTGGTTAGTGATCGTTTGAAGAAGATCCTAACAGATACCAAAGGGAGAGGGAGGTCCAAAAGTGAAGGTGCACTATAGCATATGGAGCAGCTAGGACTAACTAGTGGGGTGATGAAGGGAAGTTTTGAAGGAACCAGGTGGTTCTACCCTTTGATCTTGCTGGCTTCCACAGCCAGTAGCGGATCCAAAGAGTACAGATAGAATGTACAGCCTGTGATATGCAATTCACACACAAAAAAGGGGTCTCAACGTTCTTACCACTTAATCTTGGTTATACTTGAAAATTAAAGATACTTGAGAAAAAGAAACAAACACATACACACACACACACACACACACACACACAGACAGTACTTCAAACACGTCCCACTGCAGTTACAAAACAAGAAAAAACACACAACAACAAACAAACACACAACAAACACACAGATACCATAGTAATGAACTCAGACTAGAATGACCAGGAAGATCTTCCAGAAAACAATTATGCAAAGATATGAATATACTCCAAGAGATTAAAAACAAAACACCAAGTAGAATAGAAATCAATCCACAATATGAAAATAGAATTCAATAAAGAGAATTGCTGACCAAAAGCCAAACTTAAATGATGCTGGAAATGAAAATTTCAATCAGCCAAGAAAAATCCTAAGTGGGCAATAATGGACCATAAGAAAAAACTGAGTCAAAGCTGAAAGACAAAGTAGAAAAAGTAGATCACTCTGTAAAAGTCAATGAGAACTTATAAAATATATGTGAATGGACAGTGGGGGAACACTGGGCCACCATGAACAGGCCCGGTCTTTGAATGAAGAGCACAGAAGGGGAGTACCACAGTAAAGGCTTAGAGAATATTGGAAATAATATCATACAACAAATTCTCCCAACCCTAGCCATGTGATTCACTTACATGGGGGCTAGAACCTAAAGAGATGAGTTATAAGTGGCTTATAGAACACAAAATAGACAAAAACAGAAAAAAAATTCTTAGGAAGTATTATAATTAGAACAGTAAGACTACTGTACTGAAGTTGTTTATCAGCTGCAGGAGTTCTCTGGTGGAGTTTTTCGGGTCACTTAGGTATACGAACATATCATCTGTATAGTGATAGTTTGATTTCTTACTTACCAATTTGTATCCCTTTGACCTCCTTTTGTTGTCTAATTGC
>CM052705.1:55198792-55296709 GCA_028551405.1 Uromys caudimaculatus
CACATATGTGGCAGAGGATGACCTCGATGGCCATCAGGGAGAGAGGAAAGGCCCTTGGGTCTGAGGATGTTAGAGGCCCCAGTAAAGGGGAATGTCAAGGTGGGAATATGGAGATGGGTGGACGGGGGTGGGGGGTGGGTGTGAGGTGGAATTCCCTCCTAGAGGCGGGTTTGGGAGGGGACAGAGGGTATCCAAAGAGGAGACCCAGAAAAGGGGAAACATTGGAAATGTACATAAAGTATCAAAAATAAAAAAGGAAAAAAAAAACCAAATAAATAAATAAATAAATAAATAAATAAATCTTTAAAAAAAAAAAAGACTACTGTACTAGCTGGTTTTGTGTCAACTTGACACAAGTTGGAGTTATCACAGAGAAAGGAGCTTCGGTTGAGAAAATGCCTCCATGAGATCCAGCTGTAAGGCATTTTCTCAATTAGTGATCAAGGGGGGAGGGCCCCTTGTGGGTGGTCCCATCTGTGGGCTGGTAGTCTTGGGTTCTATATAAGAAAGCCAGATAAGCAAGCCAGGAGAAGCAAGCAAGCCAGTAAGAAACATCCCTCCATGGCCTCTGCATCAGCTCCTGCTTCCTGACCTGCTTGAGTTCCAGTCCTGACTTCCTTTAGTGATGACAACAACATGGAAGAGTAAGCTGAATAAACCCTTTCCTCCCCACTTGCTTCTTGGTCATGATGTTTGTGCAGGAATAGGACCCTGACTAAGACAACTACACAAATGTTTAAAAGATTAATGAAAATGACAAGAGAAGAGTCAGGTCACTCATAAAGATAGGCTCAGCTGAATAACTTCTGATTATTTGGCATTAAATGTTTAAAACCTAGAGGGCCTGAAAAAGTGTATTCCATGGTCTGAAAGACCACAATTATCAATTCAGATTATTATACTGAGCAAAACTATCCATGAAAGGTGAAAGAGAAATAATTTTTTTTTTTTTTTTTTTAATGAAAGAAACACACTAAGGGAATTTATGACAACTAATCTAACTTGACTAAGCTAATACATGAAGAAATACTTCAGGTTGAAGGGAAGAGTAAATTTACCCAAGAGGTCAAATGCATAAAATAAGTCAATATAAATATAAGAATATATAAGAAAATATCATAAAAAAACAAAATGAAAGGGTATACAGCATCCAATGACAACTCTTAATAACAGACTAACCCCCCAATAAAATGCACATGGTAGCATATGGTATTTAAAAGAAAAAAAGAAACAGATACAAAACAAGATCCATCATTTTGCTGCCTCCAGTAAATGTCACCATGTACCAGAGTCACTACACTAGGAAAAATGATGAAAAAGGCATTCCATACAGATGGGGGGAAAAAGATGAAAAGGACTAACTCTTCTTAGAAAATAGACGTTAAACCAAAGCATTCAATAAGAAAGGGCATTTCATACATATTAAAGGGAGAATATGCCAAGAGGATATTATATTTCAAAACACAATAAATACAGCACATTCAACTTCATAAAGACACACTATTAGATAAAAAAAAAAAAAAAAAAAAAGACTAAACCCAACCCTACACAATAATTGTAACTCTACCAAATCTATGGGACATGATAAAGGCAGTCATAGAGGAAGGAGGGTTTACATGGTTCTGTTAAAAAATAAAAAAGCTGGAGAGATCAGATATTCATAATTCAATGATGGGCCTGGAAGTCTTGGGAAAACAAGAATAAACAATTTCCCAAATAAGTATATTGGAAGAGACAATCAGTATTAGTGATGAAAGCAATGGAGGAAAAAAGCAATGCAAAGAAGGAAGCTAAGACTTAGTTCTTTGGAAAGTTAACAAGATCACAAAACCTTTAGCCAAATTAAGAGAAACAGTAGAGGACCCAAATTAGTAAAAGTATAGATGAAAAGAAAGACTGTAGTCGAAATTTTTAATCTCACCCTGGGGCTTCTACCCTGCCTTGATCATTTAGTTCCTGGATAAGATACACAACTTTAATTATTTACAATAAGCCTTAATCAGCATAAGAGCTGAGCAGATATCTCCCCTTTATGCTATTAGAATCTACTTCCCTATCGATAACCCCAAGTTATTAGTTATGATGTTTTTATCTGATCTGCTCTTAAGTCCAATTGTCCAGCCTCAGGGCCATATTTGTTTTTGGTTTTGTTTTGTTTGTTTTTGTCTCCCATAGTGTCTCCCTCCCTCCATTTATCTTCTTCTCTCCCCCCATGGATCTTCTCTGATCCCAAGTTCAGGAATCTGAAACTCTGTCTATGTCTCTTTTGCCCAGTTATTAGCTGTAGGCATCTTTATTTACCAATCAGATATATGGGAGCAAGGTCACATAGTGTCACTTGGATCTATGTGTGGACTGTCTTTTATCTGGGGCAACCAGGTCTTGAGTAACCAGTATTAACATTAAAATACAAGCAGCATCAGGTCAGCACACTACAAAAGACAATATAAGAGACAAAGAGAAAGTTTAAAGAACAGTGAAGAGGAGGGTAACCCTTTAGGAGGACCAGGAGTCTGAATTAACCTGGACCTGAGATCTCTCAAACACTGGACCACCAACCAGGTAGCACACACCAGCTGATATGAGGCCCCCAACACATATACAGCAGAGGAGTGCTGGGTCTGGGTTCATCAGAGATGAAGCACCTAACCCTCAAGAGACTGGAGGCCCCAGGGAGTTTAGACATAAGGTGGGGTGGGGGGTGCAGGGTGGATAGGAGGTATGGGATGTGGAACAGTCAGATGGTGGAGGGGGGAAAATCTGAAGTGTAAAAAAGAATAAATAAAAATTAAATCAGGAAATTCAACAAATTAAAAAACAAAACAAAAAAACTAGAATTTACCTTCCTCTGATCTGCAAAATGGGGAAAAATGTTAGGGTTTCAATTGCTGCAATGAAACACCTGACCAAAAAGCAACTTGAGGAAGAAAGGGTTTATTTGGGTTACACTTCCATCAGGGACGGAAGGAAACTTAAATAGATCTGGTCGCTGGAGGTAGGAGCTGATATAGAGGTCACTGAGAGGTGGTGCTTACTTACTTGATTGCTCCTCATGGCTTTCTGAGACTCTTCTCATACACTCCAGATCTGGAGTCCAAGGATGGCCCCTTTCACAATGGGCTGGGCCCTCCCCCCCATCAGTCACTAATTAAGAAAATGTCCTACAGGCTTGCCTAAAGTCTGAGCTGATAGAGGCTCAAGTGAGGTTCCCTCCTCTTAGCTGACTTTGGCTTGTGTCGAGATGACATAAAACTATACAGTACACAGACACATATAAACCCAGGATATAGAGCAGTTATTAAAAATCACCCAAGACCAGAGGGCTTCAGCACAGAATTCTATCAGACCTTCAGAGAACTAAGGAAATCACTTCTCAAATTACTCTGAAAGCAGAACCTGTATGGAACACTTCCGTTCCTTTACAAAGGCTGTTTCACCTTGATACCAAAGCCAAATTTCCAACAACAATGACAATTATAGGGTAACCTCTCTACTGAACACAGTGCAAAAATTCTCAATAAAATATTTATAAAATAAATTTATAAACACATCCAAAAGTTCACTATGATGAGTCAGCTTCAACCCAGAGATCCAGTGATTTTTCACCATATATACATCAGTAACTATAATTTAACTCATAAATAGATACAAACTACAGGATCATCTCTTTAGATACAGAAAAGGCCTTTTTCAAAATTAAAACATCTAGTCATGGTAAAAGTTCTGGAGACTCTAGAGAAATAAATACATATCTCAAAATAATACAGACACTATAGAGCAAGCCCATAGCCAACAACATCGCCTAAAATGGAGAAAAGTCTCAAAGCATTTCATATAAAATCATAAACAAGACAAGGATATCTACTCTTTCTACTCTTGGTTCAACACAGTACTTCAAGTCTTAGCTACAACAATAAGACAAGAAAAGAAGATAAGGATGATATATATAAGAAAGTAAAAAGTCAAAGTATTCTTAAATATAGATAATATGATTTTATACATAATAAGCCTTAAAGACTCTACCAGAAAACTAATATTTGATAAACACATTTAGCAAAACTATACAAAATTGGCATGCAAAAACCAGTACCTTTTCTATATTCCAACAATAGATATATCAAGAAATCAGGGAAATAATCCTATATACAATATCTTCTCCACCCCCATGCCCAAATAAAATATCTTAAAATAAACCTAATAAAGGAAACAAAAAATTTGGTCAATAAAATTTTTAAGACACTGAAAAAGATATCAGAAGATATGCATGCCTTTAGACAGGTAGGATTAATGTTGTAAAATTGGTGTTAGAGAGGACATGGTCGAGGTGTTTCATATGGGTTACCTCTTTTGAATGGTTGTTCACTGGGGCCCACTGAACTTCCCACAACATTATACACTATCGCTCTTGCTCTTGATTATTTTCCTGAACTTGAGGAAAGACAATATTGTTGGAGCTACCAGGTAATTGACTCTTTTATTTTTATCTTTATTTTTTATTATTTTTTTATTTCTAGGAATTTATGTTGATGAAAATATGTATGTACTATGGGATATCTATTACAGTATTATATACAATGGTGAATTATGGGAAACATGTCAAAATTAAATACAGAATTAATAAATTATGATATTACTTATAGACATTTCTATAATAATTAAAACGCTATTTTCGAGGCTAAAACTTTAGAAGCCAATATTATCATCATCTTATAATTTCACATTATAAATATGATTAAAATAAATTAAATCACATTGTAAAAACATTATGTAATTAGAAATTATTTCTGACAGATCAATTCTTACAGTTTTATAGGCCATTCATTTTTTTCCTTTGAAATGACAAAGGAAAGCTAACTTCAGTCAAAATAGCATACAGCCAAATCATAAATCACACATTTAATGTTACTTGTTTTCTGCAGGTTTTGAAAACCTTACTATTGTCACACTAAACTAAAAATAAGTTGACAACTCCTGACTAAATTCAGAGAAAATAAATATTAGTCTTCTAAAATATAGGACTCACCTCCTTAATATGACCATAAATGTCAATTACCTCCAATGTTCTCCCTTGAAGATATGTTAGCTTCACTCTGAGTAAAGAGCAACACTCCTTTGCGTTTCCCAAAGCCACTACACTGAGATTCATCAGATACCTAAAATACTTGTTGAAGTTTTCCCTCAAATATTTCTATTTGACCAGCACAAAGTATCCTTCCTTATCTTTTTTGATAACTTTTGTTTGAAAGTTGATTTTATTCTATATTATAATGGCTACTCCAGCTTGTTTCTTGGGACAATTTGCTTGGAAAATTGTTTTCCTACCTTTTACTCTGAGGTAGTGTTTGTCTTTGTAACTGAGGTGTGTTTCCTGCATGCAGCAAAATGCTGGATCCTGTTTAGGTATCCAGTCTGTTAATCTATGGCTTCTTATTGGGGAATTGAGTTCATTGATGTTAAGAGATATTAAGGAAAAGTGATTGTTACTTCCTGTTATTTTTGTTGCTAGAGGTAGTATTATGTTTGTGTGGCTATCTTCTTTTGGGTTTGCTGAAACAAGATTATTTTCTTGCTTTTTCTAGGGTATAGTTTCCCTCCTTTGTCTTGGTGTTTTCCATCTATTATCCTTTGTAGGGCTGGATTTGTGGAAAGATATTGTGTAAATTTGGTATTGTCATGGAATATCTTGGTTTCTCCATCTATGATAATTGAGAGTTTTGTTGGGTATAGCAGCCTGGGCTGGCATTTGTGTTCTCTTAGGGTCTGTATGACATCTGCCCAGGATCTTCTAGCTTTCATAGTCTCTGGTGAGAAGTCTGGTGTAATTCTGATAGGTCTGCCTTTATATGTTACTTGACTTTTTTTCCTTACTGCTTTTAATATTCTTTTTTTGTTTAGTGCATTTGATATCTTCTGTACCTGAGATTCTCTCTTCTATCTCTTGTATTCTGTTGGTGATGCTTGCATCTATGACTCCTGATCTCTTTCCTATATATTCTATCTCCAGGATTGTCTCCCTCTGTGTTTTTTTATTATTTCTGTTTTCATTTTTAGATCCTGGATGGTTTTGTTCAATTCCTTCATCTGTTTGGTTGTGTTTTCCTATAATTCTTTAAGGGATTTTTGAATTTCCTCTTTAAGGGTTTCTAGCTGTTTACCGGTGTTCTCCTGTATTTCCTTAAGGGAGTTATTTACGTCCTTTTTAAAATACTCTATCATCATCATGAGAAGTGATTTTAGATCTGAATCTTGCTTTCCAGTGTGATGGTGTATCCAGGATTTGCTATGGTGGGAGAACTGGGTTCTGAAGATGACAGGTAACCTTGGTTTCTGTTGCTTATGTTCTTGAGCTTGCCTCCTGCCATCTGGTTATCTCTAGTGCTACCCGCTCTCCCTTTATCTGAGTGGAGTCTGTCCTTCCTTTGATCCTGTGTCAGAACTCCTCAGAGACCAGCTGTCTCTATAATCCTTTGATTCTGTGATCCTGTGATACTGAGATCCTGGGTATGACAGAGCTCCTGGGAGTCAAGCTGCCTGTGCGACCTTGAGATCCTGGTGTGATCAAGCTCCTGGGATCCTGGGTTCCTGGGATCCTGGGATCCTGGGCATGTTAGAGCGCCTGGGAGTGGAGCTTCCTCTGTATGTTGTGGGAATGGCTGAGGTGTTTGTGCCCAAGGTCTGCTCAGGGCACAGGCCCAGACCAGAAAGAAACAGTGCCACTGGTCCAGCAGGGTTCCTGGGTCCCTGGATCCCGCTGGTTCCAGTTACTCCCAGTGTTGGGACAGATGTTGTGGCCTCCTAACCTCTGATCCTATGATCCTGGGCGTTTAGAGCACCTGGGAGTGGAGCTTCCTCTGGGTGTTGTGGGACTGGATGAGGAGTTCATGCCTAGGGTCTGCTCATGGTACTGTCCCAGACAGGAAGGAACCCATGCCACTGGTCCTGCAGGGTTCCTGGGTCCCTGTATCCTGCTGGTACCAGTTACTCCTGATGTTGGGACAGATGTTTGATAATTGACTTTTAAGTATTGAGAAATCAAGCTTCTGGTCACTTGGAAGCTTAATTATTACTGGCTAGCTTTCATAGTGCAGAAAGGTTTTGTGCATGCTAGTTGGAGTGAAAAGTAATCAACAAACTTATTCAGCTTTAACTCCTGCAAGTTACAATAAGGATTGTCCTGACAATGATGCCCACTCTTATAATAATGGCATGGATGTTATGGGAGTAACTAACCACTTTCTAATTGGATTCAAAGTCTATTTTACAAGACCAAACTCATATCTGGTACTGTTAACTGGATTATACAAATAACCAAAAAACAAACAACCCTTCAGATGGCTATATCATAGGCTCTATGGGGAGAACCTAATACTACATTTTCTAAATGGTGACAGTAATAAAGGGTCCACTAACTTCTTATCTTTATACCGATAGATTAGTGCCTATCTAACCCTCACCAGAAAAGCTTCCCTTTTTTTTGCAGTAGACGTGGGCTTATACAGAGACTCACAGCTGGTCAGTATACAGAGATTAAGAGACTTGGATTTCTCGGCTCTAGACGGAACATCTACATTACATCCTCTTCCTCCAACTTCAGGGATTACTACAGAAAAGTTTTCAGAAAGCTTCTAAAAGCCAGACAGAGTAGATTTCTGCAGTATAACATAAGCTGGACATGACCAGGCTGTTCTACACAAAAACTCACAACAACTATGAGTCTATGACCTACACAACATCAATATAGTCAAAACCCTAGCATGGACAGGGGCTCATAAAACCCCACCTCAGCTGAGGGGCTACCGGCACTCCGTCATTGCTCGAGGAGTGATTTTTCAAGAATGCAGCTCTTCAGAGGCTGCCAGTACTCCGATAGAAGGTCCTACCCTGCAAACATAAGCAGTTGACTTTATTTTTAAAGAGAACATGAAATTGGTGAGAAAAAGGGTGGGGTGTTAGAAAAGGATTTGGAGAAGAGAGCCTGACAGTATATTCTATCAAAATATATTATATGTATCTATGGAATTTTCAAACTATTAAGAAATTAATTAAGAAAGATTTAAATTTAAAAATATTCTAACAGCCAGAGGAGAATATAACAAAACAATTTAGCAAAATTTTAAAACTACAGTCAATATAAATCTTAAGGGCAGATAATAATAATAATTCAATAATATTAATTAATAATGATGATGAATAAAATAACTTTTAATAGTATTTTATTTTTCAATTATATGGATATCTGTGTTTGTGTGAGACTATGCATGTGTGAGTTCAGGTGCTCACAGAGGCTTGCACATACTAGACGCCCTGGAGTTGAAGTTCCAGACAATTGAAAGCCACCTGATATAGGCACTGGAAATAAAATTTGCAAAGGCTACCAATGCTCCAATAGATGGCCCTACTCACTGCAAATACAGGTACTATGAAGAATAGGGGATCAGTAAGCACTCTTTACCACTGAGCCATCTCTGCAGGTTAACATCATCATCATCATCATCATCATCATCATCATCATAAATCAATACATTTAAATACATATAAAACATAGTATAAAACTAACACTCTCTAAGAAAATAGCACACTTATTTCAGATCCAATTAATTATCAACAAAATAGGAGTTACCATTAAAACTATGAAGAATGCTATTTATATTTACTTCTTGTAGGGTCCTAAGAGATAAATACTTTCTGTAAGTGAGGTAACTAACATTTGTCCATCAGGTTTTTCATCTACATAAGTAGACACTTCATGAACTTACTGAGAAGACTACATAATATACACACAGCAAAGATCCAGTTTTCTACATATTCCTTCTTTGTGGTTGTCATTACTGGTTATTCCGCTACGCTGTCTCCCTCATTACCACCTATCCAACCCCATAGTCAATAAGGAGATCGATCCTACAAATCACCACTGATAGGAAAAAACTTATACTAAGTTTTTAAGTTTTAGTATAAGAAAGTACTTATACTAAGGAACAAAGTCAACCACTGTCGTCCTTACTTTACATTTCTTATGGACAATGGCAATTTATGTCAAAATTTCAAAGAAAATCATGAGAAATATAGTTTACTATGTTAACAATCAGAGCATAAATCAATATGCTTATTCACATTTTGAATTCTACATTTTAAATTCTTCTCCAATTGAGTAATCCTTAGATGAATAGTTAATTTTTCTTTTTCCATTTTTTGAGGTGAATGTAGAACTATTATCTACAAAACTACTTGGAAATACCTAGAAATATACACGATGAGCTCAATATCCATCTGGAAAATGGGGAAAATCAATTTTACTTTTCTATAATAAACATTTGTCTTTAGTTCATGAGTTTCAAAAGAAACACTTCATGAAAGATGAATACATTAAAAAAGAGCAAATAACTGCCACATGATGACATCTTGGCCTCTACACCACATACAGGGCCGGTATCAGGAAGCATAGAGGGTTATACATTTGAATTTGTATCACTACTCTATCCTGTTCATGAAACTGTCTAATATCATGCTTCTCAGAACATATCCCTGAATAGGTAACAGCATATGGTATAATCATTTAAAATATAAAACTAAATGAAAATAACTTATTAAGTAACAAAGTAAAAACATTTCAATTTTAATTTATAAGCAATGACTTCAATAAAATGTATTTAGTTTCTCCTGTTGGCCCTGCATGTTGGCCATGTAGAGGCCAAATAAATTTGCATATTTGGCTTGACCTACTCTGGTAGCACTTAGCAGATTTGCAGACCGCCCGGAAAATCATTTGTAATTTCTCTGTGGTTTTGATTTCATTCTGTACTTACTTCCTTTCCACTCTTCTGTTATTTAAACTATCAATTTTTCAAATCTACTAACTTTAAAATTGTTATCTCAAACTGCAGAATATAACACCTTAAAGTATTTTATTGCTCCAGAAAAAAACTAGTGAGGCATTTTTACTTAATAGTAGTTTTTCTGTAACATTAATATTGAGTTCAATAAAAACTCTTTTACTGAGAAAAGCTCAGCAAATATTAATGTCTTCGTATTTCTCAGCTGAATACAAATAGTGACAAGACTGATGAAGGAGAAAAGCCAATGAAGTGGTTCCAGTGAGGAAGAAGACTGCTACAAGTGTCACCACAGGCAGACAACACTGAGACAGCAGGATAGGTGGGGGCAAGCACAATGGAGTCACATCTGTTTAGGGGAAATTTTTTTAAACATATGTTGATATGTTAAATACACAGTTTGTAACGTGTGGAATATTGCTATATATTCCCTTTCAAAATCCTTCTAAGTAAAAGTCTATGATCCTATTTCTTTATATCTAATACCATAAGGAAACAAAATGAAACACTTTGGCACTCAGTATTTCTGGGTGCAGGATCTAACTTCACAGAGTCAGGCTAGATACGCTTAAACACTTGAAAGTTACGCCAGCTGTCCTCCTGCCCTACGTAAACATTTTGGGAAAAAGTATTAAAACCATATTGTCAAATGGCTTCCATCTGCTGAAAATGAAGTCACAGTTGAGAATGAAGGTAGGAACCTGGAGGAGCAAGCCAATCACTTTTAGGGACATTTACAAAACTGTGGCCTTTCTGAATATTGTTCTTTCTTAGTATGTCATCAGGATTTTTTCTTAAATGTTTTGAGATTTAAGAAGACAAGCAAGAAGAAAACAAACAAACAGGCAAATCACCACCAACAAAAAGAATCCAGCTTGTTCAAGGTGATAGTCCAATGAACATCTGCAATAATCCTAAAATCAAAGAGCATGCAACCATTGTCAGAGTAAAGTGAGAGCACCCTCTCTCTAACAGCTCTTAGCACATACCCTTGAAGTGTGGGGAAGGGAAGCTCTAGAAACTTTCCACAAATTGGCTGTCAATTACATTCTCAAACCAAATTCCTGATTGTTTATTGCAAATAATCTTAAGCCAACAATTATATTTCCTGCTATTGCAAACTCGAAAGGACCACTAAATCCAGTCACTAAAGGCCAACATCTCTATCCTAGGGGTCAAAGATTCCCTCATACACACTGGTAAGGAAAGGCCACCAACAAAAGAAACACATAAGGAAGAAAGATGACAAGAAAGAACAGGAGTGGAAACCACAGACAGCACAACTGGTGTCTTCTGAAAACAGTCTGCTTCCTACAGTTCAGGATAAAGTAAGTGCCAGGCCATGGAACCCACAAGACAGCACGCATAGATCTAAGAGTTGCTGAGAATTAAGCAAGCAAACAAAGGAGTTTGCAATACAGTATTATTTTAATGCAATTCCTCTCCAAATTCTCCTCAGAACACAAATATTTTTATTAAGTGGGACAGCAAATATGAATTATTTAAAAGCCTGAATTATGGTCTGCTCTTTTGTGGTTTGCTAAATCATATTTCTTGACAATAAACTCGACCATTAAAATGTTCACAGAGTAGACATAGAGGATCTATCAGAATGTTAAATTTTTCACTGTAATTTTTAAAAATTACACATTACTGATAGTATTTCCTTTATTTAGAAAATTCTATTTACAATAGAAAGTAAATTCTATATACCACCTTCAGACTCAGATCTATATATACAACTTATTAAAAACTCCAAAGTGGTATACTAAATTACATAGTTTCCTCATTATTAATGACAAATTATCACATTCAATTTTGGTGATTGTCCATGGAATAGCATAGTCAAAAGTAATTTTCTAGTTGAAACAACTTAGCCCCTTTCCTTTCATGGTATATAATTTCTTTGTATGGTATTATCTTTAACTTCACAGCCATAAGCAAAGCAATCCCAGGAATTCCAAAGTTCCATTTCAGTACACATTTGAGTTTTGCTAGTTGCTAGTTATTCTGTATCTTTCGTTCTAAGGTATTTATATTGAAGTACATAGAATTCATGCTAGATAGCATAAAAGGAGAGAATCATCTTCTTAAAAAATAAATATTTAGTTGTCTGTATTACTCAGATGAATAAAATAATCTTTCATCAACTTTGAAAGTTATCATACTAAAAACATCGTCCCTGGAAAAATTACAAAAATGTATTTATCAGGAAGAAAATCTTCTTAGAATAGATTAAAAAAAAAGAATATGGTGGGCCAAGGAGGAGCTAAAGGGAAGAGCAGTGGGAACAACTGTGATCAAAGTACATTGTACGCATGCATAAAAATCTTATGAAATAAAAGTACATGAAAAGACTACCAATCACCATATGATACATGCCTTTTGGCGGGCTTTCTTTGTTTTTTGGTTGTTTCTTTAGACGTGTGTATGTGTGTGTACATATAGGAACACATAATATGTATACACACATATATGTATGTGTTTATATGTCTTTATATACACATACATATGTGTGCGTGTATGTGTGTATAAATCAATAAACAAATGCTCCAGGAAGCATTCTTTTCCCCAAACAATATGCACTGGTGAGAAACCACCTCCCTTCATAGTTCATAAACTGTTGCTAGGATACTACAATGTGCACTAAAACACTCTTCCATCAAGTTTACATTATATTCACATTATGTCCTTTTAAAATACTGGCTTGTATTGCCACTGCAGTGTTCCACACTAGTCTTTACTTAGTTTTAACATAAATGCCTTTTAGATTTTCTGTATTCAATATTCTCAAGTTCTGTCAATGGTTACTTTTTAAACAAATAAGCTTAAGACAAATAATTTTCCTGTCTCGGTCTATACTGCACATATGCTCAGAGTCAGATCACAATATCGCCTGTTCAGTTTCAGCGTGGCAGAGATGGGAGCAACGATGGTCGATACTTCTGTTTAGAGATGAAATCATTGGACTGAAAATCTTTCTTCTATACGTGCAAAAGAAAGCTTAATGAACCCTTTCATCTTGCCTCGAACCTGAAAACTCCATCCAAAGGTGAAAATAAGGATGAAATTGGTGCTCTCACATTCAAAGGTAAAAGCAAAAGCAGCTAAGGCCAGATGAAATCTTTCTGGAAAACTCCCTATGGGGCTGCAGATCAAGAAACAATCCTTTCATACCAAGGGTACATAGAAAGAAACATTTTCCACTCTTGACCTCCATCAGAACTGATGTGAGCCTGCTTGTTTATAAGCATATATGTAAAACTGCAGAAGTTACAGGAAGAGGAAATGCTTAGGCTATGAAGTAATTACCTCTAATTATTTCTGATGAGTGTCATGTGCCCTTGCCCCAAGTAAAAAGCTAACCCTGGAGCCCTTTGTCAACACTTCATAAAAGGGAGAGGGACATGTAGCATCACTTAGAGGCTGTCAAGCCCAATAGGCTAGATCACAGAAAGCCTAAAAGATTTCAATAAAGACGCACCAAGTTTTCACATGTAATAGTGTAATAAGAGACCCTAAGAGAGCATGTCACATATTATGTAAGCAAACTGGAATTCTAGGAGAGTTTACACAGTTCCATACAAAAACAAAAACACTACTGACTAGTCTACTCATATTACAGATAAAGAAACTCTCAAAAAAAAAAAAAAAAAAAGAAAGAAAGAAAGAAAAGAAAAAAGAAAAAGACAGATGACAGACAGATGGGAGGAAGGAAGGAAGGTCTGAAGGAACAGAAGGAAGGGGGGAGGGAGGAAGGCAGGGAGGAATAGAGGGAGTGACAGAAACCCTAATACGAACCTATCTACACGTGGTAATGGTAACCTAGCTGTACACGGTATGGAGCGATTAACACTCGCATTTGTTGGTGCGGGTCAAAATGATGCAGGGGATAGCTAAAGGAGAGAACAAGGGACAGAGAGACAACACAGAAATGCCTCTCAAGCCTCAGCATAAAAATGCATACTTTAGAATCCATATCACATATTAAGAGACGTTATGGAAATGAACAGTGCTGTGATCTTTAGTATACAGCTAACAGTCTACCACAGTACAAGAGATCTAAAATGCATCTGAAATATATGTAGCATACATACACACAGACACAAAAGTTTTAAAGTGAGAGACGGTGATCACAATTCTTAAGAATCAAAGAATTAATTAGGGAGTTTTATGATTTAATAAAAATAGAAACAGCACATTAGGAAGGCAAGAAAATTGAATTAATGAATTTTTTAATGCAAAGATTGATATAATCAAAAAAGAGTTTGAAAACATAAAGGGAAGCACAGTAAACAACAGCTTTAAAGAGGCCTGTCATTCTCTTTCTAGGTGGGAAACATGCATTAGATGTGAAACTACACAGTAATTTCAAGTATAAAAGGAGGCTGATGGAAATTCTTCAGCATGTTCTACAGAAACTGAAGCAAGTCCACTTCCAGACCATCAGTGTGTAGGGGCAGTTTCTAAGGCAACAGAGACGAACACCTTGACACATAGGTAAAGGATAGAAAGACAAACAGAGATAAGCAAAGGGTCACACAAGAGATCAGGACCAAAGGACAAAACACTTGTTCACTGAGAAGTAAAATAAACTGAGCCAGCTTCAGTCTTTTGTTTTGGATGCTGGTGACCACAGTAAAGTGTCAAGTAGGGTAAGGGCAATAGAAGGGTCTCCTCTAACAGTCTTGTTTCACAGTGATCCTGTCTAGACTGTAACTGAGAGCTGAAGATAAACTGCAGTGTCCATTGGTCCTTCAGAAGATGCAGACTGCACGCTGAGGAGGCAGCTCAGTTAACGACATAGCACACACAGGACGTTCAGTTCTACCCCAGCATCACAGGAACTGCACAGGTCTAGAATCCTAACCCTTGAGTGGTAAAGACAGGAAGATGAGGAGCTCAAGGTCATCCTTGACAACAGAAAGGTTTCAAGGTCAGCCCAGGCTACATGAGACTAGCAAGAGTACGGGTGATCATCAAAAGAGTCCTGTGCACATTGCTGAAGACTTACAACAGACACATTGCAGACACTGCCTTTACAGCGCATGGGAACCACCCTTGCATTCGTACTTTAAAGATCACCAGTCCCAGAAAGAAAAGGTTGCACTTTCTGAAGTATTATCAGGAATGGAAATTTGTACCACAGAACTTGGGTCAAACAATAGCAAAATGATCAGGAGAACTATACAGCATTCCTTTGCCATCCTGAAACATCATTTATATTTTATTTAAAATCATTTCATTCAAGTTTCCTGACATGTCCTTGTCTTTAATGAACTCTTAAGGTAAAATACGTTACAGCAGATAGCTTTCAGCTTCAGCTTTTAACACATATATAGATCGGTGGTCACTTAAAATAGAAGTCTTATCAAAATAGTTACTTTAATAACCTTTTAAAAAGTAAATCAACTGTTTCACTCTTAATGTCTTTTCATGCCAAAAATCAGAACTATTTTGATAGCTTCCAGGTAAATTCAAAGTAAATCTCTGCCAGTTGCAAGCAGTATGATTAAAAAGTATTGTGTTCTATGTAAATCATTCTCTGGCAGTTGCAAGCACTGTGATGAACGAGCATTGGACATTACTTTGGAGGAACATGCACACAGGTCCTTTTCACAAGCTGTGTTTGATCCTATTTAAGGTAAATGCCAGTCCAAATTACATGATACTGACTACAAAGCTCTTAAGGAGTCTAACCCCTGAGTTCAGTTTTAGTAATCACTTTTAGAAACTATATGTAATAAATATATATAGGCTGAATACATCGATGGAAATATTAGAAACACACAGTTAATATGAAATTAGGAAATAATATGAGCAAGTTATACTTAGGAATATATATGTATATCCATATGCATATATATATACATGCATGCAATAACAATGAAAAAAAAGAGGCCATGGATTTGAAGGACATCAAGGAAGGCCTGGAGAGACGAAAAGAGAGGGGGAAACGTAACTCTATTATCTCAAAAATGTAAAACGTAAAGATGAAGAAAATGTTACGGTAATTACTCATCTCAAAGTACATTAAATTCTGTACTCACATTTTACACTCTCATATCTATGAATATCTATGAATATATGAATGAATATATATTGAGAACGTGTTCTATACAGATTAGTTCAAATCTAGCATATATAATGTATACTAATGACATATAGTATGTGCAATGTCTTCATTTTAAGGTAACTTTGTTCTTTAACAAAGCATTTATTACTTATTATTTGATGCTGAACTTTGCATCTGCTAATAATCCCACCACTGCGCTCTCCAGCCCACATCTTACTTTGTCATCACAGAATCTTCCCACATATACTTACAGGGCATATGTAACCATATACCCTGAGCTGCTATGGTGCGCTGAGGACTCTCACCATTATTTCACTGGACATACACAATGAAATTATTTCAGCCATGCTAATTATCACTCCTATCATTTCCCACCATGACTTTTTGTGGCAACAGCACCCAATATATATACTTTTGAAACATGTAGAATTAACTATAGTCGTCATACTGTACATATTAGATGTCTACATTTGTTCATCCTGGGTATCTGCATATTTGTATTCTCACACTTACCCCCCTACACACACACACAGCTCCATGTCCTCTTTTCTCACCCGTGGTACCGAGTTTTCGTCCATTTCTCTATATTCAACCCTTCTGTGAGGTCCACCAGTAAGTGAGTTGATGCAGTATTCTGTCTCTGGATTACTTCAGTTAGACTACACTCTCCAAGTTGTCACAAATCTCAGCTTCTCCTTTTCTGAAGGCTGAATGACATTCTACTGCCTTCATATTTATCTACCATTTAAAAGCCAAATATTCAAAATTATAAAATATTTATGCTATGATAGATATATTTATAATGGCATTCTTAAAATATTGTTACTTCCAAATTTTCCTAGGATAGAAAACTAAAATTGACTCCAGGCTTTCTGATTCTTCATCTTTTGAAACATACCCTAGAGGATTATTATGACTGACCTACTTACAACAAATCATTTTAACACTTCACAGCCAATTACAACGTGAGTTTAATTTTTATTTAGTCACACATGATAGAATGGATGTCTGCAGCATGTTTTTCTGTACTTTTAATATTGTTTGGTCTTGGCTAGTTGGTTTTCCTTTAAGGCAGCAATCGTGGAGGCAATCAGAATCATATTTGTGGATTAGATGTGGAGTTTGACAGATAAGAGTAAAGGTAACTCCAAGCTTAGGACCTTTGAAACCTAGTAGATGATGCTGCCATTAGCATGCAGAAGACTGTGCAAAAAGATGAACTGGGAGACTAAAAGCATCAGCAGGGTAGGTGAAAGTCATATATCATTCTAATGCACAAATTAGACATACAAGTACAATAAAGTAAGCAGCTAAGAAATGCAAACATTAAAGAAGATTATGTAAAGCCATGATACTGGGTAGAATAACAAAAAGCAAGACTGAATACAAAAGGAAAACTGTTCAGGACCTGAGGCCAGAAATGACAAGAATACAGAAAATACAACTGGAAATTGCAGTCAGCACACAGCAGAGGTTTGTGCTGAAAAGGGGGCAGGACAGTGTTGAGAACTGCTGTCATAGACAAACGAGGGCTGTGCTGGAAGGATGGGGTGAAAATTCCACAAGATAGGTTCACAATTGAAACCAGAGAGGAACAGAGGTGTGCAGGCATGGACTGATGGTCCTCACTGTTCATAGCAAATGAGATGGGAAACAAAATAGAGGGGAACATGCCTTTTGTTCTAAATGCAATGGAGAAATTATGGCACATTACTGAAAAAAATCCATTCCAACAGGGTGAGAAAAGAGGAAAGAATGAGAGAGTTGTGGGAGGAGGTAAGATGAGATGAGATCTAAAAATAGAAGCTGGTTTATTCTAGGCAGAGACGTTTGCCAAATCAAGAAAACAGCAAATCTAGCTGAGCAGACTCTCACACACCTGTAATCCTGCAGTCCAGGAAGTGAAAGCAGAATAGAGGCCAGCCTACTAGGTGCCCACTGAGGTCTTGTCTCAAAAAGAGAAGGCAAGATCCCGATGCAGGCACGGATAGATACGATTACATGGGTGGTCTGGTCTCACCATCTTAAGAGGCTTCTGAAACACTTCTATCTTCTGTGAAATGGGAAATAAAATATCACTGAAGATGGCTGGAAGGGGCTTTGCAATTAATTATTTCAAATCAATATTGCCAGTAAGAATAAAGCTGCTTACAGCCTAGCTCGTGTTCTGCTTCTAAAGCCATACCTTGCTATGACTAGGGGCAGGGGCAGATCCTAGTAGCCTCTAGTAGAGAGCCGTGAAAGTCAGTCCAGTTTGAACTTGAACGTTAATGTCACTCCCACTCACTCACCTGCACATCTGTAGGCCCTAACTAGGAATAACTGCATAGCTTTAAAACGGCCCACAATACTTGCTTTGACATTAAACAGCCTTTTAGAAAATATTTTAATTTTTTTTTAGTTTTCTTATATAATCTAATATTCCTAGCTAATTAAATTCATGCTATACAATGAAGTATTCACAAAGATTATTTTTTTAATTCAGGAATCAGTTGGTCTCAATAAATCTATGTCCACAAGATCACAGCCAAACAAAATGAAAAATTTTGTGTTGTTATGGTACAAGATCAAATATTCAATGAAATAATATATAATTTAATATACGTTATATAAAAACAGATGTTTATATGATGATTATTACACAGAGTGACATATATAAAATATTTTAGTGTAATAGCGCTCAAGAATAGGTGCACTTGTTGAGAAATGGGAATGAATAAAACATAGCCCCTAAAAGACACTTTTAGTAGAATATATCACTAAAATGTCCTGGTTCTTTTATGGAAACTGCAAGCACATGAATTAAAAATCTTAAAAATCTTGCCAAAACCAGTCCATTTATCTCCACAGCTAAAGGAACTCTGAGGAGCGACTTACAAATGATCATCCACACAGCTCCAAATCCAGTGCTTAATACAGGAGACCTTCTTTTCACTCCTAGGGTGGAGTATTTCTAGAGCTCAGTGTCTTGAAGTCCTACAAACCTAGCACTATATGTTATGCAGTTAACTTGCTCCTGAACATTCCCACTAAGGTTCCTTACTCCTGATTCCAGTGCTGTGCATTTACATATGCAAGCAGAAATGAAATGGACTAATGACTACTTAACTTTCATAAATAAATAATGCAATCAAACTCATATTTCATATGATGTTTTACTATTTCAAAATCTTGTCACTATATCAAAAAAAAACTAATACTGGTTATAAAACAGCTATTATATCACATATACCCTGTGATATGGTTATACATCTTTTTTCTATTGAGATTTGCTCCAAACTCTTAAAAACTGTGAGAGAAAACCCAATTAAGGAGACTTTTTAAAAAGTGAAATAATGAAGATTTTAATTTTGACTAAAATGCCATAGCTGGTAAGCCAGAGCTAGGTTCACACTGGTAAAACAGCACATCTGACTTCCACCACAGAAGGCATCAAGACACACAGAAATAGTGTCTCGGCCCAGAACCGTATTGCATTATGCACATGGCATGTTTTCTTCATGCAAGCTTTGCTTATAGTAACTATTTAAGTGACTTGGCTGTATCATAAAAATTCATCTAGACCTTTCTGACCTTGTCTATAATTTACATAATATTATGATTACAACCATCTATAACTTGAAATTAAAAAGCAAGATCTAACAGGGATAAACTAAGAAACTTAAAATCATCTCATGTAGATAACCTCAAAATGTAAAGCAATTTCAGAGATTTTAGTATCAATATGAACCCAGGGCACATAAGTATCAACCTTGTTCACATTTCTATAGCCAAATATTAAATCTTTTAATGACAGCTATTAATTTGAAGAATTAAAAAAAATCTTATCAACTTATTCACAATAGTTGATCAATTTTGAATAATGGACTGATATGACTATTTGGTAACCTAAATTCTAAATATTTCACTTCAAAACTAAAATTTGTAAGTAATTCAATGAAGTGACAAGCCAGAATTCAGCAGCTAGGTTCATTATTAAGTTCGCTATTATACGTCATTCTTATTTTGTTGTACTGTTTTCTGAACTAATTTGAAAATGGAGATAAAAGTTCCTACTGACCCTGACATTGGAATTGATATCAGTAATAGAAATCTAAGCTGTCATGAAGCTTGGATTGATAAACATTCAGCAACTCTAGGTTGTGTGGTCTAGAATTCTAAATTCAAGGTCATCACTTTCCTCCCTAAGTCCAACAGAGACGACATGAACTTGTGCAGACAAACTCCAAGTATATCTCTTTAAAAGGTGTAATTTATAACCTAATGAATGAATAAAATTGAAATACCAATTGAAAAACTTCCCAAATCCAAATTTTCTTCAAAATATTGCTCAAACAGAATTTTATTTATTCTGCACAGTGTAAGGCTCTGTATTTACACCTAAATTATTTGTCCCAATTATATGGCATTTGTACTTATCTGAATTATTTAAAGGACTTTCAATAAAAACTTGATAAAAACAGTACTTTTAAAAATTATAAAACCAGCATTATTTCCAAGAAAGCAGTATGAACTTCAAGTTAAATATACAATCACTAAAGGACAGGATTTACTATTTATTAATTTCTGTGAAGACTACACAAAACTTCAAGACTATTTCTACTAAAGTACATATTTTTCTAAAATTAAAAATGTTATTTCAATTCCTAAACATTTACACTATGAAATCATTTGGACATGTAATACTAGCATTGGAAAAATATACTAGTATTATGTATTAATTCCTTAGCAAAACTACACACACACACACACACACACACACACACACACACACACACACAGGAGTCCAAAGCCTAAGTTAGTAACTAGGACAAATTCTACATTGTTAATTCCAATAAGAAAAATATTTTTACGAAAGTTGAAAGTAAGGACTTACAAAGTTAAAGGTTGGTCCAAATTATAAGTCCAAGACAACATGGTATAAGTAGCAGTCTCTTCTTTACAACTACAACCCCTAACCTTCCAGTCCCTCCAGCGTGCCATTTGAGATGTACGCCAACCTAAGCTGTCACATGCGGCACGTCTACCTCAGTATCACAGTTTGTGTTTTCCTTTGCAGTGCAGTTCTGCTTTTTAAACAAGATGTCAAGTACACCAATGTAGCTAAAAATGGATAAAACTTTAGGAACAAAATATCTCCTCTTTATTAGAATACGTAAATAACTCAGAAGAACTAATTTTAAATACTACTATGGACAAACTATAGTTGAAAATGTTCAGTCATATAAAGTATAAATACAAAATAAATTTTCCTTCGAAAGGCAGACTTTTTTAAAAATAAAAATTTCGAAATTATTTTAAAATAATACAAACATAAAACCATAAAATTCTTTGTCAAAACAACTGTATTTGTTCTGCAAAACTTTGACAGTGCTGACCCATATTATCCACCATTTCAAAAGCTAGGCATGACATCATACTACATTATGAAAGCATGCCATAATGTGGAGACCAAGGACAGAAGGATCTTTTTTTTTTAAAGCTGTTTAAAAATATTGAATTAAACCTTGAGTTAAACAACTGGTAGTATTGAACCTAGAATATCACTTAAATAAAGATTACACATTGAATATTTGTATTTTAAATCCCCATCTGCTGCTTAATGTCACTTCAGATGTTCAATTTTTAATACTGCTCCACAGTAGCCAATAATTTTACAAATGTGTATAAAATGGTAGATTTGAAGCTAATTTTGCAAGTGACAAAAACATTGTCATGCTTCTTATAGTCATTTGTAAAGTTCATTTGAAATTGATAAAAATATCAATTAAGTAAATTAATATTTTATAAACTTTACTTGCCAAGGATAAAACTAATAGTTCCAAATTTCAGTAATACAATAAAATTCTAAACAGAACAAGTACATTACAGAAAATCTACAACAAATGAGTAACACAATTTTCATTTCTACTGTTGAAACACAGCAGTATTTCTGTAATAAACTACAGTTTTGGTGTCTGAATGGCACCTAATTCACACAGTAAAGAGAAACAGAAAACACACATAATTATATTCATTGTGTAAATCATTAAACTTCATCAGCTTAAACATTATTTGTAACTTTCACATGCCAAAAAGCTAGACAGGACTGTATAGTCAAAGAATTTAAGAACTAATGGCAATGTTTTCACATATACAATTTTAACAGTTGGGTGTCGAATGCAAACTAATTAAAGAAACTAATCAGTTAGTAACTTTAAACATGTAAACATACAACATATATAAGTGCACCAGTGTCAAGTACAGACCTGTCTCCAGAGCATTCCCGCATGCTTACAGAACATTTTTCATTGACATTTGCCATTCACATTTTTAATTCCAGGTTTGGCACATAACTGCTTCATTAAAGACAATTTGGATTTCTTGACATATCTTTTGTATTCCCATTTCCTTGACTTTCCCATTGTCTTTCTTTTCTAAATAACTTTCCCTCTGATTCTGCCTATAGTTCTTACACAGAAACTCAGGCTGCTCAATCTCAAAATGAATTCTGCTTTCAGACAACTGGAAGAGTCATCGGGACAGATTTCTTAGACAGGTATAGTTATATTTATACAGACAGATTTTCATGTTAGTATCACTGTCAGTCACTGGACAGATAAAACAGATGTATTTTAAATTTTTTACCAATAGTTGTCATCTACATTGTTTCTCAAATATCTATACAAATATCTACAGTGCTTATCAATCACCACCAGCAATGTACAGAAACAGCAAATACAATAAGCTTCATGGTACTTCTGAACTCTAAATATGCTACCCATTGGCAAAATCCAGCTCTTACCCAAGGAATGTAGTAAAACTTCCCAGACTTCTGGATATCCCAGATTTTTTTTTCCCACAGTTTCATGTTTATGTACTTTCAGTCTCTTTGCTTCAAAGCATCCTTTTAAAGTTTTCAAGAAATTTAAAACTTAACACTCTAATTCCTGTCAGCTTCTCAATGAAATCTAAAGACTCCTCCTAAGCCCCTCAAATGAGGAGGGAAATCAAATTTTCTACAGAATTCTCCCATTAGTTGCCAAACTATTGTACAACCATACATTAGTGATATGTTTTTAAAACCTTGTTTCTTATTTCATTGGTTAAAAATAAGATCATCAGATAATTTTATACTTAATTCCAATCCCAAGAGGGCACACAAATGTCCATCAAGCTGTCAGACTGTATATACCCGAGGCCGAGAAGAGTAAGGAAGAACAGGTACAGACCTTTGACTGGGGTCTTAACCATTGGTCTAAAGGAGCTTTTTTGGCTTTAGGGTTTTTTGTTTGTTTGTTTTGTTTTTGTTCTTGTTTTAATATATACAAATTTCACCTTTCCTAGACTTTAAATTTTAAATAAATTAATGACTATTGATATCAATTTTAAATAGTTAATTAATTAAACACCCTAAACAAGTAAGTTATATTCTATTATATATCTGGTATGCATTCCTTTAAATTAATAATAAAATTCATTTGCCCAGCATCATATAGTGATGTTAAAAATTCTTCCAACAAAATTATATATTAAATTCCCTACTACAGACAGATAAGAACATATGAAGCTACATTAAATATACAATTTTTAACACTCATATTTTCATGTTACTTTATTTCATTATTTAGTTAATAATGATGACTTCCAAAGTATATTGAGAAAAATCACTAGATTTTATGCACATGCAGTCCCAACTACGAAGTAACAGAACTTCATACTCTTTCTTATACACAGCTACTTTCAAACTCTTTGTTAAATATTTCTAATTAGTTTATGTTGCTTAAGTCAGATTATATTAAAGACAGTCTTCATTTCAGATGTGGCTCTGAAGTTCTCTCAAGAATGATGGATGTCAGTTTCCTTCACACAAGACCACACGCTCAAAAGAAGGCAAGATGCTTTTGCCTCACTCCATTCTTCTTTCTTAATCCTTATCAATACCTCACCTACCAAACTGGTTCTTGTTCCTGCAATCCCTGAGCTCAGTTCTTAAGTTTTTCAGCAATGCCAGTTTTAGTCACACACTGTACACACACATAAACACACATATAACACACACCCTCTATCAAAGTAAGCTAGAAATACGAAGAAAACACTCAAGATAGATTACCTTCTAGATCTACCCTAGTTTATACAGGAAACCGCCATTCATACATACATACATACATATATAAAAACATACATACATTTATATCCACTTAAACGTCTAGTATCACCTGTGATTAAAACACTGGACTACATACTGAAACAATAGCCTGCAGGAAGGGTTACAATAACTTCCCACCCCAATGAACCTTGACCCAAATATACATCTGATGAGTAAAGATTATATCATTAAGATCTTTTGTTTAATCTTAAAGCTGTATAAGAGAGAGCTTCAACATCACATTAAACTGTTAAATCATGATATCAGAAAATACCCCTCAGCGTGCACCACAAGGGAAAGTGGCATAAAAGGGCGAATGGACAGAAAAGCAGAAAATTTAATGAACTGGATCTTCAAAAAAGAATAATATTTCAAAGAGAAAAAGCAATTTTAGTACAGTTAGTTTTAACTCATGCTGCTTAATTAGTCATATTCAAATTTCTTCATTTTAATATTGTATTCTTTTTAAACCATTATGATTATCTAGTAAAACTTGACACACTTAGGGAAGTTTGTTTGTTTGTTTTTAAATAAAAGTTTCTAAACTTGAAGAAGTTCTATAATCCTTGGAAGCAAAGCTTGACACAGAAAGTCAACATTTAAAAATAAAAAAAAAAAAAACAAGGTCCATATTATTTTTAATGAGAAAATAAATTATTGAGCTAAGGAAAACTAGAAGCAAAGAAAAACAACCTTATAAATGGAGAGAAGTAACTAGCTATAGAAATTAACAACCCTTATAAAACCACCATTTTCAGAGTCCTACTGTAAGCAAGTAGAAAACAACTGGTCTAGACGGTCATTTATAATGTATAATGCTTCTTCTGGTTAACATATGCAAGGGCAGAAGCACTGCCACTACACCTCCACAGAAGCAAATCAACTACAAAAATACTACTCACAAGATAACAACACTGAGTTTTCATCTTGGTTTTAAAAATCAGATGTATTCATTTAAAACTAGGGGAAAGAAAAAGAACATACTTTCTCAGTTGAATCCCAAGAGGAAAAGAAAAAAAAATGTCAAGTAAAATAGTGAAGTTCTGACTATACTTCAAAAGCAATCAGAAAGCGTATTGCAAGTTAAGAGGACAACAGGCATGCTGCAGCCCTGCACAGAGCATGCCACTCGTCCCTGCCTTGCTGAGCTCTAACTCTATGCTCTGGGGGACAGCAGGCCTAAGCTCCCCACTTTCACTCAATCCCACAAGTCCACCATTACCACAAACCCTTTAAACAGAGAGCTTCGGACTTAGTACATTTTTGGTAAAGATATCACAAAATATGAAAAATTAAATTCAATAATTGGAGGCATTAACAAAGCACAATTTCTCACAGTGCAAAAACACAGGACTAAATCCCTTTAAGGAAGAAAAGGCACTTTACAGTAAACCTAGTAACAGGACCAAATTGCTGTCTACAGCTGAACTCGAAGGAAGTGTTTGATACACAAAATCATTAGGCAAGAGAATATTTCAGAAAGACTACAGTCAATGAAACCAAGATGGTTAGGTTTTGTTTCTGATTTTTTAATTAGGTTTAAAGGTATTTTCATGTTTTGTTGATTATCATTAATCTTAGAAAACAATGTAACTTAAGACAATCCATGTGACAAACTCTCAAATAAATGCTAATTCATCTGCTACATCTCTTAAAATAAACAAGCTTTTAAAATATGAAATTGACCAAAACTGAAAAACTATAGTTCTACAATAATAATAAATAGAATGGCTTGTATTAATACAAAGAAAGAGAAAACAAATACTCTATCTTGTGCTACTGAAATGGCCACATCATTCCTCTCCACAAAGAACAGGCCTTAAAACACAGTCACCCTCAATCTAATCCTAGAGCAGTAAAGTATTAACAATTTTGATGAGAACCACTTTCATTAACATCAGACTGAATCAGCATTTGTCACATTAAACGGAACAAAGGCCTTGAAATCTCAGCTATGGAAGTCGTGTGATAATCCTTCCTATGGATGCTTTAGAGGGCTTCAAAGTAAAATGAATCTCAGAAATCTGCAAAATGGAAAGAACTTATTTTTCCAATCTTCAGAAACTATATGCACATTTCATGAGAAAAATATCCTCTAAAATTTAAAAGTTGCTGGATTTACAGTAAAATCCACTAAAAATTACATATACTAAATAGTAAAACCTAAGTATGCCTACAATAAAAAATAATAACTTTACATATTTACTGAATAAAAACTAGCTTAAGAATGGCCAAAAATGAATTTTCTATACCGATTAATCTTACCTGAATCATCTTGTTTATTAAAAAAAAAAAAAAAAAGGTCAAGATACTGCTTTCATTTCTCATCTGGTCCTGTCAATAATGCTATGCCAGGCCCTGCAGGAAGCAGCAGCAGAACACTGATGACATGCACATGATGTTTGTACATGGTCAAGGTCTGTCATGGAATGATGTCTACATCATGGTTTAAAATTCAAAATACTGAAATCTTCTAAAAAGTTATCAGCAAAAAAGAAAGCTTTTGCAGTCTTACAATATTTACTCTTTGGTGTTCATCAAATCTTTTAAAGTCACAGTGAAGTATGTATGTCACTTTCATATGTCAAAAACGTGTCACTTTCATATGGTCAAAAATAATAATTCATGGTATCAAAACTGAAAAAAAATCTTCATGGAAAAAAATGAATGATACATTTGATCGATGTAAATTCTAAACCTTACCATTCCTGTGTATCAGTAAGTTAGAGTCAGTGTATTCCCCAAAAAAAGTCAAATTAGCAAAGCCAACAGAAATCTGGGGACCAACTGCTCCCCATGCTCTTTAAGATGTCTTTTCCTGTGTTTATATTTCCACTACATTGAAATGTGGTAGCATCATTCCAGATTCGGTGTGAATGTTAGAAACTGTTTTTCATCCAAAAACCTATAAATACACAAGACTGCAATAAGATATATTTACTGATATGTCTGAGAGCCGACAAGCTATCTGTATATATAATACATACCATACGTACCTCAGACAGATTAAGGAATTTTTTAAAAAGGAATATATGGCATATAATTTTCCTCAGTTTTTAATTGTGTGTTTTCTTAAGTTTATTGTAAAACAATGTGGTAAAAACTTTTTTCAGCAGAACGATCATATTTAGCTCTAAGATTTTTAAAATCTATTTGTCACGTTTGTTGGAGCACTTCAAAATACTTTGTAAAGTACCTTTCTAACACCCTCAAATTCTTAAAAGGTATGAATGAAACGTATGTGTATTATTGCTCTTATAAAACTAATCAGATGTTAACCTAAGATAATTAACAAATATTAACCTAAGATAATTTTTTAAAAGAGATTTCCACTCACTTGTGGTTTTAAAATGCATTTGCAGAATTTAGGCATTTAGAAAGTCAAATGCCTCTTACATTTGTGTCAACACCTAAAGCGTGGGTCCTTTCTTACTTGAAATTCCATTAGGTCATAGAAAAATCATCTCACCTGCAAATATTTCATATTGAAAGTGTGAGAATGCTGTACCTTTAAAGATGAAGAAAATGATAATTGCAGCAACCTAATCTCATACACACACACACACACACACACACACACACACACACACACGTGTATATATATACATATATTGAATAGCATCACTTCATTTCTTGAATGTTGTGATTTCTACCATGACACTTCAGTCTCTGAGGATCAGGGTAATTAAGCTGCACAGCAGCTGCAATGCACTGAGAGACATGCACTGCTGTGGTTCCCACCAGTCCATTCCAATTACCTGTAGTATTCCAGCTCCGGACAAGTGACAACCAACCACTTCTCTGGAGTCACTTGTTCCCTCTGGTCTACTGACAAGTGTTAGAACCAACCAACCTCTTTTTGGAAAGAACTGCAAAGCTGAATGCACCTGCTGCAAGCTGCAGTGATGAATCCCAGAGAGATGTTTGTCAGTCAGATCTCTGCAGATGTTGTTTAACTTTATGCTAGAGCTGTATCCAAAGATGGAAATAAGATGGCAATCAAGCACAAATCTTCCACCACCTTCCCTCCAGCTCGAACACTGTACTTGCTCCTGAGGCTAAGCAAGTAGGACTGAACTCTATACAGTTTTATAAGCGATGCTTATTAAAGTGCAGAAGTTTAGATAACAGGTGGCATAATGTGTGTGATTAATAGTATTTGCATAAGCTAAAAAGAAAAATCATCTTAGGCTTTAGCAAAATAAGTAATTATAATGATAAACAAATTGTTGAGAGCTGGGCGATTGTCAGGGATTTCTAGGAATACCACACATTACTTAGCACTTCTATGCCATGGATCATTTATTCTTGATATATTAATATAAAACATCCTCAAAACAAATATATTCAACTATTTTACAAATTCTGTTCTCTATGGCTAAAATCATGAGGCATAGTATCTGTATAGTAATGTTAGATTATGCCTTACAATTTCACGTTTCAAATGAACTATTTTTCTAAAACACGGATGGCTTCAAACAACACACTTCAAAGTGACATCGTGCCATAAAATCTCATGAAAACATCAATACTATAAGCTAGTAATTTTTAACAATTTGTTAATTCAGTAGTAGACGATCGAATGTCAAAATGAAAGAAAAGTGAATAAATAAAGAAAACACCCAAGGCATGTTATGCTAATTCATCGTTCTGGAAACCCCCTGCCATGAAGTATTTGCATTTATGAGATTAGCATAAAAGGTATTTTTATATGTTCATAAATATTATGGCATACCAATAACATTCTTTCACATGTAAAGAATTCCTATGGTTAAAATAAAAAAATAGAGTATTGAAAATTACAATAAAGCAAAATTTTGAACAATACTATTGTTTATATGAACAGTATGTTTCCTTCACCTAAGGAGTTGGAAAAGGAAAACATAACGTCACCCACAGCAGTAGGTGCTGTCTCAAACATGGACATAACGAGTTTAAGACTACAGAGAAAAACGCTCCATAGACAGCAAACTCTCTGGTACCACTGAAGTCAGTGCTGCAGAGAGTGCTAACTGTCACACTACACCAACCAAAAAGTCCTGAGACAAAAATACTCTATTTTCTCTACGTGTTACCATTCAGCCAGTGTATTGATCTTGCTTTAAAATGTGTATCAATAAATTTCAAAGATATTTTACAACTGAAATAAAAGAAAAGCATATAGCTTGAAACTTTGAGAAGCTGTGAGGAAAATCATATCCACATGGCATTTATTAGCAATATCGCCAAAGTACCTTTTCTTCAAAGGCACAAACATAATGTCCAATTTAAAATTTATTTTCTCTGATTTTATCTATATAGCTATATAGAGAGACATAGGTATAATTCAATTTCAAGCCTAAAAGTTAAATAAACCACTGAATTTTGTCCCGTCAAAACAAAAATGGTGCAATGCAGTTCCTTCACTGAAAGATTTTTAACTTACAGTCTGCTTTTTCACTATCAAAAAAATTCAATGGATAAAAGACTTCTAATTTTTTTAAAACATCACCTAAATTGGACAACACTGAGTCAGAATTTGAAGAATCTAAAAGCAACATATTCAAATTTCAATTTAAGTAACATAAAAAATATTGTATATTAAAAGTGATTCAGTTTTATAACCATGCATAGTAAAACAATACGAAAAACACAGAAATAGATTTCAACATTATATAGTAAAGGAGTCCTGTTTGATTGGCATCGGGGTGTCTGCAGTTCAAAGAACAGAAGCAGATCATGGATGAGATGTTCTAATAGTCAAGGCACATGTGAAAATATTGATATAGTCTTTATTATTCCCAACCACTAATGAATATGTTCAATAAGTTTCTTTAATAGCAAACATGAACCATGTATTAAACTTTAACAAATAAAAATCTATTAATAAAAATAAAACATCGTCAGATCACAGGCAGAAGCATTAAAAAATACCACTAACCACCCTTCTGAGAATGCACACAGTAACTCAGCCTCTACAATGAGAAAGCTGCTTTTTACCACCATCATCTCTGTGTAACCTACTTATAAAAGAATACATAAATATGTCCAATTAGATTTCTTTAATCAAGTTAGGAAAACAGCTACATTCCTGAATCACCAATGAGAAGTCTGTATCCTGTAAGATTGAGTCTTAGAGTATCAATACATAGACAAAATATATAGAACACAAAGTAAAATCTACTAGTGGGTCATTTTCTTCTGATTCCAATGAGAGAAATGTACATTTCAACTCCACATTACATAATACCCCTGGTCACTTCATACATGAGACACTGAATTACATACAATAGTTAGCTGATAAACTTTAAATTCATACAATTTGTTTTATCTTCTTTTTGACTAAAGGTTACAAATCTTTACTCAGAAATGTAGGTTTGCTTATAATATAACAAAGACACAATCTGACCCAAAAGATAAACACATTTATAGAAACTATATTAGCTACAAATTTTTACATGTGCCCATCATTCAAGTTGAGCTGTATGAAAATGTTCCAAAAGGTGAGTGCATTCCGGGTTAAACATCTTGGAGAAAGTTTTGAAAAAATTTTTACTAAGTGTTAAACAATACCCTTACATTTGATTTTAAATGATAGGCAATTTGAGTAAATCTAGTAGTTTCTATAACTAAATTGCATTTCCCCCCAAATATACTCTAAACAAATAAGAGCCAGAAAAAAAAATGCTTCACTGAAATAAACACCAGGAATGCTCATTCTGGTAGAACACAGGAATCACAAATACATGTTTGTGTGTATATGGATGTATTTATCTGAGACATACAAATATGGGCTGACAAATCCCTGTAAAACCCTATAGAATCTTCTTTGTAACTCAACGATACGAATCACGGTTTCTAATTTAGTTCATCTGGATATGTGCACAGCAAGTATCTGTAATGTATAAGAAGGTAGAAAAAAAGCTCAAAGTCTCTTAGACTGAAAAATACTAACACCCTAGATAATTTTACAGGGTCTAGTCAAGTGTGAACAGAAAATTCAGGAAAATAAGTCTATCTAAAGACTGGAGATGTGTTTGTCCAAAGAGTTAATTATTGAATTAAAACTGCATTTGAATACAAACTATTGAGAATTCTTATAGCTTCCTAGAAACTACAGGAATTTGTTTTATCCTTAACACTGATATCATAGCCTATATTGGCTCCCACCTGTTAGAGGCCAAGAATGAGCCATCTTTTAGCTGATGCATTAACTCATGCTTGCTCAGGTTACGTCACTACATGAACAAGATTTTAGTCAAAGCATTGAAGCTTCTCATTTTTTTCCCAAAAGAAAATTCTTGCTATATATATAAATAACATCTTCATATCATAAATAAAATAAGTAATTTTCAGGTAACAAAAGAAAATATAAAAATAAGTGGACTAGAAACAAAAGATCTAATCTTAGTGCACCCTTTCCAGCACACTGAAAATAAACTGCATTCAAGTGAAAAGGCATTTAATTTGCTCTTTGGAATATCCTGGCTAAACATCAATTTTCTGTAACACCCCTATGTATCTGTCAGCACCTCATGTATAATGCAGAAAAGCGTTTTCATTTTCATCTATTGACAGGGTATTTAATTTGCCACTGCAGCTCTTCCTAGCTCTATCATGTTATTAATTCTGCAATCAAGCTCTTTTGAGTGCTTTTATTTAAACTAAGTATTTTCACAATTCCACACTGATTTTTATTATAATATACCTGTTCAATGCACCAACATGAATATATTAAACTTTCCAACTGCATAGGGAAAGTTTCCTGAGACGAGGAGGGCCATCGGCAAACTTTAGAGAGCCACAGTATCTAACAGGTTACACATCAGTTTAATACATTTAATATTTCCCCCAAAACTACTGTTTTCAACTACTGTAGCTTCAGCCATTCCAAAATCTTTTCCAGTAAATTGTCAGTTTCTAACCCAGATGATTAGCTGTGAAAAGGAAGTCCTCCAAAGGTTGAGCCTCCCTCCGTCCATGCCAGTGTCTATAGAGTACTATAGAGCTCTTGGTAGCCAAGACCTCTAAAAGCAATTCTACTTTCTTTTCCATCAGGAAAACACTGAGCAGTATAGCTCACTTCAGCACTGAATTCATATTTTTACAGTCATAAAACTAAAACAACCTCCTGAAATTACAGAAAGCTAGATCTAAGCAAAGCAGATGAGCTAATGATATTTATCACCGGGGGTTGTACTAGTCCACTGTGATTTCACTACTGAAGATACATACACCGAGGAATAGAACTAAGGAGAAAGAAAAGAAAAGGATGAACCTGAGGAAATGTACAACACAAAAGGAGGAGCCCAAAAGTAAAACAAAACAAAGCAAAACCAACAACAACAAAAACCAAACCAAACAAACAAAAACAAAAAGCAAAACCCAGGCAATCAACCCAGGAGGCCTGCGATAATCTAGCAGGTTACTGTACCACACTGTAAAGTATTTCAATCAAATATGGCTCTTAACACAAATTCTAAAACACTATTCCACATCTTTGCGCAGCAGTGTAGTAAATTTCTCATCCCAATTAGATTACTAAAGTATTTTAAATATCTGAAGAGACAGCACTTGCCCTCTTCACTTCATCCAAGGCCAACAAACAAAGCAACGAAGCAGAAAGAGGTACATAATGGATTCAGAAGTAAATGGTCCATTCTTTAAGAAGCTACCCTGCCCCCTCCTCTGAATTCACTCTAAACTAATTGTCATTACAATGATGTCTGTAAACTTCAGAAGAACCACATTTCCTTATACCAACTGTCCAGGTTTCTATCTTTAATTTTTAAGTTTTTGTGCTAACAATTAGCATTCCAAAACACGCAGAGAATTATACCGCCATTAGCCTAAATCACATACACAGTATACCAATTAATGGGGGAAAAACATGAACAACAATGGAAATACGCTGAAAAAAATTCCACAATGTATGCTAATGTAACACTCAAATCTCCACCATTTAATTTTTTTTTTTAAGACAACACACAACACATGTAGATATTTGGTGTTTTTTCCTTGGAGATTCATCAAACAATTTCTTTACCATTTCACCTACCTGGATAAAAATCTTTGGACTTAGACAGCTTGATAGTGGCTCCAGTTTCTTTTTGCAACTGAACAATTGTCTGTCCTCCCTTCCCAATTATAGATCCAGCAGCATAACTAGGTATGAGAACCTTTAGGAAGTACTGGCCGTCTTCTGAAAATGTAAAGAAATACATTTGATTAACATGATAATTGTAAACTTTGTATCCTCAACCCACCCTCCAGAGAGAAAACATCAACTAAACCAAAGGACATGGAGTTGCAGAAAACAGCAGTTTAAAATGCTTAAGGAATGAAAACCAACAATTACACTGAAAAACAAGTATTTACAAAATCGTTCCCAGTTTTGGGGATTCACAATTTGCTGTACAATAGAAACTGAGGAGTAAATTCCAGTTACTCAAACCTGAAAGTCCTCCAATTCTGTGGTTACCATAGCAAAATGAAAGAAACTGACCCTTTAACAAAACTTCAGAGATTTAGAACATGACAAACCTTCACTTAACATACTGAAGATGAAAAAAAATCCAGCACTGTAAATAGTGATCCGCTAAATTTGTCTGTCATAGCAAACATAAAAGACTGCAATTAATCATTGACTATATCCGACTTTAAGTATACAAAACAACCATCTTCCTGCAAAATAGTCCACCCAAACTGTGGGGTGTATTCCAAGCCTTGAGAAACTGCCAGGGGGAAAAAAGCGTCAGCGTGGTGGACTGAGAATCTAAGTAATCCTGATGTATTTCCGTGGCACTTCTAAGTCTACTATGATCTTGGCTAAGCTCCTTAATTAAAAGACCTTAAGAAGAATCTTGCCAATACTAAAAAGCTTACGAGTTATTTATTCTAAATACACTCCAAAATCACCAAATAGATAATGCTCCCTCTCCAAAAGAACCATAAAACGGAGACGGGGGCGGGGGGAGGTTCGATGAGCCGTGAAAAAGAAAAATGAAATGTTTCAGAAAATAAAGCCAACTCCATAAACTTTAGTTTCCGTCAACCTGATCACGTCTTAAATAGGAAACTTCTCGGTAAATCCAGCTCTTTACTGTGAACGAGTATTCCAAATTTTGCGATGTGCCACTCACAAGACCCCCATCCATTTCTAATGTATAGGCTGAAGATAAATTCACCTCTGCTTCGATGCATTGGATGCATTGTTAAGATGACTCCAGTGCAAATGAAGAAGCGATAGCGGTCCCGTTATAACTCATCTTCCGAGGAAGCGCAGGATGTTAACTAACAAGTCACCGTACCAGACACCCCCCTCGTATGCATACCCTTGAAGACAAATCAATGCGATATTTGTACCGACCATGTAAGTGCGCTCAGGGCATGCACTCATCAAGATTTTGCATACTACTTGTGGCCCAGAGCAAGGGAATGAACAGAGGCAAAAGTCTCCGGTGCCCCCAGCATCTGCAAGCCGCTACCCAAGTGCCATTTATTTATTTATTTGATCAGACTGTTAAATGCAGCGCGCATCTTCAGGCGGCCATCACCTCTCGCGGGGGGCGGCCCTGGGAGCGGACCCTGTCACCGGGGCCAGCACCGGCTGGGGCGAGCGGGTCGGCTCAGAACCCCGGGTCGCCATCTTGATGAGACGGGGCCGGGGCAGGTGCAGGGGAGGGGGCGCGGGACGGCCGGCGGCAGCGGCCACGGCGCGGGAGGGCGGCGGGGACGGGGCGGGAGGCGGAAGCGATACCCACCGCCCGTGTTGGTCCTCTTGGTGCTGCCGGCTTCAGGGGGCGCTTCAAGCGGCCTTTTTCGCGAGTCCGGCGGGTCCAGATCTATGGGAACCCCCGTATGGGTCCCGTTCTGCTGAATGGGAGCTGCCGCCATCATGCTTGCAGTTCCTGCCGCTGCACCGGGAGAAGCGGCTCCCTTTTGTTTTGGCTTTTTTTTTTTTTTTCTTTTCTTTCTTTTTTTTTTTTTTTTTTTTCTCGTTTGGGGTTGCTAAGGTTTTTCTTTAATCGGATCAATAGCAGTCTGAGGCGGCGAGCAGTGTGGCTGATGTGCTCACTGGGGAGGGGGCAGGGCGCGGAGCAGCTGCAGTGCAGTGTCGGCTAGGAGCGGGAATGGAGGGGGTGTGGGAGCCGGAGGGTGAAGAAGGAGAAGAAAGCGGCGGGCAGAGCGGGAGTGAATGAGCGGAGGAGGCGCGGGCGGCCGGGAGGAGGGCGAGTGAATGAGCGGGAGGAGGAGCGGCGGCGGGCGGCCGGAGCGGCGGACCCGGCTAACGCGGCGCTCGCTCCCGCTGCTGCCGCCGCCGCCGCTGCCTGGGCGCGTGTGCCGCCTGCGCTGCTCCGCGCCGCAGCCGCCCGCCCGCGCTCATCTTGTCTCCCGCGCGTGGGGGACGGCGGGCGGGGGCCGCGAGGGGCCGCGACTCCCACACGCGCCGCGCGGGGCCGGCCTCCGCGCCGGAGTCTCCGCCTGCGGGGCAGCGGGCGCGCGCAGGGCGGCGGGGGCGCGCGGGGTTGGCGGGGGCGCGGAGCAGGCCGGGGCGCTCCCGCGGGGAGGCGGGGTGAAAGGTCGCGGGGCCCAGGCAACACAGCTCAGGCAAACGTCAGCGGCTTGCCGCGGAAACCGAGGGGTCCACAAAACGCGCTAGGCGGGGAGGCGGAGCGTGCGGGGAGTGACGGCCGCAGCAGCCAATGACAGCCGAGCGAGGGAGGCGGGCGGGATCCTGGTCCAGCTGGGACTTGGTGGTGACAGTTTGGGCTAGTCCGGGAAGGGCGTCTGAATGACCGTGGGGAGGGGTGGACGGTATGGGCAGGAGACCAGAAACCCAGCTGGGACCCGGAGAGTTCGGCAAAAGGCATTCAATAGCATCTCTGGGAGGCGGTTTTCTAAAGGAGATGTCATCAGAGGATTTCTTTCTCGCACCGTGTGACACTGTCGGGCACTTACTGTGTCTTGCTTGGCGCCTTATGCGCTTTCGGGAGCAAGCCTGGATATAAATAAGTAAAGCGATGTGTGGTCTCCACAGGGACCCGGGAGGCAAACCGAAGAGGCAACAGCTGAGGGTGTACTCAGCTACACACTGTACGAAACACAGATGAAGGCATCTGGGCACCCACGATGTACATAGCTTAAGGCGGTTGCAGGATCCTGATCCTCAACCCTTCCACACTGGAGGGGTGGGGGTGTGCGGGGAAGTGTATGTAGCTAAACTAGCATCTTAAAAGACACTAGAGGTTATCTAATCCAGTCCTTCTATAGATAAAAAAAGTGACTCAGGTTATTTTTTTCAAGGTCATGCATCAAGTTAGTAGTTTAAGTTCTGATAATAGGAATCCGGGTTAGTGGAAAAGCCAAAGTCTGAAAAACTGATTTCAAACCCAACCAAGCTGTTCTGACAGTGTGTCATGGGAAAAGCCCTTAAGTCACTTATTAAATGTTTACCACTTTACAAGCTATCTATTACATTCTGTACAGTCTATAGTAGTACTGTCCCGTTTGGTAAGGCAGTTTCATTTTGAAGATATTTATCCAAACTCATTTAGAAATAATAACCAGTAAACTCCTAATTCAATCTTGACTCTTTCAGACTGGGCACTATGTCATTCTGAACGCTGACTGCAGGAATTTAGAGACAGGTTCTTTCCTGCTTAAAACAAGGATTGCAACTTGTTGGAATCTCTGGGCTCACACAATACATAGACAATATATATATATATATATATATATATATATAATATACAGCTTAGATGTACAAAAGCTGGCACATATTCACCAGATTTGAGAATGGAAATGTACTTTATACTCCCTACCAGAGAACATCACTTAAAAGATGGCTAAGCTAACAATAAAGGGACTCCAGTGTGATTATGTGGGATTCTAACAAAGAATGTGCTGCATCTGGTGCAAGGAGAGGGAGAGAAATCAATCAGATAGATTGAAAGGAGGAATGGAAAAAAACTAAACCTATTCCTAACTCACTGTCTAGGAGGCATGGGGATTTTGGTTGCTTTTTAAAGAAGTGAACGGCAGATGACTATTAAGGAGGAAGACAGCAGTGACTAGTGTCAGGCTCATGGTTCATCCCAAGTGTGAAAGACACATTTGTCTCAATTGAAAAACAAATAAATAAAGATGGGCTGAGGGCTGAAAGAAAGAGAAAGCAGATAAGTTATCATATGTTAATAATAGTCTATACCCAAACTCCCAAATTCTCATTTGATATGTATGTAATGTAGTAAAAAACCATAATATGCTTTCATGACCAAATTAGAGGATTTATACACAAAACTGGATAAAATTATGGAGCTAGGGTAAAGAAAGTGTTTTGAATAAATATGTGATAGTCAAGATAACAAAAGTCAGGTCCCAGATAGAGTGCAATCAAAGTGTCCCACTGAGGGTAAAAATATGTAAGGACATTTTTCAGTGGAAACTCAGCAGATTTGTATTTGGTATTAGATTGTTTGGAAGCAGTGAAAAGGACAAATGATGGATAATCGAAAAGAACTCTAGATATCTTAAATCATTCCAAGACATTTGGTAGAGTGGAGCATTGAACTGGAAGGAAAGCCTAGAATTAGATTTCTTAAAATAAAAGATTTCTGAAGTCGTTTGTAAAGTATTTGTCACTGACATATGAAAATGGTCCATCTAAGTTTTATGTGCGTGTCTTAGGGTTTCTTTTGCTGTGATGAGAGACCATAACCAAAGCAACTTGGGGGGAGGGGGGGACAGGGTTTATCTGCTCATGCTTCCATTTGGTTTTTCATCAGGAAGAAAGTCAGCACAGGAACTCAAACAGGGCAGGAACTTGGAGGCAGGAGCTGGCGAGGAGGCCACGGAGAGGTGCTGCTTACTAACTTACTCCTCTTGGCATATGCAGCCAGCTTTCTTGTAGAACCCAGGACCACCAGCCCAGAGATGGCACCACCTACAATGGGCTGGTCCCTTCCCACAGATCACTAATTAAGGAAATATCAGACAGCCTGATCTTATGAAGGCATTTTCTCAGTTGAGGCTCCTTCCTTTCTGATGACTCTAGCTTGTGTGAAGTGGACATAAAACTAGCCAGTACAGTGCTTATACAAGTAGAGACACATTGTATGGTTCTGATAATCATTTGAATATTGAATCATTGAATATTGCTCTTTGGACTTAATGGTGAAAGGGTTGCCTATCACTCAGTAGACACCAGTCACACAAGATGAGATTTCAAATATGGAGAGTGGGCTTACTAATAACCTAGCTATGATATGTCAAGAACGCTGAGACCATATCCAAAGCTAGCTAGAAATGAGGATTATTAGCTACAAACTAACTGCTCAAGGTCATCACTAAGTTCACCTGAATTGCTTTCAATTCCCTAGTATACCTCACGTAACATTGGTTTTTAAAATACTATTTCAATGTCAATCATATTACATATGTCTCTGTTCTAATCCTGTAAAATAGAAATAACATACATACCTTACCTATTGCTTATATTTTGTGTCACCTAATAAAAATGAAGAAAGAAAAAGAATAAAATTTTCCAATTCTTAATATTCAGTATAAGAGACCTTTTGTGCTATAAATAAAACACAAAAAAGTTTCATAAATGTGATCAAGGTATTTAACCTTTTAATTCTCAAAAGTAAATACAATTTTATTTTAAATTTACCTAGCAATTGAGACCTCCTCACTTAATAATATTTTCTAACATGTTGAGACACCATAAAAAATATGTTTTTATTACTAATTAGTTGTTTTGTGAATATAAGGATCCATGACAGAAAAAAAATATGTTAATGTGAAAAACAAAATTTATATCTTTTTATTGGGGACAAAATATCTTTAAGAGCGCCTCACTATTTGTTTCAGACTGAATTACAAAGACACCAGTGTTTACTAACAGCAGCAATGGCTGGTTTTCAAAAGAAAATGCAGATAGTTCATATCCACAGACAGCCCCAAACCCACTTCTATTCTTGCTTGGACCTTATCAAAGTACACTATCTATTTGGATACCTACATCTCCAGCTGATGTTGTAGGGAAAGCTTTCTGAATCTGTGTCCTATCAAAGTAGATCCTAACTAGTTAAGGATTCAAGTAGATGCAGTATATATTGGAAGTGAGACAGGGAAAGGAAGAAAGACAGTTGAGGGATAAATTCCCACACAGGTTATTCCACTTTCACTGGGCTTTCCTAGGGTCCAGCTTTTTTTTTTTTTTTTTAAAAAAGAACAATACTACAACAGTATTATAAAATAGAAAAAATCTGAGGTCTATATACGCAGACTCCCTAAGTCACTGAATAATAGTCAGGCATGAGGCCATTCAGTGCATCCTGGCCAGGCTTCCATCTGCCAGTGCGACAAGATTCTTTACAGGCTTTCTAATGACTTCAGGGTTCTCTGGATGTACATGGTCTAGGAATGTTGGGAATTAGCAAGTATACATAGAGGAATATCAGCCTCTGTCGATTGTGGAAAACCAGCCATTGTTCTCTAAAAGAGGAAAGGCAGAAATTACCAGTTTCTCACAAGTATCAGCATAAATTTTGGAAGAAGAAAAATGAGAAAACTGTCTTTCACTACAGGACATTGTTGGGAATCAAATGGCATGATTATAAATGTAGAGTCTTTAAGTCCAAAGAAACAGAAGCTTTTTAATTTCCACACTCAGATTATTATTATTATGTGATTAAAAGTAATGAAGCATTTGGGTTTTTCCTGGGCACATTTTTTAGTTTTTTTAGATGCAAGTAATGAATAATTGATGGATGCATTCTAACTTTTTTTTCATTAAATTTTCCAAAGAAAATAGGAGCGAATATATACTCAAGGAGTACAACACCTATCCTAAATCTCTTCTGACAAGTTCTACAAATAGACTCAGAGTGACATGAATTTGAGAGCTGGATGTGGGGGGACATGGGAGGAGTTGTGGGAGGAGTGACTATGATAAAAATACATCGTACTCAAGTAAGCAATTCTCAAAAGTACTTTCATAAGATTACACTGTTAAATGCCTGATTGGACGTTAAGTTCTCAAAAACCCAAGCATCTCTTTTTGTTTACGTGTTTGATGACATAAGTCCACTGTTGTAGATAAGTTGTTAATAATTTTATGAAAGTTCACACTAATTTATATGGAGACAAAACTGTGTTCTCCACATTCTCCACATCTAAATATTCCAGTTGCAAATAATGGTAGACTAACTAATAAAAAGATGCAGCAGTTCTTAAAACGATCTTTCACACACATAATATTACACATTTTAATTATACCCACTTAGTCATTACATATTGCATATATGTTACATATATATTATATGGAATAAATTCAGAATAATCCATCTCTCCTTTAACGTTTCCCCTGGTTTTGTGTTGGGAAATGCATGGTAAACTGCATTCCCTCTCTTACACTGACCTCTATGGTTCTGTCCAGTGACATTTTAGTATCTGTTGTTCCTCACCTGCCCCATAACTTAGCCTTTATTGACCACTGTCATTTACTTATAAGAAGTAAGCATTTTCTGAATCCACGTGTGGTGTAAACCTTACCATTTGAATTTTTGGGTCTGGTGTATTTGCTGCTGTTCCAGTCCATCTACACCGCAACGCTTGAAAGGTTTTCATTAGTTTGTGGCTGAATTATCCTCTCTTCTTCTTGTGCATCAGTTTTTATTTATCTATTAATTCACCAGCGAATCAATCTTAGCCGATTCCAAAACTCCTGAATTTTTTGGCATTATTTGGCATGTTTTCTTGGTTTTAGAATAGGTTGTTAATTTTTTAATGTTTTCTAAATGTTATGCAGTGAGTCTTTCTTCATTTACTTTCAAGGTGAGAAATCTGAACTAAGACTTCCTAGAACAATAAAAATTTATTTGTGATGAACAAAAGCAACAGTTGACAAGTATTCATACACTGCATGCATAAAATCACATACATTCTCTATACTGACAAGGGTGACCACAAGCACGTGTTTGTCCAAGGTAACCCTGGATGTCAGGAGTCCTTGAGCAGTTCTTAATCCTCCCAAAATTGTCCCAATTCAGTAAGTTTTATGGTTAAGTACATAATACAGACTTGTACTTTGTTTCTGCCAGTTATAAATGATGAGATTGTTTTGATTAGTCAGATTACTTAATATTGAAAAGTTCTCTATGCTTACAGCAGCATGGCAATAGGGTACCATGCACAGCATACTCTTTCAGTATAGTTTCTCAATTTGTTCTAAAGCCAGAGCTCCAGGCTGAGGTAGAAAGTAATAGAAGGTCACTTTAAATATCTACAACGTTTAACAATGAAAGCAACCTTTTTGATAGGATGATTGCTCCAGTAAGTATGGTATGCAGCAAGATATGAATTGGAGAAATAATAAGTGAGTTGCTCTAATGAATGCAGCTATAAATGATGAATAGTAGCCTTCGATCTAACCCCAGGAGATAAAGCATGTTATGTTTTATTCAGTCTTCTAACAGTTTTCTATATCCTGCTACTAAGATAAGTGACAGTACTTGACTTCTAGACAGGCTTTTAGTGTCTTCACTCAACATTTCCTCCAAGTGGTTTGATATTTCCACTCTTCCATGTAAGTCAAATAATACAAAGTTTGATTTGCCTTTAATAATTCTACTTGTGCTTATAAGTAGAAGAAAAGAGCACAATAATACATTAAAATATATCCTAATCATTCTTGGATTTTATTTTGATATTCAAGTTTCAGTTTCATCACATAAGCATTGACATAATGCAATAAGTGTCACCTTTACTTCATGTAATTTCATATCATTAGTGTAAATAAACTTTATAAAAAGGTACATATATAAAGATTATTATTTCAAGCTAATATAGAAAGAGACAATTTATAACCTATAGTAACCTCAAATCTGATCTGAGGTATTTAAGGAAGCATCCATTAGCGTTGCAGGATGTGTACGCACACATAGTGTGCATTCCACATTCAGAGTCAAGGTGGTTGTGATATTGATTGATACCACGTAGACAAGGAGCTTCCAGAAACCCCTTGAATTCATTATGCACTTGATTTTGAAACAGCTTTTGATTGTTGTGCATTCAGAAACACATTACTGTTGCCAATTTTTTACAACTCCTGGATTCAGTTCAGGGACCCCTATCTGGGCCTGAGACCCACAGTATGAGCATGTGTACCAGCTAATGCCTGGTATAGCATGGAATTTTTAATTGTGCGTAGTAGGAATAAGAAGCACTTGCAGAATCTTCTGAACACCAATGTTGCTTTCACTTCGTAGGTGGTTCCCTTTAGTGCACGTGCTCAGGAGTTCTCAGCTCATGGTGATGGCTTCTTTTAGATTGCTAGCTTGCCTCCCTCCACCACTTCTCACTGTGCTATACTGCCCTGGCAGACTCCATAATTGTTATGTAGTTCAGATGGACTCTGACATATTATAACCCTCCCGCCTCAGCCTCTACAGTGTTGGATTACAAGCTTGTGCCACCATAATTCTATGTACCTCAATAAATTGAAGAGCTCTCTCTCTCTCTCTCTCTCTCTCTCTCTCTCTCTCTCTCTCTCTCGCTCTTTCTCTCATTCTGTCTTTCTCTCTCTCATTCTGTATGTGTGTGTATCTGTGCACACATGCACATGCATGCATGATGTATGTTCATTTGAATGTGGGAGTGTGGATCCTCACATTGCATGGCACATATGTGAAGGTCAGAGGACAACCTTGGGTATTGTTCTGCTGCTTCCATCTCTTTTGTGACAGAGTATCTATGCCACTGTGCATACCAGGCTAGCTGACCTGTGATCTCAGGATTCTTATAGCTCTCCCCTCTTACTAGAGGAGCACTGGAAATTCACTTATATACTACTGTGCCTGCTTTTACGTAAGTCCTGGGCATTCAAATTCAGGTTCTTAATTTTGCAGATCAAGTGCCTTTACCCACTAAGCCAGGGCCCTAGCCCCCCAAAATCACTTTAAAACACTTGTACATAAATCCTTAAAACATTATTATACACATTTACCAAAAATTGGGAATACAATGGGGGTGGCATTAGCTGAAATACCCAACAATGGGGAGGGGAACCTGTAGATACCATATCCAGAGGTTAGACACAGCACCCCAGTTGAGGGATGGGGCCATCCACCCATCTCCAAAATTTTAACCCAGAATTGCTCCTGTCTAAAGGAAATACAAAGACAAAGAGGAGGACAGAGACTGAAGGCCATCCAGAGACTGCCCTACCTGTGATCCATCCCATCTGCAGACACCAAACCCAGACACTATTGCTGATGCCAAGAAGTGCTTTCTCTCAGGAGCCTGATATAGCTGTCTCCTGAGAGGCTCTGCCACAACCTAACAAATACAGATGCCAATGTTTGCAGCCAACCATCAGAATGAGCACTGGGACCCCAGTAGTAGAGTTAGGGGAAGGACTGAAGGAGATAAAGAGGTTTACAACTCCATAGGAAGAACAATAATATCAACCAGACAGACACCCCAGAGCTCCCTGGGACTAAACCACCAACCAAAGAATACACATGGAGGGACTCATGGCTCCAGCTGCATATGTAGCAGAGGCCCTTATCTGGCATCAGTGGAAGGGAAGGCCCTTGGTCCTATGAAGGCTTGATACCCCAGTGTAGGATAATACTAGGGCAGTGAGGTAGGAGGGGGTAGGTGGGTGGGGGAGCACCCTCATAGAAGCAGGGAGGGGAATAGGATAGGGGGTTTGTGGAGGGGTAACCAGGAAAGAGGATAACATTTGAGATGTAAATGAATGAAATATCCATTTTTTTTTAAAAAAAAAGAAGAAAGGCAATGAAATGTGTTAAAGGCAAAAAAGAAGAATGAATAATTGACATCTCCATTCATTAATGAAAGAATAAACAGAATATGATAGGCTCAAACAATGGAAAAGTACTCAACCATAAGAAGCAATGAAGTACTTGGAATTGCTTTAGCTTGCATAAATCTCAAAAATATTATGCCAAATGAAATGTCAGGTATAAATAGGTCATGTATGTGAAACATGAAGGAGAGATACAGTAATAAGAGCAGAGAGAAGACTGTGCTTAGCCAAGGCTGGGGAGGTGTCAGTGGGAGAATAGGTGCTTAATGGCTACATGCCTTCATGGACTAATAAAATGTCTTTGCACTAACTAGCGGTGATAGTTGCACAACTCGGGGAATGTGCTCGGTGCTAATGAATTATGCCTTAACATAGCTAACCACTAATTTGGCTGTTGAAGTTTTATTCTAATAAAACCAAAGTGTTTTTGGAGAATCCTTTTGTCTATTTTTTCTTAAAAGGATTTTGTTGTGATACAAGTATTTAACTCAGGAGAAACTGTCCCTAAAAGCTATGGCCAATGTGAAGTGAAACACATTTGTAAAAAATACACTTTTTAAATAATACTGGGACAAAAGTTAAAACTTTAGCAAAAGTGCCTACATTGTGTCTGTGTATGTCTGGTGACTGACATGAATGAGCATTATTTTCTTTTGCCACTACAGAATTGACCAGACAGATCCAGTAAATATGCGGCCATAACACAAAGGGCACATCCTGATCTTCATTTAGTGATATACCTGCTGAAATTATTTATGAAACAATTTATGTCCACACTCATTCTATAATATCTGAAGATAGAGAATAAGCAAGGGAAGTGGAGAGTTTAGAAGTAAGAAGCCATTATTTTGGTGCTAGTGGAATACAGACAGGATTGCCAGCTAAAGGCTCGGCTGGACTGCCTGCAAGTTTTAGACCATCCTGGCATGCATAATGAGGTGGCCTCAAAATTAATCAATGGATTAATTTAAAATGAAGATTAGAAAATATAACATGCCAATAATTTACTATTAGTATTTATTAGTATTTTTACAAGAATTTTTATAAATTACCTGGTATGGATATTGTTTATCCTCCTATTATCCTGGTGAGCTAGATCATTCCCACCTCATTTGTGTATTTATGTGTAGAGTAAATCATCAAGTATAGGTATGGGTGTGCTTGTGTAGTTGTGTGTGCATGATTCGTATACGTGTGTGCATTTATCTGTGAGTCATGACACATGTGTGGAAGTCAGAGGACAACTTTATGGTGTTGTCTCCTACTTTTACAAGTGCTCCACAGATAGATTTCAAGTCATGAGGCTTCCAACGATGAGCACCTTTTTCTGCTAAGACATCCAACCAGCCCTGTGCCTCAGTTTTCTCACATATGAAATGTTAACCATAACTACTATCTGAACTACATGTGACACTCAACCTACCAGAATGTATGTTCTCTTCCCACAGTGCAAAACACATTGCATTGGCAAATTGTTGTGTGTTGCTTTAGGTTCCTGAAAACTTGGTTATTGGAAGAGAAGATTGTTACTCAATTTGAGATTAAATAAGTTTGCCGTAAAGTGTCCTCCAAGAACCCTCATCCAGGGACGGGACACAGAGAGAAGAGGACAAAAGTGATAACATTGTATCCTTAAGAATGGCTAGAAGACAAATTATTTCCAACATATGTTAGCTAGCACTGTTTCTTCCATACTATAAAATGACTGCGGTGGGAACAGCCTGGAAGTTCAGCCATGAGAAGCATAGTAGGTGGAGACAAAGGTCAATCTGGAACTCCAGCTGACTGCTTCAATTTCCCAGTAATCTTCACTGGATTTTTAAAAATGTATTAATCATTTTATTTGTTTACACTTCAAATCTTATCTCCCTTCATGGTTTCCCCTTCAAGAATCCCCCACCCCATTGCCATCCCCTTTGCCTCTAAGAGTGTGCTCCTGCCCCCAGCCACCCACCCCTGCCTCATCCCTCTAAGAGTGTGCTCCTGCCCCCAGCCACCCACCCCTGCCTCATCCCTCTAAGAGTGTGCTCCTGCCCCCAGCCACCCACCCCTGCCTCATCCCTCTAAGAGTGTGCTCCTGCCCCCAGCCACCCACCTCTGCCTCATCCCTCTAGCATCCCTCTTTTAGGTCCCCATTTTGATATTATCTTTGTTTGTTTTCTCAATGAGGCTCCAGGCATCTCTGCTAGATGTTGTGATGCCCAACTTAATCATATTTTTCTATTTCTTTGTTATCTCTGTTTATCTGTTGATTTCTATTTATTTTTTTGCTTCTCTTGCCACATGATTAGTAAGCTCACTATTCAAAACAGGAATCATGACTATCACAGACCATTCTCTTCACTGTAGAAAACGCACAGTGCTGTTATTACTGAGATATGGCTACCTGGCCTCTCTGATATTCATGGACAACTATATGTGTCTTTCTCACTAAAGAAATGAAAGTTCAGTTTTATGTGGTAATCAAACTTAGGTCCAAGGTTTTCAAGAAATTAGGTGTTGGAGAGATGGTTCAGTGGATAAGAGCCTTCCGGAGGACATGAGTTCAGTTCCCAGCACCCACATAAGGTGGCTCACAACCAACTCTAGCTACGGGTTTTAGGAGTCTAACACCCTCTTCTGATCTTTTAACACATCTGTACATGTGGCGCGCACACACACACACACACACAATCATATGAAAAAGAAGTTAGTGTACCTTTAATGTGTCTTTTCTTCTTTCATTAACTACTTACCATTGCTGGAAATGTTAAGTAATAATGCCACAAAACCTTTGCAGTGTGGAATGAATTGGGCAGAGGAATTTGGGAGTTTTTACTGTGTTAAGCTGCTGAAATATTGGGGTTACTTTATTATAAAAATAATCAGTATCTTAAAATTATATTACAGAACTATAAGGATCACAAGGTGTGATGGTTAGATTGTGAAATTACCCCCACTCTTCCTTTTGCATAGGCTCATATACCTGAACCCTTTGTCCCCAGTTAATGGCACCTTGGGGGAAGATTATGGAGATTTCAGGAGGGAGAATCTTAGTGGAGAAAGTAGTCCTTGAGAGTGACATTGAAAATGTATAGCCTCACCCCACTCCTAGCTCACTCTCTCTGCTTTCTGCAGGAGGCTGAAGATGGGGTCTCTCAGTCTCCTTCTCTGGCCACCAGTTGTTATGCCTTTCCCAACATTGCGGATTTTTTCTCTGACATGAAAAACTCATTCATCCTTAAGTTGTTTCAGGCCATGGTGTTTTATCATTAATCAGGAAAGAAATGAAAACATATGGATAGGTACAGGTGAATTTGGCATATTTAGGTTGTTTGATATATTTTTTCAATTAATTGTATATATAATTTAGTATACTTTTGATGTAATCAACAAAATATATGCTTGTGTTAATTGCTCAATTGAGAGAATCTAGAACCTCCTAGGCGATGAGTGTCCTCTGAGTATGCCTGTGGCAGACTATCTTGATTTACAATGGTTGGTATTGGATGTCCCACAGTAATTTTCGGCAGGATTGTTCTCTGGGCAAGAGATGCTGTGCTTCATAAAATGGAGAAAGTGAGCTTAACACTAGCATGTTTGCATTCATTGATCTCTGCTCTTTGTGTGTGTGTGTGTGTGTGTGTGTGTGTGTGTGTGTGTGTGTGTGTGTGTGTGTGTATTTGTAGGCTAGAGTATAGGGTCAGATTTCCTGGAAGTAGACTTACAAGCAGTTGCATGAGTGCTAGGAACTGAACCCAGGTCCTCTGAAAGAATAAAAAGTGCTTCAAAGGCCATCTGCCAGCATCTGTTATCTGCTCTTGACTGTGTATGTAATGTGACATGCTCCCTCAAACACCTGCAGCTGTGACTTCTCTGTGATGGATTGTAACTCGGAGGCATGAGCCAACAAATCTTTTCTTCCTCAAGTTTCCTTTGTCACAGTAATAGAAGATAAATTGAGACCTTACATGTAGTACACAATTTGCTATTTGTGATGTTGTAAATATATCATTCAATGGTAACACTATATACACACATCATGTAGGTATCTGTACCTTCTATTTCCAAAACCTTAACACTTTAAATAAAACATAACATCCATTAACCAGCAACATTTATTTGTCCTCCACCAGACCCTGGGTAACTTATTCTCTTGTCTAAATGAATTTGCATCTTCTAGAGAGTTCTTATAAGTGAACCTTATAATATCCAAAATCTTTTAATGGGTCTACTTCTCTTAGGATAATGTTTGAAAGGTCCATCCAGGGTTTAGCATGTATTATAACTTTATCTTTCTTTACAGTTAAATAATATTTCATAGCACTTATTATGACATTTTGTTTATCTTTTTATATGTGGTGGTTGGCTCTACTTTGGGGCATTATTAATGTTACAGGAAACTAAGCAACATAAACATGTTTTGAGCCTCTGTTTTAAATTCCTTTTGAATATATGTTTAGGACTGGAATTGCTAGATAATGAGACAACCTTGTGTTTAACTTGAGAAGAACTATCAGATATCTCATAGAAGCTGCACTGTTCTGCATGCCCTGAATTTGGGATAAAGTTTTTCAGTGTTCTACACCCTCACATTCACTCCATAATTTTGTTCTATTTGTTTTAAAAGCTATTTTAGTAGGAGGGAAAGTGACATCCCATTGTGGTTTTGACTTGATTTTCCTTGGTCATCAATAAAATCAAGTATTTTGAAACCTCATTTGAAGGTTCTTGTAGGAGAGCACAGCCACTCATTCATGAACCATTGCTAAAGACAGGTCCTCCTCTGCTTAGGAAGGTAGACCTCTTCAACCAAGTGGAAAACTTTGGGAATGGTGCAGCTAGAACAGTAAGAGAGGAAGAGGACACCTGATTGGCCAGTCAGACCACCCAAATCAACTCTACCCATCAGTGGGATAACAGAAGTTGCCTTCACAAATAGCCGAATTTAGCAGAACCATTGTATCTGGAATTAATGCCAGAGTGATGGAACCTAGGCTTTGACGTAGCATTTTGTCAGTGATTGTTTTCTGAGATTTTATGGGACTGTTCCTTTGAAAGATTCTCAGAGCCTTTGCATAACTTAGCAGCAAGACATATCTGGCAAACCACGAAGTCTTCTGTGGCTAAGAATTGAATAAGTCATGGTTCCTTCATGACAATCCCTAGATAATATGAGAGGTTTTGATATATGAAAATTGACTTGCAGTGCCTTTTGTGTAACAATAAAAAGTGCATATAAGATGCTGCAAGTGTTCAGTCCCTGAGAGGCAGATCCCCCTGATGCTTGAGAAAGCATAAACTCATTCCACAGTGTCTCCTTTTTAATCAGTTGTCCTGCATAGCAGGAGAACACCGACACTAACGTCCTGAAATAAAGTGTCTTTTAATGTGCATATCAGCAATTTATATATTTATTTGAAAACATGTGATTGAGTTTCATCCTTTCGTTATTGAGTTATAGTTGTTCCGTATATATTCTAGAATTGAGTCACTTAATAAATTAGAATTTACACTCAGTTTCTCCCTTTTGTAAACCATTAATTTACTCATATGCCCTTTCCTACCACTTTTGAATGTTTTGGCTCTAACAGGTAGATCATTAACTCATTTGAGGTTAATTTTAGTATACTGTATCAGTTCCAGCTCCATGTGGAAATCCAGTTGTTCTACTAAACTATTAACTCTTCTTACTTCATGATGTAGATGATGCCAGAGTATAATGCCCGTAACTTCCTTAGGACCTGGTGTAGTATAAACACTTTCTAGATTAGAATTTACTATGTCAAGCATAGTGGTACACGGCTTGAATCAGCATGTGGGAAGTGGAAGCAGGTGAATCTATGAGTTCTAGGATAGGGCAATCTACTTAGTGAGTTTCAAGACAGCTACAGCTCCATAGTAAAGCTTTATCTCAAATAAATAAATAGATGTTTAGAATTTTCTTATTGATACTACAGTGTGTCAGAAATAGCAAAGGAAAGACAAGACAAAAATATAAATTAACATTGACCTTGAACTAAATTACACCTATCAATTCTTTCAAAATCTTCAAAAATGTCAGTGTCCTCATGTACCAGGAGTATGGTATACTTCTACACACTCTTAGAATCCGACATATCCTAGAAGTTCTCCTGCCTTGCCTGAGGTAGAAGCCTATAGTATCAAGGAATGTCCACCGGAAATGTCCTCACCATTCCACTGTGCTTGTCTCCTCTGTGCTCTGTCAGTTTCTCATACAATAGTGAGCTAGAATGAATGGTGATCCCATGACGCCAGGCCACATGAACATTCAAGTTTTGCTTATATCTTCTCTGCTTGATTCTGCTTGTTTGTTTGTTTTGGTCTTATGTAGCCCATGCCTGCTTCAAATTCCCTATGTAACTGAGAATAACCTTGACCTGATTTACCTTCTACCTTGTGAATAAACAAGGTTAGTTTATTGAGGATGAACCAAAGGCCCCCTACATGCTGGACAACTTGTGAAGCAATTGAGAACACCTCCAGTTCTTGTTTGGTGTCTTAAATGAAAGAATTATCTGAAAAGTTTTACATTTAATTTATTTTGAAGTTAAGACAACACACAGACACACATCACACACACATAAATACACATGTTCACATACCCATACACATACATACACATATGAAACACACACACACACACACACACACACAAACACACACACACACTTTTGATGCCTTACGTAAATTTTGTCAGTGTACTGGTTGGTTTTGTGTGTCAACTTGACACAAGCTGGAGTTATCATAGAGAAAGGAGCTTCAGGTGAGGAAATGTCTCCATGAGATCCAGCCGTAAGGCATTTTCTCAATTAGTGATCAAAGGGGAAGGTCCCATTATGGGTGGTGCCATCCCTGGACTGGTAGTCTTGGGTTCTATAAGAGAACAAGCTGAGCAAGCCAGGGAAAGCAAGCCAGTAAGTAACATCCCTCCATGACCTCTGCATCAGCTCCTGCTTCCTGACTTGATTAATTCCAGTCCTGAATTCCTCTGGTGACAGCAACATGGAAATGTAAGCTGCTGTATTAGTCAGGGCTCTCTAGAGTCACAGAACTTACAGGTAGTCTCTATATAGTAAGGGAATTTGTTGATGACTTACAGTCTGTAGTCCAACTCCCCAACAATGGTCAGCAGCAGCTGTGAATAAATATTCGAGGATCTAGCAATTGCTTAATCTCACAAGGCACACAGGCGAAGAAGAAGAATCTTCCTTCTTCCAATGACCTTGTGTAGGTCTCCAGCAGCAGGTGTGGCCCAGATTAAAGGTGTGCATCCCACCACACCTGAACCTTGTGTCTGCCACAGCACAATCTAGATCACAGGTGAGTCTTCTAATTCTGGATTGTAGTTCACTCCAGATATAGTCAAGTTGACAATCAGGAATAGCCACTATAGCTGAATAAACCCTTTCCTCCCCAGCTTGCTTCTTGGTCATGATGTTTTCTGCAGGAATAGAAACCCTGACTAAGACAAATTGGTACCAGCATAGTGAGGTATTCCTGTGACAACCTGACCATGTTTTGGGGAGGACTGTGGAAGGGCTTTGGAAGTTTGAGCTAGAAGAGCCATTAGGATGTTAAGAGCTCTGTGGGATGTTCTGTAGGAGCTTGGAATATAATGTTGAGAACAGTGCAGAGGATGGAGCCCTGGCTTGTGAAATTTCAGAGGGAAGATTAAAGACTTATCAGGGCCATTTCTAGTTTGATTTAAGATTCTGTGGTTTTGGTTAGATGGGGCTGAAGAATCAGCTGTGATTAACAAGATACTAGAACTACTCAAGTGAAAACTTTGCATTATTGGGACTATTTATGCTGGTTAACTGGAGCTAAGATATTAGTGGTGATTAAGAAGAGACCAGAATCATTGAGGTGAAATCTTCTGGGAAGTGTACTGTGAGAGCACAGAGGCTGTGTTCCAGAGACAGCCAAGGTTGTACCTACCTTGTGCTGCAGCTGGACTTGGTAATGTGTAAGAGTCACCCAAGTTCTTGTCCTGACTTCCTTTGGTGATGAACAGCAATGTGGAAGTGTAAGCTCAAAAAACCCTTTCCTCCCCAACTTGCTTCTCTGTCATGATGTTTTTTGCAGAAATAGAAACCCTGATTAAGGCAGTCAGTAAGAAACACAGAATATAGAAAACTACATTTTCTTAATCAATATAAAGAATATATATTTTGATAACCATTCTTTGTCATACTCTTGACCCAATTATCACCTATTTGGCTTATCCTTTGCGTAAGCTAACAGGTTGTGAACTTAGCACTACTGGAGTAAAATTGACGTTAGTTTTACTTAGATGTCAGGATTTTATACTGATATTTTCTGCATTGTATCTGTATAGTAATGCAAAGATTAAAGAACTTTGCTACAAGAAGTTAATCCAGCATTCATGCTCAGAATCTGAAGATTCTGCCTTAAGAAAACATCAATTATCTCTATATTTTGGTAGAAACATTGCCAAGAACGTGTAGATAAAACTCTACTCAAGACGTTTGGAGGACAAGGACTGCTCCAGGGACAAAGATACCATAATCCAGAGCTGACACAGAGAAGTAATTCTGCCTGGAAGAGATGGAGAGCAATTGATGATGCTTCCCAGGTAGGAATGAATGACTGATGGTCCTTAAAACCAGACCCTAAAAGGGATCTAAAGAATGGTGCTTACATGTTTGTAGCTGAGCTGGCCCTTGGTGAGTGTGGAGTGATGTCACTGTGAAGGGCTTTGAGCACCACTGGAGTATTATTGCTTGACCAATAGTGGGAGGCTTGCCACAGTCGCATCACTGCTACACAGGAGCCACAGGAAAGAAGGAAGGGAGAATTGCCATTCTGTTCGTCCTTCATCCTCAATTTTTTGATGGGCATGTAGAACATGTACTCTAGTTCTTTAGTTATCTTTGAGAAAGAAAATAATCCCTACATTAAATCTAACAAATACAAATATGATGCTTTTAGAACTCTTGAGGGGATTTGAAATGTAACATGGTTTGTTTTTTAACATAAAGCATGGAACTTGGTATGTGGAGCAAAACTGCATAGGAAACATTACCATCTAGTCTTGGCCCAAAGCAGCTTCTTGATCTGAGAGAAAGCACCACGACTCCCTGATGCAGCCTGTTGGAACCCTGTCAGCTCTCCTGACAGTCAGAAGCACAGTTTTTCATCCGTACATTTTTTTTATATCGAACTGTCCACTAAATCCCTCTTCTTCTGTCAAAGACAAAACTTTGAATTCTCAACATATTTGCAAAGTAGAGATGAGTGACAGATTTCCAAGTTTAATTGTTATTGAGTCTCAGGACTGCAGTTCTGCCCACCACCATCAGAGTCTTAGAAATTCATCAAATGCTCACAAATGATGTCCATGCAAAAATTTTCTCTTTCAGTTAAAAATTTTAGAGGTACTTTTCTACTTCCTTAATTATAGCAAAACAGTTACAAATGTCTACGGAGAAGAAGAGTAAACATATTTAGCTAGGCATCCAACAATATTCACTCAGAGATGCTTGTATGTAGCAGCCATATATTTATATTTTAGCCTGCTGTGTATGCCACATTTTCTCACATACTTCCTTAGTATGTCAGCCATGATATTTCAGAAACAGTTAGTCCTGCTTCTTGCCCGTGTTCTCTGTTGACTCACCATCCTCTTATTTATTTCTCTGGCAATGGCCAATTGCTTCACTTTTCTAGGTCTTATAAATCCAAAACATAAGAATTATTAAACTCTTTTTGAGGATCCTTTTAATTCTGACTTCCTAGAGAATAGTTTGAAAATATTATGAAATATACATAAGAAGGGAAGGAAATTCTTACTATAATTCCTTTCAGTGGAGTTGAATAATTAAGCTCAAATCTGTTGCTTTATAAAAGAATGCTCATTTATAATTTTTTAATAACATCTAAAAAGATGTGGTAGCAGGATATGCCTCTAATGCTATAAGACTAGAGGCAAAGGCAAGAGATTGCTGCAAATTTGAGGGCAGTCAAGTCTACATAGCAAGTGTCAGGCTCATCAACGCTATATAGTGAGACTATCTCAAAAAATTCAAACAAATAAATATTACTCAATTGAAAAATAATATGATGTACTGAAATAGATATTTCCATATATTATTTTCAATATATATGCATATATGTACTCTGTCTTTATACATTATGTTTGAGTATGAATTTGTATATAGATTTACAAAGATTTAAATAGCAAAATATGTTTTGTAATGCAGACACTTATGTCTTTGAGGTTCAGATTAAATAAAATAAAATAATTCAGATAATTAAACCTAGAACTGATTAGCACAGAATCTGAAATGTGCAAGTAAATCACCAACACGATTGCAGATGCCATTTTGAGAGAGGAATGAATTGATAACAGATTGACTAGTATTGTTTATAGGATAAAAAGAACCTACCTTGAAAGTATAGGCTTTCCATTTGGGAAATGGAAATTAATATTTTATACATTAATATATCATTTTTCAGTGTTCTTGTAAAAGAATCACATATTTTGGAAATCACAGAGCCATGTTCACAAGTGGAAGGACTTGGCCTGAGCTCTACAACAGCTGTTTATTTAAGTGATATACCTCTCAGGTAATTTCCAGGTATCCCATCAACTCTTCCAGTCACTCACTGTATCTTGTGCTCAGCAGCTGAGACCTTTACCCATATTCACCAGGACTTTAACACTGAACGGCAAAGAATGTACTGTGTTGGATTTGTAACAGGGGTTTGGAGCTCTTGCTACCCAAAGGTAACATCATGTGAGTTAAACAAAAATCTGCACATTTTCATAGTTTTCTACCCATTCTGAATTGAGTAAATGTCAACCCTTGATTGTCATAGTTTTAAAATACAGGTAGATATTGAGTTATGTATTTTTCACAGAGAAAATGCAGATGAAGATATATCCAAGTTTAATTCAAAGGGCAGTTAAATGGACCCATGGGCATGATATTTCAATTGCAATTTCATACCCACCATTGCATAACAGATACAGTTCTCTAGCATTCACCCTGACACAAAGAAAGCTATTTAGGCATTCAGGCCTTGAAAGTAATAGTAAGCTAGATACAAATGCTTAGAACAGTATTTTTTATTAAAATTTAATTCATTAAATAAAGTGTAACTAGTATAATTATGTGAATTTATAAAATAAAAAATTAAACTTTTGAACACTATCAGGATTTTAAAGTACACGTTGTAGATAATAGCATTAGTTTCAGATTATAAATTTATGTTATATAGGACACAGTATCCAAAAACACTTATTCACTAAGTTTGTTTAAAATTACATTGTATGTATGTGTGTGTGTGTGTGTGTGTGTGTGTGTGTGTATGTGTGTGTGTCAAATTGCAAGTAATAATAAAAATTTTAAAGAACAGATTTTTTTCCCACTTCATAGTTCTGTCCATAATGTGTTATTCATTTATATATAAAGAAGAACTTATTAGTTATAATCCCTAGCTTTTCACTAAAGCGTGCATGCACATGTACATGCACACGCACGCACACACGCACACACACACTCACACACACACACACACACACATACACACACACTCACACACAAATGAGCTAACTCACAAACTAAAATACTAAGTATTGATGCTGGTGAGATGACTCATGGAAAAATCACCAGCTGCCAAGTCTGAGGACCTGAGTACAATTCTCAGGATCCCCATGGTGAAGGGGAGGATCTTCAACTGTTTTCTGACTTACACACACACACACACACACACACACACACACACACACACACACACACACACACGTACCATCAGCATGAACAACAACAAATGTAATTTGGCAAAAACCTTAAATATTCTTTATCTCTAATGTACTGAATTTTGGTGTCTGACATATGGTCTTAAATTGCCTTTAAATGTGTTTTTAAGGATTAGAAGTTCAAATCAGGTTATACACAGGATCTCAAGTTCTTCTATGAAATAACAGGAGGCCTTATAATAATATGCAAAACATTCTCAATAAGATTATTAGTGCAAGAAAAATACTTTGAGAAGTAGTAAACATTTTACTTTAAAACTAAGAATTACCTTTCAGTCCCCCCTTTTCCTTCCTTTCCTAAAGTGTAATTAATTCTGAAAAGAGGAGTCAATTGAAGCAGAAAATGATCTTGATGTGTCAGCCATATATTTATTCTCTCTAGTAGGAAGTCCCAGATGAATGGTGGAATAGAAAAAGTCATGTTTTGCCTATGGTATGTGCTATAGGAAAAAATGAAAATGGGGCTTTTCAGTAGTTATTCAAAGTTCTCTAGAGTTTGCAAAATGTTTCATTTAAAATAATAATAATTTTATCAAGTTTCTGTAATAGTCTACTAGGCATACATGTTTAGTTTTCTCAATTTCACTATTTTTGTGCTATTTTGTTATGTTTTAAGAATTTGATGGAAGCTGATGACAATCAACAATCTTAAGATGTTCTCAGCTGGATGTGTAAATAGTTTAGTGCTATCTTGCAAGGCGACTTCAGGCTTTCAGCTTATTTCAGATAACAATACTGTATAAAATTGACAGTGCTGTGACCAATGGATTTAGTTCAAGTACTTTGAGAGCTCTTTCACAAAAGTATGTTGGTTATTTAAATGTGATCCCACTATTAAATAATAAAATCCAAGGTACTAATACCTGTATATGCCTGGGTCATCATTTCCATTTTTGGTTCTCAACATTGCCTGCAGCCAAAATAATTATCTGATAAATATTTGTGAAATGAATCATTATACTACTTAATGACCCTTTAATTTCTCAACTCTAAAATGTGGGAGTCCAGAAGTTGTGCATAAATTCCATGAGATAAAGATAGTTATGAAATACTCAAGATGATAACAATGGAACTGGCACATACATGCTATGGGAAATTAGTGATCTATGAAGAAAACACATCTGCAGGAAAGCTAATGGAGCTGGAGACCATCAGGGAAGTGAGATAAACCTGACTCAGAAAGACAAATACTGCATGTTTTCCCAACTACTGTATGTTTCATAGATACTGACTCTGCATTAATATTTTTATTATTATTACTTTATATGTTTAGGTTCTACAAGCAGAAATGGAACTGACAATAAGAGATCATTGAGGAGAGGAGGTGGGAAAAAAATGTGGGAGAGATAAATGGAATACATGTGACACAAAAGCAGAACAAGGAGATGTGGAACGAGCAAGCTGGACAGGAGGATAAATAAGAGCAAAGAAAAATGACATACTTATAAAACTGCCAGAAGGAAAGACATTACCTTGTATTCTTTACTGACCATGTTTCAACTATAGAAAAATAAAAATAAAACAATAACTGTAGAGTACATACCATACCCATCATGGTAAAAAAAAAATCTAAATATATGACAGTTAAAGATTTGGTAGAACCCTAACCACTACTGAATGGTGTTTCTGCATATTGGACTCAAGGTTTCAAGACTGTGAGCCAAGAACAGCCCCAAACACTGCACAGCTCCTATTTGATCTGCTGGATGTGTGAATTGAGATATCACTTGGAAAAAGTCTTGTAAAGATATTTCCTTCTTTTCTGAGGCTATCCCCATTTCAAGCTAAGAGACTTGTTTCACTTCCAATTGTTAGAGAATGACTGCTCAGGTTTCAGAGTTTTCAGTGGTGAGCAGCAACAGCCACTAAGGAAGGAAGGTTATGAAGGGGAGAGCTTTCTCACCTAGTTCTCCATCTTAGGTGAAAACATAACATAGCCATATATCACATTTTGCTGTTGAAGCACTAGATCATAGATTGCTGCAGTCTGATCTGGCATTCGTCTTGAGAGTGGATCCCCAGCAGCACAGAACATTACACTGCTGTTTATGTTGACCTCACTTCTTATAACAGCACAAGCATTCAGCCACTGGGACTTTACTCAGATAACCTATCTGACTCTAGTCGTTTCAATTGGCTTTGCCATAGTCAGACCATATTTCTATCATCTTAGTATTTCACAGTGAAGATTAAATTTTGACACACAAGCCCTTTGAGAACATGCTCAAATCAGATACAAACTATAGCCATAAGCCAAAATCTTTTGATGTGTTAACACTAGGATTGAAGTGACAGCTCTAGCTTGTTTCTATTGCTTTCACATTAATAAATAAAGTTATATAAGTGAATATGTATTACATAGAAATTCCATTAGGTGATATCATTTTCTTGGCTCTGTGAATAAAAAGATATTTATGGGAATATTTACACAAATGTTGTGGTAATCGCTAAAATGTAAAATGTAGAATATTTATAAATTATAAAAGAGTAAGTATATCTCACCAAAAGAGCATTTTTTGCAGCAGTCAGAGACCATTATAGAAATCTACAACTACTCAAAATTCAAGGGACAATGGAATACAGATGCCCAAACCCAACTGATACATTTAGAATACAGCCCCCTGCATCTGAGTCTCAGAGATCATGGCAGAATAAAGGTGTAGGGAGATCACCTGCTGCCAAATAGTGTCGTCTTCTAGACATAACAGGGAAGCTACACCAGTGAAATCTCAACAATATGATTGAATAAACAAGATCTGAACATTGATAGCCCCTGTTGACATTCCAGCCTGGATAAGAGAAATTTCGCAATGTCCCTCACCTACGTAAAGAGCTGTAGGCAATCAGTGGATATCAAGAGGAAGAAGAATCTCCACGGATGAGTCCCTTAACAATCCCAAGGGGTCATCCCTAAAAACATATAAATATGAGTAGCACTAAATGTGTGTGTGTGTGTGTGTGTGTGTGTGTGTGTGTGTGTGTGTGTGTGTTACATGTAACAACGAATAAGGTCATGAATTTGAGACGTAATGGTGGGAGGTTAATGGGAGAACATGGAAGAGAGGACCATGTAGAAATTATGTAAATCTAGTATAGGGAAGAGAGGAAGTCCCCAGTGAGTATGTGAGCAGCAGATGAAACCCCAACTGAATGTGGGTTGATGACATGGGTAGAGCCATGTGAAGGATCTCAAATTTCAGACTCCCAGTTATGGCAAAGCCTTTCCCACACCAGAATCAGGAATTTACAAAGCTTTACTTCATGAAGGAATTTTAATCTAGCAACATGGTTTTTCTGGCAAGAGATCACATTCAAAGACCTTCTAGGTCTATGTAATTTGGTTAGAATCCAGACATGGTCTGGATTACAGTATGATCTGGCTGGAATACTGACATTGACATGCCTTTAGTACACACCTTTAATCCCAAACAATGTAGGTAAGGTTAGTTTGTAGAAGGAGGCAGTCATGTTTGAAAGTGACATCTAATTAAGGGGTAGACAAACTGACAATGCAGAGAAAGATTTGATAGAATGAGTCAGAGATAAGATATGCCCAACTATTACAATAACAGTAAAGAGAGGTGGCACAGAGAGAGGGAATGTGTGAGAGGAGCCAGTTTTACAGAGACCATTTCACTGAGATAGATTGCAGGTACAGACAGAACAAGCTAGAGAATGAGAAGGAGCCAGACGATTAGAACAGATTGCCAGATTTAGTCTGGGGCCAAGCAGAGCAATTCAGTCAGAAGCCAAGAGAAGCCAGTTTAAAATCAGTCAGTGTGGAGAGGAGTTTGGGCCAGAACAGCTGAGTTGTATCAGCCAGTCATAGTTCAGAAAGAACTAGAAAGGGTTAGCTTATTCAGCAGTAAACCTCTAAGATGAGACAATTACATCTGGAAAATAGAAATTGCTTTTACAGTTGATGAATACTTGATGAGTCGTCGGGAAAAAAACCCACACAAAACAAAATAAAACAAAATAAAAACAAAAAGCTATCAATCACTGCTTCCTCTTCAAGGATAACTACAACCTAGGATTACTGTTTTCCATACAGAGGCCTCCTTAGGTAAACCTGCCTCCCTGTTCAGTTGTATACCATCAACTATCTTCTTATTGGCCTGTATATAATAACCCCCCTCCTGAATTCAGATGTATGAGATAACCTTTCTGAGTTTCAGGACAGCTGTTACTATAACTGTAGGTGTTGCTCATTTCGAGCAAGAATGGCTCACTTGACTTTCTTCATTCCCTCATCATACTAGTCAGACTTGCAGGATGCAGCAATACAGGACTTGTATATAAAATTCTCAAAAAAGAAAATAAAAATGTAAGATTTAAAACAAGAACTTTTTCATATCACTACAGCAGGAACCAGGAGGACAGAAATTAAAATGCAACACAACCAAATGCATCACAACCAAATTCAAAGATGAATTTTAGAGTATACTGATGAAGATTAGGGGTAAGTAAGGATAAAAAAAAATTGTCCCTTATGCAAAGTAAAGGCTATGGAGATTGTATATTGTATAACTGTCTGCATATTGTTTGTAAAAATATTAGAAAATTATTAATAATATAGAATTTATGATTATACATTTTTATGAATAGTGGAGAGTTGAAAGAAACATTCTCACTAAGAGCAATTCAGGGTTTTAATGGGAGATTCTCCAGTTCAGTCCTGACTGAGGGTTGTACATATTACTCATTAGTATTCTATTATATCTAATTTTCATTCATATGTAATGTACTAGTTTCCTAATATTACGGATTTCATAGAAAGTGCTAATTTCTAGCACTTTCATAATTATGAAATAATAACCCTGACACATTGTAACATATGCAATAACTTCAACAAAAGTTTTATACAAACATTTTACAACTTTATTTTTTAAAGTCTTATTATCTTGACCAAGAAACAATTGAGATGAAGTTGGTGATATCCACTATGTTTTGAATAATTTCCATGGGAATTTGAATAATCGATTAAACATAGTTTTAGATTTATGAAGTGGCTATGGTAATGCTGGTTTATTTGGACATTGATGTTTGTAAATTACTTGCATCTGGAATAGCACTGTCTTGTTCATTGAGATAGGATACTTTAATTGAAAATCCTATACTAAAAATATACTTTAGCTCCCGATCAGTTAGGTTGAAGATTAGCACTGAGTTGGTTTGAAGTGATGACATAAAACATTTAACTTAATGAAAGAGATAAAAAAGAAGAGCACTTAGGTTTTTGAAAGCTAAAACACATAGTAAAGCGTGCAAATATTTACTAAAATTTTTGTATAAGATAGAAAAGTCTTTCCAGCACTTACAAACCTATAGGAAGTGTGTTTTCAACAGAATCCAATAATTCAACCCCTTACTTAGGATGTTAGCAGTGAATGTCACAGTATCAAGCTGTTGGCTTTCAGTGTTAACTTCCAAAGATGACAGGTGACCTGCCACACAGCATTAGTGCTTCAAAAGGCTATTGTCACTGCCAGCAGCACACCCAAATTATCAGGTTTCCAGTTTTTTAAGTGAGCAAGGCATAGTACAGTGCTCTCTTCAAAGTCAGGTCATGAAAGAGAGCGGCTAACCTCAGGCCTGAATGAAGCAGGGACAGCATCTGAGGCAACAGGACAATAGCAGGTGGGATCTGAGTTACAGTGATGTCTGTGGGCTGTGATCTGATGGACAGAAGGACACGAAGTGCAGTATCTAGAGACGATCGCAGCTAATATCAAGGAAATTCATTTATGTTCACTTAAATCCACACAAACTAATACAGGTTTATGTCTGTGCAGAAGGAGCTGTGAATTAGGAATAGGCAGGGTATAGGGCTGTCTAGAAATCAGGAATATGAATCTAAACCCAATGTAAGCTACTATTCATAAATAAAAAGTCCATAATGTGCTGTTTAGCCTGGTGGGCAAACTACGTATCTAAGTGTTTTAGACCAAATGTTCAAGCTAGGCATGTAATCTCCAACTTTTGTACTAAATGGAATTTTATGTACAGAGGGAAGACTCATAGATATAGTTGATCAGACTGAAATGAAACGCATCACTTACAATTATAAAATTGTGTTAAACAAGTCACTTTTATGGATATTTGAAACTTTGTATTCAGCTTTCTGCCACTCAGTGTACATGCTGAAAAGCACTAGAAAGAAAGCAGCTCTAAAGGCTGGGACCACAACACTGTAGTTACATGCAACACCAACTGACAGCCATGAGTTGTCAGTGTAATGTCCAGGGTGCAAATATTTTGAAGAAGGGCTGTTTCCTGGTATTTAAGTCTCCAAAAAACCTTTGATTAATATTCTACAGATAGCTCCTAATATACAACGGCTTAACATAAAGTTTTCAACTTGTGATGGGGCAAAAGCACTATGAGGTCAAAAGAAAAGCCATTGTAAACATTGACTTTTCTTATGCAATATTATATACCTTCTCTCAGTTCTGGACTCAGTATTGAGGTTTAGATCCTAGTAAGTCATGTGATCACAAAGAAGAACATATTTCACAGTGTTCTATGTTGCTCATCTGTAAGAAAACCGAAGATGTCTATACGTAAGAGAGTCTGAACTTACACTATTTCTCAGGGAGCACCTGCATCAGTGCTGTTTGTAAGCCAAGATGCCTGTCAGCAATGTGGTGACTAACAGTCCCTGGAATTTGTTGGCATGTCTTGAAGTTGTCCAGGAACCTATAGGAGCTTCTCTAGTGAGATTGGAAGCATCTTTACAAATTCATTAAGTAGATCTATCAACCTTCTTATGTTCAGATTCAACTATCATTTTCAATCAACATCAAGAGAGATCCTGATTGAGACTCATTCATTAAACTGCTCTTGAGTTCCTGACATCTGAAATCTAAGAGAGAATAACTTTTGTGTTGCTTTAAGCTAATACTTTTTATAAGTGTCAGTGGTAAACTGATTGTACCACAGAAGCTCCAAAGCTGCTAAATTTTGATGTAATACATTTTCTAACACTTACAACAAATGCAACCATTTTAGGAAATTAAGTTCAACTGGGCCCAGCCACTGACTGGAGCTCTGTTTAAAATGTGTAGAAGAAGCCATGTGATACAAGAAAGCCTACAGAATCATTGAAGATTTTTTACATGGCATTTAAAAATTAGTTTAGGCATTTTTTTGCAGCAATAGATGAAATAGAATTGATATGGAGAACTGGGATGCTACTGTAACAAACATAAAAGGTATATTACACTGACTGCAATCATGCAGCAGGTATAAACTAGAGAAATCTAAGAGGCAGCCTTGACAGCAAGGGCATTGTTTTTGGAGCCATTATAAAAAGTGACTCTGTTTTGTTCATTATATGTTGTAGAATATGAAAGCCAGGAATTATAATGCAATGAGTTTGTGCGTTTGACTAACAAGATATCTAGACAGAAATCTGAACGTCCCAACTGTTTTTCTTAGGTGTGTATGATAATCGATAATGTGAAATGAACCAAAGAATGGAGTGCTTGATTTTCTGAGTATTAACTTAGAAGAAATGTTCTCATCATACAGGACTCTGGTCATGGACTGACCCTTTCATAGGGGTCACATATCAGATATGCCAAATATCAGATATTGACATTATGATTCATAACAGTAGAAAAATTACAGTTGTGAAGTCGTAATGAAAATAATGTTATAGTTGGGGGTCAAAACAACGGAAGTACTATATTAAATGTTCACAGCATTAGGAAGGTTGAGAACCATTGACCTAGAGGAAAGGTCACTGAATGTTTTGGGTAATGAGCCAGACTATCAATATTTCAGATTTTCCTAAATGTATGTCTCTCTAGCAACTCTACAGCTTTATACTTGAAATATAAAAGTTGACATACATAATACATGAATGAATAACAGCACTGATGTGATATAGTAACACTTTAATGACAGAAACTGGTTGACTGTCTACTGTTTACTTGAGGGCCATAGTCCATCAACCTAGAAGAAATACTTTGCAATAATGATTTGCTGAGTTATTACGTAAATTATTACTACATACAACCTTTTTGCCCACAAAAACATTTTGAAGTAAATTAATACCTTGAAGCAAAAATCAAATGTAGGATACTGGCAGAAAAACAACCAGGGCTTGAAAGTTGAGGGGCCATTCATGATTGAAGTTGGAGATTTTTTATTGAGCCTCACAGAGAAAAATGAAGGGTCCATTACTGAGATCCTCTTAGCTAGGCAACAGAGCTTTTTACAAGAATGTAACTGCTTGTCTTATTGATCATTTCAGCTACATAATAGACTTTCTAAGACTCTATGGGAATGGCTCTTATTTAGCTCGACAAATGGAACTTTATGTGTGTGGCCCTCAGGAGAGCGGCTTAATGAATATGTCTTAAAATAAAGCCATAAATTAAAATTTAAGAGACAGCAAATTCAACATTTGTAAAAGAAATTTTAATAGTCTAGATTAAAAGAAGGTAGTTCAAAAATACTAGGAGACCTCATTTATTAACATCCTATGGGGAGGACAGACACAAACTGGGAAAACCAGCTGTAAATGTATTTTGTCCTTTATAGGAAAAAAGTAACTTGAAAGACTACACAGAACAACTCTCAGGGTATAAAAGGTAACCACAAGAAAATTCTCTCCCCTTGAGACAGCAGAAATGGTGACATTTTGCAAGATCATAGAACTGCGGTGGGCTGGTAACTGCTGTGTGACTTTCTTGAGTTTTGTGGTGGAACATTTTGCTGTGGCTGCCATGTTCTTTTCTATTACTGTATGCTGAATATTTGAAAGGGAGACAAAATTGACTTTGTTTCTTCTTACTTTTTCACTTTGTGAGTGCTTTTGAGAAGCCACACAAAATCCCACTCCTATGTATCCATATCTGGTAGAAAATTACAAGAGCCTTGAATTGGAAATGAGCTGTAAAGAGGGGGTGGTGTGGCTGAGAGTGTGCCTTGTGTGTGGATTGTACATAGGAAAATCTCTGAACTCATTTTCAAAATCTTCCTCTCTATGTTCTCAGATTACTCCTGTATCAAGTGTTAGGGTCAATTTCCCCCTTGCCACAAAAAAAGGGGGGGCTCCTCTTGAGATTTATAAATCAAATCTCCTTGAATCAAATGAAATTACAGTCTTGGTAACAATAATCAAAATTTCAGGAAGACTGGTAGTGTGGTAGTCTGAGAGGAGGTACTAAGATCTACCCTGGGGGAAGAACTTTCTGTATAGTGATAAATGTAGTAAATAAACACTATTCAAGTTTCAGGCTGTCAGCATCCGTGGCAGATGGAGAGTATTAGGTCACCTGAGATCAGACTTCTTCTGAAGAAAAACAGATTCTCAAGAGCAGTCTATAGAAACTTTGCCCCAACAGGACACAAATCTACAGACGCATCAGTTACACTACTGTTTTTCTTTTACTTCTTATAATCCTGTTTCATTTTAATTTCAGATTTCTATCTCTAGAAAATATCCTATACTATAACCTTCTCAAAGTTTTCTCCCTGAGGCTACAACCCCACACAGTTATTATGTCCCCTCCTTAAAATCCTGTGGTGTCTTATAAAGACAGGGCAATTGCAGATTTCCATTCATTTTCATGGCCACCTAGCCATCTCTCCTGTGCTGCCCCATACCTGATCCTGAATCTCCATTCCCTTCCCCATTCCCCCTCCCTGTCAGTTCCCTCCCTCCATATGCCTTTTATGAATTTTATTCTCCCTTCTTAGTGAGATTAATGGTTCCTTGCTTGGGCCTTTCTTCTTGATTAGTTTCTTTGGGTCTATGGAGTGTAACATGGTACCTGTATTTTATGGCTAATATGCACTTGTAAGTGAGTGCATACTAATGCATGTCCTTTGCAGACAGGGTTACCTCACTCAGGATGATATTCATAAGTTCCATCCATTTGCCTGAAAAATTCATGATATCTTGGTTTTTAATAGCTGAATAATATTCCATTGTGTAGATGTACTACATTTTCTTTCGGGGGGAGGAGGTGAGGGCATCTCCAGGATGAGACAGAGGATTGGGATAAGGGAGGTACCCAAGAATCAATGGGGGTGTCATTAGCTGTGACTGACTACATTGGGAATATGGAACCTGAGGAAGCCATCTCCTGTAGCCAGAAAGAAACCCTAGTGGAGAGATAGGGACACCAATCCACCCACAAAACTTTCAATTCAACATTTATCCTATCTACTAGTAATGTAGCATTGGGGAGGGTGCAGAGACTGAGAGAACAGCCAAAACAGAACCAGCCCAACTGGAGACCCATCCCATGTGCAAGCACTAACCCCCTAACACTATTAACGACACTATGTTATGGTTACAGACAGGAGCATGTTGACCTCTGAGAGACTCCACCCAAAAGCTGACTCAGATATGGACACCCACAGCCAAGTAGTAGATGAAGCTTGGGGACTCTTATGAAGAATAGGAGGAAGGATTGTGGGCCCTGAAGGGATAGAAACTCCACAGGAAGACCAACAAAGTCAACTAACTTGGACCCTTCGGGCTCTCAGAGTCTGAACCACCAACCAAAGAGCACACAGGCTGGATCTAGGCCTCCCTGATCATATGTAGCGAATGTGCGACTTGACTTTCATGTGGGTTCTGAACAACAGGAGCGGGGGTGGGGGGAACTATCCCAAAAGTGTAAGTGGGATGGGTTCTACTAGCTGGATTGCCTTGTCCAGCCTCAGTGGGAGAAGAAGTGCCTAGCCTCCTCAAGACTTGAAGTATCAGGGTAGGAGAGATTCCCAGAGGCACCCACCTGCTCAGAAGAAGAGGGAAGGGGGTCGGGGAAGGATTGTGTGTGTGTGGGGGGGGACCAGTGAGCAGGATGTAATGTGAATACATTTTTTTAAATTTAATTAAAAAAATAAAGACAGTACAACCTGAAATTCATGGGACAGGCCTTCTCAAATCTTTGAGACAGTTAATCACCTAGATGACTGCTGTTCATTCCCACATCACAAGGATCGGAAGAACTACGCTGCTGAGCACATAAACAGTCATTGACAATGATTAGGCCACTAGGAGACATAGCTACAATGAACTAAAACGCTTTCCTAACAATCTTCGTGTTACATAAAATTGTGGTTCCGTGTCAAAGGTCACATATACCTAGCAAGCATGTCCTGCAGTCTCTTCCTCTGAGGAGTGGTAATTACTAACTCCTTATAGCTCCAGATAAGAAGTTTTTTCTTTCTTTGAAAAGCTCATACATTTATACAATATATGTCGAGCATATCTGCCACCACCTCCCTCCCGCTCCTCCCAGTATCCCAAACTCAGCTTCCTCTCAGCCTCCCATTTTTAGCAGCAGGTTTTAGGGAAATGTGTTAGAAGGCTAAGTCTGCAGCAGGGTACTCTTAAGATGTTTTCAATTGTTCATAATTTGCCTACTTTTTATTCTCCTCTCTACTATTCAGGATTTATTTTTTATTTATTTATTTATTTTTATTTATTTATTTATTTGGCTAGTATGGCAAAATGCCTAAGCTTAAAAGATGCAAGGATTTATTTTTGTTTGTGACTTCAGTCCATGGTTGTTGGCCCTCATTGCCTTGAGCTTGTGGTAACACAGAACATCTGATTAGAAAGCTTTCTGCAAGGCATCTAGGAAATGAAAGCAGGGCGGTCCCAATATTCGCTTCAATGGCATACCCTCAGTGACCTCATTTCCTGCTAGTAGCTCCCACTTCCTGATTGTTGAACCACTTCCAGATAGTGCCACGGGCTATCAACCGAGCCTTTAGTACATAGCTTTTGATAGGCATTTAAGATCCAAATCACATTTCTTCGCTATGAAAACAAGCAAAGATAAAGGCTCTCTTGTGTTACTTTAAACTGAGTAAATACTGGTAGCTTGGAGATAAGTTTTTTAGTATAGAATCAGATGTCAGAAGGATGACAGTAGTGGCAGTTAGTGCTAAGTATTTTACAAATGGTTAACATTTCTGGTAATGCTTAATTTGGAGTTTTAGAAATAGGTTAAATTTAACTGCCTATTCAAGATAGAGTTGGCTTATTTTATTGTTACTGTTTTTATAATTATTGTGTCCTTTCTCTTTTTTTTTTCTTTTTATACTTTATTTACATTTCCAATGTTTCCCCCTTTCTAGGTCTCCGCTTTGGAGACCACCTATCCCTTCCCTCTCCTTTCATAAACTGCAGAACTACTCCAGATAATAGTCTATACAATCCTCTTACCTCACATGTTAGTAAGATGTGAAAGATAAACTGCCTATATTCATATGAAAGGGTCTAGGGTACTTTTAAAGCCAAATTATAGTCTTAAAGTATATGTAATTAAAAGAGCTAACTTAAATTTTAAGAAGAATCTACAAAGTTTTAGGCTTAATTGGTTCAAAATACACTTTCTGAAGTTAAAATAAATTATATTTTATAAATTGACTTTTAAAATTTTTGTCTACAAAAAATTCTCAATTACTTGAAGACAAATGAGCTTTGAAACCATAACTAGAGGTTTGCTTGATCAGTAGTTGCATAAATTAGAGGCGATGTCAGTTTTATATTAATATTTAATAATAACTTGATTAAATTTTGATTGAAAGCCTATTTGTTTACACATTATGTAAATTGATTTTGAAATAAAGTTTTTAGAATTAGATGATGTTTACATTATGTCAGTGCCAAAGTTTACATATGCCACATAAATTTTGGCACTTATGTGACAGCCCCTAAATAAGTTTTAGTTTAGATAAAAATAGCAGAATAGAATTAGTGGTTTTCAGAATTACACTTTAATCACTTTACCCTTTAGCTTCATTCTTTTCAAATTTAAAAACAAAAGAAGCCTTGCCCATTTACAGGAAATATCTGTGATGGCAGCGGGTTCTATCTAAGCCCTGAAGATTTCCATTCCTCCCTGCTCTCTAGCTCAAGCCTTGGTCCTATTTGCACTTGAGCCACAATATGTGAACCTCATCTTTAGTCTCCCCTACCTTGTACATCAGAAGGAGAGCTTAAAAAAAGCAAGAAGCAAACAAATACTGATGATGATGATGATGATGATGATGATGATGACAACAATAATAATAAGTAGCAAACCATCTAGGTACTTCACCAACTACTGCATGAGTATGTAAAAGAGGGTCAGTGTCATTTGTTCAAATGAAATGGCTATGGTCAACATTCAAACAAAGTTCACATGAAAACGGCAGTGTAGTGCCACTGTTTCAACTGGAATAACTGAAGCCCTCCAAGCAGGCAGTGGAAGTTTAGACAAGGATGAGCAGTAAAATGTGGCACTCATATTAATGAGAAACCAAGGTTGGGAGACAGTTTGATAGTGTTGTGTGTTTCACAAGGATAAATATACTTTTACCATATACAACACTCATGGGCATTTACCCAAATGTTTTGAAAATTTGTGCCCACACAAAAATCTTCACATGAGTGTTTATAGTAACACGTTTTATTATTTTGCTGAATTGGAAACAACAAAGATACCCCTCAAATGGGTAGACTAGGGAACATTGTAACCACACAATGGAATATTGTCCAGTGTTAAAACAAATGAACTATCAAGCCATAAAAAGACGTGGCGCATTCTGAAATGCATACTGCCAAGTGTAAAAAGACAATCTGAAAAGGTTACATACTTTATGATTCCAAGTATATGACATTCTGGAAAAGGGCAGATCTATAAAGACAGTAAAAAAGTTTAGTGGTTAACCTAGGGTTAAGATAGAGAGGTCAAATAGATGAAAATATGGTCCTTTGAAGAAAGAAATTATCCTGAATGTTATAGTGGTAAATATATAACATGAGTTTTTTAAAACAACTATAGCATTTAAGCATAGAAATCAATTGTGTGTAATTTTTATTTTAATTTTCTTATTACATTGTATGTGTTTGTTCATGTGTTCTTGCTCATGTGGGTGCCAGTGGTAATATCCATGTCAGAAGTCAGAAGTCAAAGACAACCTTGGGTGTTCTTCCTCAGTTCCTCAGGTGCAGTCCAAGACATGTTTTATTTTATTTTAGTCTTATTTTGAGACCATGCCTCACATTAGCTTGAAACTCAGTAAGTATGTATGAAAAAAAGAAAAAAGAAAAAAAGGACATGACTGCTCCTAGGTTTGGTGGAGAAGAGGGTTTATTGTACAAGGGAAAGCATAGCCAAAGACAGGAATAACTTGGAGAGTTCATAGTGCACAGGACCCTGGGCTGGGCCACGTGAGGAGTGGTGGGGAGAAAGAGGGGAGATCCAGGAGTGCAGGAGACAAAGTGTCCAGGAGGGTAAAGTCTAAAAAAGTAAAAGGGCCAAATAATAACATAGCTAGATTATATAGGGAAGCACCTCAGGAAAAGGCAAGACTAGCCCATTATCTGGGTTAGAGAAATATAGGGTAAGGCACAGGATATACCAGCCAGGAGGACCTGTAGAGGGTAAGGACTGAGAGATGCTGCAAGTGCCTGGCTGCCCACATCTGCTTTGATGTGTATTAGCCAGCTTTAATAAAATGGGACTCTGGAAATAAGTGTGGCGGACCCTCAGAAAAATGGACATAATACTACCTGAGGACCCAGCTATACCTCTCCTGGGCATATACCCAGAAGATGCTCCAACATGTAATAAAGACACATGCTCCACTATATTCATAGCAGCCATATTTATAATAGCCAGAAGCTGGAAACAACCCAGATGTCCCTCATCAGAGGAATGGATACAGAAAAGGTGATACATTTACACAATGGAGTACTACTCAGCTATTAAAAACAATGACTTTATGAAATTTGCAGGCAAACGGATGGAACTTGAAAATATCATCCTGAGCGAGGTAACTCAGTCACAAAAGAAGGAACATGGTATGTACTCACTGATAAGCGGATATTAGCCTGAAAGGTCAGAATGCCCAAGTTTCACTTAACAGTAACCACTGGACTGAGAGTGAGGTCCCAGATGGAGGAGTTGGAGAAAGGTCTGAAGGAGTTGAGGGAGTTCGCAGTCCAATGGAGGGAGCAACAGCGCCAATGGGCCTGACACCCCCCCCCCCCCGGTCGTCCTGAAGTTTGGACCACCAACCAAAGAATACACATCTATGGACCCATGGTTCGGACCACATATGAGGCAGAGGACGACCTCGATGGCCATCAGGGAGAGAGGAGAGGCCCTTGGGCCTGAGGGTGTTAGAGGCCCCAGTAAAGGGGAATGTCAAGGCGGGAATAGGGGGATGGGTGGGCGGGTGGGTGGGAGGTGGAATTCCCTCATAGAGGCAGGGATGGGGAGGGGATAGGGGGCTTCCAAAGAGGAGACCCAGAAAAGGGGAAACATTGGAAATGTAAATAAAGTATCAAAAAAAATGGGAAGTTTCTAGTCTTACTATAACTTGATATGCCATGTTTGGCTGATATCCATGGGAGTCCTGCCCCTTTCTGAGAAGAAATGGAGGAGGAGGAATGGATGGGAGGATAGGTAGAGGGAAGGTGGGGAGCTACTGGCTGGAGAACATGAAGAGGAAACTGTGCTCAGGATGTAAAAATAATAACAGTAATAAAAACTAAACAAACAAAACTAAAAACAAAACAAAACTTTTGTGTCAGATACCTCTTCAAGCCTTGCTGGTCACAGAGGCCACAAAAGCTCCAAAATGGTTCACGGTCTTTTCATTTCTCTGCATTGCACACCAGAATTAGTTGATTTGATGGTGTTGCTGAAGGCACAACAAATAAATCATGCTGGAACTGAGCTGGAAACTTCCTCCTTGCAGGTTAGTTTTCCCTAAAATTGAAAGGTACTGTCTAAGCTGCTGGGGATGAAAACTACTCAGCTGTCAGCCTTCTAGGAGAGATGTCCTGTTGTATGGAATTATACGTGGGCAAAAAATGTCTACTCACTCTAGATAGGAAACCATGACAAACCAAAGCTAGCATGCCATCAATATCCAACTTGGTGAAACAATGAGTTTTGCTGAGGTTGCTTACAGAAATATGGGTTAGAGGTTGGTTAGAACAGTAGGAATGACACCAAGACAGCTGTATCTCTATGTGGGTGAGAGTTTATGAACACTGGAAATCCAGAGGACATCACACAACTTGTAAAGAAGCTCAGTTGGTTTGGAATTGCCTCTTGCATTCAGCTCAGGTGGTCTGAGTCACTTCTAGGGAGCATGTCTTGTACCTGTTTCTTTTAGGCAACTCAGCTCATATTTGCTACTTCAAGTTAACTTGAATGCTCTGAATCTCTTCTATTCATCTCTGTTTGTATAAGACTATTTCTCAGCAGTCTTTACAGCCTGAAGAGGGATAACCATGGTGAGTCCAATCAGTTTCAGAGACTTGCTGAAGTTTGAGTTTACTTTCTAAATGTGATGGGTGTCCTTTTAGGATGAAATGCTTCACCTTCCCTTAGAACATCTTGTTTCATCTCCTTTCTAATATCATATATCATAATAAGCATCCTTCTATTATGGAGGGTGGTAATCTTGGAGTAAGCTCCTGTACATCATGCCAGATTTTGCAATAATAGCATGACTGTTATAGTAGTAACCAACTATATTCTACTTTAGTTTGATGCGTTTTTTACAGGAGGAAATTTCTTTTTCATGCTATAAATTCATTGTGAAACCCATGGCTTAAGATGAAGCTTGGCCCCATGTCAATTTAACTAAACAATTTAGGCTGTAGTGGAGACTTAGTACTGATGTTTACCTAAATTGAAATGATGCCAAACTACCTTCTTCTTTTTTTTTTTTTTTTGGTTTTTCGAGACAGGGTTTCTCTGTATAGCCCTGGCTGTCCTGGAACTCACTCTGTAGAAATCCGCCTGCCTCTGCCTCTGCCTCCCAAGTGCTGGGATTAAAGGTGTGCGCCACCACTGCCCGGCCAAACTACCTTCTAAATATTTATGTTTATGTCTTTAGCCAACGCTACTCCCAACCTTAATCAGAGAAGCTTTTATTTGCAATAAGTGCTCATAAAACCAGAAAATCATGGATGGCCAATGTGCTGAGAATTACTGATAACTGAGTGATCAACTCCAAATAGGAAAGGCATCTATACTACCACCTCCAAGTCCCAAGGAACATCACTGAAGAGGATGTGGAAAGAATGTAGGAGCCTAAAGACAATAAAATAGGACTGTGAAACTCTATCTTTTGGCTTTGACATACCACTGCAGTCATGATCTTTATTTTTACAATGCCTTCCAAGTTTGTTCTCTCTCTTGTCTCTTGCTTATGGATCAGATGTAAGGTCTCCGCTACTACCTAGAGTCATGTCTGCCTTCCTATTGCCCTCTTCCTGCCATCATGGTCATGGACTCACCCTCTCAAACTGTAAGATCCTGTAAGTTGCCTTGTTAATGGGAAAGTAAATCAAAAATTGAGGAGAGACACATGATACCCTACTCTTCTCTGATATTCTGTTGATTACTAATTCTGAAGAAGAAGTCAAAGTCATTGTCTTCAGTTGTGTACTCACTGATGAGCCTGATAATCTCTAGTTGACTGTTTCAAATGCATGGTCACACTTACATCTCCAAACTCAATGAGAAAAGGAGAGAGAGAGAGAGAGAGAGAGAGAGAGAGAGAGAGAGAGAGAGAGAGAGAGAAATGTAGAAGGGAGACTTTCAAGGAAGAAAGCATGAATAAGGGAAAGTGATTTGTTAGGAGAAGTTGACAAAATGGAAAGGAGATAAGAGAGCATTAGAAAATGAGAGTAATCAAAACACATTCTAAACATGTAACTCTACAAAAATATCTAATAAAAGAGATGTGAAAAAGTAAGCTAAATAACTTTGGATAGAAATAACTCTCACTATACTAAAATGAAATCTCAAATATGGAGCATTCCATAAAATGACCTGACCAGAACTCATCAAACTGTCATACTCATCAAAAGCAGGGAAAGGCTTAAACATTGTCACACCTAGGAATAGCCTTTGGAGATCTGAGAAAGTATGCTTCCCTTCATATAGTTCTAGAACAGAAAAAGAATGCTATAAATAATTAAGGAGAGAAACTGGAGAAGGAAATTTGCTAAGGGTAATGGCTCATCATTTTTAACAGAAATATATTCACATATTTTTAACAATAGGAGAAATTCTATCCAATGTATACAGAGACTACTGTTTTCTCAACTTAGGTGTATATTTAAAACTGTCCTATGAAATTCTATTTTGAAAAAAAATTCTTACAGAGATTGGCATACAGTAGTTTTATAGTCATTACTTGTTAGGAAAATTTCATGAATCATTCATTCAAAAACCATATTTCTTCAAACATACCAAATATCACAGCTTTAAATAATCCAAAGGAATATATTGGCTAATTTCTGTATAAGTGAAGAAAAGGACATTAAAAGAAGTTCATTGTCTTGTTGCTATGACATCACAGAGTTTTGGAAAATTATGTATCTTCATTAACTAAATGGCAATCAATTTAGTTAAGGAAGTGTGATAAATATATTCATGTGAATATATTCTTTAAATTACATGTAAATTTTGCAAAATTTTAGAAAATTGTGACTATAATATTGAATGAAATAAGTCATGCAGAAAGAATAGTACCACAAATACACAAAAACATGTACCCGAATGTAATATAGTGATAAGTCAATAACAGGGAGAGTATATGTCGGGTAACCATTAGTATATACTGTATACCTATGGGGAATTATCACAGTGGACTGCATTAATATATAAAGTTAATGTATACTAATAAAATAGGTAATTGAATAAAATATAAGCTACTTCTGTCAAGACATTGTAGGGAAACAGAACTGACATTATAAAAATATATTTCAAAATGATATTTATTACCTTGGCTTACTGGATACTGGATGGTGAAGCCAACATTGGCTGTCTGTATGCTAGACAGTCTAAGAACTTGGTATCAGTTATATTCACAGGGCTTGATGTCTTGTTTGTGAAGGGTTCATAAGAACACCTGATCTTCAGTCAGTTTTGGGTTCTGATAGTGCTAAGAACAGCAGAAAAATAATGTTTTAGATGCTATCAATAGTAAAAAGCAAGCAAGCAAGTAATACTGGTTTTACCTCTCAAACCTCTTCATGTCTCCCTATCCTCAGTCAGTAGGATAAACCCCATAAGGCTATTGGTTTATGCTTAGGGATAGAAGATATTCTAGCAGTAGTAGGATTCATAGGCAACTAACAACTTCTTAATGTAATTAACTTTTGCCTTCAGGACCGACTGGAGCCGGATCATTTATGTACCACTTCCACTTGATGATAGATCCTTGTCATATACGTGCAACCTTCTGTTCTGGTGGGTCAGATAACACTAGGTCAAGATAGGCAATTCAGGTTACATTGTAAGTTTGTGGCCTATTATCAAGCCAGCACTAAAGCTTAATACCAGACAAAGAACTGTCTCTCAAAAAGAGAATAGTTGCCTGCAGTTGTCATTAGCACCTCATAGAAGTTAAGCCATCAAAACTACATTATAACACAGGGCTGGAGAATTATTACTATTTGATGTAGAATAGTAAAACTGTAATAATGGCTTTGACAACTGAAAGAAAATTGCTTTTGGTGATCCTTATTAGATATCAAGAAAATCCATCATTTTATGATCAATAGCTGAATATGCAGTACCAGGAGATGTGTTATTTTGCTCAAATAAGAAAACCAAATCTGGCACAACAGCTGAAGGTAGAGCCACCACTTAAGTTTGAAATATTCAACTGTCCTGATCACGATATTCTCAATGATCAATCCATCTGCTGTAAAGTCCAAATTAAAGAGTAAAAGGGGGATGCTTTGATAGCCATCACCCTCATCTTTTTGGTTCAGTATTTTCCTAGTAAAGGCAGTTCAACAGCGTGCATTTCATCTTCCTAATCATATAGCCCTCATTCTACAAGTTAGTGAACCATTGACAAAAGTGTTTTATCTTCTGTGTCTATCTATTCCAAGAACAGTTTTCTGGGAATGGGGAAAGAGTCACAGGGTGAGGTCAAGGACTCACGGACAGATTATGAGTCAATCTTTGGCTAAAACTCAATGATCTCTTGTCCTTATAATCCTGCACGCATTACAGAGGAACCCTGGTACTTTTGGAGATATTTTGGGATGAATATTAATTCAGATACAGTATCTAGTCTAAAAAGATGTTCTTTTTTTCCCCAGTATGTAGTTTTCTCATAAAAATCATAAAATGTTTTGCTGAATAGAGTGATAAAGATTCATAGTAAATCTTCTTCAGTATTATAGCAAGACTCATCCTTAAGGGGACCTGGTTGTTCCTTTATTCAAGGAATTATATATTGCTTAATTGGCTTAGGAATGATTCTTTGTTTTTATGATTCAAGTAGGTTTTCATACATTTACTTTGGAATTATGGGGATTGAATAAGAACTTCCTTTCCATCTTACTCCTGAAAACAATGTGATTATTTAGCCCAATGCCAAAGGCCTATTCCTCTCAGTCAAATGAGTGTAAACATTTCTTTGCTTGTTTCATGCATGGCAAGGTTGCTATGTGTGCTCATCCTGCCTTTGATATGTGAGTGCTGCCATTTACCTCTGGATACACCAGGATTCAATAAGAGCCACTGAATTTTAATTGTCCAATTATGAGCTTCCAGTAGCTGATCAATAATTCAAGAGTGTGGGTGCTTCAGCAATCTCAATCTGACTTTTAGGACTCATAGCCAACCATTGCACTGAGCACAGGGATCCCAATGGAGGAGTTGGGGAAGGACTGAAGGAGCTGAAGGGGTTTGCAACCCCATAGGAATATCAACAAAAATCAACCAACCAACACCCCACCCCCCAGCTCCCAGGGGTAAACCACTAACCAAAGAGTACACATGGAGGGACCCATGGCTCCAGCAGCATATGTGGCAGAGGATTGCCTTATGTGGCATCAGTGGGAGGGGAGGCCCTTTGTCCTGTGGAGGCTTGATACCCCAGTGTAGGGAAATGCTAGGGAGGTGAGGCTGTGAGGGAGCACCCTCATAGAAGCAGTGGGGAGTGGGGAGTGGATAGAGAGTTTGCAGAGGGGAAACTGGGAAGGGGGAATAACAGTTGAAATGTAAATAAATAAAATATTCAATAAAAAATGAAAAAAAGAAATGTAAATAAATAAAATAACCAAAAATTAAAAAAAAAAAAGAAAAAAGAAAAAGAAAAAAGGAAAGAAGAAAAAGAAAAAGAAAAAGACCTAGGGGATTCTTGGAGAGCTGACCTTTCTCAGTTCATGTTGGAAGGCCAGGGAAGCTGCTTCTGCTGCTTCTGATGGCATCAAAGATAGAAGCAACAACAAAATTGGGGTAGATATTCTCACCTGCAAAAATCATGAGCTGTCAAGAAAGAAGCATTTCTTTCCCATTGGATTTCTTCATATCTGACATGCTTTTACAAGGTGATATACACTCTTGAGGAGTGTCCTTCTTCAGATTACCTCATAGAGCTGCCCAAAAGTGTGTGCCTGTCAGTTTATTCTAGACCTAGCCTAGCTGTCTGTCAAAGTTAACCTCATCACCCAAAAGGTGTTGCTCAGCTAAAGATGGCTATGTATTTTTGTTCCCCACTGATAACTATCCTATTTAATTTGAGTAAGATGAACAAATTAGAAAAAGATGTTGAGAGCTACAAGTGATTTAGTAAGAAACCTGTAATAAAATCAGCATGAAAACCTCAGAGATGTTTGAATTAAATGCAGCAACATACCATGGTTAAGAGAGCTTGTTGTTTCAGAAGACCTGAGTACAGGTGTTAGCACCCAGGTCAGGTAGTTTAGAGATAACTGTAACTGATCTTTCTGTCTCTGTTTCTGTCTGTGTCTCTGTGTCTCTGTGTTTCTGTGTCTCCCTCTCCCTCAACCCCGTCACACACATGCTTACACATGTGCACACACACTAAATAAATCTTTAAAAAATGCAACAGCATACTTTTAGATAATGATTTGATTTTAGTGGAAAAGCCAAGCACAGGAAAAATATACATTTTTTCACATTTCCACATTCTACTAAAATCTCAGACAACTGCTATTCAACTTAGACACTGTGGGGTTCATTGGAATAATTAAAAAAGTAAGTAAACAAAAGCTTTTTGTTTGTTTGTTTGTTTCTGTTAGAGGCCTATATTTAGAGAAGAGCTTTCCTTTACAAATTCATATGAGACTGACTGGAGAACAGAATTGCTTCCAAAAACAGGAGTGTCTTCTCTTGTAGTAACAGGGTTGAAATGGAAGCTTCCATTGTTTGTATATAAATATATGAGGGCCATTGTGGTTTTGGGGTTTTCTATTTCATTAAATTTTACCATGTGTTAATTTATTTATTTTCAGTCAGAATAATTTAGTCATTTAAATTGTCTGTACCCTGACTTTTATATCTAGGTAATGCATATATGCTATAGCTTTCAGATTAGTAGTGTTATGGGACTCCTGGATCTGTGAACAAGTGGTGTCTGTCTCATTCTTGTGCCTTCCCTTGAGGCTGTTTTATTTTTCTGTTGGCTTTGCTTGTCCAACTCCAATATAATGGTTTTGTTTTATTTTGTTCTAATTTATCTTGATAAAAACAAATTAATCTTGCTCTCTTCAAATTAATACAAAATCACTCATCAAATATTATTATGTAACTTAACCAATAAAAATGACTCAAGTAAAGTCATTACATACTGAACTAGTACTTTCAGCCTACAGTCCTATAGTCCTGCATTGTGCCGAGATGCAGATTTGGTTAAGAGTACTAGTGAGAATAGATCAATGGGAGAATGTGATTCATACTTTTCAGATTTCTTTGGCAAGGACACAAATAAAATCTATACTTATTTTGGGAGTAAACAATTCTTATTTTCTCTTCTTGATTAAATCAGAGAGAATTCTGTGAAAATTACAGTCTTGTTGCTTAGTGACAGATTTTTTTCAGTATTTATTCAGTTACAATGGATTTTCATTTTTCAGCATGTAGACAATAAAGATTTTACTCTCCTCTTTTTGTAGTTTCCTCATTAACACAAAAGATCTGTCAGTATTTTCTCCTGAAATCAGCTGATTTGTTTCTCCTTTTTATTCACTCTTGGGTTTCCCCTTTTATTCCAGTTAACTTTGCCTTTCCTCGTTCTAAAGTTAGCTCTCCTCAACTTGAATGTCTTCTTGCCAAAATCCTTTTGGCGATCGTCCAGTGTTTTCAGCACAGCTACATGTCAGCTCCCTTCAGACTATCGCTTTGTTTGTCTTTACATCCCTCTTCCTTCCTCTGCAGTAGTTTCTGTATTAGAAATTACAGCCTGATCTTTACTGAGGAGGGAGTCATATTCCCTATTTAGCAGAAATGAAATAGAGTGTTTCTCCCTTCCCTGAGACCAATACACTCAAGGTAGGATTTGAGAGCTCTGCCAATCACTTAAACTTGGGGAAAGCAAATGGAGCAGAAAGCTTGCTGGTTCCATTAAACTGTATTTGGTGCATACTCAGTCTATTGAGAAAAAGATGTTAAATTTTAATCAACTAGGCTTTTTATTATTTGAAAAAGCTTCAATCTGTCATGCTTAAAGATTATTTAATCCATTCCTAAACCACACAATTAAGTTTTCAGTAATAGTGGCCACAAACCATTCCCAGATTGTTTTGACAATGAGGTTCAAGAATATGGCCTGTGGTCAATCACTACCAGGTTCTAGTACTTTGTTTGATTTGTTCAACATTTTCATATACAATAATATACAAAAGTACAGCATACTTACATAAAATTCCAACAGGTAGAAAACCTGTTGTCGCTGCCTGTTGTTCATGACCTGTAAAAACTGATTACATATCCTTCCTTTTTTATTCTGGTAGCAAAGAACAGATTTCCATTGCTTGCTGTCTCTCACATTTGAAAAAGATTTGCTAAGACAGAAAATGCACAATTCTCAGTATTAAGAAACCTGGGTTCCGGTCAGTGGTGGCGCGCACCTTTAATCCCAGCACTTGGGAGGCAGAGGCAGGCAGATTTCTGAGTTCGAGGCCAGCCTGGTCTACAGAGTGAGTTCCAGGACAGCCTGGACTATATAGAGAAACCCTGTCTCAAAAAAAAAAAAAAAAAAAAAAAAGCCTGGGATTCATCAGGCTTATTTTTTAATTTAATTTAATTTTGCTATTAATAATGGCCATTTTTGTTATTTTTGATAGGTTAAAGAATTTGTTTGGAAAAAATTGACAACTGATAAATTGGGAAGCTTCAACTCAAATATTGCCTGTGGCACCACTGAGGCACTAAAGGGGTGAGGTTTTCACAGTATAAATACAGAAGCAAAGCAAAGAATCCGTGCTAACACTTACAGCTACATAACTACCTTATATTGCTCATCCTCATGAGAAGCCCTAGCTCTTTGAGAGGTTTGCTCTCTTCCCGTAGTTTTTTCTTGAGTGTCAGTTTACCTAAATGTAGACACTTAGAAAAATGGAACAGATCAAGCTTCACTTTTCATTGCAAATCAACCAAAGTCAAGTTCCCTCTACATCTACCTGATTCTTCAGGTCTGGTATCCATTTTAATTCACTTGAAAAGGTATAGCTAAACTTTGTTTCTTTCTTTTATTTTTAAATTGAAGAGAGATTCTTCTCTCATACAACGTATCACAACCGGTGTTTACCCAGGATACACTCCTCCTTGTTCCTCACTACCTCGCTCCTCCCTCAGGTCCACTCCCCCTCTGTTTCCAACTCAGGGGAAAAAAAAAAGCAGACCTCCATAGAAGACAAACAAGAAAAAACAAGATACAATAAAACAAGGTGAAAGTCCTCATACTGTGGCTGGACAAGGCAATCCAGCAGGAGGAAAAGAGTCTCAGGAGGAGGCAAATGAGTCAGAGATATGCCTGCTCCCATTGTTAGGAGTATTATTAAAAGCTCCAAGTTATCAGTCATATAAACAGAGGGCCGATTGCAGACCCAGGCAAGCCCCGCACTTAATCTTTCAGTCTCTGTGAGCCTGCAAGAAAAGCCCTGCCTAGTAGATTCTATTGGCCATGTTCTTCTGGTGTTCATCATGTTCTCTGACTCCTTCAGTCTTTCTTCCCTCTTTTGCCTGGGTTCCCCAATATCAAGAGGAGGGACCTGATGAAGACCTCTAATTTAGATTCTCTTTCTCTCTCTGCATAATGTCTGACCGTGATTCTCTGTACCAGCTTCCACCTGTTTCCAGAAAAAGTCTCTCTAATGACAACTGAACAAGGCTCTGATATATGTATATAGAAGACTATCACTGGAGATGTTTCTTTGCTCTTCGTGTTTTGTTTTACCCTAGGTCTCTAGGCTATCCAGCCTTTAGTTTCTGATCATCTGGGCAGTGCCCAGCATGGGATCCTTCTCAGTGCATGGGCCTTAAATTAGAACCAGTCATTGGCTGTCCACACATACAACACAAGTTCTGTTCCACCATTGGCTCACTACATCTTGCAGGCAGGACAGGTTGTAGGTGTGCGTGTGTGTGTGTGTGTGTGTGTGTGTGTGTGTGTGTGTGTGTGTGAGTGTGTGTATGGTGGGGGAGTGTTGTGTCTGGGTTGTTGTCAAGATTTATCTTTCGGTAGCCTGTTAAGTACCTTCTTGTGTCAAAGAGACTTGAGTGTAGGGGTGAAGGCTTGAAGCCCACACCAGCTCAACACTTCTATGTTTAATGAGTTGTTGTGGAAGTTGTCCTTGGCAATGGGGATCCACTGCCAGTTTTCAGAGAGTGACCTTCTGTCCTACAATCAGCCTGAGTTATTTGGGGATTTTCAGGAGAATTCCTTGGCCAGCGATTTAACTGAATGAAATCCAGTCGCCCTAGTGGAAGTTGTGCTTGGTTATAAGAGATAGGTAGTTAAGACTCCATAGTTCCTATTACTAGGAGTTCTTTCTAGGGTTCCCCTCATCAATATTAAGAAGATTCCACTGCACTACGTAGGTTTCCACACTGCCACACAACTGCCCCGAATATCAGCTGTCTCTCCCTATACTCTCTCCCTCCATCCTTCCTTGCCCAATAGATCTTTTCTGCTCCCATCTCCACCTGCCCCCAGTATACCCACAAAATCTTTCCAGAAAGATTTATTCTACTTAATCTTTCTGTGTCTATGGATAGTAGTTTGATTATCCATTACTTAACAGCTAATATCTACTTTTAAGTGAATACATACCATATTGTCTTCTGGGATCTAGGTTACCAAGTCAGGATGATTTTTCTAGTTCCGTCAATTTGTCCTGCAAATTTTATAATGACTTTTTAAAGAAGAAAACTGCCAAGTCATATTCCACCGCATAAGTGTGCATTTTCTTTCTCCATTCTTTGGTCGAGGAACATCTAGACTGTTTCTAGATATTAGGAATAAAGCCTCACTGAACAGTTGAGTAAGTGCCATTGTGGTGTAGTTTGAGCATATTCCATTGATTGATATATGCCTAAGATTGATATAGCTGGGTCTTCAGGTAGATCAATTCCCAATTTTCTGAGGAACTGCCATAATGCTTCTCACAGTAGATGTAACAGTTTGTACCCCCACCAACAATGAAGGAGTATTCTGCTTGCTCCACATCCTCACCAGGATGATCTGTCACTTGTATTATTGATCTTAGCCATTCTGACTGGTATAACATGGAATCTCAAAATACTTATGATTTTAATTTCCCTGGTGGCTAAGGATGTTGCACATTTTTAAAAGGTGTATCTCAACCATTTGAGATTTCTCTCTCTTTTTTCAATTTATTTTTTTATTTACACTCCAGATTTTATCCCCCACCCCCCCATCCACCCTCTGACTCCCATACTTCCCCCCCACCCTGTCTTCAGGTGGACGCCCCCAACCCCCACCCCACTTTACTTCTATACTCCCTGGGGCCTCTAGTCTCTTGAGGGTAGGTGCATCATCCCTGATTGAACTCAGACCCGGCAGTCCACTGTGGTATATGTGTTGGGGCCTCATATCAGCTGGTGTATGTTACCTGTTTGGTGGTCCAGTGTTTGAGAGATCACAGGGATCCAGGTTAGCCAAGAATGCTGGTCCTCCTACAGGGTCTCCCTCCTCCTCAGCTTCTTTCAGCCTTTCTCTAATTCAACCACAGAGATTAGAAGCTTCTGTCCATTAGTTGGGTGCAAATATCTGCATCTGACTCTTTCAGCTGCTTGTTGGATCTTTAAAGGGGCAGTCATGACAGGTCCCTTTTTGTGAGTGCTCCATAGCCTCAGTAATAGTGGCAGGCCTTGGGACCTCTACTTGAGCTGGATCCCCTGCCTCTATGAGGATATTCCCCTACCCACCCACCTACCCACTCTCATCTTCCCTCCTTGGCATTCCCCTATACTGGGGCCTCTAATACCCTCAGGCCCATCTCTCCCTGATGGCTAACACGGCCCTCCTCTGCCACATATGTGGCCAGCACCATGGGTCCCTCCATGTGTATTCTTTGGTTGGTGGTCAGGCATCTGGGGTCAGGCCAGTTGAGACTGTTGCTCCCTCCATGGGGTTGCAAACTCCCTCAGCTCCTTCAGTCCCTTCTCCAACTCCTCCATATGGGACCTCACGCTCAGCCCAACAGTTGCTGTGAAGTGAATCTTGGGTATTCTGAACTTTTGGGCTAATATCAATTTATGGTGCGGTTCAACTGGTGGTCTACATGTAGAAGAATGAGAATTGATCCATTCCTATCTCTCCAGTTTCTTTATGTAGGCTCTTAGTGATATGGACTTTCCTCTTAGGATCACTTGCTTTTGGTCTCATAACTTTAGTATGTTTTTTATTCATTTTCATTGAATTCTAGAAAGTCTTTAATTTCTTTCTTTATTTTTGTCTTGATGTATTTTCATTTAGTAGATTTGTTCAGTTTCCGTGAATTTGTTAGCTTTCTGTTGTTTCTGTTGTTTTTGATGCTTTAGTCCATGGTGGTCTGGTAAGATGCAGGAGGTTTTTTGTTTTTGTTTTTGTTTTTTTTTTTTTCAATTTTCTTCTATCTACTGACATTTGTTTTGTGTCTGAGTCTGAGTATGTCATCAATTTCAGAGAAAGTGCCATGGGGTACTAAGAATAGTTTTTATTCTGTTGTGTTTGGGTGGAATGTTCTATAAATATCTACTGGGTTCATTTGTTTTATAACATTATATAATTTATATATAATTTATATATATAAATCCATCATTTCTCTAGTTTTTGTCTGGATGACCTGTCCATTGGTGAGAGTCAGGTGCTGAAGTCTTCCACTATCAGTGTGTGAAGGAACATGTGTCATTTAAGCTATAGAAATGCTTCTTTTACAAACTGGAAGGTTCTTGTGCTAAGAATTGAAAATTCATCTTGATGAATTTTTCTGCTTTTGAATGTGTAGTGTCTCTTATATGTAGTAGAATGATGCTTTCTTTTTTTCTTCTCCATTTGGTTAATCCATGTCCTCTTATTAGTGAATTTAGGTCATTGATTTTAAGAGATATTAATGAACAATAATTGGTAATTCCTGTTATTTTGTTATTGTTACTGCTGCTGCTGCTGGCCATCTCTTCCTTCCTGCTCTTTCTCCGAACTGTGTGTGTGTGTGTGTGTGTGTGTGTGTGTGTGTGTGTGTGTGTGTGTGCGTGTGTGTGTCCCTTCTTTTGGTTTTGCTGATGTGAGATTATTTATTTCCTTTGTTTTCATGTGTTTAGTTAACCTTCTTGGTTTGGATTTTTCCTTCTAGAACACTCTGTAGGCTTGAATATGTAAATATTATTTAAGTTGGCTTTACCATGCATGGGATACTTTATTTTCTCCATTTACATTGATTGAAAATTTACTGAGTATATTAATTTGTGGCCTCTTAAGCATCTGCAGCAAATTAGTTTCATCTCTTCTGGCTTTTAAAGTCTCCATTGAGGAGACAGGTATAATTCTAATATCTAATAGGTCTACTTTTGTATGTTACATTTTATTTTTCCTTTGCAGCAGTTTTCAACCTTTTTTCTTTGTTTAATGTTTTGATCATTTAGTGATTAGGGGACTTTCTTTTCTGGTCCAATATATTTGTCATTCTATAAGCTTCTTGTACGTTTATAGGAATGTTCTTCGGTTTAGGAAATTTTTCTCTATAGTTTTATTGGAAATGTTTGCTTGCCTTTGAACTGTGATTCTTTTTATTCTTTAATCTTTTTTTTTTTAAAAAAAAACCTGGGAGTTATTATCCTCCTCCCAGTCCACCCTCTTACTGTTCCTCATCCCATACCTCCTCCCCTGTCTCCAAGAGGATGTCCTCACCCACCCACCTCCTGAGATTCTTAGCCTTCTTTTATTCGGATTATTCTTAGGTTTGGTCTTTTTATAGTGTCCCAGACTTCCTGGCTCTATTATGTCAAGAATTGTTTAGATTTAACATTTTTTTTTGAGCAATGCATCCATTTCTTCTATTGTATCTACAATGCATGAGATTCTCTTTTCCATTGCTTATATTGTTTCGTGAAGCTTGCCTCTGTAATTCCTTTTTGTGTTTCTAAATTTTTCATTTCCAGTATTTCATCAGTTTGTGCTTCCTTTACTTCTTCTATTTCTATTTTCAGGTTTTCAACTCTTTTATTTATTTCCTTCAACCATGAATTGTTTTTTCTTGTTTTTTTTTGGGGGGGGGATTTATTCATTTCTTATTCGTGGACCTCTATTATCTTCATATAGTTGGTTTTAGGGTGTTTTTCTTATAATTCAACTTTGTTGTACTATTCAGGACCTGCTGTGTTAGGATAGCTGGGCTCTGGTAGAGACATATTGCCCTGCTTATTGTTATTTGTGTTGTTACACCAGCATATAGACATCTGGATTTGTGGTGATTATAAACCTCTGTGCTGATTTCTGGGTTTGTCTTTTTGGGTGGAAGTTTTATTTCTTGGATTTTGTTTCTTTTCAGTGTTTTCATAAGAGTGTGTTGGCTGAATGTTGCCCATTTTACTTGCTTTTTGGCTGGTTTGTTGATGGGGATTGCTTGATGCTATTGGAGGCTGACAGAAGGAAGACCAGGGAGAGAGGATCTGGGGAATCCACAGGAGGTGTGAACAGAGGCATTAGAAGCTGCCTCTGATTTCTGTTACAGTTCTTGTGGAAACCCTGAGAGTTGGGTGTAGAGTAACAGAGTGGGGAATGTTGAGGGCAGCCTACTAGTCTTCTGACATGGGTGATCTTTGGTGAAGTAGGGGAAGTGTCTGCCAGAGTTGGGGGGAAACAGCCATGAGAAAATAAGTAAAGGATGATGGGTGGAAGGAATTGGGTCTGAGGGAGCAAGAGAATATGTGCATAGTGGTGAGGGAAGCTGCAGCTGGTGTTTTGTTGTAGTGTTAAGGATGACCCTGAAAATTGGGTTCAGAGTAACAGAGTGTAAAAGATCTATGAGCACCCTACTTGGTCTGGCAAGTGTGGCTTGTGGACAATTTTTGAAGAATTAAGGTGTAAAGTAATTTTAATTGAAAGGAAATCTATAAAATCAAACCAATAAGAATGATTACAGATTTATAATGATGATAGAAACAACTAAACATCTCATCAGGTGCTGCTTAGGACTCCGCCCCCTCTTTCTTTCTCCCCCAGTGTGTGTAGGATAGATAGACAGACAAACAGACAGATAGATAGTTGTAGGTGTGAGAGAGAGGTGGAGTAGATGGTGGAGGCGCTACCACATTCTGATTTATTTGTTTTTCATAAATAGTATAATTTTATTATTCTAAATAGAAGACCAGGTAGAAAAGCATATCTTCTTTAATGATCCCTTTATTAGTCTGACTTGAGTGGAAAATATCATTTAATTAAAAGCAAAATTCAGGAAATGTTAATGCAAGTAGAGGAGACGGAGGTAGGGAAAGAGGAAGATAGCAATGATATCAAAATAACAAAATAGGAAAAAAAAGTGACAAAAATAACAATCTCCTTATCCAGTCATTATGATTACAAAGAGAATGCCTCATATTGACATGGGGAATTTCATATAAAATTCTACAATAATTCAACTTCATAACTGAATTATACTCGGACCTCTTTCAAATATATCTGTAACTCTTTGGGGTCATGTCATCATATTTTTTATAGTAAACTGTTACTGTAGCTTCCCTCTGATTGTAATTAATCTAAAGTGTTAGCTTGAGATCTAAAATCATCTGAAAAAATCGGTCTATAATACCTATATACTATGTGGGGATGATCTTTATGAGGACAATTGGATTTGGAGGATGTATGCACTCTGAGTGTCACCATGCCTTAGAGATTCTGAAATATATACAGAAGAAGAAAATCAGCAGATCACAGGTATTCAGTTTTCTGCTTCCCACTTTGTATACAATGTGACTGGCTGCCTCAAGTTCTTGCTCTCATAGCTTTATTGTCATGATGAACTGGAACCTGGATCTGTGAGCCAAAATAAATGCCTTTTTCTTAAGTTGCTTTTGTTGGAGGGCATTTTATGATAACAACAGGAAAAGACACTTACTAACAATACACATACACACACACACACACACACACACACATATATACATATATATACATATACACATATATGTGTATATATATATATATATAATATTATGTACTTTTACTCATGTTTCTCTATATGCCCCTCCATAACTATGAGAGTTACCTTTCCAAATTAAAATGTTGAGTCCTTGAAAATATTCTTTGCATCAGCATTCAGATGACAGATAATGGTATATACCATTCTCCATAGATATATAATACCCAATACCTCTCTAAGCAGAAAGAGATGCCCATTATACTTATAGTACTTCATTCAAAATTTATTTAGAGTTCTTGATTCAATTAATAATTATTGTGGAAGGAAATATTTAAAACAAAAATGCTCAAATAAGTGAATAATTATTGCTGTTTGAATTCTCCCATAACCCTTTCCTACTAAAAAAATTCCATGCTTCCTTTTGAAAGATCATGGTAGGGAGGAATAATATTATATATATATATATATATATATATATATATATATATAAATGAATATTATATATTATGAATATATTATGTATATTATATAATGAATATATATATAATATATACACACATATATGTATGTATATATATGTATATGTGTGTATGTGTGTGTGTATATATATGTGTGTGTGTGTATATATATATATATATATGTGTGTGTGTGTGTGTGTGTGTGTGTGTGTGTGTGTGTATATAAAAAATGAAAAATATCCCAAATGTTCAAACTCAATGGGTTCTGCTTTGGTCGGGCTCATAACAGTAATGAGAACTTCTTCCCTCAACAAGTCACCATGATGAGTTTGTATATATGCAAACTAACTACAAGCTAACTCTGCTTGCAATACGGTGAAAGGAATAGGAATGTTGAATGTTCTGCTACCAATACTAAAGATAGAAACTTAGAAAATCAGTGACTAAGCATGAAGAAAAAATCTGAGAAAGACATTAGGGCAGAGGATGCCAAGCCACACACACAATCCTTTTTACTATAGAAGTTTTATAGAAAATGCAGCCAATGAGTTTTCCCTGGCATAGGAACTGCCAGAGAAATCATAAAAATAATTCCATTCAGTATGCCATTTTAAGTCTCTCACAATCATGTATTTATATTGAATAATGTGCTATCTTTGTCACATCCTTCCACATTTCTCTGATTATGAAATAAAAAAGCAACCAGTTTTCTTAATGTAACTGTTCCTACTCCTCTTCCAACAGTGATATGATATTAGTATAAACAATTATGTTATTTAGTGATAGCTGCTAGAGAGTGCCTAGGTGTAGAGTATTCCAAGAAAATTATGCTAACACATTTCCTAACACGTCTTGAGAAACTTGTTGCTCTCTGCCTAGAGCGAGCATCTCTTATGCTTGCAAAATATATTTCCTCAATTCCTTCAGGTTTTTCTGCAAATAAGGTTTCATCAGAATTTCTACATAAAAATAAATTGTACATTTATACTTTTCTTATCACTCCATGCATTCACGTTTCCCTTTGTTTGTTTGTTTGTTTGTTTGTTTGATTGATTGATTTTACTTTTTTGCCATCCTGTTCTGCCAAGAACTCATTTCCATGGGAGTAGAAAATTACTATTATTTTCAGCACAAAATTCTAATTTTGGAGCAACAATACATTATTGAGAAAATTATTGAGGTACTCTGAGATTACTGTTTACTATTGCCAAATAAAAATCCTAAGGGCTAGCACTATGATTTAGAGTTTATCCATTATATACATTTTTAAGAGAAACTCAGTTAAATACTAAAGCTTTGAATGTGTGAGTGCTGTGGAGAATGTGACATAAAGTATATGTATTCCATTTTCAATGTGATTTGATAGCCAACATGAAAAACAGTGCTGTGCTTTGAATGTGCAACGTCCCCGGAGGCTCATGTTCTTGAACACCCGTATTTTAGTTGTTTCAAAGGTTGTGGAACCTTAGGATAGGGAGCTTTTATTGAGGCAGTAGACCACTGTAGGCAAGTGTTGAGAGCTTATAGACTGACTCAACTTTGTGTTTGTTCACCATTTCCTGAATGTGAAGATTGTTGTCATGTCTTCTGCCTACTGCTATGTATTTCCCATTAAGATGGACTCCCCAGTCTAGATTGGTAAAGCAAAACAAGCCCTCTCTCCTTTAAGTTGCTTTTGTCAGAATATTTTTACCAAAGCAGCATTAAAGCAACTAGATACATGCGCATAAAAAATTAGGACTTTGAGTTTAAAGGTCAGCAGGGGGGGTCAATAAGTGTGCAGGACAGGCACTTAAGCCATTCAAACGTTAAGAAAAATATGATAACCTAAGGCTCAGGCAGTCTTGTGTAACCAATTTGTCTCTTTATTTTGGGCTTGTGGGGAACTGGTTTCTTCCATCTGCCATTGCCTCAGCCCACAGAAAAATTGTTCAATAGATTTTTGTTATAGAAATGAAATAGCATCAGACACGAAGTAACATCAGAAAAGATCCCTGGTGTTGGGAGTGCTATTAACTAGATGTTAGACATGTTATTTAGTCTGACTTTGCTAGGCGTTGGTATCTTTATGCATAAAATGAAAGTGCTGGACTTCATAATTAAGGTCTTTCAAGCTATAAAATATTCTATAATTTTAACTGCATGTATATGAGTGGAGGCATGCACATACTTTCATCTAATGGAAATAAAGATATACTTCTTTAAAATTTCCTTTGCAAATGTATTTTGGTTAATATAGCTGCCATCAATTTGGCTTATAAAATAGTGTTTTCAATGATCTTTTAGCATGATAGATTAACTTTTATGTTCCTAAAGCCATTTCCTCTGAATGCTGCTGAATTCACACTTCACTAATGGCAAGGATCCGATTAGAACTAATTTCACAGTGATTCCTTGACATTTTCAAATGTAGAAATGTGTGTGCTTTTACGAATAAAAGTCACACTATATCATAAATTGTAAAAGTTACCATTAAAGTTCAGTCAAATATTGAATAGTATTTATGAGAGCAAAAGTGCCTAAAATACTAAACTGTTGCAAAGAAGTTTCCTATAATCTCTGTTTTACACTTCTCTTTTTTCATGTCCTGCATTTCTCTACACTTGTGTCCATGAAACCTCTGTTCGAAGACTTTGGTCATTGTCATCAAATGCTTTTTCACTTTTTCAGCTTTGTTATTTGTTAAGACTTAAAATTAGAGAAGCTTATAGCGTCTAATAATATGGATCTATAGTTCTGCCCATCAAATAGAAGATAAGGCAGAATCTTGATGCAGTGTACAGGATCTCCAAAGGAAGCAATGGAAGTTCTAAGTGAGCTACCACTGAACAAACAAAAGAGAAGATCACTGTGTATAAAGGGTAGATGAAAACATTCACATGTCAATTTGTCTCGGTAATAACATGAAGTTTGTATTAGAATCTTACTCTGGAAACATTGTTCTGAAAGCAGTTGTTCATACAGGCTAACATTTGAGGAAGTAGACAAGAGGTCAGGTAGATTCTGAATAATGTGGATGGATACTACCCAATCACTTGAAGGTCCTAAGAGGATAGACAAAGAGCATCAGGAGAAAAATGCTATCCCAGAATTTTCTATAGTCTCAAGACAGCATCATTAGCTAGAATTGAGCCCCACTGGCTTGCTTTGTGAATTCTGACCTTACTAGTATTTGTAATTACATGGATGGGTGTTTGAAAAATATCTCCCTTCCATGTATGTGTATGAGAACTCAGATATAGAAGACAATTGGCCACACATGCTTGCTGAGTATCACTTTTGTCTGAAATTGAAACCTTAAGGGGTTTGGAGGGAAGCTCACTAAAACACAGGGTCTTTAGGGAAAGTCAAAACAATTCAACCTGAAGTTCTTGGAATTAAGTGCCTTTCTTCAGGAAACCCCTTAAAATGACCAAACTCACTAGACTTCTCATTATTGAAGCAAGAAGGAGCATTAAAGACCATAGAAAATACTGTCAGATAAGCTGAACTTCCTTGAAGAGTCACAGGTCTATGGAGACATCTGCAAAGCACCCTTCTCAACCTGAGAGGCTGTCTTCAGGTTGTGCAGTTTGCTCTCAGTTTCCAGCTTTTGTGAGTTTTCACCCACTAGAGTAGAGTTTAATGATGCAGCAATCTTTGTGCCATTTTTCTTCCTGTAAGTAGATAAAGACCCTGTGTTTTAGTGAGCTTTCTGCCAAAATGCAAGGGTTTTTTTTTTTTTTCCAGAGAAAATTGCTATTCACCAAGCATGTGTTGCCAATTAATTGCCTTCTATATCTGAGTTCTCACATACAAATAGGGAGGAGAAACACATTTCAAACACCCATTCATGTGATTATAAATACTAGTAAGGTCAGAATTCACAAAGCAAGCCAGTTGGGCTCAGATAGAGGATATCAGATATTCTGAAATTGAAATTATGATGGTTGTAAGAATTCATGTAGGGGCTGGGAACTGAATCCAGATTCTCTTCAAGAGCAAGAGTTTCTCTTCAATTAATCTGTATTTTGTAAGTCTAATAACACTCACTGGCTCACCAAATTTGGTGGTGACATTGGTGGTATCTTATTTTCATTTGTTGTTGACTCTTTATCTGCAGTCAGTAGACATTTGTTCGTGTCTCCCCAGGAATAGTGCCACCCAACAGTCTCCCTATTAATGGTCTGGTTGTCTTAGCCTGTTTGGAATGAGAATCGCAATGAAGACTGAGAGACAGACAAAAGATAGACTTTCTGGCCATGAAAATCAGTATATGTATACATGTACAGAACATTTTGCATATATGTTTATGTAAAGTGCCTAGAGATTAACAATCTTTATTCTGGGTTTAGATGTCAAATGCACTTGTTTCTAAATAAAATGCAAGGTAACCTATGTGGTTAGTGGTCTCATTAACTGCTGCTCAGATTTCAGGTATGAATCAAAGGCCAAGAGTGTAGTGGACAAAGAAGAATATTATTTATGTTACAAGGCTTCTGAAAGTGCATAAGACAAAAAATTGCTTCTGCTCTTTTGATGATATATTTTTGAAAGATACTAAAATTTCAAATGCATGTGTATCCCAAGGCACTTTGCTCACCAACATAGGATATGCAGCCAGAAAGCTAATAGGCAGAAAGTGCTTTCTTGTCACAGGTAATTTATACACCAACTTCACCAAAAGTACACAGAAAACTGACTCTAAAAAGAAAATAGGAAATAAATAGAAATGAATTCAGAACTGATGATTGCCAATTTTAATCCCCAACTATAAATTGAGGATTGTTCAAATTTCTTTTAGAATATAGGCTATGTCTATTAATTACTTTTCACTATTGTAGGTAGAATTTGTTCTTTTCCAGATGGTTTTCATAGATCTTTTACAGTGAATTCTAGAGTTAATTTTCAAATATTGATATGTGTCCCATGAATATAAATGAAAAATAACTGCTGGGATTTAGTACAAAGAAGACTCAGGCTTTTTAGAAGCTTAGTAAAATTTTATAAAATAGCTTTCAATTAGTATAAAACATCACAAAAAAATCAATGTTTTCATATGTTGAATTTAAAAGACCAGAGAGTAAGTTAAGTCGCTTTGGTGGGTTAACTCATTTTTTGAATATATAAATGTTTTATCTTTTCATCTTCATGCATTTATTAAACCTTTTATCAAATCACTGTAATGTAATTTCATGGTGTATTGATACCAAATATATTCAGAGCCCTTTATGCCAAGAATTATAAACTGTAAAATGGAAAATGTTATTCCAACATGTGCAAATGTTTCGTACATAGTTAATACTAGACAAGATTCAGGCGTGTATACTGAAGGAAGCTGAATTCCTAGGGCAATTAATGTTGGGAATTAGTAAGTAATAATATGAAATTCTGTTTATAAAACATTGGGATGGCTAACTTTATATGTGAACACAATCAGATCATATGTCAAGCAATTATTTGGTCAACATTTGATTTAGATGTTTCTTTAAGGTTTTTTTCTGACTAAATGAATAACTAGACAAAATATAGTAACTCTAGGGTGGGGTGACTTTATGCAATCACTTGAATCTCTGATTTGAATTCAGGACTTTTAAAATTTTTAAAAATTGGTCTTAAAGTTAAACTTTTGTTGGAAATTATTAATAAGAATCTAGTGATAGCATTGATCTAATTTGATTTTAAATAATATGTTATATCACATTGCTAAGGTTATTAAGTTGGTGCCATCCACACTAAAAAAAGAATAAGACATTAAGCAAGAAATTATTTTACAGCATTTATAAACAAGAAAATATGTCAAGAAAATAAACTATTTTTGTTAGGATGATTTTTGTGGCAATCCAATAATTTGAAGATGTCTACAATTTCTGCCAAGTTATGGTATCATCAAAACAAAGTGAGCATAAAGTCAGCCACTCACGTTTATTCAGAAATTTATAGAAATTATGCACAGTTTGACTCTGTTGCTGAGCTGGGCGTGTTAAATGACATTCTACTACATGTAACAATTAGATTAGATTAGCAGACAGTTACGAAAATATAATTAGTGCACGGTCTGGAAACAAATCCAAGGGAAGCATGTGAAAATGTATGCATTGACTGTTACAGGCTGACATGTATTTTACAGCAGCTATTTATAGAGGAATTTTAATTCAGCAACATGGCTGCTCTGGCAAGGAATCATATCCAAAGACAGAGGCCTGTGTGATCCTTGGTGGAATACAGAAAAGTCACACACCTTTAATATCCCTAGCTAGAACATAAACCCTTAATCCTAAACAATGTAGGTAAAATGAGTTTGTAGAACAAAGTAGCCATGTTTGAGAGTGATGTCTAACTGAGGGGCAGACAAAGTGATGAATCAGAGAAATATTGAACAGAATGAGTCAGAGTTGGGATACACCAACTCTCATGAGAACAGCCTGGTAAAGAGAGGTAACTTAAGACAGCAATACAAAGATGGGTAGATAGATAGATAGATAGATAGATAGATAGATAGATAGATAGATAGATAGATAGACAGACAGGAGTTTTACCAGAACAGTTTTATATAAACAGATTACAGGTTAAAACAGAGAATGAGAAGGAACCAAAAGATCAGAACAGATTGCGAGTGTTAGTTTGAGGCCAAGCAGAGCAATTTAGTCAGATGCCAAGAGAAGCTTGTCTGAATCAATTAACTTGGAGAGGAGTTTGGGCAGCCAGCCAGAATTCAGGAAGATCTAGAAGGAGTGTGTTTATGTAGCAGTAAGCCCCTGAGACAACAATAACTTCTGGTGAATAAAAGCGTATTTACAGCTATTTGCTTGTTTTATACTACTTGAGAATATATGGGTATTTATCCCTTTGAAAATTATCACTCAGATCAAACAAAAAAGAATTTATTTGTTTTCTGGAGAGTACCCCACCTCCTACCTCTCAAGGTTGCCTGTTTCCATTCTTTCTGCTGGCCCTCAGGGCTTCAGTCCTTTTTCCCCACCCAATACCAGATCATGTTCCCCTGCCCTCCCATTCCCTTTCCCTCCCAGGTCCCTCCCTCCCTCCTTCTGTGTGGTTGCTTTCTTCTCCCTCCCAAGTGGGACTGAGGCATCCTCACTTGGGCCCTTCAGCTTTTTGACTTTTTTGAGTTCTGTAGACTGTATCTTGGGTATTCTATACTTTTTTTTTTTTTTTGGCTAATATCTACTAATTAGTGAGTACATACCATGCATGTCCTTTTGGGTCTGAGTTACCTCACTCAGAATGATATTTTCTAGTTCCATCCATTTGCCTGCAAAACTCAGGATGTTCTCATTCTTAATAGCTGAGTAGTATTTCATTGTGTAAAAGAACCACACTTTCTGTATCCATTCTTCTGTTGTGGGACATCTGGGAGGTGAGAGACTCTCAGGACTCAAAGGGAGGGACCTTAGATGAAAGGCCCTAACTTAGGGAGAGGGAACTTGTAGAGCCCACCTCCAGCAGAAAGATAGGGCATCAAGTGAGGGATGGCGTTGCCATCCCACAGTCAAAACTCTGACCCATAATGGTTCCTGTCTGAAAGAACTACAGGGATGTAAATGGAGAGGATCCCGAGGAAAAGAAGGTCCAGTGACAGGTCCAAAGTTGGATTCAGTTCAAGGGGAGGCCCCAAGGCCTGACACTTATTACTGAGGCTATGCAGTGCTCACAAAAAGGGACCTATCACAACTGCCCCTTTAAAGACCCAAGAAGTAGCTGAAAGAGTCAGATGCAGATATTTGCATCCAATCAATGGACAGAAGCTGCTGACCCTGTGGTTGAATTATGGGGAAGCTAGAAGAAGCTGAGGAGGAGAGCAACTCTGTAGGAGGACCAGCAGTCTCAATTAACCTGGACCCCTGAGATCTCTCAGACACTAGACCACCAACCAGGCAGCATAAACCAGTTGATATGAGGCCACCAAAATATATACAGCAGAGGACTGCCAGATCTAGGTTTAGTTAGAGAAGGTGCATCTCTCAAGAGACTGGAGGCCCCAGAGAGTTTAGAGATCTGGTGGGCTGGGGGTTAAGGGGTGGGGACATCCTCTTGGAGACAGGGCAGCATGGAGGAGGTATGGGATGTGGAACAGTCAGAGGGTAGATGGGGAGGGGAATAAAATTTGGAGTTTAAAATAAATAAATAAATAAATAAATAAATAAATAAATAAATAAATAAGAAAAGAAAGAAATTATTAAAAAATTGTTTTCAAAATTTAAGGGAAAATTAAACATCAGGGCAAAATGAATAATATTATAAGTAAAAAGAGGCACTAACTACAAATGAACCACTAACCACATATGAACATGGGATTTATTTCCTGTCATGATTTAAGTTAGTCCAATTGTAAATATTATCTCATATAATCCAAAGGTCATCTCTTTGATACATTTTCCTAATTGATATCTCAAAATAAAGATTTAAAGAGGCCAAGGTCAAACAGCAATTAAATGAGTGAGAACAAACCACAGCCACTGTCTTTTAGACTTCAAACCTACGGTGTTATCCACCATCATATTACATCACAACTTTGAAATAATCATTTTCTTTGAATCCTCTTTCATGCCTATGAATGGATCAGTTAAAGTGTGTCAAGAGATTGCCAGGCATGACATTCAAACCTATTATATTTAGAAACTAATTTTCTATGTGAATCGAGACTTACTCATAAATGTCAACCAAAATAAAGTATAAAAATTATTGAATGTGGAGATTGAGCTAGTATGAGTAATCCATAATGACAATTTTAAAATTTATAGAAACACTGTCATTGTTGCTATTTAAGTGCTCTCTGTTAAGTGATATTCTTAAATATAAACTTATAAATTATGATTGCACTAAAGTTAACACCTTCATATCATCTTTTAAGTCAATTCAAGATTTCCTTGAAGAATGACAGTTTATACAAAGTAAATATTTAATTAGAACAACTTTTGTTTTATGTTATTTTCATGGTAAATAATAGATATCTAGAAGCCATGTGAAATCCAAGTCTTCAGACACAGTCCTAGATTCTTGTTAATGATTAATGGTCTCAACAAAAAGAATGTTATTTCAGCACATTAATACATTTAAATAATTGCACTTCTAAAACTAAAAAAATAAAACCTGTGTCTTATTGTGAGAAAGTGAATGATTTATTTTACAGGATGAAGTCTTGCATCTTTTGTTATGTGCTAATGTAAAGTATCAGAAACCATTGTTTTGTTTTTATAAATTCAGTGTTCTATTGGGTTTGATGTTTTGTAGAAATCATGGAAAGACCCAACTTTTAAACATATTACTTACTCAGTAGGTTTTGTTTAAGACTTACTTACATTCATATCACGATACAAGTATCATTCTCTTAATACAGATCCAATCATCTGTATTTCAAATACACCTCATGTTCTTTAGTTCAGTCTTTTATAGTATGAACATGTGATTCTTATTCTTTTTCTTTGCCTTGAAGGAAATTATTTTCTTGTCATGTATTTTCATAAGTCAGAAAAATAAAACATATAAATTCTCAAAATCTGCCATTTTCTCGGCAGTATTTTATCAAAAAAAAGTATTTGAGAGGATATATAAAATTCAAATAATAACAACAGAAGAACTAGTATGAATAATTTCTTATGTTCCTACTCCTGCATGGCCAATTTTCCTTTTTAACTAACTCAGAATTATCTGTGACCAGAATATGCAGAGCATCAATTTTCAATGGCTTGTAAACTTAGATATACATGTTGTGGAATTAATATTTTCATGTGCAGCAAATCAGAACAAACATGTCAGATCTTGACATTGCCATAGTTACATGCCCTTCACATCCAAGACTGAGAAATTTGCAGTTTGTGAAAAAAACAAAACAAAGCAAAACAAAACAAAAGGAACGTGTTAATATATGACAGAAGCTGACAAGCACTAGCTTTGGCTACCATTTTTGATTCTAAACAAGCTGTCTGTGTGAAAAAAATGTCTTGAAAGTTATAAATTATCCAACTCAAACATGCATGTTAGTGCTATAGTCTAATGTAAGAATACATTTTTGTCTAATAATTTAGCCAGTGGATAATAATTACTGAGATCGAGTATTTATTAATAAGTTATTAAGGCATCTGCTATGAGTAAGAAAAAGTTTGCTGCCAAATAGACTTATTGGCTGACTGAGTTTTAACAAGGGTCTTAGATCTTTACATTGACTTTGTTCATATGCAATGTGAGGGTTGTTAAGCTTCACCTCACATAAGTGTATCATTTTAAGTAACTAAGTATTGGTAGTGCCATAAGAAAGATGGTAAGTAGTAAACATCTACCCTAAGCCCTCAGTTCACCACTGTTGTCTCTCAAAGTTTCTGAAAGCTGAGTACTCAGTACCTAATGAGGCTTTGGCTACCTGAGCTGAGCTGTGCCTCCTTGGAACTGAAGATACCTCTGACTATAAATATGCATTTTCTTTTT
>CM052705.1:55297209-55349286 GCA_028551405.1 Uromys caudimaculatus
TTTTTTTTTTTTTTTTTTTTTTTTTTTTTTTTTTTTTTTGAGACAGAGTTTCTCTGTATAGCTCTGGCTATCTTGGAACTCACTCTGTAGACCAGGCTGGCCTCAAACTCAGAAATCTGCCTGTCTCTGCCTCCCAAGTGCAGGGATTAAAGGCGTGTGCCACCACTGCCCAGCTGTAACATACATCTTTTTAGTGTGGCAAAATAATTTCAAATCTATAGGATTCAATCATACTTTTACTTTTCATAAACATATTATCAAATAGTATATGTAATAATTTTTATAATTTGAAGTATGTGACTAGAAACAATTATTTTCGATAATAAGTTAAACCATTGGTCACCAATGAATTGATGAAAGATATTTGTGCATGGTGAACCCATTTAATTCAAAAATTATAATTTGTTGTCCATAGTTTATAAGTCATACTTTAATAAATTCTGGAACTTTTAATAAAATCAATCAATAATTCAATTAAACTTCATACTAAGTTTTTAAATTAGAATTTCTTCCCACGTAGTCTACTATAGAATTGCTTGACTCTTAGTTAAATATAGTATTATAACATTTTCCCCTCCTCCAGTACTTTAGTATCGTTTTAGTTATACATACTTCCTTTAAAAATTGATCATTGAATCTAAAATTTTATTTAAAAATTATCCTTATAACATGGAGCATAATTCATCAGGACAAAAATATAAAATCATGTTAAGGAAGAATTGCTTTCTTCATAATGTCACATCTTGGGCTTCAATTTCTTTTCACCAACATTATTATTCCTATCTTTAAGAGAGAAGTTAGAAATGAAATAATAGTTGAATGGTGTGAATTTGTGTTTGACTTTTGTTTTGAAAATGTTACTTTGAAGACTTATTCTGTGAATAGAACTTCAAAATTCTGTTTTCTTATCTTTCATATTTTTTGGTAAGCCTCATAGCATTTTTGCTGCTGACTTTAAAAAAACACTTTTATATTTCCCACTCCTTATTAAATATTCAATTTTATTTCTTTTGTTCATATTCTTCCTTAAAGATTAAATCAAGTACTTTGTGTGCCTTTCATGGTTCAATGAAGTAGTGGCTATGAAATGTGTATTTTTATTGTTCCTCATTTCTGTATCTATGGAAAAATAATTAGTGTATGAGATGACAGAGGAATAGAGAGAGGGAAAGAAACAAATGATAGACAGACAGACAGATAGATCTTGGTCACTAAAAGCTGCAATTTCAATTAAAAATTATTACAGAACATCATTTTTCAGTTAGCAATAATCATGCCTTAGATAACCCTCATTGACAATGATACTGTCACTGCACAAAGCTCAGAACATTATTTTTTATTCTTTGTCTTTTTTTCCTAGAAAAAAACCCTTATATTCTCTTTTAAATAATCAAAATATTTGGTTTTCGAAACATTAGAAACATTATATTTTAAAGGACTATAAGGATTTTTAATAGTTTAATTTTTTACAATAATGAAGATTTTGGTTATAATTAATAAATAGAACTGTATTCTATTTGTTATCTGATGAAATAGGACTATGTTCTCCCAATAGGTTAAAGATATTACTTATATATCATCATAAAATTAAGAAACATGTAATTCATGCAGGAATACCCAGGAGACTAAGAAAAATGAAGTCATTGTGAAGGGGGATTCAGTCTCCTACACACTACTTCATTCTCCTGATAAGAGATGGAAATTCTGAGAATGCAGTGGTAAGAGCACTGTGACTTTGAAATGGCTGCAGGATCTCCTTCTCTGAATTCTTCAATAAAGCTTTGGTATGCTTCTTAATTCCAAGCCATAGACATGTTTATTTCTGTTTTTTTTTTTTTTTTCTCATAGTATCACAACATTTGTTGATTCCAGGATTCATCTTCCCCAGTGGAAGATATAGACTCCTACAGTTAGGACTGTGTCTAGGGGATTGGGACTTTTATAAAGTCTCATAAACTTGCTAAATATTTTTCTTGAGTTGAGGGGGTCGAACAACTCATATTATTATTCACCAATTATCAGACACAGCATAGAACGTACTACTATTCATAGAACTTTGTCCACTGCCTCTATACAGTTTGGCTGAATTTCATAACATGTTCTTTTGCATTGTGGATAGAAAAACTAAACCACCAACACATTAACTCTATTTAGATTTTTAAGAAAACACCACATTAGTATACTCAAATTTGTGTTGTAGGAGAGATTAAAGAAAGTGCTCTGTTTTATACTTGAAATTCATTAAATCTATTTAATGCATCTGTTCTCTACACTAAGGCAGAAATTAGTACATAGAGTTTTAAATTATGCTCATCCCCTCAAAATGCTTTAAAACATCCTTAGAGATGGTTACTAAGTACAAGCAAGTATTTTTATTATAATAAATAATTTGAGAAATAGCTGTTATAAATCATCTGAAAACGTTTCTCCTGGAAAAACCTTGAAATATACATCATTTTTTCTTATGCTTTCAGTTCTTTATTTTTATTTCTATTATTAATCAGCTCTATTTCCAGAGTTCAAACTGTACCCTAACCCTGTCCTGCGGTTTAGCAGAGGACTATGTTTGGCACTTAGCCATTTTTACAGGGTTAAATGCAAACATGTTTATGGGATGATGGAGGATATGTTATATGATTGAAGTTCCAAAGGGACAGTTGCAGCATTAAACAGTGGAAAGAATATTCAAATTGGTGTCGGAACTGATTCTGGACTCACTTATGGGCTGACTTGTCTTGGGAAGTCATCTGCTCTCTGTGCAGATATTTCTGCCCCTGTATCAAAGCATGCTAAAACTCAACTCTCAATGTCACTTCAGAGTGGCATGGCAAAAATCATAGTTCAAGTTAAATTTTCAATATATTTAGTGAATAAATATATGAGAAACATGTAAAGATTTTGTCTTTCTAGTGTTTCAAGTTTTAATGTTCACATAACTAGTATTTAGATAGACACTTTAAAATTTAATTTCTCATTAAATGATATTATGAGTTTCATTTTTAAAGGATCACTGCATTTATTTGACAGAATGACTTTGATTTTATGGTTTTACTTGGTGAGAAAAAAATAGTGTGTGGCATATATATATATATATATATATATATATATATATATAACCAGTTTTTAGAACATAAAGAAAAGCATACAGCTTTATGGGATCTCTAAAGTTTTAGAGCTTCTCTGTTTCATCCAAGGAAAAAACAACCTTAGCCAGTATGTTTTTTTCCTCATCAATCTCAAGCAGTTCGGGAACTTCATAACTGTGAAAATCTACCTTGAAGCCATATGTAAGATCTAGCATGGAAGTGACCTCTGAGTCTTATTTCTCTAGATCCTGAAGAAGAAATATACTTGAGAAGCAGTGCATTTAAGTCCTTGGGGATTGGGGTGAGTGTGTGATCCAAGACATTGTTAGTTACTGCATGATGAGGTGACTTACTTGTGGACAGGGAGGACAACTGTGCTGAGAGTAGATGATGTGGCCGGAGGCTCTGTGCTGTAATGGTAAGACACACAGAAGATTAATGGGAAACTGGCCTGGGCAGAGTGCTGAAGTGTTAAAGAGGGAATTCAAAGAATTCCCTGGGTCCATCTGGGTTGACCTTCAGGTTGATACTAGGCCGAGTGTGTTACCTGCTTATACTCTCCCCATCCTTGAGGAGATATTTTTTTTGTTCCGTTTTAAATCAACTTTTCAACATCAAGTATTAACAGAAGCATCTAGCCTAGGGTTTAAAAATGTATTCAACACAGAAAGTCCTGAAAATATTTAATGCTTCAAATAATTTTCCCGAGCCTCTGAGAACTCTTGCACTAAAAATGTCTTTCTGCTGAAGTAGTTTCTAAAATATTAGTTTCCACTTTCCCTTCTTGCTCCCAGGACAACGATTTCCCTGAACCAAAACAGCTCCTTTATTTTCTTTCTTCTTTTTCTTTTTTTTCTTTTTTCTTTTCTTCATCATTCTGAAATAACCCATCCTGAAGACATAAACAACCTGCCTTAATGGCTAGCCAAGGCTGTCCTGTCATGTATCTCCTTCCTCACACTTCCTACCCTAAGGAGCAGTAAACACAAATCTGCACCCACAGAACCAAGAAGAGACTTGCTGCAGTTAACACTGGGTAGGAATAAAAACAATGGCTCAATTCAACAATACTAAATGTGCTAGGAAGACAGTCTCCAAGAGAAAGGATAAATAACCTACATAATGAAAAATTAGTTAACAGTGTTATGTAAATATTGAAGCAGCATCAATGAGGAGGTAAGCAGAAGTATTTTAAGACACTATATTATACAATGCACTGTGCACTGTTTCCTGGTGATAAGGTTTTTAAAGCATCTTTATAAGCTCCTCTTCTCTGTTGTGACAGGATTATTTTTACACCTTTGGAAAGCAACTGAAAAAGGAAGCTTGGAAAAAATCCTGCCTAACAAAGCAGCCATACTCAAATAGCTTAAACTGTAAGAAAGAACTGATTCAGGATACAAGAATAGATTTAATATCTAAGATTAAGCATATCCCTATCAGTGTAGGGAAACACAAAAATGGTAAAGAATAAATTTGGAGGTTAAAATTCTACTGAATTTTAAGTAGTCACTGGAGCAAGTACTTCATATAACATCCAGGAACAATCATGTATATAATGGATAAAGTTGAGGGGCTGAATAATGTAGTATGTAAATTATCTAAAGGAAAACATTCTAAGTTCAAGGAAATAGTCCTACTACTGGCATTAGCAGCTTGAACTTATCCATTATACTTTTGAGGAACCGTTGTCTATAAATTTTCTCCTAATGTCTTCCCTGAAAAATCCATGTTCTAGGACAATAGATTTAATGTGATGTAATTAACTATATTTTAAGTACTTTTTCAAGAAGTGATATTTTTGACTGATAAATGGCTGATAATCACTGATAGTCACAAATTTTAAACTCATGCTTGGCATCCTTTTAAAGCGACGTCAATGTCTATCACTGTGAATTCAACCTTTAGAGAAAAGAAAACCCTAAATTATAGGAAAAAATAGAAAAATAGAAATATCTTGTTCTAAACACATGCTTGGCATACTTTTAAAGTGATATTAATGATTATTAATGTCACTGTTAATGTAGGATTTTTGTTTTAAAACGAAAACCATAAGTTATGGGAAAAAGAAAATAGAAAGATAGAAATATCTTTGATAATCAACAGCTAGTAATTAAGTATAATTAATCAAACACTCTTTACAGCCAAGTGCTGATTGTCTAATTCTCTTTATACCATTTGTATACTCTTTACAAATAACGTAGATTCCTCCTTCTGCATGTTCTTCGTTTTATAATCAGTTGCTGTATTCTTAACAGAAGCAAACGATGTTTTATTTTACTATTCATTTATTTGGTCAAAAAACCACCAGAGCAATATGTATAGGGTGATATCTGAAAACTGCTTTGACATCAGTCATAGAGATGCAGAGTTTGGAGTTTGCCCAGCTGGTTTCCTGTCTTGCTTTGGGAATTGCAGTTAAGTTATTGGATGAATCTCAGAAGAGACTTTGAACTTTTGACGTTTAAAATTATTTAATTAATTTTTATTGGTTATTTTATTTATTTACATTTCAAATGTTATCCCCCTTCCAAGTTTCCCTTCCACAAAAGCCCTATCCACTACCCCCTCCTCCTGCTTCTATGACGGTGCTTCCCCACCCATCCACCCACCCACTCCCACCTCAGCATTCGCCTATGCTGGGTCATCCAGCCTCCACTGGACCAAGAGTCTCCCCTCCCATTGATGTCAGATAAGGCAATCCTCTGCTATATATGCAGCTGGAGCCATAGGATTTTAACACTGCTGAGACTGCTATAGACTATGGGGACTAAATGTATTTTGAATTATGCTATGTTATGGCCCCCATAGACTCATATGTTTGGATAAGCCTATGGGGGACAGGGAGTGGAATGTGGTAGTTTCTATATGCTTGGCCCAGGGAATAGCATAATTAGAAAGTGTAACCCTGTTAGAATAGGTGTGTCACTGCGAGTGTGGTCTTTAAGACTCTCATTCTAGCTGCCTGGAAGTTAGTATTCTGCTAGCAGCCTTCAGTTTAAGATGTAGAACTCACAGCTTCTCCTGCACCATGCTTGCCTAGATGTTGCCATGTTCCTGCCTTGATGATAATGGACCGAACCTTTGAACCTGTAAGCCAGACCCAACTAAATGTTGTCCTAGTAAAAAAAAATTCTTAGAGGCCCAAATGGACTGAATGATGACCATGATAAACAATGGCTTCAGGTTGAAATTACTATAAAAGCCAGAGCAGGTGAAAAAATTAATAAAAAGATAGCTACCATCTTCATCTCGTCAAATTGGGACACATGAACATAGACTGTATTCAACAGTGGAAATTGGGTCTGTAGAAATTAATTAAACCTCTAGAGACCACACAGAGCAAAGTCAATGTAAATTTCTTACAAGAAGAACAAATCGATCATAGTAGAAAAAATTTGTTTCACATGTTTATGAGTTCAGGCCCAAGAGCTATTGAATTTGATTCAAATTATGAATGGGCAGAATGTGATCATACAGTATCTCTCTGTATGCTCCTTATTTACCTTTGGAATTTCGGCTTGACTCTTTGGTGGTTAATCCACTGCAGAAGACAGTATACAAGAGGGATATTAGCCTTCTAAACATCTCCCATCTTCTTCTATCAAGAAGGTCGTTATTAAAGTAAGTGGAAAGTAGTCTGTAGGTAATGCATTTTAGAAAAATCAGAAATAAAAATAAAAATCATAATGTAGACATGAATATTTGTGATGGTTACTCTTAGATATCTACTTGACATATTTGGGAAGAAGGAACTTCAATTGAGGGCTTACCCTCCATCATGTGGTCATGGATCCTGGGGACATTTTCTTGATTGCTAATTTATATAGGAAGGCCTATTTCACTATGGGTGTTTCCATCCCTTTGCAGATGGGCCATGCCTGTGGAAGAAGAGTAGTTGAATGGGAGCTGGGGGAGAAAGCTAGTAGGTAGGATTCCTCTATGGCCTCTGCTTCAGTTCCTACCTCCAATTCCTGCCTCAAGCTACTTCCCTAGCTTCTGTCAATGAAGAACTTTAGAGTCCCACAAACCAAACAAACCATTTCCTCCCTAAATTGTTTTTGACCATGTTGTTTATTACAATATCAGAAAGGATAAGATTGGTATCTGTAAGCAGAGAGCATAGCTAAAGCCAGAGATGCTGTAGAGAAGGCTTATCTTCCTGATTGCTAAGACTTGAGTGAGAACTGGCACCTAAAGCATCCCCAGCCCTGCCCTCAGGTTGATCTCCTATGTCAACCAAGTTGTAAGAGATACTTATGACGAACCTTACCCTCTGAGTTTCTGGGAAATCAGTGTATTTTGCATTAGTTATATCTAACAACTCCTCTTGCTTTGTTGAGTGGGACCTAATTTAGCAGGGCAGACACTATCAGGAAAAGGATAATGCGATCAATATGTCTATGAAAGAAGAGAATCCAGGGAATGCTTGAAAATAGCTATTCTAAAGACGATGAAAGTTTGGTTAAAATCTTAGTATTTTCTATAGTGTTGATTTTTCAATTGTCAATGCAGAGCAAAAGAAATTATTAACTTGAAGCTCTTACATCTCCAAGATACCTAGTTATGATAGAAAATTATTCATAGAATGAAGTTTAAATCTTCAATATTTTGCTTTAGGTTTCATTTCAGAAATGGAAAGATACTTTTTAATTTATATTGTATTATAAACATTTTATAAAAATATAGTTATGTTTTGTATGCCTGTGTGTGTGTGTGTGTGTGTATATGTGTGTGTGTATGTATCAGCACATAAATGAAGGCCATGGAAACCAGAAGAGCTTGTCATATTTTCCTAGAGCTATAATTGTTTACAGATGATTATCAGCCACGTAGTGTTCTAGGAACTGAATTATGGTGCTCTGGAAGAGCATGCGCTCTTAACCACTGAGCCATCTCTACATCTCCTGGAATCACTTTTTTTTTTTTTTTTTTTTACTATAAAGTTAAGAATCTACAAGCTAACTCATGGTCACTTGCAATAAGAACAAGAAAGTCACGAGTGCTGGTGCCTGACTCTGTTCTCCAATATCAAATATTTGGGAAATAAGAGCTCTCTCCTTCCTCTAGTGAGTGTAGTTTAAGAACATCTGTGCTCCAGACATATCTCCCAATACTTGCAATAATCAATACAACAGGAAGAGAAGATTTTTAAAGCTTGTGAAGAAAAAGAAGGCAGGGTATAGGGAGAAAGCAGGCAAGCAATAAGACAGGAGTCTAAAGAGAGGAAAAAGAGAAACCTAGTACAATATGCTAATTGTACCACTTTGGCCAATTAAACTCTACAAATCCTATGTTTATTCTCCCTACAATAGTTTGAGTTTAGATGTACCATTTGAATTAGAAAGTGTCCCAAATAATATATATATATATAAATATATAAATATATAAATATATAAATATATAAATATATAAATATATAAATATATAAATATATATATATAATGTGCATATATTTTCCCCTAACTTCTTAGTTGGAACATTTAATATGAAACTCTTAAGTAATTGGGTTGGTTTAACTTTAAGATATGTACTGTTTAAAAATTGATTGAAACAAATAATGTTGCTGACAATATACTAATATTAGCATCTTCAGGTCATGATTATGGAATTTTTAGAAAGGAACTAATCCAAAGAATATGTTAAAGCAATTGTCTTTATTTACATTAATCCATAGTCAACAATATTCATTTAAGCATTATTTGTTGTCTACTGAACCTTAGAAAGAAAAATTAAAATCCAAATATCCAAATATGCTAGATATACTAAGTATTATGATATTTTCACTACTGTCTACCTACAAAGAAGCCAAACGATGCCCCAGGTTAAAGCTCAATGTAAACATTTATTATTTAAATATGCTGCTTCTATGATCTTATAGTGTGTACAATCTTCTGCTGGAAGAAGTCTCTAAAGTTGACTAGACTTTAGAGAGGTTCTGGGTTCACAGACAAAATGAATAGAAGCCTAGTGCTTCCCGATGTGCACCTCTGGTTATGTTCTCCTCACTCTCTGACTTCTAAAACCCTGGTTCCAACTGCAGTGTATTTCACAGCACCCATATTGTTATACCCCATCACAGTTCATAGGTGTGCTCACTTCATGCTCTTTATTCTGTAGCTTTTGTTAAATCTGTGAATTTACTGTGCTAATGACATCCAGAACAATTTCACTGCCTCAAATATCCTAAGTGGTTTGTCTTTTCATCCTCTATCAAATCTCTGGTGTCTACTGATAGTTTGTGATCTCTAGAAATTCTACCTTTGTCAGAATGAATATTGTTGGAACCATACAGTTGTAGATTTTTGGATTGGCTTCTTTAATTGGGTAGTGTGCACCTAAGAGTTTTCCTTTTTCTCAAGTCAATGCCTCATTTCTATTTAGCATTGAATGGTATTCCAGTATTGAGAGAGGACATAATAGAATTTTCCATTTACCTGCTAAAAGAGACCTTGGTTTCTTACTACTTTTGGGAACTATGAATAAATGTGTTTTTGACATTCTTGGGCAAGCTCCTCTGGAGATATAGTTATCATCTTATCTTGGTTTGTCCAGTGCTCACAGTTGCTGGATCACACAGTAAGAGTATGCTGAATGGAGATGGCTTCCCACGTTGCCTGGTTCTGCATCTCCAGCAGCACGGAGTGAGGGCTCCTGCTCTTCCCTTCTAGTCCTCACCATCATTCAGTGTTGTGTTTTGGATTCACTGCTCTCATCTGTACATAGCATTAACTCATTTTTTGTTTTATTTACTCTTCCTATTAATGTAAAGTGGTCACTTTTTATATACTCTTTTTCCACTTATATATCTTTGGTGATGTGTATGTTTAAGTCTTTCTCCAATACTAAATTTTAAAACTAAAACAAAATATTGCAATGCTGGAGACGAAATACAGTGTCAACTCCACGCTAGATAAATATTGTATCACTAAGTTATACTCAAACCAGAATATCCCGTTTAGTCACAAGTTATTCTGTAACTCAGACAATGAATTCTGTCATATTTTTCATATCTCCTTCACATTCTGTTTTCTAGGGTAGTAGTTTGATATGATCTTCTATCCCTTCTTTCAGATATTTGTTTTTTTAAAAAAGAATTCTAGTATGGTAGTGTCTGTTTCTAATAGTTTTACTTTTTCCTTCCTTTCTGTCTTTCTTTCTCATGAATGTTCTATGGATAGTTTACATTTTTATATTCAAATATAAAACTCTTTGTATGTGAATAATAAATGTTTTCCTTAGCACAGATATTCTTAAAAATGAAATTTAAAAAAGAGTGTACACTATTTTTTTTTTTAGCTATCTATCTCATTAAAATTTCCCCAGATTTATTTTGGTGAATTATGTTCAAACCCAGTCTTATATTAGTGAGGTAAATATATGTTTTTCTCTTTCTAATTTTAGATACTTTTCTTTAGAATTCTTAAATATACTTGATACTGAAAAATATTTATTTAAACAATGTTAATAGATGGCAGGGGTTTCATACATGCTTGTAATTTTCGCTCTTTTCAGGTAAACACATAATAGTGAATTTAAAAATGAGTCAAATTACATAGCAAGTTTAAGGTCAGCCTGGACTATAGTGTGAGATGAAGTCTAAGAAAATACTGATAGGTTTATGGAGCTATATAACACTTACTGAGAATAGGTTTCTTTTGTCATGCCCTATCATGTCTTAAACTGTTATTTCTAATTTTACGTTTCCGGTCATAAATGTTTTATTTTCTCAGATGAAGTGATGGGATGAGAACTGTACCCAAACTGTGCAAATTTATGGCTTGGGCTGAGCCAGGAGCATTTTCTTATCTGTTCTCACTATCCCTAGGCCTAAGCCTGAAAGCTTCTAGCTTCAGTACAATCTAATCTTCCAAACTGATTGATTCAATACAACTTTTCTTGGCTTCTGACTGAATTGCTCTGCGTGGCCTCATATTAATTTTGGAAATATGCTATAATCTTTCTGCCTCCTACTCATTTTTTCACTAGTTCTGCTTCACCTGTGTCTAGCTTGTTCTCTCTGTAATTTCTTTCTGAAAAACTGCCCTACACACACACACACACACACACACACACACACACACACCCCACAGCACACATTATGCCATACTTCTTTTTGTCTAGCTGCTTTTAAGTACACTCTCTTTTCTGTCTGTTCTTATGGGAGTTGGGAGTATTCTACCTCTGACTCATTCTATCAAATTTTTCTCTGATTTGTCAGTTTTTCTGCCCCTCAGTTACAAATCACTTTCCAACATGGCTGCTTCCTTCTACAAATAAACCTTACCTTTATATTTAGGGACTAAAGGTGTGTACTAACTGTGTGTCCATATTCCAATCCAATCATACAGTAATCCAGGGCATGTCTGCATTCCAGCTGGATCACAGAGAACTAGGTGGTCTTTGGATGTGATCCCTTACCAGGGCACCCATGTTGGATTAAAATCCCTGTCCATCTGGTTATCAAATATCTATAGATTTTTTTTTCTGGAGAATGACTGTAGACAAATGTTTACCATGGACTCTAGAACTGAGATTTTCCATCTGTTTCACCTACGACAGCCCTTTCCAAAAATGATTTGCTGAGGTACATCAAAAGTTTCTCAAAGGACTGAGCCACAGCTGATTGCTTCTTACAAAGTTCTGGCCAAGAGCTGCTCTTCATAACCATCTCATTACTCTTGGTCATGGAGATTTTAATTTCTGAGTCAGGAATGCTGAGCTTTTATGCTCCCATTATTACAGCTCACACAGATACAATTTTACTAGGTTTAGAACCCAGGATAACCAAATACTTCAAATTTCATCTTTCTTTTCCTTTAACCCAATTTTTGTCAATGAGATGGGCTTAGAGGTTTTGTACTGGAAAAGTGGCTTCTTAAAGCAACAGACCTATTTAATTTTGCCTTCCTGCTCACAATATAAGTATTAGAGTGATGGGGTATCTATTTTTTGACATGGCAAACATCCTACAAAACCATGAAGCATTTCTTGGACAATTCAATAAAATTCATATTTAACTTTTATTCCCACCTACTAAGCTAGCTTAGTTAGAGTTTTACTGTTTAATGCCCTTGCTAAATCAGATATCTTTCTCAGTCTTCAGGAAGTTTTTGCATGTTGCCTGGCAGATGTTCCAAAGGATACATTTTTTTTTTTCAGAGCAAGATGCACATTTGTTGAGCATAGCATTGTGGATGTATTACTGTGAGGATAGTGTGGGCGCTAAATGAATCAGTGCTCCTACAGCTAACAGACACGGCCTCTGTGAATCTACAGCACTACCATTATTCATTCATCAAAAGAAACAATTAGTGTTTACTGGTTAATGACTTTTTGTTTCTATATATTTAGATGTGTTTTAATGGAGGAGATTTTCTAGGAATGGCATATGATTTACCTCAATTTGAGAACTCACTTGCTAGACTATAGCAAACTGGCATTTTAATGCAACCCATGATGTACCCATGATTGCTTATTCTTTGCAAAAGAATCAAAGTGTCTGAAGATAATAGGCTATAATAGCGCTAAAATGGACTTTTGTAGAGTAAACAAAATAAAGGGATTAGAAAGTGTATGGAAATGGAGAAACACGCAGTAAAAGGGCTAAGCATTTATTTGCATGGGTGAAGCTTCTGCCATAGTGGCAGCTCAGAGTTCAGAAGAATCAGAACTATGTAACCATGCTAAGTAAAGTATTATTGTAATAGCTCAAATTCACTTAGTATTTTCAAAAGTATTTTCCCATCCATTTGCTTTTAAAACCTGAAACATGTACAATTCAATTTATATTCCGTATATATGACTGTATTTTCATGCTAAATTAATTGTGTATTTAAATATATACTTAATTGCATTTTTAATCAAGATAAAGTAACTGATAGAACAACTTATTTCCACTATAAGTAACTATAAGACTATATAAAACATGAGATGCATATTCTGTATAACTGAACTGTAAGCCATGCAGGTCTTTGGAAGTGAAATATGCCCCAGGTTTGCTGTGAATCCCTTCCTGGAGAAAAATCACCATCACAGGATAAGAGCAGGAAGCACAAGCACAGCTTCAGTCTCACTGACCTCAGCAGATGAACCTCATTGTTGAAACTGCTTGAATAGCTGGACTATATTAAGAGACAAAGAACTTTATGGAGCAGTGCAGGCCAGAAGTCTGCGCGACATTCATTTTGATTCTCAGAAGCAACACTGCTGCATTTGTGTAAGTAAGTCCTTGAGGTCTAGGTAGGAATGAAAACTAAGGGAAGGTAACAGAGGCCATGTAGGTAGGGTGTGTCCATGCTTAGGACGGGGCCATTTTATGAGACCTCCATGAACATCTCACAACTTTTCCAGATACTGTAGAAAAGTAATGATTGGAAATAATGACCATACTCTAAAATCAAAACCAAAGCCAAATAGACCATTGTTTATGTGCACTAAAACAAATCTTATAGCATCAAGGAAGACAAACCTGCAGTTGAGAAATATAAGACTGTTCCTACCCGTCTTTTTTGCATATCGTAAGATCTGATAAACACTCAGAGTTAAATGATGCCAATTCTCTGCTTCCCTTCTTGTAATATGTCATCACATCAGAAATAACAATGTACTGTGTCTGTTTATTTTCGATGAACATGGATTTTAATTCTAGCTCTTGAAAACATGTTAATATTGTAGAGATACAAGTATGTGTTTTACATAATAGTCTAATGAAACCAATAACTTATTCACGGTCAAGACTTGCAAGTCAATGGATTTTTAACCCAAATAAAAGGCACAAGCAATGACCATCTAGAGAAAAATGAGTTGACAAAACAACAACGTAAGTTGACATCCAGGAGCTTGCTGATATGTAGTGAGAAATCTGGCAAAAGGCAGGGAAGCTTTTCTTAGAGGTCTCTAAGCCTTTGGGGGATGCTGCCAAAGCTTGACTCAAGTAACTGGCAGGCGACAGAAGCTCGTGAACACTACTTGTTCCTACTCCAAGAGTCATTTCAGGCTATTGGCACTCAACATGAAATTTCTCCTGAAGTGACCTCTGAGATCTGTGGAGCCCTATAATGACCTTTCTGAGTGTTTGGACAGAGGAGACCTCCATGAGACATGTCTTAGTGTAAAGGTGATGGTGCTCAATATGTAGATGAGTATGTGGACAGAGGCACTGTGGGTTTGTGAAAACAGATTTTTGATCAGAGTCATTGAAACTAATGTTGACTCATGTTTTTGGCTGTTGTCTTATCTCTGCATTCTGAAGCCTACTGAACTGTTCAAAATGTTATGTAGCCTGCAACAGTTACTGTTCTGAAGAGACAAAACTGGAGTCATTTGGAGAAAAATATGATATTTTAACTATATTGTATAATATCCAGATTGAATACTTTTGAACATAATATTTCCTTTATTTTCTATTCTAATATTTATAACATGACTTCTTTAAAATAATTATAATTTCTGTCTATTATGAAAGCAATATCCATGGTTATAAAGAATGACTATACCACAGGAAAGCAAGGAATAATAACACAGTTTTGTTAACAGACTTTGTTATGGCTATTCCTGGTTGTCAGCTTGACTACACCTGGAATGAACTACAATCCAGAAAGGGAAGGCACACTTGGGGTCCAGAACTTGAGGCTGGAAGACACAGGTTTCTGATCCAGATCTTGACATGACATGACACACGCTTTTGATCCAGATCTTGAGGCATAGTGGCCATGAAAAGCTTAGCCCCAGGCAGGGTAGTACACCTTTTGATCCCAGGAGACTGAGGCAAGCATATCTTTGAGTTCAAGGTCAGCCTGGGACAGAACAAATTCCTAATCCAGCCATGGTTTTATACATCTTTAATTTGGGACATACCTTCTGCTAGAGGCCTACATAAAGACAGTGGAAGAAGGAAGACTCACTATTCTTTGCCTGCTTGCACTTACTTGCCAACACAGCTTTTAAAACCTAATTCTTCAAGATTCTATCTTATACAGAAGATTAGGTGAAACACCTAGCCTCATGGAACTAAGAATCTACTAAATTCTTGAATTTCTCATTCACAGCTGCTCATTGTTGTGTTAGTTGGATTACAGACTGTAAATGATTGCAATAAATTCCCTTAATATACAGAGATATTCCATAAGTTCTGTGACTCTACAGAACCATGACTAATACAGACGTCAAGTCATCTTTTGATTATTTTTCATTATTTTTGTTTTAGGAGCAAAGGATTATATTAGTCATGCCACCAATTGATTACACATTTATGTTATTATCCTTTATGCAATGGCAATGAGAGTTTAAATTATTGTTGAATAGAGAGTAGCACTTGTATACCATGTCCTTTCTGTCTTCTAAATTAATCCAATTATATATATATGCATAAAATTCCATGGTTCCTCTATCCGAAATCAAGAACTTTTATTATCTCAAATGAGCATTCAAGTGTCCTAGTGCTTGCTGCTTATGTCTATAAGCAAGACACCATTTTCTTTTTATAAATAAAGTATATTGGGCTGTACTATCCTCACACTGACTGCCTACTAATGGCATCTTAATAGTATCTCCCAACTATTTCTAACATTTTCTTGGAGGAAGTCCCCCATGGGCACCAAACTAGTTGTAAAAATAATTCATAGCGTGATTTTCTCATTTCTTGCCTCTATTATTCCAAATTTCACGTGTTCATTTCTGCTTCCAATATTTCTTCTTCTTAGAGAATCCTCACTGAGAGTCACACCCATCAAGAATGTATCATCATAAATCCAATGTGTTTTACATACTTCTCAACCCCCTTTCTATGGAATACCACAGCAAATAATTCTTCTAGATGAAGCATAGGAAATGGTTTCTTTTTTCTTTTGTCTTTTTTATTGGATATTTTATTTACTTACATTTCAAATGTTATGCCCCTTCCTGGTTTCCCCTCTGAAACACCTTATCCCATCCCCTTCCCCCTGCTTCTATGAGGGTGCTCCCTCGCTCACCCACTCCTGCCTCACTGCCATAGCATTCCCCTATACTGGAGCATCAAGCCTTCACAGGACCAAAGGCCTCCCCCCCACTGATTCCAGATAAGGCCATCCTTTGCTACATATGCAGCTAGAGCCATGGGGCTTTCCATGTGTATTCTTTGGTTGGTAGTTTAGTCCCTGGGAGCTCTGGGGTGTCTGGTTGGCTGATATTGTTGTTCATTCTATGGGGTGGCAAACCCCTTCAGCTCTTTCAGACATTCCCTTAACTCCTCCATTGGGGTCCCCTTGCTCAGCCTTATTTATAATAGCCAGAAGCTGGAAACAACCAAGACTTCCCTCAACAGAGGAATGGATACAGAAAATGTGGTACATATACACAATGGAGAACTACTCAGCCATAAAAAAACAAAAAACAAAAGACAATGATTTCATGAAATTCGCAGGCAAATGGATAGAACTAGAAAATACCATCCTGAGTGAGGTAATACAGTCACAAAAGCCCATGCATGCTATTTACTCACTGATAAGTGGATATTAGGAAAAAAGCTCAGAATACCCAGAATAAAACTTACAGACCATATGAAGCCCAAGAAGAAGGAAGATCAAAGTGTGAATGCTTCAGTGCTACTTAGAAAGGGAAACAAAATTATCACAGGAGGTAGAGGATGGGAGGGACTTGGGAGGAACAGAAGAGGGGGAAGGAATTAAAAGGGAGGGCAGTATCAGGTGTGGGAGGAAATGGGGGGATATGTAGAGGGTCAGGAAATTAAACAGAGGTGTATAGCAATGGAGAATGGGGGACTGTGGGTAGCCAACAGAGAGTTCTAGATTCCAGGAAAGCAAGAGGCTCCTAGGACCCAACAGGGATGACATGAGCTGAAATACACAAAAAAGGGGAGAAAGAACCTATAGGGACCATATCCAGAGGTTAAGCAGGGCCCCCACTTGAGGGATTGGGCCACCCACCATTCTCAAAATTTTAACCCAGAATTGCTCCTGTCTAAAGGAAATATGGGGGCAAAGAGTGGAGCAGAGACTGAAGGAAAGGCCATCCAGAGTTTGCTCTACCTGGAGATCCATCCCACATGCAGCCATCAATCCTAGGCATTATTGCTGATTCCAAGAAGTTCTTGTTGACAGGAGCCTGATATAGCTGTCTCCTGACAGGCTCTGCCAGAGTCTTATAAATACAGATGTAGATGCTTGTAGCCAACCATCATATTGAGCACAGGAAATGGTTTCTTTACCTACTCTGTGTCCCAACCTATCAGATGTTTTCAAAAAAACCTAAAATTTGAAGCTATATTTGGAGTCTTCCCTATTCCCCTTGTCTATAGAAATTATTTGTGTGTATGTGCATGCACATGCTTTTGTGTGTGTGTGTGTGTGTGTGTGTGTGTACACATAAATGCATATTTGATTGTATGTAGATATGTGTGTTTCTGTAGGGACATGTGGATGGTCATGTGTGTGAAGTTTGAAGGCCAATCTCAGTTGTTATCCTTGTTTGATGTCCACCTTACTTTTTGAGACAGATGCTTATTGAATTTGGATCTCACCAGAGCCTCTTAACGAATTTGCATCTTACCAGTTGATTTGTTTATTTGACAAATATATACCAGGGATATTCCAGTATCCTCCTCACTACCACAAATGCTGGTATTACAAATGCATACTGCAATGCCAAGTGTTAATTGAGTGCTAGAGACTGAACTAGAATTCAGGTCCTCAAAGATATATGGTAAACAATTTACTGAGACAGCTTCTGAGCCTTCAGAAGTTCTAAAATAACCATAGACTAGAGCAAGAATTACTTTATGCCATCTTTCTCTTTTGTTAAATACTGTAACCCTATATCTAGTTACTTCAAGCTATTTTGTTTATTAAAAAAACTGTTGTGTTTTTCAATGGAGTCAAGGATACTAGTAACTGACAAAGTAAGTTCTTTAGAGAAGTAATTTACAATTCTTAATTTAATGTTCTATTCCATTTTCTGTTATATCAAAATGCTTGATGCCAGAAAATTTATTAAGAAAAAAGTTTATCTCACATGTATGGAAATAGACCCTTGTGGTACCATCATCTACTCAGTTCTGACAGGGGCCTTCTGATTATATCATATATCATGGTGAGAGTATGTTGAAGACAGCCATCCTACAAGGAGGGAAAACTAGGAAGTCACAAAATAGAAGCCAGGTTGCAATTATTCCAGATTGCTCATTCAGTAAGTATGGGACAATAGACAATACCTAATTGTCTTTTGAAGATGTATATACCCCACAGACTAATTATATCACTCTAGATACTCTCTCTTAAAGGTCTTGCTACTTTACATTCTACATCCAGTAAACCAACCTCCAAATACATAAATCTTTTGTGGGTGTTCTCAAACCATAAGTGAAGAAAACGTGATATATAGCTTCTAGCCACTCAATTGTAGCTCATCTAAGTGATCAGTGCCTCATAAAAATATTTTCAAAGTCTTATTTGGTAGTACTCAAGTTTAAAAAAATTTCTATCTTCCATAGGGAGAATAGAATGGCTTATCCAGAAGGTACAGGTAGTCTTTATTTCCATTCAGGTTTATGTTTCAGGAGTTATGAGAGAAAACTAGTGAGTACCAAAAGCTCTTGTCTCATTTCTTTGAGCCCTATGATGCAGCCATACTTGCTAGCATCACTAGGAAAGAAGCTCTGCTCTCCATTCTTAATACTAGCTGTTTCATGGCTCTATGCTTGTCAATTTTTGTGCGATTCATGACATCTATTCTGGGGTTGCCTTTGTAGTCTCAGAGCAGACCAGACTTCTTGGTTTTCTCTTTACATGCAAGCTTGCACTTAGACATCAGATTTAAAAGCTAGAAGTCTTATTTACATTTGAAATATTTTCACTAAACAGAGAAATGAGAAGCAGTTGCTAACTCTTGCAACTTAATGTCTAAGGTTGTTGATGGATAGAGAATGAAATGTCTACTAACGTCACATGAACTCAAAATCTATTGATGAAAATATGGGCATTAGCTGAAAACTTGTTTTGAATAGTTTATTTACTTATTGAATAACAGTTTTTGTGTTGTTAGATACCAGGTGTTACTCAAGATAAAAGTAACAAAACAACTAAGGTTAAAAATAAAAGAAAAACTGAAGTTACTAGGTATTAGAAAATTATAGGAAGAAGGAGAAAGTGTCTGATGAGAGTAACATGGACATCTAACTGGATATTGAAATGTCTAATCAGGTACTGATGAAAGCAAGACTAGTTCAAAAAAAGAAGATGAATAAAAGATTCAAGAGAACACTCAAAGAACAAGCTGATCTCCTCTCGTGGATATGATAGGAGAAAGAAGATTGAGAACTAAAGTTGGCCCTTACCGTTGACCTACTCTAAAATGAGCAGAAAGTAGGGCTGAGAACTGAAGATGGCTCCTAGAGATGGTCTAGTCTAATGATACAAAGGAAGAGAGGGCTGAAGAACCACAGGGCACTCTTAGTTTTCCTTGCTGCCAAACCCTGGTTGTCTTGATTTATGTGCATAAACTGTAAAAGTACTGTTCTAATTTGTGAATCAGTTAGAAATGTCAGTGATCATAGATAATTTACAAACTCTGATAATTTTGTTCACTGTATAAACCTTTGGCTAGAGAATAACTAAATAATCCACATCAGGTGGTCCAGCAACATAGCAAAACAAAAGAAAAACCCGCAAACAAATAAACAAATTTGTTTTTTTTAATTGAATGTATTTATTTACTTTGCTGTTTTGAGATAGAGTCTTGTGTAGTACATATTAGCATAGAATTTGTTCTGTAGTTAAGGCTGGCCTTGAATTCCTCATTCTCATACCTCAACTTCCCAGAAGCTGGGTTGTCAAAGACATGCCACCATGCCTTGTCTGAGTAAATTTTTAAAATCTCATTTTTTAAAAGGAAATTTGTCATGAATTTAAATACAACATGAAGGTTTCCGCCCCTGCTTGTTTGATTCTGATAAAGATTGAAGTATTTGTTTAACTTTATGCAGTCATTTCCCTTCTTTGGAGAGATTAGAAAAGGCCAATTATGGGACAGACAACATGACACAGTTGGCTTATACTGTGGTTTGAAAGTGAACTGCCTTAGTGTGTGTGAAACTTTGATGGGGCTGTTTGGATGTGGATGCTTGCTGGAGGAGGTAGGTCAATGAGAGTAGGTGCTAAGATTTGATAACATGGTCCCACTTCCTGTTTACTTTCTTTTTCATGATGCTGATGTACTGCGAAGGGTCAGCCTCATGTTCTTGCTCCCATGGTCTCTCCTCCACAATGCAATGTATCTTTTGGAACCTTAAGCCAAAGTAACTTTTTCTCCATTAAAGTTGCTTTTTCTTGGTTATTTTATCACAGCAACAAGGATGACACAAGAGCAGCTCATTTGGTAGGTCTTTTGGTTTAGTGAAAAAATAAATTATGACTTAAGGCCCTAACATCCCCTTCAATAACTAAAACCAGGACTGTTATCTTTCTGTAGGAAGTAGACATGAGGCATAAAAAGATTCTGATTTAAGAACAAAGCCTCCCAGAGGCTTCAGTTGAAGGTGGCCTACTTTCACATTAGCAGAAGTTTTCTATATACCAGAGTACTAACAGTGCCTTGGGAATAGTTCCATCATGTTGATAGTCTTGTACTGAAATACAGACTTATTGTATTTTGGGCTGAAATATGCAAGGGCTGATACAGGTTTTGCTAAAGATGACTATATTTACTGAAGGAAATGATGTGATTAGAATTGATCTAAAGGGTCCTGGGAAATATCTTTCTTTTTCCCCCACACAATTCTACCACCAACTGCCAAAATTGGTGTTGCGTGTTTTAATTTTGCAAATCATGAAAGTATCCTAAAACTCCTACGAGTGGGGTATATGGATCCTGAAGTGGCCACCTCCTGTAGTCAGGTAGGGCTCTCAGTGGAAGGATAAGGACAACAATCCACCCACAAAACCTTTGAACTAAAATATGTCCTGTCAACAAGATGTGGGACAAAGATAGAACAGAGATGAGGGTGATGGCCAACCAATGGCTGCCCCAATTTGAGACCTGTCTCATGGGGATGAACCAATCCCTGACACTACTAATGATACTCTATTATGCTTACACACAGGATTCTAGCATAATTGTCCTCTGAGAGGCTCTATCCAATGGCTGATTGAAACACATGCAGAGTCCCACAGCCAAACATTAGATGGAGCTCAGGAATTCATGTGGAAGAGTCTGGGGAAGGATTGAGGACTCTGAAGAAGATAGGGACTCCACAGAAAGTCCAATAGAGTCAATTAACCTGGACCCTTGGGGGTTTTCAGAGATTGAACCGCCAACCAAAGAGCAAACATGGACCAAGACTCCCCTGCACATATATAGCAGAAATATAGCTTGGTCTTCGTGCAGGTTCCCCAACAACTGAGTAGTGGCTACCCCTATATTTGTTGCCTGCCTATGGATCCTGTACCTCTAATTGACAGCCTTCACTGGCCTCAGTGAGAGAGTGACTTATGATAGGGTGGTGAGGGTAAGATGGGGGGGGTTGGGGTGATACCCAAGGGGGCTCCCCCTTCTCAGAGGAGAAGGAGAGAGTTGAATGGGGAGAGGAGCTGAGAGAAAGGAAGACTGGGAGGACAGTGGGTGCCAATATTGTCATGTAAAGTGAATACATAAATACATTTAAAATCACCTATTCTCAGATGTGTTTAGTTCATGTCAAATTGATAAAAATAGCACTGATGTCACCAGATGAATGTGCATGTGTGGAAGGTTAAGGGGCAATCCAGGCCACAAGTATCTTGGGGTAAAACAGAGATGGCTTTGCCGAGGTCAGCCTCATATCATGGACTTCCTGACAGAGTAGGTGAAGAAGAAGAGTTCATTATGATACCAAGAATGCCAGAGTTGAAAAAAAAGTTATTTAAGCAAGTAGTGAAAGTGTTGGAAAAGGCCATTTTAAAAAAAGAAATGTTTAATTAGTTATGTACAATGATAAAGTCAGTTAGTTGAAGTGTAACAACTGTTTTCTCTCTGAGACATTGCATAATTAAAAGCACACCTACTGCAAAGAGGCAGAAGTGGAATTTCAAAGTATCCCAGTTTCCTGTTAACTTGGTAATATCAGAGAATTTTACATTCCAATCTCTTACATTTACAATCCAATCTCTTATTTATTTATTTATTTATTTATTTATTTATTTATTTATTTATTTATTTATTTATTTAATGTCTTCACTCTACATCCAGAATCCGGATCTCTGTTCCCTATCCTGGTCCCCACTTACCACAGTCTCACCCCTCCTTTCTCTTCCCCTTCTCTGATAGAATGGAGCTTCCCCCTTGATATCTCCCCACCCTGCTACAGCAAGTCTCTGTAGGGCTAGGCACTTCTCCCACTGAAGCTGGGCAAAATAGCCAAGTTCACGGAACAGATACCACAGACTGTCAACAGCTTTAGGGATAGTCCCCGCTCCACTTTTCAACACCCACGTGAAGACCAAGCTGTACATCTGCTACATATGTGCAGGGCCAGGGACTAGGTCTAGCCACTCTTTGCTGGTGGTTCAGTTTCTGAGAATCCCCAAGGGTCCACAATAGTTGACTCTATTGATCTTCCTGTGGAGTTCTATCCTTAGTCCTTTTTCCAACTCTTCCATAAGAGTCCCCAAGCTCTATCCAATGTTTGGCTGTGGTTCTCTGCATCTGTCTGAGTCAGCTGCTGGGAGGAACCTCTCAGAGGACAGCCATGCTAGGCTCATGTCTCACAGCAAGACAGGATCATTAGCAGGGATTGGTGCTTGTCCATGGGATGGGTCTTTAGTTGGGCTGGTTATTGCTTGGCTATTCCCTCTGTCTCTGCTCCATCCTTCACCCCTGCATTTCTTGTATGGAGGATAAAATTTGAATTGAAACTTTTGTGGGTGGGTTGGTGTTCCTATAGCTCCACGGAGATTCCTGCCTGGTTACAGGAGGCGGACAATTCAGATTCCATATCCCCACTGCTGGGAGTCTCAGCTAAGGTTTCCCCCATTGATTCTTGGGAGCCTCCCTTATCCCAGGTCCTCTGGTTTCACCCCCATCACTGCCAGCTGCAGATCTCCATTAATTCTCATCTGGCCATTTCCTGTTTCTGCCTACACCTGATCCCGATTTCCCCTATTCCCCTCCTCATTGCCTCTCCCTCCCAGTTTCCTGGCTGCTCCTGCCTCTTGTGACTATTTTATGTGTGAGTTTATTTCTGTATCTTTCAGTTGATTCAACCTGTCTCTGTACCAATACCGTGCAGTTTTTGCTTCTGTAGTACAGCTTGAGCTCAGGGATGATGACACCTTCAGAATTTCTTTTATTGTTTATGATTGTTTTAACTATCCTTTTATTTTTTTCCATATGTACTTGAGAATTGCTTTCTGAAGGTCTGTAAAGTGTTATGTTGGAATTTTAATGGGGATTGCATTGAATCTGTAAACTGCTTTTGTTAAGATAGACATTTTCGCCACGTTAGTCCTACAGATCAATGAGCTTTGGAGTCTTTCCATCTTCTGGTATCTTTCTCAATTTTTTCTTAAATGACTTGAAGTTCGTGTCATATAGGTTTTTCACTTGCTTGGTTAGATTAAATCCATGGTACTTTATATTATTCATTGCTACTGTAAAAGGCGTTTTATCCTAATTTCTTTTTTATCCTGTTTATTATTTGTATAAAGGAGCGCAACTGATTTTTATTTTTTAGTTAGTTTTGTATTCAGACACTTTATGCTGAAGCTTTTTATCAGCTGTAGGAGTTCTCTGGTAGTATTTTTGGGGTTGGTTATGTACACTATCATATCTTCCACGCAAATAGCAATACTTTGACTTCTTCCTTTCCAATTTGTATCCCCTTGATTTCTTTTAGTTGTCTTGTTGCTCTAGCTAGAACTTCAAGTATTAATATTGAACAGACAGGGAGAGAGTGGGCAGCCTTGATTTGTTCCTGATTTTAATGGAATTGCTTTAAGTTTTTCTTCATTTAACTTGATGTTAAGTATTAACTTGCTGTATATTGCTTTGATTATGTTTAGGATATTCTTCTAAAATTTTTAACATGGAGGCCTGTTGAATTTTGTCAAAGACTTTTCTAGCATCAAATGAGATGATCATGTGAGTTTTTTCAGTTTGCTTATACAGTGTATGATGTTGATGGATTTTCATATATTGAACCATCCTTGTATCCCTGAAATGAAGCCTACTTGATCATGATGGATGGTGTTTTTGACATGTTCCTGGATTTGGTTTGTGAGTATTTTATTAAATATTTTTGCATCAATGTTCATAAGAGAAATTGGTCTGAAATTGCCTTTCTTTTTTGAGTCTTTCTGTGGTTTAGGTGTCAGGGTCACTGTGGATTCATAGAATGAGTTTGGCAGTGTTCCTTCTGTTTCTATTTTGTAGAATAGTTTGAGAAGTATTGGTATTATTTCTTCTTTGAAAGTCTAGTAGAATTCTGCACTAAAACTATCTGTCCCTGGCCTTTTTTTACTTGGGACAATTTTAATGACTGCTTCTGTTCTTTAGGGGCTATAGGGCTGTTTATATAGTTTACCTGATCTTGACTTAAACTCAGTAAGTGGTATCTCTTTAGAAAATCATCCATTTGATTAAAAATTTCCATTTTTGTGGAATACAGGCTTTTGAGGTAAGACCTAATGATTCTTTGAATTTCCTCAGTGTCTATTCTTACAGCTCTTTTCATTTCTTATTATTTTTTTTTTAATTTGGATACTGTCTCTCTATCTTTTCATTAGCTTGGTCAAGGGTTTGTTTATCTTGTTGAATTTCTGGGAAAAAAAAAAACAGCTCTTGGTTTTGTTGATTATTTATATTTCAAATGTTTTCCCCCTTCCCATTTTCCCCCTGGAAAGCCCTATCCCCTCTCCCTCCTCCTGCTTCTATGAGGGTGTTCAGCCACCCACTTACCTACTACTGCCTCCCCACCCTGGCATTCCCCTACACTGGAGCATTGAGCCTTCACAGCACCAAAGGCCTCCCCTCCCATTGATGCCTGACAATGCCATCCTCTGCTACATATGTGGCTGGAGCCATGGGTCACTCCATGTGTACTCTTTGGCTGGCGGTTTAGTCCCTGGGAACTCTGGTTGGTTGATATTGTTGTTCTTCCTTTATAGTGTTTTCTTTGTTTCTATTTGATTGATTTCAGCTACAATTTTGATTATTTCCTGTCTTCTACTCCTCTTCAGTGTGTTTGCTTCTTTTTTTCTCTAGAATTTTTAAGTGTACTTTTAAATTGGTTGTATGAGAACTTCCTTATTTCTTTATAGAGGCACTTAGTGCTATGAATTATCCTCTTAGCAGGCTTTCATTGTATCCCAAAATTTGGATATATTGTACCTTCATTTTTATTGAACTCCAGAAAGGCTTTAATTTCTTTATTTATTCTTTCATTGATCCAAAAATCATTGAGGAGAGAGTCATTTAGTTACCATGAGTGTTTAGACTTTGTTGTGTTTCTGTTGTTGTTGAAGTCCATCTTTAATCCTAGATGGTCTGATAATCTACAAGGCTTTGTTTCAACTTAATTATATCTTTGAGGCTTCCTTTCTGACCGACTACATGGTCAATTTTGGTGAAGGATCCATGAGGTAGTGATACGAAGGTATATTCTTTTGTCATTGGGTGAAATATTCTGTAGATATCTGTTAGGTCCATTTTATTCATAATGTTGATTAGTTTAATTATTTCTGTTTAGTTTTTGTCTAGATGACCTGTCAGTTTGTAAGAATGGGATGTTGAAGTTTCTCACTACTGATGTTTAGGGTCTGATGTGCTATTTAAGCTTTAACAATTTTCTTTTATGTATATGAGTGCCCTGTATTTGAGGCATTGATGTTCAGAATTGAAATATCATCTTGGTAGATTTTTCCTTGGATGAATATGAAATGTCCTTCCCTGTCTCTTCTGATTAATTTTGGTTGTCTATTTTATTAGCTACTAGAATGGCTGCTCCAGCAGAGTTCTTTGGTCTGTTTACTTGGAAAACTTTTTTCCTAGCCCTTTATTCTGAGATAATGCCAATCTTTATTGTTGGGGTGTGTTTCTTGTATGCTGCAAAAAGATGGATCCTATTTTCACATCCATTCTGTTAGCCTGTCTTTTTACTGGGGAATTGAGTCCACTAATATTGAGAGATAGTAATAACCAGTGATTGTTACTTCCTGTTATTTTGATGGTGGTGGTGGTGGTGTGTGTTTGTTTGTGTGTGTGTGTGTGTGTGTGTGTGTACCTTTTTTTCTACTATTGAATTAACATTTTTCCTGAATTCTCTTGGATGCAGTTATCCTCCTTTCCTCCTTGGGTTGGAGTTTTTCTTCTAGCATTTTCTGTTGGGATGGATTTGTGGGTAGATATTGTGTACATTTGGATTTGTCTTGAAATATCTTGTTTTCTTCATCTATGGTGTTTGATAGTTTTGCCAGGTTACAGTAGTCTAGATTGGCAACCCTGTCTTTTTTTTTTTTTTTTTTTTTTTAAAGAGGCTACAAGGTATCTGTCCAGGCTCTTCTAGCTTTTAGAGTCTCTACTGAGAAATCAGGTGAATCTCTTATAGGCCTATCTTTGCATGGCCCTTTCCCCCCTTGTCACATTTAATACTCTTTCTTTGTTCTGTAGACTTTGTGTTTTGATTATTATGTGCCAGAAGGATTTTCTTTCCTCGTCCAGTTTATTTGGTGTTCCATAAGCTTCTTGTATGTTTAGAAGCATCTTTTTATTTATGTTGGGAAAGTTTTCTTCTATGATTTTGTGGAAAATATTTTCTGTACCTTGGAGCTGGGACTCTTCACCTTCTATTCCTATTATTCTTAAATTGAATCTATTCATGGTATTCCAGATTTCCTGGATGTTTTATCAGTAATTTTTAAAATTTAACATTTTCTTTGACTAATGTATCAATTTCTTCTATTGTATTTTCTTCTCTTGATATTTTCTCTTCCATCTTCTGTATTCTGTTTTTGATGCTTGCATATGTTGTTCTTGTACTCTTACCTAGGTTTTCCATTTCTAGGATTTCCTCATTTTGTGTTTTCTTTACTGTTTCCTTTTATATCTTGAGCAGTTTTATTTATTCCCTTCATCTGTTTAATTGTATTTTCCTGTATTTCTCTAGGAAATTTATTGGTTTTATCTTTAAGGCCTCTACCTGTTTGATTGTATTTTCTTATATTCCTTTAAGGGATTTATTCATTTCTTCTTTAAAGGCTTCTGACATCTTTATAATGTTGGATTTAAGGTCATTTTCTTGAGATTTGGTTGTGTTAGGACATCCATTGCTGTAATAAGATAGCTGTGCTCTGAAAGTATGCTATTACCCTGTTTTTTGTTGATTGTGTTATTTCCCAGGCCTTTAGCCATCTGGATGACTTTAGTCCCTGGATGTTCCTGTTGTAATAGGTTTTGGGAGGAGGCCTAACCTTGTTGATCCAGGTGTGGCAGGTGTCTGATGGGTATCCTTCGATTGTACGGTTACATGTCAACATGTCTGATGAAGGTGAACTGAGTGGATGTGGGAAAATGGGTTTCCAGTAGGGATAAGAGACTGTTCACAGCTGCTGGGGGTGCTCCAGAAAACTCAGCAGACAAGGAATATGGATGCTGGAAGGGAATCTAACTTATATGCTTCCAAATCAGCAGGTCTGATGAAGGTCAGAGGACAGGTGGCAGAATAATGGAGGTTTGCCTAGAATAGTAGGGGGCTTAGGGAAGCTGTGGGTGTCCTAAAAGACTTACTGCACAGGGAAGATGGGTGTGGGCACAATCTAATTTCTTCATGTTTTAATTCCTGTCTTACCCTTTTCTCTTTGGTCTTGTTGCTTTGCTCTTCCCTGTTGTTTTGTCACCTCTCCTCCACCATCTTTAGTTCTTTTCCCGTCTTCCTAAACTGCCACTACTTTTTCCTGTCTCAACTCATAAAGTCTAATGAGACAACCTGGAGATCAATAGTAAATGCTGATTAGTGAGGGGACAATCCTAGTAACATACACTAGTTTGAGTTTGTTGCACAAGGAATATAGAATTTGAGATAATATGTTTATTTTTGAGCTTCCCAAGGCTTTAGTGTATGGTGATAGGGAAGAGAGCCATGTTAGACGTGATAAAACATAAGAGCCAAAGTGACTCTTTCTGTGGAGTATGGTAGTCTCAGCCCTTGGAAGTTAATAGAAAAAAATCAGTACTTCAAGGGCATATTTGAATGCATAGCAAAACTGATGTTAGCCGGTGCTATTTAATACTCCCTGTTAGGATAAAAAAAACAATACCAAAACAATCCCAACCCTCATAACCAAAAACATATTTACTTTTTCAAAAGAACAATCTCCAATAAAAAATGTACGTAGAGTACTGCCAGAGGAAAATGTCATCCTGAGTGATAATCCAGGCCCAGAAAGATATACATGGTATGTACTCACTTATAAATAGATATTTCCTATAAAGTACAGAAAAACCATACTATAATCCACAAACCCAAAGAAGTTAAGTAATAAAGAGGACCCATAGGAGGATGCTTGAATCTCAGTCAGAAGGGAAAATAAACATTGAAAGGGGATGGAAAGAGGTAACAGGGTGGGAGAGGCAGTGCAGAGGAAAAAGAGGGTAGGGATCAGGTATAGATAGAGCAGTGGTTGAGAGGAGAGCTCTGGTAGAGAGAAGGGGGCTGAGTATATGGGGCATCTCTGGAACAAGCTAGAGACCTAGGACAAAGAAGGTTCCTAAGAGGACATGGGAGTGACCCTAGACCCTAGCAGCTAGAGGTATGGAGTCTAAATTTGCCAAGCAGGACTTCCAGTGGAGTGAGGGGGACACCAACCCATTCACAAAATCTTCAATCCAAAATTTGCCCTGTCTACAAGATATACAGAGATAAAGATGGAGCAGAGATTGAGGGACAGCCAACCAATGACTGGCCTGACTTGAGACCCATGCCATGGGAGAGAGCTAATCTCCCTAGCACAACTGTCATCTGAGAGGCTCCATCTAGCAGATGATGAAAACAGATGCAGAGACCCACAGCCAAACATTAGACAGAGCTGAGGGAGTCTTGTAGAAGAGTCAAGGGAATGGTTGTGGGAAATATAGGGGGTAAAGGACACTACAAGAAGACCTATAGAGCCTATTAACCTGGGTCCACAGGGGCTCACAGAGACTGAACCACCAACTGAAGAGCATGTATGGACTGGACCTAGGCCCCCTACACATATACAGCAGATGTGCAGTTTGGTCTTTACATGGCTCCCATAACAATTGCAGTGGGCACTATCTCCAACTCTGACTCAAACTATGACTCTGACTCTGTTGCCTGCCGTTAGATCCCTTTCCTCTAACTGGGATGCCTTATGTGGCCTCAGTGGCAGAGGATGTCCTTAATCTTGATGAGACTTGGTGTGCCAGAGCAGCTTGGTACCCAGGTAGGGGAGAGGCTCCTCTTCTTTGAGGAGAAATGAAGAGGGGATGGAGAAAATGGGGTGGTAGAGTGGGACTGGGAAGAGAGTGAAGCTACGATCAGTGTGTAAAGTGAAAAAAATAAGTAAATCAACGACAAAAAAATTACCAGAGGAAAACTAGACAGATGAACATGAGAAAGAACATTCTTAGAGCAATTTGAGTATGTTCTGAGAAGATTCCATCAGTACTCAAAGAGACAGGCTAGGAAAGATGAAGGAAACTGGGTGAATCACTATCCTGTAGGAGATGGTGCAAAAGATGAGGGACACTGGGTGGATCACTATCCTGTAGGAGATGATGCAAAGGATAGGTCATCTGAGGCCTGCAGTAAAGGTCCAGTGGTTTTCTGGGAAACAAAGAAATTCTATACATTTATTATTTGTCAATAAAGTAAAAGGGGCAGGGTATTCTCCAGAGAGAATATAAGTTTTGGAAAGGATAGTTAATGTTTGGAATGTCTGAGAAGACTAATAGGAGAGGAAAGAAGCATTTTGACTCTAAGAAGTCTTAGTTTGGAAAGTAGGAAATGAAATAACTCTGTCATTCTTAGGGCAGGGCTTGGTTTTATAGTCCTTAATTATCAGGAAAGATAGTCAAGTAAATAAATAGGAGGATGATTTTCACCAGGAAGATCTGATCCTGATACATAGCCTTATAAATCGAGCCACTTCATCTGAAAAGTGAAGAGCTGCTTTAAGACCCTGGAGATGTGTTTTCCTCTTTCCTTTGTTGCAAATTCCCAAATGTGGTACTGTCAGCTGCCATAACAATTGGGAGAACATCTCATTTCTTTCAAGTGTGGCAAGTGGAATATGTGAGCTGTATTTTATTTTTATGGTCCTACTTCTAGGCTGTGTCAGCTGTTTTTAGATTGACAATAAAATCCTTATTGCTGGGAGAATTATAATACATAGAAAGTTGTGTATTTTCCTTTATAGAACTATTTAGGGATGGAAGGAAAGAGTAGGGGGAGTAGAAGATGGGGGAAAGAGGGCAAGAGAGGGAAATTAAATCACTCTGCTAAAGCGTAAACATCCAATGTCACTGTGAGAGAGTAGAACAGACTGCAAATATAAACACATATTGGTTCTTTGTATTGATTCCGTATTGTTGTGAGAAATATGCCTAGAGTGGTTTTCTTAATGGCTATTTCTTATTTTAGAGTAGTGCTGTTCAGAAAAATGAATATTTTATATACTATTTATCTATTTTTGAACTGAATAGATATGTATGCCTAAAAATAATTAGTGTATATATTTTAAGATTTTGGAATTCCAGTATAGCACTTACATATGATCAGCATGCTTTATCATTTTTTCCTACTTTTCTATTCAAAGACGTTTTTGAAAACTTTTATGATTTCTTTCTCTCATAGTTTCCTTTACTATGGTTTCTGATTTTGTGTTTTTATGGGTTTTATTGTGTGTGTATGTGTGTATGTGTTTGTGTTTGTCTGTATGCCTATGATTCTTGTGATTTTTTTTTGTTTTGTTTTCATCTTTTTTCTGTTTTTTTTTTTTTTTTCTAAAGGAAGAAATGGAACCAGAGTCTGATAGATAGGTGGGAAGGAGGGGAGGAACTGAGGTGAGCTGAGGGAGGATAAACCATGATCAAAATATATTTTATACATAATATGTTCAATAAAGAAATAAAAAGGCTGACTTAATGCTCAGTACACTGAACATTTGGGTCTCTCTGCTTGTTTTCTTCCTCCCTTAAACTCCTTTCTTCTGGTCATTTGCATTTCCCCTTTCACATAAATGTTTTCTGAAACCTTTGGCTGTCCTGAGTCCATAAATATACCTTCTTTCCTCTATAGTGCTCACAATACTGAATTACCTTTTGAAGCCGCTTTCATCAGAATTCTTCCAGTGAAATTTATTTAAATATCAGGAAGGAATCTGAGTAATTATAATTAGCCTGGGTTGGAGTAATCATCTCAATCATAACTTCCTTAGCTTTTCTTGGGATTTTTATTTCAACTTAATGATTATTTAAATTAGTGTGGGGGAAATATTGAAGGCAAGAAATCTCCCTGTTGTCACTCAAATTTTCATTGTTTGATTGTGTTGGCCATAGTTAGCATTGACTATGGAAAGGAGCATAGACTGCTTTTCTAGTTCTAGGCTAAGAGAGCAACTACTAACTATTTTCATGGTCTCAGGATATCCAACCTCAGAACTGTGAAAAATAAATTTCTGACACTTTAACCCACCCAGTTGATACATTGTATTACAACAGCTAGATTTAGCTAATATACAAATAATCCAATATACAAATAATGATTAATTTATTGACCTCAAAGAATCACTGGAATATCTGGATGATTTCACGAGAGTTAATGGATCTAGTTAACTCTTGGGTTATTTCAAGTTTTATCTAGTCTAACAGGTAAGCTATATATAGTTTATTATTTGTTTTTCCTTCTGTGGTCATCCTGTGATGAGTTGACTTTGCATCCCTGGGATAATTGGCTGAAAAAGAACAGTTAACAGAGAGGAAGACCACTGAGACACATATTCCTTACCTCCACAGAGATCAAAGTATTATGCAAGCATATCCAGGAAGAGCAGAGTGGCTAAGCCTGCAGCAGAAAAACTGGAAGTCAGAGATTTGCCGGGAGCATTTTTCTTGCCCAAAATTATGCCTAAGTGTAAAGTAGTACTGCTAATTATTCATTATATTCAATTGAATATGTTTTATAATTATGATTATAATTCAGAGTATTACTGTATATAAATATCATATTATTTTGATTATATGCCATGATCATCTAACTGTTCTCACAGATAAAAATCATAAGAGGAACACATTTGGATACTATTCTATGAGTTTTAAAAACCCACTGTCTGTCTTTATAATTTGAATTATTTTTTCTGATGTTAGATAGGTCTTTTTTGTTTCTGTTGTTGTTGATTCAGACATGGTTTTGTATATCAGTGTAGCCACTATCCCAACATGTAGCTAAAATGACCCTGAAGTGATCTTCTTCCCTCTAGCTTTGAAGTATGGAGATTTCAGATGTGCACCACTATCCAGCTTTCGGTGATTATGGAGATCAAAGCCAGAAAATACTTCATGCATGCTAGGCAAGCACTCTACCAACTGAGCTGCTTCCTTGATCCTCTAATACTGATGAGAAACTAGAAAATTTTTAGATAGAATAGGACTGTCTCTAAAATCAAGAGTTATACATTCAACCTGAATTCAAGTTCAGCAGGTTAATAAAAAATCTTTATTAAACATGATGGACAGTTGATAGAGGTAATGATTTCTGTATGTCATTATTTAGTGGGAGAACACTTTATTTATTACTTTATATGGTGCTATATTTTATTGTGATCTTTAAAAATTAGTTTTTGGATGCCAGGAAGTGCTTGTTGAAAGGAGCTTGATATAGTTGTCTCTTGAGAGACTCTGTCAGAGCCTGACACATACAGAGGTGGATGCTCACAGCTAACACTTTAACTGAGCATGGGGTCCCCAATGGAGGAGTTAGAGAAAGGACTGAAGGAGCTGAAGGGGTTTGCAACTCCATAGGAAGAACAAGATCAACCAACAGACCCCCCCCGCCCCCAGAGCTCCCAGGGACTAAACCACCAATCCTCCAGCTGCATATATAGCAGATGATGGACTTGTCAGGCATCAATGGGAGGGGAGGTCCTTGGTCCTGTGGAAACTCAATAGATGCCCCAGTGTAGGGGAATTCGAGGGCAGGGAGACAGGAGTGGGTGGGTGTGTGGGGGGACACCCTCATAGAAGCATGGGGAGGGGCAATGGGATAGGAGGTTTGGGAGGGAACTGGGAAAGGGGGTAACACTTGTAAAGAAAATATCCAATTAAAAATTACTTTTTGACTTGGTATTTCTCATTGTAAATATTGGACAAGATGACACAATGTTTACTTTGAGAAACAAATATTTTATGTTGCACAATGCTTTTCTATTTATTGAAAACTTATACTGGGTAACACTTTTTTCTTCTTTGCTGACAATGACCACACAAAATTTTTTAATGCAAAACATCTCAGATGCACTCTAATCATGACACAAAGTAAAAGTCATATTAATGAAGATTTCAAGATTTATGTCATGATTCTTTACTGCTCCTTTAACCTGCTTTTTCATGACTATGTTTCAAATAGAAGAGTGTGATTGGTTCAGTAATAAAAGCAAACAAATCCTGTCTATTTTACTTAGATACTGACTGATACAGATAATGATATGAGTGTTAGTACTAGAAAAAGAAAAGTGACATACATAAATTGTTCTCTGACATCCACATACATGTCTTGATGTACACAACACACACACACACACACACACACACACACACACACACACACACACAAACAGGGGAGAGGGGGAAGAGTCGGAGGAGGAGGAGGGTGTAGGAAGAAGGAAGAAGAAGGAAGAAGAAGAAGAAGAAGAAGAAGAAGAAGAAGAAGAAGAAGAAGAAGAAGAAGAAGAAGAAGAAAAGAGAAGAGATGACGAAGATGAAGACAAAGAAGAAGGAAGAGGAGGCAGAGGAAGAGGAGGAGGAGGAGATATTAACAGAATGTATAATGTACCAAGCATAGGAACCCCAGCAAGTTTTCAGTGTGCAGGCAAGAGATACTTATTAAAGAGATTAGCATAATAAACAAGATGCCTCACATGCTCTTAATTAGGGCAATAAACAAGATGCCTCAAGGGTAAGATTTTACCTATAGAGAGCATCAAACTATAAAAATATCAGTTAATTTTGAAAGGAGAAAACATAGATTGAGAATGGTATTTGAAAACAAATACATAGTAACTATTTCTCCAGGTTCAATCATAAGGAACCACAGAGACTGCAATCATTGTGGTAGAAGGGGGCTAGACTGCATTCAAGCTTGCAAACTTGGCAGTGTCATCTGCATGATACAGGGTTTCAAGGCAGAAAATGCAAGGATAGTGAGGTTCTACAAGCCTGATTGCACTGAGGTTCCAGAAAGTCACTGAGCTGAGCAAGTGCGTCTCCATGTTGGATTCCCTAAAAGGAGACCCTGACATTATAACTTTGATGGTGATATTGTAGTGTTGACCCCAGGATATTGACAATGCAAAGATGATGGCATTCCTACTAAGTATAGATGCAGGGATGGTGACAAATTGGTTTAAGAAAGTGGCTATTAATGCTGCAGATGGCTGAACTAGAGAGAATACAGCACACATCTACTGACATCCTGATAAACCCTTATGAACTCCAGATACTAGACATGGAACTGCAGCCTTTGTTGTTTGTCCTATTGGCTTTTGGTGTAATTTAGATCCCATCTTTCCTTGCTTATAATCCTATTTTTCCCACTCAAAATGAAAATGTATATTGTATACTATATTTTGAGTGCTATTGTATATTGAAAGTATATAAATTAGTTTAAAATTTTGCAAGCACTTACAGTTAAGAAATTGTCTTAAGTCAGAAAATACTTTAAAATTTGAACTCTTAAACACTGTTAAATTTAAGATTTGAGGGATTTGAGTACATTGTTCATTATGAGACATCCATAAGTCTCTGAAGAACTGGGGTGGGATGTTGTGATTTAAATGTGATGTGTTACGGTATAAATGCTAGACTTGTCACAGCAAGTCTTCACCAGCAACATGACTAAATTTAGAATCACCTGGAAGTTTTGTTTTTTTCTATGTCTGTGAGTGTTTTTCCACAGAGTTTTAACTGAGGAGGGATGACTCAGAACGTGGGTATAAAGGGTACCATCTCATACACTGGACTGTCAGGCTGAATATAAAACAAAATAACAAAATCCAACCAACCAACCAAACAAAAAACTAAGCTGATGCAAGCTGAGTGTTAGCGTTAATTCCTTTCTGCTGCCCAGCTACAGACGAGATGTTGCCAGTGGCCCATGTTCGTAACTCTCTGCCCTTCCTATCATGATGGAACATACATGCAAACTGTCAGTTAATTCTGTGTTATCCTACTGGCTTTCGGAAGGTCCAGTCTTTCCATACTGCAACGTTATTCTTCCTGTTTGAAATGAGAATGTTTCTGTCTGCCATTGTATAGTGTTTCCTTACTTCTCCAGGTTGCTTTTTGTCATACATTTGGTCACAGCAACAGAAAGCAATAAATGCATCCATTGCTGCTGCAAATATATCTTATTGTAATCTTCTATTTATAAACTCCTAGGGATTTGCTGTTCAAATAATACAGTTATTGATAGTTTGGTTAATATCAACTATGCTTTAGAATACCTGATCCTTCACACTCTTGTCTACAATTGGTACTGTAAATAATTTCAACATTCTCAATCTGTTATGACAGTATTCCATGATTAGTAGTTACTTCATATATTTGATGTATAAATATTTGGTAAGATAATATTTTGAAAACACCGGGCAATATTTGTGCTGACTTATTTTAACCACTAACTGAGACTAATCTTAGACTGTCATGGTTGTGACATAATTATATGACTGCTTTGTGGATGATTTTATGACACTAGTATGGTCCATGTAGCTGCATCATTTTCAGTAACTTAAAGTTGAATTTGTTACATCTGCACATAGCACCGAAGTTCAAATTATTTCCCAAAATATTATTAATATTACTTGTTAGTGTCACACTGTCATACTGTTAGGTTTTACCCTATTGAGATAATGTCATACAATTTGCACCCTGATTTGTAAAGGGGGAACGCTGATATTGCTTGTTTAAGATGCTTTTTTTTTTTGTCGTAGTAAGAAGGCAAAGATAAAATATTGCTCTAAGCTTTAAACAATATCCAACTAGTCACATTTCCTTCACCAAAGTTATATCTTTTTCATTGACTCTCATCAAGCTGTTTTATATATCCTCCAAAATGTCTTACATTTTTTCTCTTTTAAACTTCGTTATCGTTTTGATGACACAGTAATTTTCTTTCCATCTTTTATCTCTTTCTACCTGACATCTTCACTTTGTCTTTCTTTATGCCAGTGCAAGCTATTATCTACTTGTTTTGGTAATGAAGAATACAATTTCTATGAAGTATATGCTAGTATTTTTGGAAGTACTTAATTAGGTTCTTGAAAGGTTAGGTGAAAAGATTAAACAAAGCCTGTGTAAATGTGACAAGACAGCTTCATGAGAATCCATCAGGGAAGCTTTTGGGTGAATAGTGGCAAATTATATTAAAGTAACATCCTATTTTTTATTAATGTCTTCTCTGGGAACCCTGACTTCCTCGAGATTCTTCTGTTATATAATCTTTAAAGTTCAGAAATATTCACATATTCCTAGTGAATTGAATGTTGTAAGTAACCAGAAATAATTCAGGAGAGACTCAAATGACCATCAAATAGAACTCATAGTGTTATACTGACTTCAAAAGAAGAGTTCAGCATCTTTAGAGGTGATGCTTCTGAATTCGCTGTGGCATACCAAAATTTACAGGTGATATTATCACCTCTAAAGTCATTTAATCAGATTCACTAAGGACCTTGCTACAGTGGAAGATATTCCAATGAGCAGCAGGAAGATTCTGCAAGTCTTTATGCATTCTCATGGCTTCTTCCAGAACTGTCATTCACTGATGCTCATCACCCTGTCTCCTGTTCTTCCTGTCCTTTCAACTGGGCTTGTACCATTTTGATAAGAGAAGGCAATCACATTCGTCAGTTACATTTGCACATATAATCATATTTCTTCCAGTGACTAACAAATCATACTAAATATGAAGCAAAAGAGAACAATGAGAGGATAGGTAGGTGCCTGCATCTCTTTTGTTGATGCTGCCGCTAATTAATGCCTTCTGGACACCTCAGGTAATTTGAAATAGTGATAGTCAACCAAGTAAGTGAAGTGGGAGAAGGGAACGTGACTGTAATAATTTGAAACCAATGCACAGGCAGGTTTACTGAGTATGTTAGCCCTGGTGATGACATGCAGGAAGAAAGTGTCGAGGGAATCTTTGAGAGTCTGCATTCTGAAGTTGGGAAGAACTTGTCTGAAAGCATGGTTCATCTACTTTTAGATGAGATGATGCTTTGGAGAATCATCCTCATCTGTAAGCTGAAGGCAAAACCAGAGTCTGTTTCACATGGTTAATTGTGCAAAAGTGTATGTCAAATGCTTAGCAGTGAAATGTTACAAACACCAGTGTTCAGTCACTGATCAATTAGCTGTGCCAGTTTTTTCACAAACTTATACAGGAAATCCCTGATTTGTGGTTGCTTTTCTATTGTTTATTTATGAAAGAAAAAGCATTTATTATAGATTTTCCAGACCACTATATGGATACATACATGAAGTATACACAGGGATATGTAATGAAATGTATACGAGAATGGAATATATAGGAGCATATGTATGTATATGCCTATATGTATATTAGTAGAATATTAAAAGCAAGGAGGAACAATAGTTCCAACATGGAGATTATCCTATCGATACTTCCTTAGTGTATTCACCTTTACTTAATGACTTTTTCATAGTATTAAGCAAGGCATATGATGAAGCAGACTGAGAGCCATCATCCGGATGTTTGTGTAGATATATACTTACTATTATACAATCAATGCAGTCTTTATAGCTTTAAGGTTAAAATCATACTTTTACTTTGAAATGAAGATAGAAGTGCTCTTGAAAGCAGTTCTATTATTTATAGAAATACTTCTTTAATTTCTTGGAGGACATCATCTTTCATCATGCCACTTTTATCAATTGAGTATTTTTTATTATTTATATTTATAAAAAGAAACACAAAGCTTATATATCACAAAAATTTCATTGTGGTATCAAATTTGGTAAGGTGGTAAATCAAAATTTAAACATTATTATTTTGGTTACTGTTTGGTTTTATTTTAATTTTTAATGGGTCTCATTAAGTTCCTCATAGAACTTATCTGCCTCTCTTATGAAGGCGTGTGATAACAGGCATGAACCATGGCACTTGGGAAATGCCATGATTTTCTATCAGTGTTCTCATCCAAACTTCCCTGAACAGAGCGGTCCCTTGAGGTTGTAGAAGCATATCCTGAAGAAGTGGATTGAATACAGAACTTTTGCAGTACTTCTGATGTACCCTTGTATTTTGTCTTTCCTTTTGTCTGGGTGAGAAAGTTTCACTATTTAGGGATTCATTTAAATATCTTTAAATTATGCAAAATTTTCATGACATCTGTAGTGTTCATTTGTTAATGGGAATAAAGCTGGCTGTCCTTCTGTTCCCTTAGGGCTTCATTAGGGCCCCCTCCTCAATCCTATGATAATACGCTAGGTTACTACATCAGCGCCTTAGAGAGTGACCGTATTTAAAAATAGAGCCTTGAAAAGGAGGGAACCAACGGAAAATAAGATCATTAGGGTGGGCCATTATTCATTGTGCCTGATATGCCTCTAAGAAGAAAGGCAAGATATAGCTACAGCCAATGAGAAGACAGATACTGAAGATGTTTACCACCTCCAAGCCAGAAAGAGAGGTCCTGAAAGACAACTTTGTTGTGCCCTATAGAACTTCTGGATACTAGAATTAGGAAGAAAGAAATTTCTGTAGTTTATAGATACTTATGTCAATATTTAGTTATGTTAGTCTTAACATGCTGAGAATGCTCCCTACCTGGTGAGGATAGCAGTCAAGCAAGAAGTGCCACTGGTTCATGGCATCATATATTCTAGATTATAGCACCATGTTCTTGAAAAATGAAGAGAGTTGTTCCTGCTGCTTTTTTTGTATCAACTTTTTATTGTGACAATAACAGCAATATTTTGAGACACTGTTTAAGATGCCCATTAACTCTTGAGAACATTAGCTTTGTCAACTCAACATAATCTACGGTCATCTGGAAAGAGAATCGCAGTGAAGGATTGTCTACATTGAGTTGCCTGTGGCATTGATTTTATTAAATTAATTGATTTTGGGAGACCAAGCCGACTGAGGGTGCAGAGCAGGCAGGAGCTTTTGAATTAAATGAGTGGAGAGATTGAACTGAGCATAAATAAGCAGGCAAGTGAACACGTATGCATCCTTCTCTCTTAGCTTTTTACTGTGGATACAAAGTGATAAGGTGTTTCAGGTTATTGTCTTGACTTCCCTATAGTGATGAACTGCAGCATGGAATTATTAGCTGAAGTAAACCTTTACAGCACAAACTTTCTGTTTGTCAGATTAATGTTTTCACAGTAATAGATGTAAAATGGGGACTACTATCTACATTAATTTACCACCAACATTCCTTCAAAATCGAGACTATCAACCTCATGGCTCTTTATCAATCTTGTGATGCCTGTTCCAAGCTCAGAACACCGGATGATAATGATTCCCAAACTCTGTACACTAGACTGAAGCCATGAACTGTAAATGATTAGGGACATAGAAGCATATTACCTTTGGAGAGGGGAGTCTAATGCTTCTGGGTAGAATGCTAGAGTCATTTCTCAATTACAACAGAACAATTTAAGAAATATCTACATATCATTTTAATTGCCCATGAACAATTAAAAAAGAACATTTTATAAATGTTTAACTTAGTTTATTTCTTGATTAACTACAATAACCACATATACTAGGTTCATATCATAAAATACTAAAGTGGTAATATATAAAAAAGAAAACTTATAAATAGAAAGATTTTGAATATTAAGTTAATGCTCAATTGTAATATTATTCAGTGTTATTAAAATTTCAATTATTTGTGTAACAAATGTGAGGGATACTCCATTTGGACATTGTTAGGGGCACACAGAATATATATTTAGCACCTCTCCATAATGGATTGAGAAGTCTAACTTGCCTGACGACTGGGGAAATTACTCAAGATATAAATATAGCAATTCATTTATTGATTTTGCATCTTAGAAAATATCAAGAAGAATTGTCTAATGTAAATCCAGACCTTGGGCTTGCTGAAATCAATATGTATCTCTCAGGTCAATCAATTTATTGATATTCATCTCAATGAGAATTCAGTGTGTGTGTAATACCACTATGAACAGACTTACAACACTGAAACTTTTAAATTTTGATGTCATTTTCACTTCCTAGAGATAAATCATTTATCCCTCTTGATTTTACCTAATACAAAACAGGTCCAAGTGAAAATAATTTAAATCCTTTGAATATTTTAGATATTTGTTTTTAAATTCAACCTAAGAATTCCAAAAACAAACCAAAGCCTTCCAAATAATATAAAATGGATAAAGTGTACAATAATCCATTCTCATAATCTCTACAGTTTCTTATATTTAACTTTTTATAAGTATGCAGACAATTTTAAAGATATGAATTGAAGTTAAATATCTCCATCCCATCAAAATAATACTGTGACTCTTAAACCAGTACATGTTAAGAACTGTAGTCACTGCACATAAAAGGTCCTAAAATAGTTATATTGCAAACATCAGCTAATTAATTGGAAAAATGTTGAATACTATACACCACGTATGAATCCAGGATTCAAGTTAGTGTCACAAGCTAATGAAAGGGACTGAATTAGGAGAACATCCGCTCCACAATTCTTTTTTGTGGATTAAACATATCTCCTTAGTAGATAATGTCATTCTTCCTTACAAAACTTGTGCATGCCTTCACATATATTTGCTTAATTTTCCCAAGTATGCTTAAGTTACATGGATTTTTCTTTTTGTAGAAAAGACCCAAATTTGGTGAATGTTTTAATACATTTTTCTTATGACTTAGATAGATGTTGAATGCTACTTACTACAGTCAATACATAACTAGCACAATCATATTTGCATCACGAATTTTCTGTTTATCTTTTTTGGGAATAGTAGGCTCAATCAGTTCTTAACTGTAACATGATATCCAAAATTTAGGCATTCCATTCTTTTTTGTAAATATACATAAAGCATTTTTTAATTTTATTAAATTATTTTATTTATTTACACTCCAAATGCTGCCCCACCTTCCTGGTCTCCCCTCCCAGAGTTCTTCACCCCATCTCCCTTCCTTTTGCCTCTGAGAAGGTACTCCCCCACTAACCCCTCACCCACCCAACCCCCCATCCACCCACAACCCACCACCACACCCCATCTACCATTCCCTTACCCTGAAATACCTCTACAGGATTAAGCACATCCTCTCCCACTGAGGCCAGATAAGGGAGTCCATGGACCAGCACATGTGTGTTCTTTGGTTGGTGGCTTAGTCTCTGGGAGCTCTGAGGGGTCCAGGTAAGTTGACATTGTTGTTTTTACTTTGAAGTTTCCATACCTTCAGCACCTTTAATCCTTCTCCTAACTCTTCCATAGGGGTCCCCGACCTCAGTCCAATGGTTGGTGCATCTGTCTCAGCTGCTGATAGAGCCTTTCAGAGGACAGCTATGCTAAGCTCATGTCTGCAAGCTCAACATGGCCCCGGTAATAGTGTCAAGGGTTTGGTGCCTGCCCATGGGATAGATCCCAAATTAGACCAGTCACTGGATGGTCTTTCCTTCAGTTTCTGCTCTGTTTTTGTCCCTTCATTCTTTTAGACAGAAACAATTCTGGGTCAAATTTTTGTAAATATCTGGGTGGCCCCATCCCTACACTGGGGGCCCTGTCTGAATTTAGGAGGTACCTCCACCACGGCATATCCACTGAGGTACCTCCCTCCTTCTGCCTCCAGTGATTATTTTGTTCCCCCCATCTAAGTGGAATTGAAGCATCTTCACTTGGGCCTTTCTTCTTGTTAAACTTCATATAGTCTGTGCGTTGTATCATGTGCATTTTGTACTTTTGGCTAATATCCATTTATCAATGAGTACATACCATGCATGTCCATTTGGGTCTGGGTTATCTTTGTTTAGGATGATATTTTCTAGTTCCATCTGCCTGCAAAATTCATGATGTCCTCGTTTTTAGTAGATGAATAACATTGCATTGTGTAAATATAATGTGAACCACATTTTCTGTATCTATTCTTCAGTTGAGGGAGATCTGTGTTGTTTCCTGCTTCTGGCTATTATGAATAAGCCTGCTATGAACATAGTGGAGCACATGTCCTTGTGGTATGATGGAACATCTTTTGGATTTATGCCCAGAAGTGGTATAGCTATGTCTTCAGGTAGAACTATTTCTAATTTTCTGAGGAACTGTCAGATTGATTTCCAGAGTGGTTGTACTGGTTTGCAATACCATGAGCAATAGAAGAGTGTTCCTTTTCTCCACAACCTTGCCAGGATGTATTGTCCCCTAAATTTTTTATCTTACCCATTCTGATTGGTGTAAGGTATAATCTCTCAAGCATTTCATTTTTATATGTTGAAAAAATTCAGCTGCTAGAAATTAAAATAGATCTTTGTAAAGATTAACTTGCTATTAAGAGATATTGCTACTCTACTACTCACAAATGTCACACCTTCAGACAGCTTTAGTATTTGTGTGCAGATTTCACATCATATGCAGCATATACATTAAAGTAGAATAAGCTCCTGAACTTTGTTCTGACTAATGTACAGCTGTTATCTCCTCTTACGTCTTGCATGGAGGCGATGTGATTGAAGTGACAGAAGAGGAAATCAATTCTTTGGACATAACCCTCTACTCACATTCCTCTTATTTATTGGCTGGCCACTAATTTAGCTTGAATTTGCTTTGTGTTTCTGTTTTTCGTAAATTCCTACAACTATAATAATAATATATAATAATTCCTTTTTTAGTGACTTATCATTGATGTTTTCATTGGTCTTGTTTTCTAATTATAATTAAAATTTATATAATATATCTACTGGAAGTGTAGGGTTCTTATTCTATTAATTCAGAGGTGATAGCAGTGTCTACATGTTATTTACTCTGAAATTAAGTTAATTTTTGATCAATTTAACTTTTAATTATATTTTTCATACAAATTAGTTCATTGCTCTTGATTACTCTTCCAAATGTGAAAGTAAGTCTCTATAGAAGAAAAGAGCACATTATTAGTCACAAAACATGGAGAAATCAACCTAGTATTAACCTGGAAGCTTCATACTACTGACTAGAGCTTATGGTGCTGGAAGGCACTATGTACACTACTAGAGAAAAATAAAGTATTCACTGCCCTTTTCTCTTGTTAACTCTGTGCGCTGCAGTAATGAGTGTATTGAGAAGACATGTTCACAAGTGAAGCAATGGTATGAATATCATGAGAGTAACCAACCATTTTCTGATTGGATATAAGTCATGCTCCATGAAATAGAACCCACATCTTGCAATATTATCAGAGCCAAGAACCAGTTGCTAAACAGGTCATTTATATCTTAAGGGAGTTTCTATTACTATTACTATGCTAATTGAACATATTAGTGTATTGCTTATTCCTTATTAGATAAACTACTTTTTGTAGTGAACAGAGATTAACACAGAGAACCACAATGGATCAAGGTGCGGAGAATAAGAGACTATAGAGTGCTCAGCCATAAATGGGATATCTAGATCACTTTCCCTTCCCAAGATTTGTGCTTAATTGACAAAGAATGGGTGTAAAAGCCAGAGACATGGATGACTACAACAAAACTGTGTTTTCTACATATAACAGAGCATGTGATCATATGTATAGAGGGAGTATAAATTGAAGTGATTGAGTTTTTTTAAATGAGAACACAAAGTTGGATGATGATGAATAGGGAGTGTGTCTGAGAGGAACTGGGGAAGAAGATGAATATAATCAAAATATAGTGTTTGAAGTACTCAAAGGATTAATCAAAATATTAAAAAATAGTAAATAGTAAAAAATAATAAAAGGCTTAATAGCTTTGCTGGTACTTTAAGTAGGACCTACTTCCTTTTATTTATTGATTTGTTTTCTCATATAAACAGTAGCAAATTTTAAACAAAATATGTTTTTTTAAATTACATTGTTTGATAGATATTTAAATATGGTATAAACACTTTCCTAGTAGTCTGGGACTTGTTTTTATTGGGAGTAAAAAAAATTTTTGGATGACAATTTTGAAATATCCAATAGAATTTATGGATTAAAAGTTTTAGATTTTGCCTATCTCCTCATTGCTCAGTTCTTCCAGAATAGATGCATTTTATTCTGTTACTTACTTTTTTGCTTTTCATTTCTTCCAATGAAATTATCATGATTTATAATCATATACTTAATTATATGCAGTTTTATTTGTTTAATATTTGGTTTTAAATTTATTAAGTAACTCACAAACTCAGAAAGAGTTGGTACTTTTGTTCATCATTGTTAATCATAGACAAGTAGAGTTGTAGACTATAAGGCATATAGTGAGTGTTCAATAATGTTACAGGAATTAACCAACAATGTTAGTGAAGAAGGAGGAGGAATAAGATGAGCCGAGAGGAGGAGAAGGAGCAGGAGGAGGACAGGCAGGAGAAGGAGAAGCAATAAAAGGAGAAGGAGAAAGAAGATGAGGAAGAGGAGATCGATGATTCTCATGATCATTTTTGTCCATTGCTATGAGCTTGCTTTACAAGTGTGTGTGTGTGTGTGTGTGTGTGTGTGTGTGTGTGTGTGTGTGTGTGTGTGTGTGTTGTATGTGGTGTGTGTGTTTGTGTGTGTGTGTGTGTGTGTGTGTATGCACATGCTTGTCAGTGCTTGAGGTGAGGCCAGGACACAACTTCAACTGAACCTCAAGTGTCATCCCTTAGAGACACAGTTCATCTCCCTTGATTTAGTTTAGTTTAGTTTTATTTTGATTTTATGTAGGCCATCCTGGTTGATGAACAAGCCCTGGTGATCTGCCTGTCTCTGGGTTCATACCACTAGCATTATATGAAATTACCATGCAAATATGTATGTGGCTTCTGGGTACTGAACTTAAGTCTTCCTACTAGCATAGCAAGTACTTTACAGATGATTCTCTCTTCCCAGCCTTCTTCTAGGTTTGTGGCCTCCACAAGATGCCTAAATAAGTCCTATAGAAAAAATATGTCCAGATAAGTTGTATATTATCAAGGTTCAACTAGTAGAGTTGAATCTTGAATGCAGGCAGTCTTACCTCAATCCAGCTGTTGTGCCCTATTTTGAGTAAGAAAGTTGTGACACTTTCACAAACTGCTCACTTTATTGATTGCATCATTTTCTAAGGTAATCAGGGCTTACAAAAGTCAATTTATAGAAAGGTATTGATATTCAGTTCCCTAAGGCACTGTGGTGTAGAATCAGTGTTCTTAAGGAAATACACGTATAACTTTGTTGTCCTATTGAAAGTCAGGAAACTTAGTTTCAAAGACAGAGATTGCTCTCCTTAGGGGCCATCCCTCCTCTTTATCTCATGGGTTATATCTCAACTGCTCAGTATTCTCAGATTCATCCTATTCAAAACCTCCTTGAAGCTTTTGTTTACCACTGATAAGTTCCATATACTGCATTCGGTTTATGGTTTCCCCATGCTGTAGAAGTAAATTCTCAAGTAAACCCTATCTCTCAAAATCCTTCTGTTTCAGGAAGCTTATTTGTGTTTTGACTTCCATTCATCTATTCTGACTGCCTCTCTAGAAAAGTTCTGGTTTTCAAAACAAGTCTTTCTAATCTTTAACTGATAATTTTTGTTTCCTAATGTTTATAAAATTTATTTTTTTTATTCCTCATTGTATTCATTTTTGTTCTTAGTTCTCATTCTGTTATCTCTAATTTAACTTGTATTTTTCTTTATATTTGCTAGACTTTCCTCAGTCAACAAAGACTATCGAGCTCATTATGTTCAAAAGGAAAAGAGAAATCTCTTTGTAGGGATGAGGATGCTCCTCACATATCTCCTTTAACTTAATAATCTTTCAGAGGATAATTTGAACTGCTGCCTCAGTTTCCTTAGCAGGCACCAAGACATATCTCTATGTTTTCTATCTTTCACAGCTCACTAAAGCTGTCATTCAGTTACTTGTACTTTTTTCCGTTTCTAGTCATGACCCCATAACCCTTAGTGTTCATTCTTCATTACTTATTTTGTTCTCTTGTACCAATTTCCTGAAATTCTACTTTAGTTAATTCTTTAATTTTTTTCTGTTTTGATAAAAACTAAAAATCACACAGTGGTCTTGATATAAATGTGGTGGAATTTTCATTTGCATTCTCCTCCTCTCACTGCTATTTTTTTTTTTTTTTTGCTATCACTATTTTTGTGATTTTCAAATAGGCCATCTGCTGTTACACAATTAGTTTTTATTTGTAAACAGCTTATTCCTAGGAAACATGCTACCTTGACTTCTGAGCACTGAGTGGCCACTTTATTTCCCCTTTTCTAACATTTTTCATACTAATTTCCAATCATTTTTACATTATCTCAAGGCCAAAAATATCTGTATCAAGCAGTGATGAATATATAACTAGTTTAATCTTCCTACTTACTCAAAGAAAATTCATACACCTTTAAGGCTACTCTACCCTTCATCCTCATCACTGCTCAGCCATTAAGTGCTATTAATTCTAACTGCTCATGGGCCTTTACCATTTGGTCATTTATTTGTGTTGTATCTCAAACTGAATAATAGCATTGAACCTCTCGCAATGCCATAGGTTTTTAATCAGAGATGCTGTTACCAGACTTTCAGTCCACTGCTCTACCTTTCACACTATTTACAAACTTAGCTTCTTAAACTGTGGGTCATAATGTCTATCACTTTCAGAACTAAAATGATTGCCAAAGGTCTATAAAGTGCAGACCACATGACCAATAACAGAATTATAGGTTACTAAAACCAACAAACTGGTTTCCTTCTGCATATTAAGACCACCCCCCAATAGTAAATCCCACTATTACAGCCATTTTACTCAATGCAGAATATACTTTCCTACTTTCTTATTTGAGTTCTAGTGAACTTTTACCCACTTTTCTCCTGTTAGTTTACGCCCGATGATCCCTACTAGCTTAAAGTCATTTATCCTGTCTTGAATTATAACTGCTTGACTGTATATCTTTCCTACTTTATAGATAATTCTCACAAAGAAATCAGTTTATTTCTAATTGTAACTTTATTTCATCTCTAACATCCCTTGTCTGCCCCCTTCTCTATCCTGCAGAGACATGTTAGTTACAATTTTTGAAACATTATTGTAAAGTTCTAAGACATCATTGACCCATAAAAGTAAGATTATCATATTTTTTTTGTTCATGAAGAAATTATTTGGTATAAACCAAAGTAGAGTTTAGCTATGACGTCTGAGTTAGTGATTAATAATATTTGATTGACCAACCATCTTTTTAAGAGCTTGTATAAAATGACTGGGTCTCCCATAAAGTAACTTCACTCACTTTTGCCTGTAAATTCTTCACCCAGATCCTTCACTAAATCTATTTGTTTCCTAATCTATAGCTTTATCCCATAATTCCTCCTGCAATTACTTACGTGAATTGAGTACTCCTTTCAGTGTTTCTAATTTTATGTGTAGAAAGGTAATCATGGAAGGATTAATGGACAGAATGCTTAACAAAAACTTCTCTATGTATAAATCCCCAAATGAACAAAACAAAAACTTGCTTGTAAATCCAATAAAGTTATTAGCAGAAACTCATAAATATCTCCTATAAAACTTTGGATTCAATACTCTGTTATTTAATTCATGTAATTAATAGTAAATACAAATAAGGATATTTCAACTAGTGTTATTTTAAGCCACTCAGAAAGCAACAATATGTCTATAAACTTGCACTCTATTTTAATAAAAACTAGAATGTTTTAGACCAACGTTATTTTGGCTAATAACATACTGGGATTAACTTCTATACTATTAAAGTCAATATTTCTAGTCATGGCATATTATCAAAATGCAGTGATTTATTCTATCTTAATTAATGCATACATTTTCAATATTAAAAATTGCTTCCATATAAATTATCTTAGACATTTTTGTGAAAAATAATTTAATAGACTGTTTTGAGGAGGGTGAGAGTATAGGGATACAGGGTGATTTGAGAGGGCATATAAGTCCTGTGTCCTTCTAGAAACATCTTTCTGGTTCCTGAATCCCTGACTCATAGTTATAACACCAAAAGATAAAAGAATACATATGTATTCAGCCTGAACCTCCAAATGATTAAACTCTTTTGATGACTCAAAGCCCAGTTTGAGACATCAGAAATGAAATCTCAATCTGTGCCATTTAAATCTTAAACAACTGTTTTTCATTATTAATGCAAATAATATTTTATTAATTGTACATACCAAAGATATCTGAGTTCATCTTTCATTAATTAAACACAGCTATATCAGCCATGCTGTGTCACTAGGATGACAAGGAAAGAGAAAATAATATAATTTCCAGCCTGTGCAGTAAGAAATGAAGGACACAAACTTGGGTGGCTCAATGACTCAGTTCAAGTAACTCCTACAGTTTTCTTTGAACCACCCCATTGATCAGAACAGCTTTGTCTTAGTCTGTTTCCTCACTAGTCTGGCTACTCTCTTTCCCACATTCCCAATATCTGGGTACCCCACTTCTGCATCACCCATCTTGCTCTTCTTTTTTGCAGAAGCAGAATCATGCCATCGTATGAAGTCCAGCACACAGCATTTGGTCAACATTACTGTCTTTTCCTGATGGATTTGCAAACCACATTTTGAGGTTTGTTTCTTGCATGTGATGGATATAAGAAAGATGACCATACTTAAAAAAAAAAAAAAAAGCCTCTTATAAACTTTGGCAACCTTTGAGGAATTTTAGAAGGATTTACTCACTAATGTGAGGAGAACAAGGGAGTGGCTAGCATTTGAGACTTATTTCTGGCCTGTGTTTTCCATACACTTGGTGCTTTGCCTTATTCACTGGCCACGTCAATCTAATGTATTACTTATGTATCATAATAAAGTTCATGCTCCCTGAGGGCAGGAGCTAAGATTTTCTTATTAACTTGTGTATTACACAGTGAAAAACAGTTTATGTGAAAAAATCATACTTTGGATGAATAAGTAATAGAATGGACATGATCAACAGAATAAGGTGATACGTAACACATGTCTGCTATGCTTCATTATGTTTATTGTTCACATGGATCTACTGCAGGTACGTTAAGTACACGAAGATGAAATTAAGTATTCTATTTGATTACAACAAATTATCTCTTATTCTTTTTTGCTCCCTATACTTTGAATGGGATCAGTAGGTGCCTGTGTGATTAGTATATGACCTAGTCTATTTTACTTTGAATTATATAAAATAATGATTGTCAGGCTGTTCACCACCCTAGGAAGTTCCATTCTATAGGAAACCTTTGACTTCATTTCTGAGAGAAGGATGATTGTAGCCTCTGGGTGTACCCAAAAATTACCTTTGTCAGTAATCACAGATCCAGCCCAGACTGGTCAATGTCTTATTCCCAGGAACAGAAAGGGAGCCATTCTGTAAGTTTATTGGGATGAATTGAAACTTTGGGAGCACTCTGGCTCATTATAATCATACCAGGGATATAACAGAATTGTGCAGTAGAAGTGAGCTAGAGCCATAAAATCTTATCAGGTGAGCCAAGCCTGAGAGCTTATCAGACATGCTAGGCCAAGGATATGATGTAAATCCTTTACCTGGATTCCATAACATGGTGGACAACTAACAAAGCAATCACATGGCCCCCCATCAATCTATCGTCTGATGCCTGGTGTATGCATTAATTGCCAAGGGCTCTGCTACTCTTCCTGGAGCTTTGCTCAGATCCCTGCCTAACTATCCACCCTTTAGCCTGTGTGATCATGGACCTGACTGGTCATTTCCTGCTCCTGATTGTTTCCTCCCTTGAACCTGGTTTGACCTTTCACTTTGTGGCTGAACTCAGCAGATTTACACTTCAACATTAATAATGCTAATTGGAATGAAAAAACCTACCTTTTGCTTGGCCAAGCTACGAGGATAGGTTGATATTAAAACTGTTAAACTTTGTAATTTCATTGTTATTCAATAAATTCTTCTATTGTGGAAATACACAAGCATATCTGTCTATGTTTCTAGCATATTGTGCAGGTGATACTGCCAAAATAAAAAAAAATAGGGGGCCACCCACCCTTAGATGCCTCCATTTTCACTATTTCACCAACTCTCATTCTTTTTCATGCTACTTCCTTTGATTTGCTGGTTTCTTCTCTTGCCTTTCAAGATCATAGTACAAAGATATAGCTTGTACAATGTTCTCTTATCTGACTTATGTTCCTGCCACACACACACTTAGCACCAATAGAGTTTTGTTATGTTGTTGGTTAGATAGATAGACATTAGAAGACGTGATACTATTGGGGATGGCCTCTCATGGAATTTGGCTTCCACTTTCCCTGCCCTTAAGAACTCTATAAAGAGAAGCACCTGATTATGACTTTAACCAGCATGTATAAAAGTAATGGTATTTGGCTCCATTGAGGCCCACCAAGGAGAATCTACTTCCTCCAGGTTAAAACAATGGATTCTCACTTCTACCTCCAGCACCAGCCTGCTTAAAAAATGCCAAAGGGATACAGAAAATGTGGTACATTTATACAATGAAATACTACTCAGCTATTAAAAACAATGACTTCATGAAATTCACAGGCAAATGGATGGAACTTGAAAATATTACCCTGAGTGAGGTAACTCAGTCACAAAAGAACAAACACGGTATGTACTCACTGATAAGTGGATAGTAGCTCAAAAGTTTGGAATATCCAATATTCAATCCACAGCCACCATTGGACTGAGCCTGGGGTCCCAGATGGAGGAGTTGAAGAAGGGACTGAAGGAGTTGAGGGAGTTTGCAGCCTCATGGAGGGAGCAGCAGTGTCAACTGGCCTGACTCCCCCCCCCCCCATCTTCCTGGAGGCTGGACCACCAACCAAAGAATACACATGGAGGGACCCATGGTGCTAGCCACATATGTGGCAGAGGATGGCCTTGTTGGCCATCAGTGGGAGGAGAGGCCGTTGGGACTGAGGATGTTAGATGCCCCAGTATAGAAGAATGCCAGAGACGGAAGACGGGAGTGGGTGGGTGGGTGGAGGAATACCCCCATAGAGGCAGGGGGAGAGGGGATCAGATAGGGGGTTTCCAAAGGGGAGACCTGGAAAGGGGGAAACATTTGAAATGTAAATAAAGTATCAAAAAAAGCCAGCTTTTCTTCTGGAAGCTGGCAAAATTTATACTTTATGTTATCTCTTGTTTAATAAAATTGTCTTTGCTGTTTTGAGTTAATTTATAAATCATTTTATTAACAAGATTAAGAACTTTAAAAGGGAACCACAGCTTTCCTGTTTAACAATATTACTTCTTATTTAAAATTAGGACTTTAAAACATCATATAACTCTCTGCTTAGCTCTTATTCCCTGTTGCATCCCCAGAGTCTCTTTGTAGTCTTTTTCTACTGAAGGGTTTGGGTTCCCCCAGATCAGCATGGTCTTTTAACCTTCTCATTCAAGGCAATCAGTCAAGGCCTCTTTGGCTCCAAGCCTGTGAGGTGAGCAGTCTCTTCTGAAGTTACGCAAATACAGAATCTATACTGCCCCCACTCATTTCTCTTAAAAAATTTTGCATCATATAACCCTTCCGGAATCTTCTTGTTTATTACTTGCTGTCCATTTGTTTCTGGTTAAAAGGCTCATAACCTGTACCCCATAATTGTTGTGAGCTTCTGCTTATGTCTCCCAGGTCAATTTCTT
>CM052705.1:55349786-55365063 GCA_028551405.1 Uromys caudimaculatus
AATATTTTTTATAAGAATTGTCATGTATTTTACTAGTTTTCTGTTTCTAAAGTAAATCCCTCTTTTCTTTAATTGTTTTTAATGAGAGTGGCATTGTGGTAAATTTGTCAACTTGTCTATTGCACTGTAGCTAGATCGTTGGGCAAATACTATTGCAGATCCCTTTGGGAATGTGCCTTTTAAGAAGCAATAAGCATTTAATCAGTAAACTATAAATGCAATACATTGCTATTTTAAATGGAGTGGGTCTTATCCAACCACTTGAAGGTCTAGAGAAAAGCCCAGATGCTTCCAAAGAAGAAGGCAAGAAGGCATTGCACAGACAGACTGCCGTTCATCTGAATTTCATCTTCAACTTTTTCTCCTCCCTATATCTCAGTGGATTTGGACTTCTACTTCAACCCTTCTCCATATCTCTAGCCTGTCAGTGTATCCTACAGGATTTTGGCATGCTGTTTTTAAGAGTCATTCTAGCCAGTGCCTTTAAGTCTCTCTCCCCATTTACAGAAAGAGAGAGGAGAGACTGGAGAGAGAAAGGGCAGGGGGGAGAGGGAGGAAGAGAGAGAGGGGGGAGGGAGAGAAGGGGGAGAGGGAGAGATCTGTTTCTTTGGAGACACCTGACCTGTTATTTCATCACCTGCTTAGTCTTTCCTGGAGCCACTGTCATCTACCAATGTTCCCATTAACTACTTTATGATTCTATAGCAAACACAGAGCTCTGAATATGTCTTTTTTTTTTTTTTTTTTTTTTATGAACAGTATACTCTTGTTAACTCCTTTGCTAAATTATGTGCTATGGAAATGTAATGCGTATTTGGACTATTATTCATTGACTCATTAAATCTTTTTTTCATAAAAATATTTTGTACTTTGTATGTTTTATGTTAGAAACTGTGAATATTATATCGTAATGTAGAATTCCAACTTCATCAACGTAACTGTCTCCTCTCTAGTCACAACCTCACTATTCTCTAGACATGAGGCTGACATTTTAAACTGAAGTATTAAATTTTGTGTTTATCTTCTAAAATTCCTTCTTGCTTAGTTTGATCCTCTGTGCCAACTCTCATAATGAAAATAATGTTGACTCTTTAATCACAATTTTGTCACTGATTATTTGACTATCTGTATTGGCATATACCTTTCCTTCTGCTTCTTTTAAATAAAAAATTGTGAAGAAGTTTCAGAGCAGATTCAGCAATGAGCTGTATAATTATCATAGTTTGTGGATGATTGTTTAACACATACCCACATAACTTGCAAAAATTCCCTCCACATCTATCTTGTCCAGAAAGACATTAGCAGAACTCTGCATTAAATGCCTCATTGAGATGCAGATTCACTGTTTATATAATTTAATTAATCTGGCATAATTTATTCCTAGTAAACTTGAGTGGCTCTTGGTGATTGCCTCTTCCTGTTCTAGGTGTTTCTGAGCCATCTGCCTAATTATAGGTCTTGGGATTTTACTGAGAATTGATGGGATGCCTCATGATGTGTAATTTTCTACATGCATTCTAATTTTACATGAAAATCAGAGAAATTTGACCTCTGTATCTTTTTCCATGGCGCGCCCTAGTCTCTGTGATTATCAGGATACTGCTCATATCAGTCTGGTAATTATATGAGGAGCCGCTTAGTGGAACACAAAGGCAGTGGTAGGACTCCGCTTCGGAAATCAACTATGTTATCAGTCCACCTGAAGAGAAGGGGGCGATTGCTTACTGATATCTCTTCTGTCTTCATCGAATTTGCATTATTTCTTTGTACAGAATATATCCGTGTTTTCTCCTCAAATAATAGATAAAGGCTAATATTATCAACTCATTAGTATATTTTCTTTTATTTCATAAAGTACCTAGTTTTAGGCTGAAGTTTACTAATATTTGTTCAATGATGAGAGGCTTTTGTTCCACTTGGTTAAGATTTCCATGTCCTGGTGAACCAAAATCTACAGAAGGTGAAATTCTAATATATTAGCATGGTTTTCTTATTTGCATTCTTTGGCTGTCAGTGATCCTTGTGCTTCTATCAGATAATTTGCTACAGTATAGGCCTTATCTTGGAAAGACATGCCCTTTACTTTTTCTGGTTACCTCATCTCTCTAGCTGTACTTCTCTTCATTTAGACTGTAGAGAAACAAACTCTGTCTAGTTACTAGTTAACTACACAGGCAGGAGTTTTTTGTTAAATCCCCACATATGGTCAAAGACAATATGAGCACATTGATGGATATTTTCACTTAAAAGTCCATTCTATATAGAATATCCATTAACTTTATTTCCTATTATAGCTATTGTCATCTAGACATTTTATTTGAAAGATTTTAAGCATAGAGAAGTAAAAGAGTAACTACTTATGCCAATTTACTATATTTTGTGATTATAGAATTCATAGTCTCAAGTTTTGCGGCCAACCATATTACTTTTAACAAATTTGCCTTATGTAGATGATAGATACTTAAGTTATCTTTAGTTATGGTATTTCCTGTATCTTAGATTTTCTTTAACACTTTGAGTTTCAATTTCCTCACAGGCAAACAGCTTAGGAAATATTTTTCATACAAGTACTGGTTGAACAACATAGCATCTTATTTCCACATAAAATATGGTCAAAATATAAGAATTCTTCTTTGTTTTCCACTTTGACAGTCAGGAAAATATATGATGCTCTGCTAGTCTCTTTTGTATACATTTTCATTTGGCTTCTCTGTCATTGGGCCATTTATAATTTTTTGACAGATTTTTTTTCAAGACCTCTGACCCTCTTAAAAGACAGATGTTTTGAAATTACTTAGATCTGCTCTCTAAGATTTTTGAAATCTACTTTTTAATGTCTGAGAAAGCTGTCATATTGTGCTGAGTGTTTCTTTTCTTGGCAATTTCTAGCAGTGAGATGACAAGTTGACTTTCTCTCAAGGTTCCTGTCACAGGAATTTCATAAAACTGATTCTTTACGGTCAAAGTTAAATCCCGAGAAGCAGCTTCCCTCATTGCTGTATCAGTGAGCATGTGGGTGGGGTTTTCAGGAAATGGAAACTTCTAACCAGTGTCTGCTTTCTTATATCTCAGCTATAGCCAGCCTCTGTCTAGCCCACTCTCACAGCAGAATCATTTTTGCTTCTCATCCACTTTATTCTCAGCAGGCTGTAGTTCTCTGTTCCTTAGACTATGGTTTGAAGATGAGAATTCACAGTCAGTGGTTAGTTTTTAGAAAATTTGAATTTGGGGGTTTACTTTAATGATAAGAGCAAATAAAACACATTCTGGGATAGGATTTAAATTCTTGGATTTGAATACATTTTTATGATTTTATATGTGTTAAGTTATCATCACTGACATTATTTAATGTTACTGTGGTGCTATTTGGAGAGAGAATGGATGCTTTAATGCAAAAATGACAATAACAGCATGATAGATATTGTTCCTGAGTAATAATTATTGTAATAATCATAAAATTTCTGTTTCACAAAGTAAATTTGCCATTAGAATACTCTTCTACCAATTTTATTTTAAAAATTAGTTTCTTTTTAAAAGATTAAAGTAGTAATTTGACTTCATGAAAAAGATAGCATAATACTAGTTCAATTCTTGCTGGCTATTAAGGAGCAGACAGAAGGGAGGGAGTGCCACACATAAAGGATTCATTCTAACTCAAGGAAGGGATAGGGGTATAGCAGGTCTTGAGGTGAAAACAGTGGAGAAAGAATGTGTTCCTCCATAGTCTCCACCAAAGACCTGAAGTGGGAAAAACCCTTTCGCATCTGCCCAAATTTAATTTTAGATAAATAGATTATCACATTAAAATGTTTAATGTAGCTGGCTGTATTGACTGTTTTAACTTAGACACCAACTTCACAGATTTGAACCTCATATTATTGTCAGAGTGGGTGATATTTTGACAATTTAAATCGAGAATAATTTTGTTTCGGACACAGTGGATTCTTCCTGTCTTACTGAGGACAGTGTGCCTACTGCTGTGGAGCATCTCATTTCCCAGTGTAGAACCTCCTACCCAGGGAATGGATGATGGAAGCAACACCTCTCCTTCATTTCATTGTGACATTGACAATTGCTCTGCACTAGGTACTCGTATGGTAAGATTTGTGGACACAATGACACGGTTGAATTGGAAATAGAGGTAACTTGGCAGACAGGTTTCATCAAGATGTACTGGCCGGTTGGAGAAATAGTTGCAATACTTGGTTATCCCTGGGTTCTACACCCGGTACCACTTGGAGGGGAGATGAACATGAAACAAGCTCCTAACACAGTTCTCTCTAAGGATAATATCTTTTACCCATGAGTCTATGTGGGAAGGGCAGGCAAGAGGAAAATCTCTAGGATATGTCAGAAGGAAGTTGACTCACAGAAATAGGAAGAGCAGTGTTATTTCTGTACACCAATGATAGTGATTAGAAAAATCAATAAATGCCATTCAGTGTAATCATAAATAAGCTTAATAGTAAATATTTTAAGTGTGCTTTATGAGAGGAAAAAGTATTTTAGGTATACTTTATGAAAATAAAACAAAACTAACTCTTATTGATTGAAATAATTTGACTGGCAATACATTTGTAGAATCCTAGTGTGAGCTTTTCGGTCCAAGGCTGCAGTTTGTTTGTAAAGATGCTTATCAGAGTGAGGCCAGTGTTCCAGAACTTTCTTTAATATGAAAGGGAAAAGTCTTTTAATTCAGTTTGAGAAGTAAGGCTCTGGTTATTCACCCACTTTTTTTATATTTCTTGGAGACTATATTTCAATAATGCAGACCATATTCTTGGGTCTATTGCAATACCTAGCAAAATTTGTTATTGATTGATTTATAATGTATTTTAATCCAGAACCTCATACCTCTTGAATTTTCCACAAGGAATAAGATTTTTTTCTTTCTCTAGAGAAAAAAATACATAAAGCATTTGCGGAATAAATTCCATACTTAATACAGGTATTCTTGTCATATTATTATATTTTAGAAAAGTAAATTAACCAAAGTTGCTCATGAGTTTTATAAAAATTTAAATACAATTATCATGAGTTAAACAAAAAAGGATTATAACATATATTTTAAAGAATAACTACAGCAGAATAATGAAACTGATGATGAAGTTCTCAAATTCTTAAAGATAAACAACAGAGCAAACTCTCCACTGACATAGTAGCCTATGAAATGGAATCATGTTTAAGAGAGCTTACTACTGTGTATAAAAATACTGACTTCTCAAGCCAGATATGAAAGGATATTTTCAGTATGTTTTCATATTCATTTACAAGCTATTTTAAGAAATAGAGGAAACATCTTATAATACTTGGTGGCTTAGCCATGACAATAAAATCTACCAGCAAAATGATTTTCCAGAGTAGCATATCATTGTTTATGTAGGAGTAATATTTTCTCATGGGTTCACGGGCTATATGTTCATTTATTTTATAATTGATAGTTTGCTTTATGAAGTGCCCATATCATGGGAATATACAGACGTGGACATTGTGCAGACATTTTTTATGTGTGGCTCACAAAAGCTTTACTCATCAGTGTGTGTGTGAGATCTTGTAGTGATTCTGATATGTATTAGTCTGAATATAAAATATGCAAATGCATGCCACAGCCATATCAACCAATGACTTCATCATAAGAACTTGAAATACACCATCTATTTTGAAGGTTTTATGACAAATTGGTCAACATGGCTACAGGAACTGTAATTTTCACTCCAACGTATTGAAATTTTAACATATTCTACAAAAATTGTATGTGTTATTAAATAATTGCCCTGCTAAATAATACCCATGATACCATATTCCTCACTACTATTAAAGAAATTTTGGATATACAATTCATTAACATTTGCATACACCTTTTCTTCTGTTTCTTTGTGTGACTTTCCACTCCTACTGAACACTTTCTAACAAAGAACAGGTTAATCTGGACTGACTTGTACAATAATGTGATTTTAAGTTTGATTTGAGGGATACGGAAGGTGATGAATTCATATGTCATTTCTTAAATTTTAAATATACTAATCTAGTTGAAAAACTCAAAGAATGCTGGCTAAAGGCCACATTTTCTAATGCACCATTTTTAGAATCCCAAATCCCAAGCTGCCTTTTTTTTTTTTTTTTTTTTTGAGGGGTAGGCACTTGGATGCCAAATGGTCTCACCCCAAATCATCTAGTTCATCCAGAGAAATACCGAAAACTCAAAGATCAGAAATGCTTAATTTATACTTCTGCACACACAATTTACTTCTATTAAAGTAGAACTATGCACAGTATAACACAGACATTGCCTGCAGGAGTGTGTCAGTCCTTTCTAGAGGCTGTTATATATCCTTTGCATCCTACATCCTCTCCTCCCACCACAGAAACTTTTCCAACTGTCTATCATCTTACATAATTAATCTGATCTTTTTTTAAACACAAGTATTATTAATGTAGGGGTTCTTTTATGTTATACTAAACTTAGATAATATAGTCACCCTTTCATGTACTTTCTTGATATTCTGAAATTAACTTCAGACCAGTCTGTTTTGACATGAGTTTCCACACAAAACTGTTCTGGCTATACAACATGCTCCCTGAGAGCAGAGAACCAATCTCTATCATCAGCCTTGCAGAATTCATGGTATAATGTAGGTATTAAGCTAATATTTTTTGAATTAAGATTTATAAGGAAAAGAAAACAATTTCTACCCAATATAAAGTACAAGAGGAGAAATACATACATTAAATTATAAATTCAGTTTAGCACTTTACAGTCTGTTATGAATTTAAAACTATTGAATTAATTATGATTTCTCTTTAATGTGAATATCATGTTCTGAAGAAAAGTTAAATGTTACTTTTGAAAAATATTTCTATTTAAGTGTTTAATGAATCATTTTTTTTACTACCAATGTGTCATATCTGGAAGCAGCTGGGATGAAGCTTATATGTACTGCTAACACTCATAAAGTAAGATGGAAGACATACATAGAGATTCACTGAGAAGCTTTTGAGTAATTTCTGTTCCTGCAAGCATAACAATTCCTCGCCTGTGTTCCTTTAAGTAATCCTAATAAAACACACTGGTTCACATTTCTGGACTTCAGTGGTATACTTTAGTCTGTCATTGTTTCCCTATCTTAAATCTGTTGATATTTATTCATGTCTCCTCAGAAATAGTATTATACACTAGTGACCCTTGTAAGTAACTTGTTCTTTGTACTTATATTTCATTTTTCTGATTATTTAACGAGATACATTTTTCTTTTTCTTTTATTGAAATTAGATTTTTCTCTCACATAATATATTCTGATTATTGCTTCCCCTCTCTCTACTCCTATTTCTTCCCCACATCTCCTCCCATACAGATCCACTCCCTTTCTGTGTCTCATTAGGAAATAAACTGGCTTGTAAGGGATAAAAATAAAATATAATACAATAAGGTAAAACAAAAGCTAACACATCAGAGCTGGGCAAAACAAACACCTAGAAGGAAAAGTGCCCAAGAGAAGGCACAAGACTCATAGCCTCACCTGTTCACTCAGGAATCCCATGAAAATACTTGACTGGAAGGCGTGTGTGTGTGTGTGTGTGTGTGTGTGTGTGTGCACAAAATCTAATGCAGACCCAAGCAGGCTCAACACTTGCTGCCTTAGTACTGAAATGGACTTATGGCAGTACTAAAATTCAATAATTCTTTACTTTCTGGTTGATTACCAAACACTGGTAGTCATAGAGGGATCCGGTTGGGGAGAGCGATAAAAATTCAAGCCATAGAATAGAGTAAGAAGGACCAGCAGTGGCTAAGAGCAAGAAGGGCTACCTCATAGGGAGAATACTGGACAAGAACTATGCCAGAATCTTGGAAACATTTCTGTGTAGGAAGAAGCACAGCCTTCAGAAAGGGACTCTTGTAAGCAGCTAGGAACCATCTGCTCAGGGTCATTAAACAAGCTTACATTGTACTTAAAGACTGATGAATTGCAGGATGACATGAGTCCTTTTATAACTGGAAATTTGGAAAGCCTTCCTTCACCATTAAGTTTAGTCACGGTGATGACCAACATTGACTGCTAACTCGATGTGATGTAGAATCACCATATGAACAAGCATCTGGGTGTGTTTATCATGTATTTTCTATATCAGGTTAAAGCAAGCTGTGGGTCCCTTGTGCGTCCATACTGTGGCTGTGTTTGATCATCAGCCTCTACTCCAGCTGTGCTCACTTCCTACAATTGCTTGTGCTCTTGAATTGTGCAATGGAATAAACCCTTCCTTCTTTATGATGCTTTGCCAGGTATTTTGTTGCAATAAGAAGACATGAAACTTATATGGTAGGAATATCAATTATTTCTAGTTGCTTATCATGAATATTTTGTCTCCTTTAAAACAACTCTACTTTTTCCCTCACAGGTAGAGATGAACACTTCTGTGTGTAGTAAATTTTGTTTATCACTTTATTTTTTTCTACTGCTAAAGATCAGTTTTAATTGTATCAAGAATAATGTTTAATTGCCTATAATATTGTGCCTTTAGAATATTCTTTGAATATCACATTGCTCTTTAGATTGACTGTGGCTGAAAAATTTAAGAAAAATTCTTCACTCTTGTTTTGGATGACTTAGTGGGGAAGGGAAGAGATGTGTTCATGCTGATTCCGGTTGGCTAGTGAGATAATTTGTACCTGAATCTGAGTCTTAAATATACGCCCAAGAGCTTGACAAGAGTTTATATTTTCTTAATTCAGATGTAATTCCAGATAAGAGTATGGCTGCTTTAAAATTAAAGCAGAAACTCATTTCCACAGTGTGATAATGAACAGTGCTTCATTTTCTCAGACCAATCTTATTCATTGATTTGCTCAAACAAATATTTGGACAATAAATGATTATAAACACTGACAGGTTTTTTTCTTTTTCAGCAACATCTTTAAATGAAAATATTCAAAATAGGAATGATTGGATTTCAACTCCTAAGAGGCATAGATATGCCCACTATTGCTTATACAAATTCGGTTTTCCAGGTATCTAGAAATTTCCCTCTAATGGTGAACACTCTGGACAAGGGATTGATGCTCTAATTCCACACTTAGAACAGAAATATTTCTACCTTCCTACTTTTGCTTAAGATGCTTTTTGCAACTTCTTTGAAAGGTGTTGATTTATAGGTTTTGATTTCTAAAAGAAAGTAAGCAAATATTTCTAGTTATAAAGTTTAAAAAATCAAATGAAATCAGAGCCATTAGTATTTTAATAAATGAAAGTTCATCACACAAGAAATACAAAGTTTAGAACACTTCATATAGAATCAGAATAGACATACACTCAGTCATTTATTAGGATCAGGTCTATTAAATTAATAACTTTCAAACTAGCAGAGCCACTAGTGATGAAAAAACTTAATGGACACATGGCTCTAAGCAGCATAGAATTGTAAATGCTGAGGGAGCAACAATTTCTATGACTTACATGTGAAATTCTAACTTTATCACATTTGATTTTTTATAACATTATATAAAAACATTTATTGAATAATAGCTATTGGATCTTATTTCTGAGAACAATTGAAAAAAAATTAAGATTAAAAATTTAACTATAACATGTTGGGAGTCAAATATATCATCTTTACTCAGGAAATAACTTACTATATAACCCTGAGATGCTAATTTAGGTTTGTAATTGGCATTTCGGATTTACTGGAATATAAATAAAATATTGAGATAACTAATGTATGAAGTGGCAAACATTTGCTATTCTATATATGTTAAGATGTTTTAGTAATGACAAGATGTCATCAGCCACAAAAGGAAACAGTTACTATCTAAAATAGTTACTTGGAAAAAATATAAAGGAATGAGATTTATGCAGAATATGACTTTTATTTTATTTCTTCTGTCTACCATCCCAGGCCTTTACACAGGCATTATTACAATTTTTAGCTATCTATAGCTCTTTGAAAAAGTGATATCTATAAATAGAAAGAAAATATGTGCCCCACAGAACAAAGACTTCGTATGGTGCTCTACATCACATTAGTTGGTCCTATCCTGGTCAACAGAGAATATGACCATATATATCTGATAATGAGGTTTTTATTTGGATGCAAATAATGATGACTTGTCAACATAGAACACAGATAAACATAAACTGAAACTGTAACTTTGATAGCACAAGCTACTGAATGTTTGATTAAATACTAAGAAAAGCACCCCAACCCCCCCCCCCCCAAATTAGGATTGTTACCACTTACAACAGGCTATTCTCATCTTTTACCACATCACACTATTTACCTTATCTTCAGTGTGCTTTGAACTTTTTTTTTGGTTGCTTTTCCATCTTTCTGTCTCAATTCAGTGGTTAATTGCAAGTATATTAAAGAAAGTCATATCCTATCAAGCCTCAGGAAAAAATTAAACACAGAGCTATCCCTGGATACGCCTATTACTCTTTCAGAGATCATATTGCACAGCAAACCAAGGCTCTACCACTTTATACTTCTATATTTTAAAATTCTGAATAAAAATGTTTATATTTAATTATTTGAATTGATTTGCAATGCACACATTTTATTAATTTTTTATATTCATTGTGGCTATTCAAAAAGTGTTTCAATATTTCTCTCTGTGGAATCATCTGCTTTACTAATGTTCAATTAAAGCATATTTTAAATAACTTTCATAGGTCTTGCCTCAGGCCTTTGCTTTTAGACACCACAAGACAAAATTTTTGCTTTTTTGGAGCCCTGGGGGTGGGGGTAACCACAGATGTTTTGATATTCATACACACGTTATATTTCATAAAGTCTCAGTAAGAGGACACAGAACTGGCCTTCTTTGCCTTCATATCTGGATACACAGTAAGAAGGTAGTTTCATAGCTTCTGGGTCTAGTCTCTGTTATCTCCAAAACTCATTTTCAGCAACTTGCTGCTTAAATTGAATGCCCTCACCTCCCGTTCCTCTCAGTCAAGATAGGATTATTGACAGAAGTGATTTCTGGAGAGAAATTCTGATCATAACTAATGTGGTATCCCTTAACACTTACCAAATGACATGTCTGTCTCTATCTGTTTGGAAAGAGGTGCGGTAATTCCACACAACATAAAGGTATTGGTACACAATTTGCCATAGTGACTCACAACTAAGACACATTATTAAGCAGAAAGTGGACTCCACATAGCATTTAAGCATCACCTGTTGAAAATTCACAGCTAATGGGTGCAATTACTTAGCAGTTTTCCCAAGAGAAGCTCTGCCTTATCTCTTTAATTCAATTCACTTTGCTGCAAGGTCTTTGATGTATATTCAGTGTCTGGCTCTAAACACAGGTAAAAATATTTATTCATTAGAGAGTAAGAGCCTTGTTTGCTGAGAAAACCTTTAAATGGCAGAAATATATTTCCTTTGTAGATTTGGGCTTCAAACACCTAGCTTGAAATTTTGTATGAATATTTGAATTATGAATTATTTAATATCATATATACTTGTTATGATTAAAGAGATAATCATAACAAAATACATGTATTCTTAAATAAGGCCCCATTATGATTTTACAGAACTCATATACTTTAAAGTTTCAACGAATTTGATCACATTTATAAATGAAAGTATCCTTCTCTATGCTTCTTGACCTTATCCAAAAACTAAGAAGCAATGAGAAGTTACATCTCCCATCATGATTGTCTTAGGGTTTTATTGCTGCAAAGAGACACCATGACCAAGGCAAATCTTAATAAAGGAAAACATTTAATTTGGAGCTGGCTTACAGTCCCAGAGGTTTAGTCCATTATCATCATAGTAGGAAGCATGGCTACAAGACGCAGACCTGGTGCTGGAGGAGCGGAGAGTACTACTTCCTGATCTGCAGGCAGCAAGGAGTAGATTCCACGCTGGGCAGAACTTCAGCGTGAGTGTGCGTGTGCGTGTGCGTGTGCATGCATGTGCATGTGTGTGTGCATGTGTGTATGTAACATCAAAGCCCACATCCACAGTGACATTCTTCCTCTAACAAGGCTACACCTATTCCAACTAGGTACACCTCCTAATAGTACCACATCCTAGGGGGCAAGCATTCAAACACACGAGTCTATGGGTGCCATTCCTATTCTAACCATCACAGTGCCTTTTTTTAAAATTACTTTTCTTAGGGTTGATATTCCGTGGAGATGTCCTGGGATGACTATACAGATTATTACTATTGACATATATATATATATATATATATATATATATGTTATTGAATACTTTTATGCTAAATTAAGTTGTCAATTTGGTGAGATCTAAAATCACCTGAGAAATGGGTGTCTGGCTATATCTGTGAAGAATTATATTTATTAAGTTAATAGAAGAAGGAAGACCTGCCGACTGTGAGTGGCATTATTCCTTGAGCTGGGATTCTGGGATGCCTAAACAGGAAGCTACGGTCTGAGCACAAGAAATTTTCTGCAGATTTCATGACTGCTAATGCAATATGCACAGATTTTTCAAACTCCTGCTGATGTGACCTCTACACAATGATGGACAGTAATCTTGAACTATGAGGCAAAATAAACCTTTTCTCCCCTAAGTTGCTTTGTCAGGGTACTTTATCATAGCAACAGGAAACATAACTACTACAGCTTAAATATTTCATTATTGACTTTACTCATCCTCTTATTCAAATTCTAATTTAAAAGATCCCTTTTTGTAAGACATTAAAAAGTAGTGAAGAACCATGGAAAGGGGAAAGGAGGCCACTGGTTATTTAAGACATACAACCAAAAAAAATCTAATATGCATTTGTATCAAATCTGGCCTAGTGTTACTTTACATAATAACACTAATGTTAAATCTGAGATAGGTGATCTAATTACACTATCTATAGGTACTACAGCTATCTACAGTTACTCGATACAAGTAGGGAAAGTTGTATTGTAGTAGTTTGTTTAAATTGTCACTTGGCACAATCTAAAGTCACCTGGATATTAATGAGTAATTATCTATATCAGGTTGGCCTGTGAGCCTGTTTGTGGGAACTGTCATGGTTGTTAATTGTTTTATGAGTTCATGAAGAGATTAAGGCCCAGCCCGTTGTAAGTGGCACTATTCCATGGGGTGAGCTCTGAATTACCTATGAGTGAAGAAAGCCTGTGAATATAGGGAACAGAAGCAGGCAGCATGAGTGCATTTGTTTTTCTCTGCTCTTAGTTGTAGATGTTGTGTCACTATGACTGCCTCATGTGATGGACTATAATCTGGAACTGTAAGCCTAATAGAATAAGTTGATTTTTGTAAGGATTTTAAAAAAAATCACACAGCAGAAATGAAACGAGAATAGTTGTGGTCACTGCATAAAGGTTGTATAATCACACCAGGGTCACAAGATTCAGCGCATCAAATTGATCAAACAGTCATGAAAGCTCGTAGCATCATATTTAGAAATATAAAAACAGTTTTGTTTCATTAATTGGATGATGAAAATAATTGGTATATATGTCCCACATTTTAAAAACCTTTTAACTGTTGATGAACACCTATAAGCTAATCCTACAGCTTCTATATTGTGAAGAATGCTTCAAGGAGTATAAATTCATAAGGATTTCTATAGTGTGATGCCTTAGATTCCTTTTGACATTTCCAGGGTCATGTGGTAGTTGTATATTTAGTTATTGGAGCCCATAAGTTTAATTTCCACAGAAGCTGAACCAATTTATTTTCTTCTGAATGTTTGTCAAAATTTGTTGTTTACTTTCTAAGTGATAACCTTTCTGACTGAATAAATAAAATCTTAGTGGAGTTTTGATTTGCATTTCCTTGATAATTAACAGTGTTGGACATTTTTGTGTATATTCATTGACATTCATATTTTATCTCTTGAGAAATGTCTATATATTTCATTGGGTCACAATGATTTTATCTTATTTTTACTCCTTGATTTCTTTGTATATTATATTCTATATATCAATTCCTTTTGATTTGTGTAGTTATAAGCATTTATCCCACCTCTAGGCTGCCACTTCACTCTGATCTTAATCATTTCTTGCTTCTTAGAAGCTTTTAAATTCTATAGAAATAAATTTGTGAATCCTCAATATTATCTACTTAACTGTTTGGGTGTTTTCATGAACTTCTGGGCTGTGTCTGTATTTGAAGTAATTGAGAGGGATCTAATTTCAGTCAACCATGTATAGACATTCATTTTTTTCCAACACCATATTAGAAGCTACTGACTTTTCTCCAAAAGATAGTTTTTAAATCTTTGTAAAAAATAATATGGCTGCATTTGACATTTCCAGGGTCATATGGTAGTTGTATGTTCAGTTTTTGGAGACCCACGAGTCTAATTTCCACAGAAGCAATCATTTATCCCAGGTTCCTCTTGGATTATCCCACAGTCGGCACTTTATGACCTTAGTCACTTTATGCTAAAGACAGAGCCATATGGCCAAAGTTCTGTTTCTGGAACACAGTCCCATTGTTCTATTACATTATCACAAGCTTTCTGTTTTCCAACTCCTTCACTGCCTAAACTTGGCTGTCCTAGAACTTGCTCTGGAGATAGACCTTGAACTCAGAGATCTGTATGGCTGTCTCCTGAAATCTGTGTTAAAGGCATATACCACCATGTCTGAACCTAAACTTTTCTTCACTTAGTACTTACACTGTCCCAGGCTGGCCTTGAACTCAGAAACATGTTTCCTTTGTCTCTTGGGATTAAAGGTGACTTGGTATAAGCTTTTCATGGCTACTATTCCTAAAGTTCTGGATGAAAAGCCTGTGCTTTTCAGCCTCATTTTCTAGATCACAAGTGTACCTTTTATTTCTGAATTGTAGTTATTCCATATTAAAAGTCCAAACTATTCCTTGTTCAACCACAAACACAAATAATAAGCTTAACTGGGTGGGATCTTGCCTGAGATCACCACTCCCTAAATCTCTTTATCTTCTTCCTTAATGTTTTTCTAACAACGCTGGCTCATTAGTGTAGCTACCTCTGCTCTTTCAGGTCTATGAAACCCCTCATACAATTCATATTGCATTGCTATTTTTTTGTATAGATGAGAACTTCTGTAATGAACAATTCTTACATTGATTTATGTATTTAAACTCATGTTTACAGAGTTCTTCCCAACAGCCTTAAGGGCTGTCCTACAGGTCACAGTGTTACCATTTTGCTGAGGAACACTAGACACATTCTCACTTCCTGGAATCATGCTGTTTCTGATTATCAAGGAGTCATTAACCTTGGCAAGGAGAACATTCTGTGAAGGAGGAACATAAAGTAAAATATATACATTATTATACAAACAAGCCTTAT
>CM052705.1:55365563-55385221 GCA_028551405.1 Uromys caudimaculatus
ACATGTATGGACCCATGGTTCAGACCACATATGTGGCAGAGGATGGCCTCGATGGCCATCAGGGAGAGAGGAGATGCCCTTGGGTCTGAGGATGTTAGAGGTCCCAGTAAAGGGGAATGTCAAGGTGGGAATATGGGAATGGGTAGGCGGGTGGGTGGGAGGTGGAATTCTGTCCTAGAGACGGGGAGGGGGAGGGGATAGGGTGTTTCCAAAGAGGAGACCCAGAAAAGGGGAAACATTGGAAATGTAAATAAAGCATCAAAAAAAAACCAAAAAACAAAAAAACCCCACAAATACCACACAGCACAACCTCCAACAACAAAATGACAGGAACTAATAATTATTGTTCATTAATATATCTCAACATCAGTGGATTCACCAATAAAGCAACACATGCTAATAAACTAGATATGTAAACAGAATTCATCATTATGCTGCACACAAGGAACAAACCTTAGCAACAAAGATAGACACTAACAGAGTAAAGGGCTTGAAAAGGTTTTTCAAAGCAAAGAGTTCCAAGAAACTAGTTGGAGTAGCCATTTTAATATATAATAAATTAGACTTTAAACCAAAGGTATTCAAAAGAGATGGGGAGATAGCCTTGAACTCCTTGTACTAGAGACAGTTTTTGAACTGTCTTTTGAACTCCAAAGACTGAAGTTCTAAGATTAACAATTGATAAATGGGAACTCCTGAAACTGAGAAGCTTCTGTAAGTCAAAGGACACTGTCAATAGGACAAAACAGCGGCCTACAAACTAGGAAAAGATCTTCACTAAAGCTACATCCATCAGAGGGCTAATATCCAAATATATAAAGAGGCCAAGAATGTCAACTCCAACAACCCAAATAACCCAATTTAGAAATCGGGTACAGAGCTAAACAAAGAATTCTCAATAGAGGAATCTGTAATGGCTGAGAAACACTTAAAGTAGCGTTCAACATGCTTAGTCATCAGGGAAATGTAAGAAAAATGACCCAGAGATTCCACCTTACACCAATCAGATGGCTAAGGACATCACATGCTGGTGAGGATGTGGAGAAAGAAGAATACTCCATTTCTCATGGGACTGCAAACTTGTACAACTATTCTGGAAATTAATATGGCTGTTTCTCAGAAAAAGGAAACAGTTCTATGTTAAAACCCAGCTATTCTGTCCTGGGTGTATACCTAAAAGATACTCCACTGTACCACAAACGCACATGCTCTACCATAATCATAGCAGCCTTATTCACAATAGCCAGAAACTGGAAGCAACCAAATGCCCCTCAACTGAAGACTGGATATCAAAAATACAGGTCATTTACACAATGGAATATTATTCAGCTATTAAATACAGGAACATCATGAAGTTTGCAGGACAGTGGATGGAACTTGACTGACTGAAGTAACCCAGACCCAAAAGTATATGCATGGTATACACTCACTGATAAGTGTATATTAGCCAAAAAGCACAAAATACCAATGATCACCCCACATATCCAAAAAAGTTAAAGAAGAAGGAAGGCCCAAGGGAGGATTCTTAATTTCACTTAGAAGGAGAAACAAAATAGTCATGGGAGGAAAAAGGAGGGAGGGACCTGGGTGGGAGAAGGTCTGACCTCAGTGGGAGAGGATGAGTCTAATCCTGTGGAGAAACAATGCCCTAGGGTGGGGTGAAACCATGCCAGAGGTGAAGGGTTGAGGGTCTGGGAGAAGAACTCTGGGAGACTGGGAGGGGGCACAGCATTTGGGATGTAAGTAAATAAAATAATTAATTTGAAAAGGGTTCAAAAATCAAGTATAAAGAAAATTCTGATCTGACTAGATAGCTGGTTGACTTCCCAAAATCTCATTGCTTTTGATTTCTCAATGATAACGAGTTTTCCTAAAGTCAATATCTTTCTCTTAATTTATTAGCAGAAAAATTGGCATCTTTTGCCTTCTCAAATCAAATTTTGTAATCAATGGCTGTGTTTTAAATGGAACTCAGAAATGTGTATAAACCATGGGCAGTTTATACAATTTTCTTAATATACTATGACTCTCAGAACTTATCATTAGCAACACATAGCAATGAATTTTTTTGTTGTTGTTCTCCTTTGCATCTATCAGAAAACTAATCCACATTCTCCTACTGTAGTACAAACTTTACTGAGGAGTCATATTCTATGAATATATTTGTTCAATAAAACTTATTTCTAAATGACTTATGAATGCATCCAGTTATATGAGTCTTGTGATCTTTGAAAACATAGGCATTAGAATTTCACCATTTGGCCCAGTACAGTAAATATTCGGTATCTGCATGTTGGAAAAAAAAGTCTTCTGTTTTAAGAAAAACCGGACTCTAAAGTAATTGAAAGATCTACCTTGAGTAGGGTCCCGAGATTTGGAAATCAGTATCAAAATTATATGATAGTGATGAGTAGTTCTTATAGCATAGGTGTGATGGTTTGTATAAGCTTGGGCCAGGTAGTAGGCACTATTAGAAGATGTGGTCTTGGAGTTGGTGTGTCACTGTGCATAGCTTTAATATCCTGGTCCTAGGTGCCTGAAGTAAGTATTCTGCTAGCAGCCTTCAGATGAAGATGTAGAACTCTCACCTCCTCCTGCATCATGTCTGCCTAGATGCTGCCATGCTCCTGCCTTGATGATGATGGCCTGAACCTGTGAACCTGTACGCCAGCCCCAATTAAATGTTGTCCTTTATAAGACTTATATTGGTCATGGTGTCTGTTCACAGCATAAAACCCTAACTAAGACAATAAGATAAGCTTCATCATTTATAATTGAATACTTGTTCCACAAAACAATTCCTTTCTCCAAGAAATCAGTTAATAAAAGTACACTACTATTTTATTTGGAGTGTAGTTTACTTGAACCATTTCAGTTATGAATATTGAAGTTCATCCCACTAATTAAATCTTTGAAGATAGATCCTTGAATTTGCACACAAGACTTACTAAATTGTCATGCTTTATTTGTTTGTCCTAAAACCTATTCCCTAAAAGAAAAAAAGCCACAATTTATAATGCAACAGTAACAGTGGAAGGAGAGTTACATTAGTGCTCAACTACCACACAATTCCTCAGTTAATGCATTTGGATACTAGGGAAAGTAAAAGGAATAACCAAAGAAAAAATCTGAATGAGGATACTTCCAGAAAAATTATCCAAAGTTATTGTTCAAGGTACTCAAAGGAATTGTGTAAGGTAGGGATTGGGCGCCCAAGAACCAAGACTAAGCTATGAGTTGTTCTTAATCATTCCTTACCTCATTCATCCACTCCTGTCGACATCCCATTGCTGCTTCAGGCTCTGTTGTAAAGGGTGGAATGCATCAGAGAAAAAGAAGAGATCCAACATTCCATGCCGTCATGGATCTTCTATGTTGAATACATCAATCCTTACAAATAAATTTTATACACCACCAAGACAGTCTTATGCGTACACATATACACATATTATCTCAAACTGCTTGAAGGCAAAGCAATGTATATTATTATACAATGTATGTATCCACATTACACCTTAGGTCTTAAAAATATACTTTAACTTTAGCATAATGTTTTAGAATTACAAAATGAAAAAACCCAATTTTCTAAGGGATCAATTTTATTCACATTTACATGAGTAACTTTTCTAAATTTGTTAGTAATAGGATTAATGTAAGATCCAATATTTTAAAATGCTAGACTCGTGCTTAGATGTGTGTCACAGTTTTCACTATCCATCAGCTACAATTACATTTAAGGATTATGGTATTACTTTCAGGAGGGTATTAGAATAAAACTCAGTAAATGAGGATTCTGAAGTTTCAAGAGATCATGAGATCGTGAGAAAATCTTAATCTCTTTGTGTTCGTTTCTTTCCAACTAGCAAAAGTAGATATGTTTTTTAAATTAAATATGAAGGATTATATATGGAATTCTGTTCAATTCTACTGCAATGTACAGGTAGTGTGATTAGTGTAAAGGTGTATTGAGAAGGGCAAATGCTAAATAATTCATTACATATGTTAAAAAGTGGAGGTCAACCCCTAACTATAGGAAAGACGGAACATTCTAAAAGCTAGCCATCAATATGAAGGAGAAGAACAGGTTAGAGAAAGTACTGTCATGTTTGGATCTTTAAGGTTCCTTAGGGGAAAGACAACAAGACAAGTTGATATATGTCAATAGACATGGAGGTCATATTTTTATAAGATAGTATCAAAAAACTCAGAAGCCCTAACCCCATTTAAGTAACATCAGAGTTGACATGAAGGAACTTGACACTGCATCACTAAATGAACCAGTTTCAGATTTAGAGGATAACTGTATATAATGGTTGTTTAGGGGGAATAGGTGATTAACATCCCCAGCTCCTTTGCTCGGTATTTTTTTTACCTTATTTTTCTTTCTCAATCAACCACAGTAGTTACTATAATCACCAAGATAAAGAAGTGCTTGCCATTGTTCAGTGCTGTACTTAACTTCTTCCTAAAGGCTCAATAAATAGATATAAATTGTTTTCTCCCTAGAGAGTCATCTAGTGTTAAAAAAAAAATGAGCCATAAATGTCTCTATTAGCTTTATTATTCTAAATGTATAAATCATAAAAAATGATCATTTTACTAATTTTTCTCTATTTAATTTAAATATAATGTTTTGATGATAAATGAATAGACATTTGTACACATACATACATACACAGATATGCACACACACGTACTCTATATGCACTCCAGTGAAAGAACAAAAAAATAAGATTTTCAGGACCCAGAATAGCTGCATTAATTTTCCATTAAATGCTTCACAATTTAACTAATCTGATGTAGTAATAACCTAATTAGTGAAAGTAAAAAAATAATAACATGCATTAATCTATTATCTTTTATATAAATTATATAATGAAACTCATTTACATCCTTAAGAAAGCGGGTTATAAATGAGCCTGATAATGTGTTAACACACTGAGAAACCCAATTTAACCTGTAAGCCTATACTTCTCTGCAACTGCCAAAAATCCGTTCACCAAATTGTTCCATCTACATTCATTTCCTACTGATGAGAAAATAAACCAATGGGGAGGGAGATTAGAACTAGAGGACAATGGAGAGAAAGAAGGAATTCTTAATTATATTGCCTGCCCTACAATCACAAATATCTGACACAAAATGGGACCCATTTCAGATGCTGAAATGTTTAACATAGCCCATAATGGTTCTTGCCTCCATTTTCAAAGGCTAAAGAACTAGTTATATATTTTATGTGATAACATGTGACACTTCAAACATCCTCTTAGATGGCTGTTTTCTTTAAAGCTTGTCTCAATCCCTCTTCTTAGTCCCACTGGCATTGATGCTTCAGATGAGACATTAGTGTTTTAAACAAGCCAATATGAACCTAAAGGTCTGAATTCTCCTGGGATTCTTACCTAATAATAAGCCCGGATGCCACTCCTTTTGCCATCTTCAATTTAGCCTTTTCTGAACTGTGGTGACAGACTCATTGGTCAAAAGTTTATCTACTCACTAAATGATGTACTTTCAGTAGGCGTATAGACAGAAAAAGGACACTGAAACTCTGTGCTGAAGATGTTGAGATTCCATCTGCATGTTTGTCATGTTCAGTTTTCACCTGTTTGATATTTCCCAAAGCCTGCTAACAGGAGGGCTATGTTCTCCAGCATAGCATCCTAGACAAGCAACCTCTACCACCTTTCCCTTGATGATCTGCAAAAGAACTGCCAAGTGATTATGTATGAATAAAAGGGTCTGTCTCCTAGCTAAACATTTGTTTTTTTTTAAAAAATGTACATTATTTTAATACTGATGTCATATTTGTATTCTACTTGTGTAAATACACAGTTGTTTTCCTCTACTTAAAATTCTAAGTCTTCTGATCATGTTAGAACCATAGGGTCCTCTAACTCCCTCATTGTTTTTATGACCCCCAGGCACAACAGGCCTACCTATGTAGTATTAAGCTGTTAAAGACCTTTAGTTCTAGTTAAAATTTATAAGTATACTAATCTACCCCTCTGTTTGAAAATAAAACAAGGGGGAGAGCATATATCTTTCTATATCCATAATGACAATTATCAAGAATCTACTCATACCCCAAAGTGCTCTTTGTTAGATATGAAGTCAGTGGTTAGCATACACCTGGATTATAATGCTGATCTTTATTAGTATTAATGGTTGTATACCATCATTAATATCTCATCATATTAGAATCTACAGCGATGTAAATGCTGTTTTTAAAAACTTGATTTTTAACATGACTTGTGAAATTCCCATGAGATGAGAGGAACAGTAAAAATAGCAAGAGCCTTGAATTATCTCTACAACATCTCACAAAGCTCAGAGGAACAGAGCCTGGGTGCAGCCCAGCACAAGGTCATGTGGAATTATTAAAAAGAAAAAAGTAGAAAGGGAATGAATAGGAAGCCAATCCAGCACTCTCAGCCTCTCGTTCTTTATGCTTGAATGGGCACACTATCATTAAAGTTCTTTACCATTCAGGTTAGACAGAGTCCTGTGGGATTCACTCCCTGTCATGTGGTTGCCTGGCTAAGCCATACAATTCTATTGGCCCTATTGATTAGGCATCTGCTTCTGCAGTGAGAATGGTTTGCTCTAGTGGAACCGTGTTTAGCAGCTGTTACAGTTCAGATGAGTGTTGACAGGATGAAAATTAAATTAACACCCAATAACATTTTAACACCTGGTCCAACAACCGCAATCTCATTGAATTTCACCTTTTTGAAATTGCTTTGGGAGATAATTCCTCCTTACTTTGACTTTGACCTGAAGAGACATTCCTATAATTTTATGACAAAAAAATTTCCCTTGACTGTTTTTTATAATTTCCATGAACCCTCCCTCAGATCCACGCTCAGTGACTATATGAGCAGCCCTTGGGAAATATTTAGTAACTATATCCTTTTAGAAGATGTACTATCCCTAATAATAGCTGAAAGGGTAGCAAAGATAAAACACATTAGCCAATGAGCAAGAACGACTCACTGTAGCAAAATCTAGACCTGATAGGCAAACCATATTTGGAGGGACAAAAAAAAAATCTGACGAAAATATATTTTACATATCTCTGACTTCTAGGTTCTGATTGGCTTAGGGGAAACATGGAAGGGATAATGTACAAAGCCAAGCCTTTAAGCTGACAGACTGAGGTCAGAATGCTTAGTTTAAAAGCTAAAATCTCATGTTCCATAAACATGTATAATTTATACAAGATACATGAATCCTCAGTTTCAGCTAGTAAAAGCACTAGTTTTACTGGATTATCTGGTGATAATTATACAATTTCTGAAAAAGTGTCAAGGTGACAGTGCCCCACTGGGCACGGAACTAAATCCCAAATAAGTCCTTCATTTTATGACAAATTCACAGACTTGTCTGGATGAGACTTTGTATAGATCATTTAATCTTCTCTTTAGATTTTACTATTAAGTTAGTGTAAGAAGGTACTATAGTTTCTGAAGGATAAGTACACACATAGTCAATCCAGAAGGGGAAATCAGCTAATTTCACTAGAATTTGAGATTTCTTTTTATGACTTCCACTTCTTAATAGGCTTTGTATTTGGAAAGAAGTATGGGTCTATTCTAAGTAACTCAGTCATTTAATTTGTTTATTTATTTGTCTTTCATCTGTAGAGAAAGGGATGATGCTATGTGCTACTTTCCAGAACTAATAAGAAGCATAGATAATAGAGCTACGATGCTATCATTTGCATTTAGGTATACCATTGGTGCTAGATGCTCTGTTAGGGATAAATATAGAACATAACACATTTACACGAAGGAAAGGAAAAACATGCAGCTATATTAAAACAACAACAACAAAAACACTCCATTAACCATTGCAGAAAATGGCTACGGATTTGGAAGATTTTTGTTTCCATTGTCTTATTTGTTATTGCTAATTATATTTGTAAGGAAATGAGAATCAGCAGAAAGGAGAATTAGATCTTTTAATTTGGTCAGTTTTGTTCTTAACTGCTTCTGGCAAATGAGTTGTATTTCTAGAGACAAATGTTGTAAACTGTAATGAGATTTTAGGATTAAGTGTAAATTGTATTTATTCACATATTTTTCCCATTTGGGTTCTTCCCTACACCCAGAGAAATGCAGAACGCAGATTTCCTCTTCTTGATGTTTTCTAGTAGATTACCCAACTTCACATTTGTTTTCTCTCTTCCTGATCACATGGCAGTAATGATATATATAAAAAATTTGTAAAATACAAATAAAGCAGGGAACTGCAACTGCTTTCAAAAGTCTTATTATAAGTTATTTTATTTAATTTAAATAGAAGAAGATAATATCTAATGTTAAATTTTCAAAATCTGATGAAAGCATTAGTTTCTTAGAAAAAAACATTTTATAAAAGTAGGTACATTTTCTTGGAATAAAGAATCAAATATGAGTGATTGTCTTCTAGAAATGGAAATTCAATAGTTAGGAGCACAGAGCACTTTTAAAGTGCTATACATTCCTTCAGTTTCCTCACGTTCTTATATGGCCCCTGTGTCACCACAGACAATTAACGTCCTCATTACCCTAACTCTGGCAAAAATCTGATTGCCTTGAGAAGAGGATGCATAAAAACTTGAAAGATATAAGCATTAAAGTTATAATACTATTCCGGGCAACATATTTGTATTTCTGATTCTTCTGCCTTTAACAGGTAAGGATATAGCTACTCTAAGACAAGTTTGCTATTCATTAAAAGTACTAAGAATAATATACTAAATAAATTTGTTCCTCTACATAAGACCTTGCTTTTACAACATGAAGAAAAATACATAATTCTAAGTTTTCACAAAGTTAACAGTGTTGTTGTTTAATCAAAATTCATGGACTAATTACTGAGCATTGAAAGGCATTTCCAGCAAAGCCTACATATTTACCCCATGCTCATAATTACCATCTTAGTGTTGTTTGAAGGAGGAAAGAATAAGAATCTGTATAAACCTTCAAACACAGTGAACTTTCTTCAGGAGCCTTGATAGTCAGTGACAGAATCGCTCAGTCCTTGAATGTTCTGATACTGAAAACAATGGTCTGTGGTCATCCTGGAAAGAAATATGGCTTTCCTTGAGAAATAGGAACAAGAAAGAAATACAAGAGAAATCAGGACAAATCATCTTGTCCTTATCAAGTTCAGTTCATGAAATCATAGAACTGGAAAATATCTGAATATTGCATTCAATCTACAGCCACAATTCCTGAATGGAAACAGAAAATAGAAAATCAGAGAAAACAATTCTTGCATTGAAAAAAAGCAATTCATTAGTCTCTTATTAGATTTACAAATATATGAGCTTCAGAAGAACTTGCACGATTTTCAGTGTTTACCACATTCACAATCAATTTATTCAGGAGCAAAGAATAAGATAATATAGACAAGCATAACAGGAACAAAAGCATAAACAATAATAATTATGTGTTAAAATCTGTAGAATCACAAACTAAAAATTACTGCTGGGAATTATCAAATATGAGTACTCACTTTGCAGCCATGGGAATGAGATGGTGATAGTCAAGGCTTATATCCCCTGGTCACACTAGGTAGTCAGAAAAAGATCACAATTCAAATGTTGAAACATTATGTGCCAGGTCAAAACATCTACTTTCCCATACCAGGGTGATCTGTACACCTTACTTTATGATGTTTTATCAACAATTAAATTGGATCAGAAACTATTTAATAAAGAGAGTGTGAATCCTAGATTCTAGAGTGTGCATCAGACCTGGTGAAAAGTCTTTTATTTAACTACTAGCTGGATTGCAAATGAGCATCACCTGCTACACATGGTTAATATAACTGTATCAAAACCAAAGCAAAAGTTGGAAAGGAAAGTTCAATATATAGATTTCGTGCTGATATATATTGGAAAGAAAATTACGTGTATATGTTTGGTAGTGCTAAATGACTAATATACTTACTGCTTCTAGCTTAAATACAGCGTTGAGAGTCACACATGAATCTTTCAGTTTCTGCTTTTGCTGGGCCTTTAAATAAGAGAGACACTCATCATCACCCTTTGGACATTGTTTTATGCTAGAGGCATTTTACATATTTTCATGACTTTACTCTTGGGAACAAGTGGACACACTAAGTTACCTAGACTGGCTTTGAATTTGGGACTAATCATCATCAGGTTGGTGGATGCTCAGATTACAGATATGGACTGCCCATTCTGCTTGTATTATTTTTTCAATATTAGCCAGCATTACCAAAATAAAAGCTAGAAAACATTTTTCAATGGTAACCAAAACATAAATATATCTCAATTTTTTTTATAATCACCAAGGAAACAAATGTTTCTTGTTGACACAGGTCTTTGGGGTTAGAAATACCAAAAAATATAGTCTTGACTTGAAAAATCAGAGATAAGTGTGATATTCAATGTCATCTTGACTCTTAATCAAGATACTTTGTTATGTGACTTACCAGGTCTACCTGCTTGTGAGATACAACTAGGGAAGAAAAGAAATATTAAAAGAGTCATTCTATTACTGACAATATTAAGTAAATAAGAAAACATATTTTTCTCTTTCAGCAGGAAGGAAGAGTCCTTTATTTAGAAATTTTGATTTGAAGCTTTATTGTCAAAGTGTGAAAGGAATGTAGCAACATTTGCTTTCAGAGAAGAGGAAAATAAGATTTAATACACTTTTGCAAATATATTCTTTCTAAACCAGAGATGCTGAAGGTTAGACTCCTCACAGTTCATAAAATTCAAAATGAACTGAAATTGCCTTTGGAACCAGTTACACACTAGACTGAATCTCAGATAAGCTACGCGAGCACAAAGGAAAAAAAAAAAAGAAGTCCAGAAAATATATTTAGTTGTGTCAATAAAAAAATAACAAAGTATAAAGTTGTCATCTAAGGGAAAATGTAAAAATCATCATTTTCACCTTAGTTATTTTACTCAAAATTTCCAAGTATTTGTATCTAAGAGAACAGTATTTTTTTCACAGAAGGAATTACATGTCAACTTAAAAAAATAATTGTTTTATCAATAGCTCAAAATTTTTAATATAATTTTTACAAAAATTATAGCCTACATATTATATATGAAACATAATTTCATTTACTTAAATACTATAAAATTTTATTAGATAATATAATGGTGGGTGATACGCATTGTTGAGTAATAAATTCCTATCAAGTCAGCTGCAGCATTACAGAGTAGTAGAAAGATAGCTTCCTTGGTGAGGAAGAATGCTAACAACAGAGTGACCTTGGTCAAATGTGTCTAGATGGAGACTGCCTTCCTCAGGTCTAAGAGATGTATTTCAGCTTACTTTTTAATATCATTCCATCTCCAGATTGTCATGGCTTCCTTAAAACAGTTAATTTTGAAATATTTTTTTGCACTTAATTAATTACTTGTCTTAGGGAAAACAATTGTAGGCTCACGTAAAACAATTTATAATTTAGTCTCTTTAAAACCATTGTGTCACATTGGTTGATCTAAAAGAAAAAACAAAAATCAAAAACAGAGCCTAGTTGGGGAAATATCTATGAAGAACAGAGGAAAAGATGAGACCTTCAGGAAGGAGCTTTTAGAGAGTAGTGGATTTCTGAGTTGTAGAAGGAAAAGAGAAGAAAGTCGTTTGGCCTGAGACTCAAACTACAATACAGCCATAAGGAAATCTCAGGCAGAAAGCCAAACTTTCTTTGTAGAGAATTCCTGTGTCCCATCAGACTGCCCAGTCCCATAACTGGTCACTGGCACTCGCTAGTAACATCCTGGGAAGCGTTGCTTATAGGTATGATGGTGAAGTTGGAGGCACAGAAGGTAGATGGATATGACGACTGCTTTCCCCAGCAAGGATTCTCAGAAGTGTCTTTCCATAAGATGAACACCAAAGAGACAATCTGAAATTCACCTTAGACTAAGGAGACTATAATGTTCTAAATGGGGCAATAATCTGTATGTTAATTTATATTCAGTTGAAGATAAGGGATTCAGTAATACAGAATTCACGAAAAGAGTTCTAGTGGACACTACTGTTTTCTGGAGAACACTGTACTTGGATAAATACTTTAATCACTTAAACTAAGTAAAGCCAATAAATGTTATATACCTAAGTACATTTTTCTCTTAATCAATTATATCTTACAGTATTTCTTTCAATAAAATATAGCATAATTCTTCAGAATATGTATACTCGATAATTTCTTTCCATTACCTCTCAAAAGATATCAGCTTGATTGACAACAAGTAAAGGGATTGTAGTTTAGTTAAGGATGGTGCCACAAGGTGAGACTCCTTTGTCTGCATGTGGCTGACAACTGTGAGGCTTGAGAGTGAGAAGCTCCAGGGCCACTTTACAAAAGCTGACAACATGAACTGATCTATCTAGAAATTATGGCAGCTACCTCAAGTTGCTTTCCCCTACTCTTTATTCTCTTACTCAGGGGTAAGAAGACTGACAGTGGTGCTACTTAGATTATTCTAGAAGCAGTTTCTACATCTGGAAACAATGGCAACTAGCAAGCCATTTCTGACAGCAGTGCTTTTGCCTTAAACAAGCTGAAAATCTTGTTCTCTTGTTACCAACCATCAGGGTTTGTGGCAGTGTTGATAGCATTTTTTTCTGTCTTTATTGAAAATACAATGGTGTAATTTTGCATTTAAAAAAAGGCCAATGGCAACTTGCTCAGAGTACATTTGTAAGCACCTCAATCTCTGTGGAAATTCGTTCTGTGTGCTATCGATTTTCTTAGAAAAAGCCAGAAGTGATGATGACAAGAGAACTGTGTGATGCATTGTGCAACAGGAAGCCCAAAGGGCTGAAATTACAAGGAAAGCGCTGTAAGGGCTGTACTTGTGTCAAGACAGAGGCCTTCTACAGAACAACCACCATCGTACTCTTTTATCAAAGGCCAGGGATCTTCCACAGAAAGTCAGAGTAGGGAGGCAATCCAGGCAGAAACTCCTGCTGTGGAAAGGTGGCGTTTCCAGCTTCACTGGTTGTTTCTGATGCTATTAGACAGAAAAGGTGTTTCCAAAGCACACCTCCTACTGTCTCACCATAATATGTTCGTAGACTGACGTTGTAGCACCTTGGATTCTTCAGTTAGTGCTCTCAATAAATCTGCAGGAAATAACATTAATACTTCTGGTTGGTAAATAGGGAACCCGAGGATCAAAGAGAGTTTCCTAGGCAACAAGTGAGGGAACGTCCTACAAAAAACTTTGTTTTTACTTTTAGTTCATTTACTGCAACACAATTTAATCTCTTCCACATGATCAAGCCCATCAAAAAGCAAAGATTTACATAAATAAAACTCAGCCAATAGGTTTAGAAAATACTTAGATGTAGTAATCAATAAATCTGCACAAAACTTTTCTATCTCATAAGAAAAAAATAGCAAAAGAATATATTTCTTTTCCCTTTCAGTATGATAATGAATATTTTCAATAATAGATGTAATAAGAGCTACATTTTCTTCTACTAAAGAGTCTGTGAAAAGTTTTTATTTTTCTGTTCTGGAGACACTGCATCTCCTACTATATAGTGATATTGTCGTAAGTTACATATTCTTACTCTTGGTGACATATTTCTCAAGTCCACAGTGGTAGAGTCTAGATGATTCATAGTTATAAACTTTTATATTACTGGATATCATGCAAGGTTACTATGTGGGATTTTAGTATCAGATGGTAATGTGCAGAGCACAAAGGCAATGTGATTTATGAGATACATCTGCATGAACAGAATATATTTCAAGGTAAGCTACAGCAGGAAGGCAAAAGTCACAGAGCTATGCTAGTTATCTTACACAGCCTGTCTAACATGGATGGTCAAAAATTATTGCAAGTTTTAAAAAATGCATCTAGAAATAACTCTCTAAATTAGACTATTTTGAAGATCACTTTGGTTGTTTCACTTCTATCCCAAGGTACTTTAGGAGCTGTGGGTGACCCTGCAGACATGGCCAAGTTCAAGGAACAATCAGTTCCCCAAAGCAAAGAAGCGACATCAAGAAACCCCAGTTACCAGTTAAGAGATGGAACCCACTTTCCAAGGAACACGTGTTTTGCCATGAAGCAGATGAAGTCAGGCCTGAAGAAGATATAGACAAGAAATGTTAGGACCTTAATAAGTGGGTTGAACCTTTAAATGCTCTTACAAAGAAGAAAGGGCTTAGGCCTAAGATCACAAAAGCATCAGCCCAAAGCCCTGTAGCATTGCTTTATTGTCTACTGCAGCCTTGAGGAGTGTATCATATCCACCTTACCCCCAGGTCACAGACTCAGTCTACCAAAACATAGGCTATGGTTTTCAACCTTTTGAATGCTGTGACCCTTTAACACAGTTCTGGATGATGTGGTAATCCCCAACCATTAAGTTATTTTCGTTGCTACTTCATAACTGTATTCTTGCTTCTGTTAGGAATCATAATGCGAATATCTGATATGCAGGATATTAGACATGCAACCACAATGATAGGGTTGTTCAATCCCCAGAGGGGTGGCGACTCACAGATTGAGACCCACAGGGCTAAACCAAAGCTTGGGATGCAAACCAGGCTGTTTCTAAGATTCCTGGTCCAGTTTCAGCTCAGGCATCCACATCCAAGTAGATACACACACTGAAGGTTTTCCATCTGCAAGGATGAGGGCAGACGGGCTTCACTTGCTATAATGTGCAAATGGCCAGAATACTACAAACACATTTAAATATAGGAAAATAACAAATAAATAAGCCTTAAATAAATAGAGTGGTCAATGAAAATTTTCTGTAGAAGAGAAATACCATATTTTGTATTTGCATTGCTTTTCAAAATCATTTTACTAACTTTTAAAAGAGCATCAAATACATGCTATTTGACCTAAGTTATACTGTTTATATTTCACATTGGCCACATACAATGTAACACTCATTTTTGTAAAGAAATATCTCAGAAAATTTAAGAACTCATTCTAAAATATTATAATTTGTAGTAACACAAGTTTTAAATTCCATCCGGGCAATGCAAATACAAATAAGATAGGAAAGATCCCTATATTCATGCTAACATAGATTTTCATCAACTATTAACTTTATTTAACTCCATCTGATACATTTTCTAACATATAATACTCAGCAGAAATTATCTAGACACCTTATGCTCATGCTAGTACAAGCAATGGTACTTTGCAGGATGATATTAGGCCTAGAAACAAGGCCTGCTGCTATAAAACACCAAAATCCAGCCAGACGATAAGCTGTATTCTAACAAGGATCTAAACAGAAAAGCATGTAAGCCCTAAGAAATCAGAAGAAACTATCGGAAGTCAAATAAAATGTATGTTTTGTTGATGAATCCAAAATGATGCTGTAGAAGTGACAATATATGAACCAAACCTAGAAGATTAGTAGGATTTGGCCATTCTAATAATAGTTGTAAGTTCATATTTGGAAGATTAAAACAGTACAGTATTGGTAAACATGTAAAGAAGTATGTCAGCTTTAGAAAATAAGTAATTCTTTGATCACTTAAACCCAGAGTCTTAAATTTGTCAGGAATTATACTCCTAGCTGTATGCAGTTTACTCTTGAAAATATTGTGCTAAGTGGATGAAGCCTGACTTAAAATCTCACAGGACTGGTCACAACAATCATACCAAGATCCAGGGCAGAAAACTTTACAGTGGGGGCTTATGCTAATGAGGCAAATGTGGTAAGGGTAGGCAGAGGCAACCCATCTTAAGGGATCTGGCATAGAAGAAATGCCCTCATAGACATAAGAAGCAACATGAGCACAAGAAGAAATTAGTGATTATTTCTTTCTTACTCATTTATCAATAACAGTCATTAAATTTTATCTAAATCAAAGAAACTTCATTCTCCACAATGTTGTATACAAACATCTCCATCAATGATTTTCTTTCTCTATAAGAAATTTTTCCAGGTTTTCCCTGTTATCCCATTGATAAATAATGAAACTTAAAATCAAGTTAGATAGCCTCCTAAACATTTTGTCTCCTTTAGTTGCAGTTACTTTTATTGTGTTTATTTAGATTTTTAATTGTATGTTCTGGTAGATCAGTTTTCCAATACTGTGGAAAAAATTACCACATAGAGAGAAACTGAGGAGAGCTTTACAATATCATCATCGTGGAGGAAGACAGGACTGTGGACAAATGCAATGTATCGGCAGGCTGGGCTCTTCCCTGCAGGCTGTCAGGCATTATCTACCTACACACTTACCCAGGTTGTTCACAGAATTCACGGCTTTGGCACGGCAGGATGAAGAATATGCTTTCTTGGAGGCTGCTAAACAGAACTGACTCTAAGATTTGCAATGATATATGAACACTTTAATTTTTGTGTTTACTTAGTTACTATCTTTTTAATCATTTATTTATTTGTTTGTTTGTTTTAAACTCCAGATTTTATTCCCTTCCAATTCACCCTCTGACTGTTCCACATCCCATACCTCCTCCCCATCCCCCTGTCTCCATGAGGAAGTCCCCACCACCCACCCCTCACCCACCACCCACCCCTCACTCCCCCCACCCCACCAGACCTCTAAACTCCCTGGAGCCTCAAGTCTCTTGAGTGTTAGGTGTATCTTCTCTGATTAAACCCAGACCCTGTAGTCCTCAGCTATATATGTGTTAGGGCCTCGTATCAGCTGGTGTATGTTGCCTGGTTAGTGGTCCAGTGTCTGAGAGATCTCAGAGGTCCAGGTTAATTGAGACTGCTGGTCCTCTTAAAGGGTCGCCCCCTCCTCAGCTACTTCCAGCTTTCCCCTAATTCAACCACAGGGGTCAGCAGCTTCTGTCCATTTGTTGGGTGCAAATATCTGCATCTGACTCTTTCAGATGCTTGTTGGGTCTTTAGGAGGGCAGTCATGATAGGTCCCATTTTGTGAGCACTCCATAGCCTCAGTAATGGTGTCAGGTCTTGGGGCCTCACCTTGAGCTGGATCCTACTTTGGGTCTGTCGCTGAACCAGTGGTTAAGAGAACTCACTGCTCTTCCAGAGAAAAAGGGTTCAATTCCCAGCACCCACATGGCAGCTCACAATTATTTATTACTCCAAGATCTGACACCTTCACACAGACATACATGCAGGCAAAACATCAATGCACATAAAATAAAAATAAATAATTTACTATATTTAAAAAAAGATTTGTTTTATTTTTCTTCATGTTCACTTATGTGTATATATTGTCAATGAGCGTGAACATGTGTGGGTATGTTTCAGAACCCCTAGATGTGAAGTTATAGGAAGCTGTCCAGAACTTAGTGTGGTTACTTCAAACAAAATTCGGGTCTTCTGCAAGAGCAACAAACTCTTTTATTCTGTGAATCCTCTCTCTATCCACAAACTTGTTGCTCTTAAGTTTATTATTAATTACTAGATAAAAACAAATAAGAAAACATCTGCATGTTGATTAAATAACAGGTATACATTATATAGTTTATATTTGATTAAGTATATCTCCTAAAATACTTACCATTTTATGTTGATTACTATTTTATTGTTATCTATAGTAAGCCTATGTTTTAGTGCTATAGAATATGTTGATCCTATCTTTGGATAATTACAAGTCTCATTTACATTTCTATAAAAACCAACTGGCTTTGGATTCCACATATGTCTGAAATTGGGACTTATCTTTCTCCACTTGCTTTATTTCAATTAGTGTGAAATAATAAATCATAAATAATAAGTTTTCATTCTTTATATATCTTAAAAGTACAGGTACAAAGACTAGAAAATAAGCCTGTGGAAGAGTGATCTGTCCTCTCAAGTTCACAGGGTCACTAATAATATAAGTCAAGAAATAGAAGCAATCTGTCCATCAGCCTACAGATGGAAAACCCAAATGTGGTACATATAATATAAATGTGGCGTTCATTTATAATCTTTATTTAAAGTATAACACATGAAAGCAAAAGGAGATACTTGAGAAAAGAAAGTAGAGAAACAGGAGAGGTGGGGGAAGAAGACAGGCTAATGAAATCTGATCAAAGTATACAAAGCACATGTTTGGAAACCAAACAATAAATGCCATTATTTTGTTCAAGAAATACAGGCTAATAAAAAAAATAATCAGTAGTCTTATTTACTGGAGACAATCTCTCCATGCTCAATGAGTTTATGAGCATTATGATTATATTATAAATGAACAATTGATGTCAACTTATTCCAATCATATCTCAAGGGAGGTCATATTGTTTTAATATATTATAACCAGCATTGGCCTTAAAAAGTTAAATTGAATGGAATAATCATATTTAATCACAGGAGATTTGTTCTATAAATACATTCTATTTGTCATAAATGTTACATATTGCTAGTGCTGTGTTTGGTATTGTCCTGTATTTTTTACCAGAAACAACATATTTTGTTTTAACAATGACCTTTACTGACAAAGGGACAGGCTCATAGCATTTTGCAAAACATGACAGGTAGTAAGTGGTAGAGTGAGATTGGGAGCCTATGCATCCAGTTCAGTGGTCTTATACACTTTACCTGTTCTTTCTGTTGTTATTGTTGTGGCTGATTTTCTTTGACTTTGTGGCAGGTATATATGATAAATAATCTCCTAGGTAAGGTGTTTTTTTTGTCCAGATGAAGATCTCAGTAATATTCTTTGCTAAAACACCTGCAGAGTTTATCAGGTATCTTGCACAGAATTATTTTGGAGATGCTCTACTTATTTGCAGAGGATACTGACAAGATGGAACTTACCTAGACAGCTATCTCCTAAAGCAATTTCAGTCCATTAAAATTCAACTTTCCAACTTTTAGATTCAAAATATTTTAAAACTCATTACATAGTCCTGTGATCTTTTTTTTTTTTTCTTTTCTATTTTTTTTTTTTTTTTGGTTTTTCGAGACAGGGTTTCTCTGAGTCCTGTGATCTTAATGCTGCACTCAGAGAACTCAGATTAAGATGACCTTTAATGATTATTTAGGTTTAAAGCAGTCCAGGAATTCACTGAGGCATAGAAATTTCACTCCCCAAATTCAATTATACTCATGGAAGCAGGAGTAAATGGTATTAAGTATATGCCATAAAATATAAGATAGCATGTAGAAGCAATAAGCCAAATTACTTTCAGCAACATAAAATGGCATTATAAAACATACTGTTAAGTTAAAAACAAAATAAGAAATGATTAAAGTCTAAGGCACTTAGGCAAAGAGAATATATATATATATTAGAAGTAAATTAATAAAATGCCATTTTAAATATGTAAATTTTATTATAATATATTAGGATCATCTAAAGTTCAATGTTAAAATACTAAAACAGTATAGCAATGGTTTATAAATGATATATGCCACGTGACTGTACATATCTTCTGTGGAATTTTTCCAAGTGTTAGCTGTCTTTTGGAAATTCTGTAGCTTCCACCCTGATTTAAATTTTGATTATTTCCTCCTGTCTCTCCCTCCTGTGATGGATCAGCACATGCATTGATCCTGGCCATTACTCAACCCTTGAATACAAACTTCAATATTGTACCACTCTGTATAGTTGATCTGTAAACTCTTTAGAAAGCTTTCTTTCAATACGTAGGCCACCTTATTTTAATGGTGCTATCTCTGATGCCAATGATCACTTCAGGAATTTACACAGCATTACTATGATATGACGGAGTTATTATGGTGACATCATTTCTATAGTGTTATATT
>CM052705.1:55385721-55409604 GCA_028551405.1 Uromys caudimaculatus
CACACACATACACACACACACACACCACACAAATAATAAGTAAAAAATTTTAAAATGATAAAGCAAGCATGGTAACATTTTGTACCATATCTTACATATTCTTTCATATTTCTACAGTGTCAATACTGTACCTGGTATACAGTGGATATTTAAAGGTTTGAAATATTTCTAGAACTCCTACATAGTACTAAAAACATCATATTTCTTCTATAAGATGATATCACCTATAAAAAATGGTTCCAGTTCCATATTTGATGAGGTCATTGTATGCCTTGTGTTTTCTGGGAGGAACAGAGCTGACAACTTGCCTCATGAAAGCCCCATTTTGTGAGCTTTTCTGTTTATTATTTCATGGCTAACTTCAATGCTTCTGTGTAGGCAGCACATACTTCACCTGAGTCTCCCATGACTCTCTTCAAAGGATACATATAATTTATTTTAAAAGGGTTCTTGAAGCACTTTCAGCAGACAAGTTCATGTTCGTGGAAATAAACAAAAAGCAGCCCTTGGTAGTCTAAATAAAGGGTCTCTTTTTTATTGTTGCCAAGGAGACCTCACTGGAAGCCTCTCTCTGTGTTCGACATGCATTGGCTCATATTCATCAGTATTGATAGTCTCATATGTGTCACTGTCCTGCAAAAATCCTATCTGTTACTATTAATAACCAATCCTTTTCCATATTGATTAGTTGCTTATCTGAGCTTCACAGACAACCCTCCTTGCTTGTCTCAGAAGTCCAGTATTAGTCAGAATGAGGCTTCTTACTCCTTTATTTCCTCGTGGCTTTTAAAAGCACACATCTTTGGCCTTAGATATTTTCTTTGTCTCTCTCCAACCACTAAATCGAGACATTTTCTTACATCTTGCTGCACTGTTAACTCTCAGGCAGCCAACTGCCCCATCCATAATGAGGCTCTAGTCCTTTATTTCAATGGACACTGGCAAAAATGGCCTGAGCTAAATTGAAATGTCTCTAAAATAACGGGCACAGAAGAAATTTCATGAGCATACACTTAAGCCCTGTTTTCTACCTGACTTGCCTCCATTTCCTGAAAACAATAACATTAGTTAAATGGAACTAGCATAAAGTCATTATATCTGGTCCAGCAAGTCGGCTTTATGACACAAGAACTAAAAATGGGGAAAGGAGAAGCTAGTGCCCAACGCAGTCATGAGCTGTGCTCAAGCATTCCAGCTGAAAATTCCGCAAAAATGCGCAGGTTGAGCCCACCAGAAGTTATTTTACTTTCACATACACTTGAAAATATTTTTTTCCTTATAAATGAGGATTTCTCTGTGATAATCACGTCCATTCAGGAAGAAGAAATGGTTAGGAATATGTGCTTTATTCTTCAGCCCAGCCTCCTGGCATCATATTCTTAGGTAATCTGGCTTCAAGAAAAAACTGAGAGGGATTTTTAGAAAGCACTCCGTTAGGGAACTGAGACATGAAATGGCTACCCTGGTCGCATGAATCTGGAGCATATGGATTTCAGCAGCCCACCAATGAAGAGAAAAGCATCTTCTCTCTCCTTAAATATTAAGCAAATTGGCCTCATGAAGAGACTGCACCAACAGCAATAACTATTGCCCTGCTAAAGAAAGACAATTTGAGTGTAGCAGTACACAAATATAACTCAATCGAATGACCAGGAACCCATATGGTACTTTGAAGAGCTGTGTTGTCAGGGAAGGGTTTAACTATCTCACTTCAGAAACACGGAGGAAGAAGGAATGTAAAGAAAATGTACCTAATAGTTACATGAAACTTCCCAAAATATTTGAGGGAAACGTTGGGATGAGACATCAGTCTCAGAAAAAAACTACTGAATGAATATTTTTATAATTAATCATTCCTGTTGTTTACATCTCAAATGATAGCCCCCTTCCTGGTTACCCCTCCACAACAACCCCCATTTCATCCGCCCTCTCCACCCTCCCTTTTGCCTCTATGAGGTGCTCTCCCACGCCCCACCCGCTCATGCCTCACCGCCCTAGTATCTCTCTAAGTTGGGGCATCAAACGTCCACATGAACAAGAGCCTCCCCTCCCGTTGTTGTCAGACAAGGGCATCCTCTGCTACATATGTATATGGAGCCATGGATTCCTCCCTGTACACTCCTTGGGTGTTGGTCTAGTTCCTGGGAGTACTGGGAGGTTCTTCCTTTGGGGTTGCAGGCCTCCTCTGCTTCTCCAGTTCTTCCACCAACTCCCCAACTGGGGTCCCTGAGCTCAACCTGATGGTTGGCTGAGAGCATCTGCATCTAAATTAGTCACGGAGCTTGCAGACCCTCCCAGGGATCCGCCAAACCAGGATCCTACCAGCAGACCCTCCCAGGGATCAGCCACCAGGATCCTGTCAGCAGACCCTCCCAGGGATCAGCCACACCAGGATCCTGTCAGCGAGCAACTCTTTGACAACAGCCACAGTGTCTGGGTTTGGGGTTGGATGGATCCCCATGTGGGGCGGTCCCTGGATGGCCCTTCCTTCTGTCTCTGAATGAATATTTTAATACCTATTATTTGGTATTTTTCAGCTTTGCCTACTTTGGTTTATTTATACAAGTTATCTTTGTTAAAGAGAAAGTCATGAAATAGGATTCTGGAAAGCGAGGCAGTATAGAGGAGGTTAGCTATTTGGAAGAAGTACACTCACTTGTATAAGACATACCTTTTTAGTCTGCCAGAGGTCCAGAAAAATCACAATAATATTAAAATATAAGATGTATTTGTAAATGGGGTTGCACACATAGCCAAATGCCCATAATATGGTAATAAAAGCTAGAAGCTCATTGTCTCACTTTGACCCCTTTTTTCCTCTCCTTGACTACTTTTCCATCTTTTATCTATTTGCTTATACATATATAAGATATTGGGTGCAACACTTTGCCCATGTCTTTACAAAAAATAGACCTGATACACACATATGAAACGGAGAAAACACTTGAGAAAAAAGTCATACATAAAATTGGGAGAAGCATTCAGTAGTGCCTTCAAGTTGCTATTCCTATCTGGATGCTATTCTGTTTCCCTTGCTGAATGCTGATTGGCAGACTGTTCACTGTTAGCAATTAACCATAAAATTTAAGTAGTATGTCACATGAGATTCTGTTAAATAAGAGTTAATCAGATACTTTTAATTCACTGCATATATTTTTCTAAAATAAAGCATGCTATCATTAAAGAAATGAGTTCTAAAACACAATTGAGGTAAAATCAAGCTGTACCCTATGGAAACAGAAAGGATCTAGTAAGTGTATTTCTCATTCATATAAAGAGAGATAAATGGGTTAATTTCGTGTTTTGTTTTTTCATTGCTCTTTGCCAGAAAATCATATATATGATTTTCTATGAGAACCCTATTTTAGGAGGGTATTTCCTCAAAACAAAGAAACATTATGCATAATTGGCAGGAGTATGTTGTGGGAAATTGAATTGTGTTAGCTGCCATTCCTCTAATTGCCATTTATTCATGGGAATCCATTTTTCAAAAATAATATTAGAAAATAATTAATACCTTCAGGACGAGAACCTGAGCTTTATGCAAATATAAAGTAGAGAATTCCAAATTATTTTTTAATGAGCTATATGTGTTATGTCTTTCTATCTAGAGTTCATCTGGACTATGGCATTAAATAAGCTTAGAGTTAATTAAGCGTATTATAACCATTCCTGGCTTCTGCTTTTATGAGTATGAATCCAATAGCTCAGAGACACTCAGCAAACATGAAAATACTTTATCAACACCCTCCTCTAAAACACCTTGAAATATTTCAATCCTGTCCATACTTTTGGGATAATTCTAGGAGCTCAAACCTACTGGAGCATTTTTGCAATCCATTACTTTTCTATTTATATAAATATGAATTGCTGGAACTGAGAAAGCTTTCTTTGTAAATGTTGATTTATATTAATAAGTAGTATAGTCAAACAATTGCTTGCATGCACATGTGGAGGTAGGATATCTCTCTCTGCAGAGATACTAGCTCAGGCAGCAGATTAAATGAGCAGATTGACTTTGCATTTCAGTGTGCTAAATTGAATACAGTCATAATAGAAAATCTCCACATGCAAATGAAATCAGAAGAGCTTCTCTAATTTTCAGGACTGAATGAGAGAATCATTCTTTCAGATAAAAAAAAAATTTCACAGACTACACATTAATAGCTGCTCATATTTTGGCACCAGCCAAACTAATATAATTTTTACCTACTTGGAGGCTGTGTTATTGAGAAGTGTGAATCTGTTGGAACTAACCCTATTAAAATCTATCCTATACTTAAAGGGAACATCAATTACATGAGCTAATCCTATGAAAGTAAAACACCATGAATATCAAGAGAAAAGAAATCGAAACTCACTTTCCATGAGGGACTGGCAGGGAAAGAAAAGGAAGCAAAGTCAGGCTATATTTGCCATGGTATGAGTCAGATTCTATCACATACCCTAAGGCCATATTTCTCCAATTGTGACAAAATTCTTTAAAGGAGAATGAGTTGCCATTTGAAGACTTTCTCAGTCTCTTCCATGTAATTTTTTGATGAAGCAACAAAGTAAGACACCCTGAAAAAGGAATGGGATATCAAAAAGGTAATGGATTTTGGATCCATTCAAACTGGATCTTAAAAACACTTTGCTATTGACTACATTAATTACTTTGAAAAAGCAGTTAAATGTTCTTAGACTTAATTTTGCCATGTCAAAGAGAACTCATTTCAAAGGTAGCCACTGAAAATAAACACCCGGATTTTCTGATGCATAAATAGGTACTCAGAAATATTTGTTCATTATCTTCACCCTTTTTCAAACATTATTGATATTCTCTGATTTTCTGAGCTGTCAGTTGCTTCTCAGAGTCTTTAGGTTGTTTAATATGATTTTGCTTTTCTTCTCCAGTGTTCTCCAGTCCCTCCCAGTTCAGCAGTTTAGTGGCATACATTATCTTTTGAAATACTTCCAGAATTTCTTTCCTCATAGCCTTATTTTATTCCTTCTCTACTTTTGATGGGAAAAGAAGAGTATAAGCAAGAGAGAAGTCACAATTTTTGAGCTTCAGTTCTAAAGTAGAGCTTCGATTGGGAAAAATGAAAGCATCACAAAGATAGCTGGGACCAGGTATATACGTATTTGTGACATTCAGGACTCATTTAAAGGTTCTTCTTTTGGCTATCCACATTGAAAGGGAAATTTTTATCATGATCCTAACCTGAAAGGACAGGTCCACATGAAAAAAGCAAGCATCAGAAACTAAGCATATTCTCATGTAGATCTGGGAAGACTCTCACTGATTTAACTGTGTGCCTTTTCGTGCATCTGGATGTAAGTGTAAAGAAATACTTATTGAAATCTTTAAAAACCATTTATTTAGCTCATTATAGATTAAATGCACTTTCCTATTCAATAAATAATAGGGATAATATATCTTGATATTTTTCAAAATAGTTGCATGACTATTAATAAAGAGTTTCATTTGAAGAAATGGTGTCATTTTACATAAGCCAAGGATCAAAAATCAAATTTAAGAAGGAATTAAAGTCTTTGTAATTCAAATAATTTTAAATCTCAAATGGTTGTATTTCTTTTCTTTCCCCACCCCAGAATGATAACAACATTCACTAAAGATTCTTCTCTTTAACAGATAGCACTTTTGTTTCATAAATATGAATTTCCACTTGCAGAACAACCAGACATCCTTTGTGAGGTATTTCTTTGTCCAATGCCTAGATTTTCTAAAGTAGCCACTCCTTAGTTATGTGGGCTAAAATTTGTCTTTCAGATTCATTTTTATGCTTTCACCAAAAAAATTTTCATATTCTAGAATCATCTACACCTATTAGTCTCTAAATATTCAGATCTGAAACTTTATTTTTGTTAATATTTATCAAAGCAGTTTTATCCAGCTGCTCAAAGTAGTATAGTGATGTGAAAAAATCAACCAATATGTTATTTGTAAGTGAATTAACCTCTATAAAAGTACACACTTCCGTAATTCAGCATGTAAATCACATATATTTTACTTCACATTTGGATTTTAACAAAGATTTGTTTCGTTTCATTGAATTTTTCTTATCTCTTGTTTGGAAGCAATTTATGAATATGCACAGAAGCTGCAGTTGTAGAGCCATTCAATGCTCACCAATATGAACACTGAAATGAACTGTTTAAGTATTGAACAAAGAACCAATCAGAGCCCATCTGTAATACTATATAAAATAGGAAAATGACAGAGCAAATAATCCAAACAGAATACTAACAATATCAAAAAGCCACAAAGTCACGGATATATGTCCTTCTCTACCAAAAAAATGGTATAAAAATAATGCTGCCTGTGTATAAACAAGTTGAATTTAAGAAAATATTTCAGAGACACAATGCAATTGCAAACACTTGTATTAGTCTTCAAGCAATAATTGAAGAAATATAAACTAAGATAGCTTAAAGGTTTCTATTGTACGTTAATGAACACTCAAATATTTTCTTTTAACTTCAGAAGTTTGTCAAAGAAGCCCGGAGAGGACACAAGTTTGTTATAATATATACTGTAAGTCTTTTTGTGGAATCAAGTTACATGTTTGAAATTATTTGAAGTATTCTAGACAAAAGTTTTATTTTCTGTATTAAAGTTATTTTGTTACCATATTTTCCATAATTTAACATCCTTAAACTTGAATGCCAGTGACAGTCAGTGACATTTCATAGCGTGAGAGAATTTTTTGTGTTTTCCTTTGTTCGTAGTGACAGTGGTGTGCATGACAACTGATATCATCTGAGACTGACAAACACGACGTTAGTTTTCACATAAAATATAGTGGGTATATTTAGTTTATCTCTCATTATATCACACAGTGATATGGAAAAGGTAACCAGAAAACAGTGTTAAGAAATCATGACCTAGAGCAGGATGGGTGGCTCAGAAGTTAGAGAGCCCTGACATCTCTTGCAAGGGACCTAGACTCAATTCTTAGCACCAACATGGAGGCTCTCCACCATATATGACCTCAGTTCAAGGGATCCAGTGCTTTCCTATGATGTCCACAGGCACCAGGCATACACATGATACAAGACATACATATACAAAAATTACCAAAACACATAAAGTAATGTTTTCTAAATGAAATCATAACCTAGTGGTACATGTTAAGAAATCTAAGTAAGCTCTAGAGATTCTTTTAAGTATAAGATTCACTTAAAAAATGGCAGCTCATGAATGTGAAAGATATGTAGAAAATATCTGTGCAGTCATAAATCTGAAAGAATTTCACCATATCTTATAGGTGAGATATAATATTATTTTGTCCCTCCTGCCATCAGTGCAACTTTATAAATTCATGTAGCTTTCATGCTATAACGTATACTGTAGATTAGTGTGTATCTAATAAATTAATGACACATTTTTAAAAAGTGAATGTGATTACAAGTACACCAAAAATCAGATGGGCATCTGATTGTTTCAAGCTTCTACAGGAACTGGAAAGCTGGATGCTCTTAGAAACCTCTGCTTACCTCTCAGATATTTCCCTTACCTCTCAAGTCTTCCACTCACCTGGAGCTGCATGATGCTGAAATGCCATTTGCAATTTGCAGAGCAGAGTCTTCACCTACTAGTCATTAATACTTTAGGATAAAAGAACGTAATAGATTGGTTATCTGTTAACAAATGGCTTCCTAAGGAAGAACAGATACTTTGACTAAGCAATAAAGTACATAGCCCAGGTTCATACCCGATTCTACCAGGAATCAATCATTCAGCGATGAATAATCTGGAAGTGAGATCAATGCAGTGTGTGTGTAAAAACAAAACAAAACAAACCAAACAAACAAACAAACAAAAAGCCAAACAGTTCCAGATAGGCTCAGATCAGATATACCAGGCTAATGGGTGTGATTGGCAGGATCAGGACTTCACATTGATAGGAAAATAACAGAATCACAAAAGGTAACTTTGATATATGTGGTATTATGGACTAGAATTGGGAGGTGGAAAGATCACCAGATTCTTTGTGATAGGCTTCGTAGTATAATGACTTAGCTCTATTTTCACTTAGACAAAGGCAGATGAATAAAGAATGATATAAACAACAATATTTGTAAAATAAAATGAATTAAGGAACAGCCCTCTTTTCTTTACATAGGCTAGAGAAGAAACACTGGCATGGTCTTATAAAGTTGTGTTTAGGAAACACTCCATCTTGCTGAGAAAGGATGCCCTAAACATATTTGAGCTGCTAACTACTTTGCATGAAATGGCTGCCAGATCTCTGTTACTTTTTGTTTCAGTCTGGTACAAAGGACAGTGCGGGCAGACTGTTTCACAATTCTATTTGTAAAACAAGAGAAGATTAAAGGACACTTAAGTGTGGTGGTGAGGCTGAAGGAGCTGGCACTGGAAACTGATCTCCAATATGTAGGCTTCACTCTTCAAAAGACAGTAGTTATTACCCGGGGTCTGAACCCATAGAGTGCACTGCTTCAGTCCAGTGACAAGGCTGGAATGCTTTGCATCTAGGTTGGCTCCTTTTGATAATATCTCTATTTCAGGAACAATAAGAACAAACAATGAGAAGTGAGTTACATACAAAGGACCAATGTATAGACTCCTCTAATAAAGTGGACTCATGATATAGATGATATGGAAGTCCTATATGATGTACAGGATGGTGAGACTAAGCCATAGCAAAGAGGAGGACCTCCCCAAGGACTACACAGTCATTTATCCAGAAGAGAGCAAGACCTTTATCTTGTTCACTCTCAGTGCTCACTCTTCCAATCTAACATTAACCCTCAGCATTCCCTCCAGTACAGCCAAGCCAACAGCACTTATGCAGGACTGATGGCTTCTGTCACTACACTCTTGAGTTTTGGCAGCATGTCACTGTTTTTATTTTTTTCAACACTCTTAGGTTGTGGCAGCACATCACTGTTTTTAGTTTTTTTTCAAGACATACTTTTCCAAGTTACTAAAGATTGACAGTACTATTTCGTGAAGTTTATTGTTCACACAAAACCATTACAAAGTACAGTCGGAGACAGAACAAATTTGATTTCAAAGTTGACTTTTTGTGCTTGGAGCATGTGATGAGGGAGAATGTGCAGACAGCTCACGCTTACTCAAGCTTAATGACAGATCTAAATTGGAGCTTAGAGATAAAAGAAATTCTTTAGTGATGCCTCGGTTGTCATTGATTGCTATGAGCAATTTTAAAGCTATTCAAGATGAGAATTGCCAGCTTGGTTCTGAAAGGGGAGAAAGTGGTAGGTAAGATTAGAGGCTGGTGCAAATGCTATCTTGGTTTAAAAGGAGAAGAGCTGGTTTTATATTGCCTGCATAGGTGACAATCATGAGTACATATAGATGTTTATCAGCAGGAAATGACTCAATGAATTCTCCGGGTAGGTTATACAGTAAGCACCAGCTATACTGAGGAAGATAAGAGCTACGTCCAGAGTGTTTTGTAAGAATCACTAGGCAAAGTAGCTAAGGGAAAAAGGATAGTTGCTAAGCCTACAAAATGACAAAAAGAATATCAAAAATAATTTTCATAAATTATAGTATATAATCCAACTCTGTGCTAGACATCTTTAAACTAAAAATGAGAATCCATTCTGAGAAAGTCAATTTTGTCAGATTGAAATGAAGTTCAGGGTTGGGAATCCTTATAGCCCTAGGTCATCCCCCACTCAAATTAAACCCTGTCTTTCCATTTATGAATGGACTAAATGGTATTTGGCAAAACATTGTTGTAATTGGCCTTCAAAGCTCTTTTATTTTTTAACCTGCATTTTGTTCTTAGAAATTTTCCTAATTTTTGAAATTGTTAACTGCTTTGTTCTCCCTTAAATATGTTAATTATATCTTATATTTATATGTAGAACCTAGAAATAGAATATTCACTGGTTCATATCTTTTGTTAATGAAAAATGTTGGCCATACTTTGGATAAATGGCCCAAAGAGGGTTATGGGATGTGTGTGTGTGTGTGTGTGTGTGTGTGTGTGTGTGTGTGTGTGTGTGTGTGTGTTTGTATGTGTGTGTGTGTGTAGAGGCAGGGGAAGAGATAGAGAAAGAGATTGAGAGAGAAAGAGACAGAGAAATAGAGATTGAGAGAGAGAGAGAGAGAGAGAGAGAGAGAGAGAGAGAGAGAGAGCGCCCAGATAGGCATTTTGCTCTACAGTGCATTTCCTCCCCATTTGACATTCACAAAATACAGCAGTCATGCTCACACTTCCTGTCAGTCTTATAAGAAAACTTTCCATCTGCAGGAAGTACTTGATGCAGAAGTCTTTATCATGTGTTTAGAAGGCATTTTCCGAACTTGACTCCCACATCGTTTTAGCAATTATGAAACTGGAAATTCGTTTATTGGTCAAAAATAAGTATCCTCATTCCTGCACTTCCTTAGCACATAGCTATACCATGCAACAGTATGGAATAGAACATGTTTGATGACCCTTTTTTTCCATGACAAAACAGAGATTTCCTCGGAGTATTATTTCTTCTGGTATATGATTTAATTTTCAATAAATTGACTACCAGATACAAAGACCAACAAAGAAATTCTGAATAAATGAATGGACACAAACCTTATCAACTGCATGGCATATTTTTCTGCTTTCTCTAAAATTATAATTTAATGTGAGACCCAACTAAGGCACCCCTAGCAGTGAATTTTTCTCTTAAATATTACCATAAATTTATATCTTATACTAATATGTCATTCATTAAAGCGTCTGTTATAGATATTTTCTGTATAAGTATATATTGTTATTAAAATAAATTGCATAGAAATTTTATGATTGTGTCTGTATAATGAAATAGATAATGCTCCTCTCTTAGTTCTGAAATAACATAGGAAGACTCAATAGCAATTAGAGCTTCTGTTGACCTAGACTAGAAGTGACAAATACAGAAATGGAGAGAGGTGTTTTAGAAATTATACATTTTTTCACAGTGTTATATAGTTTAAGGATGAGAGGACATGAGTCACAAAATAAGCCTCAATACTAGTCATCCAAAGTCCAACAGATCCACAGCACCACATTACTGGCCTCCTTGTACCTCTTAATAAAATTGAAAATGTTATCTGCTTATTTTTGTTGTTTGCGTGGATCTGTGGAGAAAAATCTAGATGGTGTCAGTAAAGGGAATGAGCAAATCAAATGTAAATATTGTATGAAACACAAAGCAATGTTTGTGAGTCTAAATCATCTGGTATCTGTGGAAGTTCTTCAGTCCATAGATGTTACGTTTACTAATATAGTCAGCACCTTGAGTTCATGTTCCTTCATTTATTTCTTTGTTATTAGAAGTAAGTCTGAGAACAAAATTCTATTATCATTTGAATTGAGGGCTTTAGAGTACTATATACTTTTCCAAGAAAAGAGACTAAATTCATGCCTGATTTATCAATGTATTATGACCGAAGGAAGTAGTGTTCCTACAAATAATGTCATCTCCAGGTATCTGTTCCCTTGAAGATAGATAGATAGATAGATAGATAGATAGATAGATAGATAGATAGATAGATAGATAATCATTATTATTTTCTCAAAGCAAAAAGAAAAGAAAACAAACAAACAAACAAAAAAAACCAACTTATCTTACTTCTCAAGTGCCTTCTCCAAAATTTGCTAACAATAGCTAAATAAGTCCCATTTTTATTCAAACGGGGAAAAAAAGAACACAATATTTGAAATTCCATCAGATAATAGTTTACCAAAATAAATAATGTCTTATATGTATATTTATTTGTATTCATTCTTTCATTCATTTTGGGCCAAGCTTGTCCGGATGTGACATTACAGAGGAGTATAGCATGTATAAGGAACACTTACACATCACAGTTCTCAGCCTTCAGATACCATTTCCAGGTTGATGCTAACACTTTGGTTCCTGAATTCATAAAGTGGGCCTGTCATCTGGACCTTGTAACAATACATCTACAATGTGCTTATGTAGTATAATGGGCTGGAATATTCCAGTACAGAGCATCTCTAGTAGAGCAAGTTACCCAGCCCCAAACAAATTTCCTACAACAGCGACTCCTACATAATCTGATGACCTAGAAAAGTAGAAGAGAAATGTTAAATGTTATTCATAAGCCTGAAAGACATAGTGGGAACTGCTATATCAGGAATAAATTTAAGCAATATTTATAAATATAAGTAACCTTTGACTGCACTGAAAATCAGTTGGCTTTGAATGAATATTCGGCTAATATTTACAATTTTAGTTTGTAGCATTGCATATCTTTTAAGGAGCATTTCACTATATATTCATTGAAAGACTTAATGATATACTTGCACTGTTTTCTCTTTGTCCTGTGAATACCTGAAGGATACTGTCTTTGCATATAGCCTCCAAATGTCCAATAATTTGGGAAATCTAACATTACAAACATATAATAAAAAAAAAGTTATTTTTAAAATGTTCTTTTAGTGTTGGATGGATTCAAATGTCTTTATCCTTTATTCCACTAATTTAATTCAGTATTTTATTTCAAAATTTTAGTCTTTATTTCACTAATAGCACTGAAAATGACTTTTTATTAATAATGAGTGTTCTTTTGTCATTTAAATAAACTTTATTTATTTTCTTTTTTATTGGATATTTTATTTATTTACATTTCAAATATTATCCCCTTTCCCAGTTTCCCCTCCGGAACCCCCCAATCCATCTTCCCTCCCCTGCTTCTGTGAGGGTGCTCACCTACCCACCCACCCACTCCCACCTCCCCACTCTGGCATTCCCCCTACCCTTGGGTATCCAGCCTTACCAGGTCCAAGGACCTTTCCTTTCATTGATGTCTGACAAGACCATCCTCTGCTTCATATGCGACTGGAGCCATGGGACCCTCCATGTGTACTCTTTGGTTGGTGGTTTAGTCCCTGAGAGCTCTGGAGGGTCTGGTTGGTTGATATTGTTGTTCTTTCTATGGGATGCAAACTATTTTCTTTTTTACTGAAAGTATGTTTTTCATACAATATATTGTAAACACATATTTCTCTCCTCAAGCTCCTTCCCGATCCTCCCCACATTGACATCCATCAAAATCTAGACTTTCTCTTTCTTACTCTAAAATGGATGATTTTAAAAGGACATTTTTAAACATCGTTTTTGCTTTTATTTAAATAGGAGAAATATTTTAAGAAATACTTTATCATATGCAAGGCAATAAGTTCTTTATTTTATTTTAAAGCTGAGTAATCATACCGGTAAATAAATCTGGAATTTCATGTTTCCCTGTAAAACTATTCTCATGTTAAAACTGTTTTCAATGAGTGGGCCTATATGAACATCAACCTTTTACCTAGTAGTTTGGCCTTTAAAATCTGAAATAAACCATGGTTAAAACATATAGACACAGAAAACCTATATTAAACTTAGAAAAATTTGATTGATAACTGCAACCAAATAATGACCTTATGCTAACCTAGATGACTAATTCCAATGATATTCTATCTGCAGTTTGCAAGACGCCATTTGGGTCTCAAAGCTGTTTGAAGATATAATTTAAGAGGTTGTTCTGGGTGAAATAAAGACAAACAAACAACAATTATCAAGACACTGTGGAGATTACCATTACACTTACTATAATTACAAATAAGTGCCTGGGAATCTCAATATATTTGCAGGAGCATTACTAAAGGTAAAAATGAAAGATGGGCTCTTTCGTGATATATTGAAGAAGATCCTGAGGAACTAAATTCCACGATATGAAAGTTATCATGTAATTCCACTGTCTTTCTTGTGCAGTGTTACTTTTGAAATCTGGAGATGTGCTGTGATCCTCACCACACTACAGGATATGCCTGAAGCTGAGGGTCCAACATCACCCTGCCAAGTTGATGTAGCCCTGACCGTGATGTCCACTGCATGGGGACCTCCCCTGCCTCTGCTTAGGTCCTCTTTATATTCCAGCGTTTCCATTTATATTGTTTCTCTCCACCCTTCTTCCAATCTTGCCAGACTTAAGTTCCTTTGTACTTTTGAGAGGCACACATTGATTTTTACCTCTTTGCATGCTTCTCACTGTCTGCCATTATATTTATTGTGCATGCTTGCACATTATTTTGACCCAGCTTTACCCTATGTTTTGAACAAAGTGGATGATTTATTTATTTCACTGTCTCTGGGATAATAATAACTGAATGAAAATAAGGACATAACTTCTCCTATGTATGGATAAAGGGAAGGTTTTTATTGTAGATATGAGGTTGAGAAAACCCAGAAGCAGAAAGAGAAAGTAAAGGGTTGAATGTAGCCAGCAGAGTAGACTGGGTCAGGAGAGGAAAAAGAGGATAGGGGAGCATGAGAGAAAGAGAAGAGAGAGGGTCAAGAGAAGGGACCAGGAGAGGGGGAGAACCAAGTGAGTATATGGCTGAAGTAGCATGGTTATATAGGAAAGAGAGGCTAGGGAGTGGGAAGGGGAGGAGAGGAAAAAGAAGGGAGGGGAAGTTAAAGGGAGGGGAGGAAAAAGAGGTGGAAAGGGGAGGGAAGGAGGTGGAGTGGTTGAGGGGAGAGAAGGGGTATGAAAAGTGCTGAGATGAACCAGGTCTCGTAACAGGTGACTGGGAATCTGAGAGATCCTAGCAGCCAGTGTTGGCTTTGGTACGTGAAATAGGCACCATAGTGAACCATTTGTCCCTGGTTTCCTTGTGATCTGAATTTCCAGCCTTTTGTTGTTGTTGTTGTTGTTGTTGTTGTTGTTGTTGTTGTTGTTGTTTTTGTTGTTAATCATAAAGAGTGACATATTTTTTTCTATAACTGCTTCTTAACTAAAATTATAGAGTGTGTAATTGTCAAAATACAGGAAGGCTGGAATGCTGTAACAGGACAAGGAAGGAGAGAGGTGTGCAGACTGGGGGATATCTTTCCCTCATTGTTCAAGTTTGGAGGGATCACTTGGTCTGAGTTGGAGCAGTCTGGGATGCAGTCTCTAAAGGAACACCAGGGGCAGGATGTTTTAGAGCAGTTTGCAGGTGATTGAAAATCTTCTAGTACACGTGTAGACTATGGACAGAAGTAAGACTATGGAGCTTAAGAAAAAATTAGCCGGGCAGTGGTGGTGCACGCCTTTAATCCCAGCACTTGGGAGGCAGAGGCAGGTGGATTTCTGAGTTCGAGGCCAGCCTGGTCTACAGAGTGAGTTCCAGGACAGCCAGGGCTACACAGAGAAACCCTGTCTTGAAAAACCAAAAAAAAAAAAAAAAAAAAAAATTATACCTCGGATCTTCCAGGCCCACCATTCTTTTAATTTGGGGAGGAGAATCTTCCCAAAGGAGAATGGGGAGCCCTACCTTTAGCGATAAGTAGTAGAGGACAAAGCTTAGGTAGGTGATTGACAGCAGTACTTATGTGGAGCCCACCCCACCTATAACTGATGTATACAACTCACAACTAACTCCCTGATACTAACAAATTTTTTATGTTTTCAATAGAGAAAAAAATTTTAAATACATAAGCATTACCAATTTTTGGAGTATGTACTGAAATTCACATTATAGAAAAATCAGTAGAGTCATGTTTTTGAGTCAAAGCATAAGATATGGGAACCCCAAAAATGATTTAGGGTTAAAAACATGAACATGCTTTCCTCTGTCTAGATATGTAGATTGGACAGAAATGTTTTCAGCACAATGAGAAGCACATTAAGTCCTTTCCAGAGAGATGGATATATATAGATTGGACAGAGATGTTTTCAGTGCAATAAGAAGGACTTCTAAATCTATACTTAGAAGACAATCAAAGGAAATTCAAAATATTGACCTTCTGTCTATGATAATAGTAATCAGTGCTTTACCAGAATTAGATTAATAGCTTATCAAAATTCCATTTATTAATATTAAAACTGTGAACTTTAGAAGTCTTAATAACAATAACATAGCAAGAATGAAATAAATAGGAAACATTTTTCATTATTTACATACCTTAATCACTCGCTAAGACCTATACAACTTGCATTTGGATACATTAAATTAGTATCAAGCTTTCCCATCCTCAGACCTTGACAACTTCCATTTCCATACCCTAAAGTACTTTCTTGGACTTTCACAACCCTCATAGATTTCAAAACTTTTCTTCCTGTCCAATTATTTACCAGGAGACACAACTTGTTGATTACTTAGAACAGTCATTGCAAAGCAAGTTTGTTTAGATAAAGTAGATTTAGTACAAACACACATTGAAACTAGTTTTGTGAGATTATCTCTTTCAGTGTGAAGCCTATCATCAAGTTAAACTCATTTGTATCTGCCTTTCTCAGTAGATCTAGTAGTTCTAGGAAAGTGAGGCCTGATTTTACATAAGAAATTACTTACCACGCAGTTGCAGAGTTGGGGAGGAATTGGGTTTGTGATGCTATTAAACTGAAAAAGTTAGTTAGTGATCAACACCATCAGGGATCTGAGAAGGATAAATAATAACATGAAGAGTGATCCAATGGCCTTTGTATCAACTAAATGATGGAGAATTACCAGCAACCTGAACAGTTAACCTAGGCTCCCTTGGTCTCAATGCCTTCCTTAGGTTACAGAGGTCATACGCCTTCAGCCAACACACAGGACAGCATTATGCCCTCTCCTATGTGAAGGACAGCATAGGCCTCTACCTGCCAGACACAGAGAGTCAGCTATTTTTTTCTGTGGAAGAAGAACTTGGGAAAACTGACCAACATTGGCCAGTCAGGGTCAGGCATTCAACCCAACAATGTCCTCAGTTTGGGCAGGGATATGGTAGCAGGTGAGGCAGCAGGCAGTTCTTTGTCCAGTGGTTAGCTATGCAAAATCTAGATGTAGTTTTCTCTGCCCCATCTTCTTCTTTTGGAAACATTAGGGTCACTTCTAGGTACTGACACTTCCATCTATCATGGGAAACTCTTTTCATTAAACATCTTAAATGTCATAATAGGGAGATTTCAGAAGATATGAACCATTATCTGTTAAGTACACATGATTTAATTGAACTTCGCTTGGTTTTAGTTACTAGCTTTAGCCTTAAACTTGAAAACATGCATAGAAGACTAAATATAGTTTGTTCATGTACTTAGCATGTCCACTTGTACTTAGCATGACTATGAGAATAGTTCTGAGTACATTAAAGAATTTGATCAATTATAAGATGACTAACCTTTAGCTTGTATGTTATAATCACCTTTAACAGTGTACAAGTAGTAACTTGTATAAGATCAGAATTTTACAATTTTATCACAGTTAAGTTTGAACCTTTTTAACCAAACCATAAATACATTCCACAGCAAGACTGGCAACTTTACTTTCCATGTTCTTGTATAGTACACTACTACAGACTATTACATTCTTTTTGCATGAATCAGTTTACCCAAATATCTAAAGCTTAACAAAGTTAGCAAAGACAAAGAAGCTAGACATATATCTTTAAATCAGTTCCTATGAACCCGAGTAGACTTTAGGAATTTATATGCTTTCTTTATCAGACATATTTTATCCATCAATCATATCGTTACCTTCTAAACTTTTATAGAAGACTGGTATTGAACAATTAGTAAAGACACAGTGATTAGACATTTATCTCTAGGTCATTTTCTGCTAACCTGAGCTCTCCTTTGTAATATTAAGTATTTATAAACTTTACTTATAAACATACCTTATTCATCAAGTAAGCATGTTGTTACTTATTCAGATTTTCTGGGAGTCTGGTATTGAACACAGTTAGCAAAGACATAAGTAGCTAAATGTACATCTCTAAGTCACTTTCTGTTAACCTGAGTATGTTTTTACAAACTTAAGAACATATCATACAAAAATCCATCCAAGCTCAAAATATTTTTGAATCTTCTTGTTGCCTCTATAGTCTAAAAATGAAATACACTGATAAGCGAGGGATCAGTAGGACTATATAGTTTTATAATTTGTTGGTTTAGTTGGTTTCTACTAATTACATGGTCATCTAAATCAAGATGGTATAGTTACATTACATGTACTCCCTTTTAACCTTAGTAAAGATGTCTAGAAGCCACATGGTTGCTTCTATCCTAATGAGGTCATCAGGCAACATGGAGGCAAATCACACAGTTGCTATTAAAAAACATATATTTTACTAATATAGCCAGTTTTTAAACAAGAGTTGAATCCAAGATACCTATACAGTTTTTTCTTTAAAAAGAGAGGCGGGGAGGGGGAGGGGATAGGGTGTTTCCAAAGAGGAGACCTAGAAAAGGGGAAACATTGGAAATGTAAATAAAGTACCAAAAAAAAAAAGAAGAGTTCAATCACATATAAAGTATGTTGTAGCAAATTAAGGTTATCTGTATAGATTTTTAATTATAAACCTTCTGTTATAAGTTTTGAGCTAAATTTTGTTACAAATTTTTAAACTATAACCAATTAACTTACAAATCCGAAGGTAAAGTATACACAATAGTTTTAAGAAAATCTTTTGAGAACAAAGAACAAAGAGATTATAGAGATAAAAGATTTTTAAGAATGAAAAGAAAAAAACCTTAGAGATAAGAAACCTTTGGAAATATAGAGCATAGAAAGTTCATATGTAAGAGATTTGAAGATCATTTGTTTGCGCGATGGCAGATGTTACCTTTGAGAAAATTTGAAAATCTAGTGTGTCATCTTTGACCACTGAGCTGTAAAGAGGCCAAGCTACAGTAAGACAGCGAGGCTTTAGACAGCGAGGCTTAAAGAAAATCTCTGAGTCTGAGGAGAAAGAGAGAAATGGTCACCTAAGGCTTCAGGAGGGTATAAGAAAGAGACACAGGAGGGCATCTGGAACAGTCCAGTTCAGAGAGAAAGTAGCAGATTGAACATGGTCAGCAGAATAGACTGGCCTAGAAGAAGAGAAAGAGATGGGAAGAACTGATGGATGAGCTAAAAACAGGGAAGCAAGAGACAGAGAAGAGCCGAGAGAGAGCATGGCTGAAATGACAGGGTTACATAAGAAAGAAGAGCTGGGGGAAGGGAAGCAACAGTTCTGAGGCTGGGAGGTCAGGACAGGGGGCGGAGATGAGAAGTGCTGGGAAGAGCCAGAACCCCGCGAGCCTGGCAGCCAGCAAGGGCTTTGGTATGTGCAATAGGTACCAGAGTTAGCCATTTGCCCAAGTTTCTTTGCCACCTGACACCAGTAAGCTTTTAGGTTTGTATCTTTCTCTGTACTGAAACATTTTAATTTAGTTTGTGAATATTGATATGTAGGTATTTAATTCCAAACACTGATTCTGATAATTTTATTAATGTATAAAAGCGTACCTTTAATTTGCAAATATTTGATAAAATTTCTTTTACTCTTTTAAGTAATTCTTTCTTAACTTTTGGTGAGATTCACACATATACAAAATTTATTGTTCTCATACTCCTCTCTTTTCTCTCCCCAATTCCTGTCGATCCCTCCTTTTTCCTAACTTGTCCTCCTCCTTTCTTAGCTAAGTATGTATATATATATATATATATATATATATATATACATCTGTGTGTATCTGTTTGTTTATGCGTGTATGTGTGTGTGTTTCTGTTATGTTTGTGCGTGTGTACATGTGTGCGCATGCACGCACACACATGCTGGTAACCTACAGCTGCTATGTGCATGTTTAGACAGCTATTCAAAGTTCAGATGGCAGCATTGTGTGTGCCTCTTTATGTCCTCTGGCTCTTACTTTCTACTCTCTTTTCTCTAATGTTCCATGGGCCTTGTAAGAGGTTACATACATGTCCCACTTAAGGTTGAGCATTCGACAGTCATTTATTCTTAGTGGTTTGTCCAGTTGTGAGACTCTGCATTAACAGTTACCCAAGATTGCAAAAAGAAGCTTCTCTGACCCAGGCAGAGAAGAATATTCTATGAGTATAAACATAATTATTTAGAAAGCAGATTCACTACATACCTTTTAATAAGATATGAGTAAAATATTTCTCCTAGAACCTATGACTTCCTCAGACACAGGAGTTTTTTTGTTTGTTCATTTGGTTTGGTTTGTTTTTTAAAGAATTACTGCACCAGGAATGTATTGTCTTCCATAAAGCAGACCTTAAATCCAACTGGAAAGTGACTGTTTAATCTCCTGTTTGTGTCACTGTTACACCAATGGATACATCCTGCCATCATGCCTGCATGCCTGGGAGCTCAGTGTTTTACTTTAGGTTCATAACTAGATGATTAATGACTATTCTCCCACAGAATCTATATAGCTCTCTGAATGCTCAACAAGAAGGAAGCTTTCAACACTGTTTCATCTTGGTTTCTCTAAGTTTTATAGCCAACGAGTATGACGTCATTGGTAAAGTAACTTATTATCTAGCTCTGGTAAGCAAACAAGAGCAATAACAATAGCTTGTGTTGAATAGGTCCCTCTATGGACCCCCAGATAATAAATAATAGGTGGTTATCCTGTGTCTGGTACTGGGAGTTTTGTTCACAACATCATAATTTGTTGGAGCAGCATTATCTACTCACACAGGGTCTTCCCATTTTCTCCTCTTTATACCCCTCTTTTTAATTAGTTCTTTTAGAATTTTATACAGGGTATTTTGATCACATTGAACCCTTCCCTGAATCCTCTCAGATATACACTCTTCCCTTCCTGCCAACTCAACATTTTGTTACCCCTCTTTTTCCCTTTTTCCCTATTAAATCCAGTTTTCACTGTCCATGTGTTCATGGAGCTTATTAAACCTACCAGGAACAACAGTTTTTAAATAAAGTTGAGTTTCCTTCTCTTAGCATCTATCAATTGACCATGCTTCCTTGAATTTAGGCATTAGACTTTCTGTTCACCCCATCCTTCCAGGCTGGGTTTTGGTCCGTGTATGCTTGCATGGGATACATAAATGCTGACATAACTGTTTTGACTTCATATGTATAGCTGCCTTGTTGTGATTATAGAACACTATTTTCTTGTATTCATTCATCAAGTCAGTCTCTTACAGTTTTCTCACTCTCTTTACATAGTGACTCCTGAAACTTGAGATGAAGAAACACAGTGTTGATGCTCCATTTATGGCTGAGAACTCTGCACTCTCTTATTTCCTCACCTTAGCTAATTGAGGGTCTCTGTGATAACCCCTGCCTACTGCAAGTAGAAGCCTCTGTGATGATAATTGAGAAATAAATTAATCTATGGGTTTATCAATAAGTCACTAGGAGTCAGTTTAATATTATGTCCACATAATAGTAGCAAGTTCTCCCTAAAGTCCTATAGCAGTTCTACAGACGGGTTCTTCACTCAAAGATGGTACCAAGAATGAGTTTTATTTTACAGCATGGGACTTAAATCTGATCAGAAAGTTGTTGGTCGCTACCATAATGCCTGTGCCACAAATACACCAGTGAGCATGTCTTGAGAAGCTAGTCTTTCTTGTAGTTTAGAGCTCACAACTGGATATGATTGATTATTTTATTTCTCCTCCAATAGCACTCATAGCAAGTCTAGTGCCTTAAAATCCAGGCAGTAAGAATGACTCTTCAAGGTCAATATTAGCTAATAACTCCATGTTCTGTGACTCAATGGTGTTTTCAGTAATAGGGTCTTACTATCAAGTTCTGTGGGATAACTAATACCAGTGACAATAGCTTATAATGTTTGATGAGCTATAAGACCTCACTAACCAAGAACTTCAAAAACAGAAACCTATTCTTATTACTGGGTCTTTAGCTTGTTAGCATATGATGTCCAGTAGGGTAATTGGTATCCCATAAAGTAACTATGTTATTTTAATTATCTTTTCAATTTTTGAGATTATAATATGATTACTTCATTTGCTTTTTCCTGCTCATCCCTCCAGACCCTCTCACATAGCCTCCTTTTTTTGATTAATTTTTTTTATACATATATGTATAGACATAAACACTCCTAAATACATAAATTCTACCTGCTCAGTCTGCATAATGTCACTTTTCATCACTGACAAGTTGGCTTTGGATGACCAATTGGTATGATCTTCCCTGAGGAAGAATATTTCTTTTTCTCAGCATCTTTAGTTGACAGTAGTTCTTTTTGTAATATTGAAGCTTTGTGGAGTATTTTTAATGCTGTGTGTATATGTGTACACACATGCATGCTCACATGTGTGTTTTGACATAAGTAAGTAGGTTTTCATATGACTTCTTTGAAGTGCCTTAAGTAGTACTATAAAACCTTAAAGAGGATTAATAGATTGGGAAGGGTTAAACTGGAGTGGAGCACGGAAGACCAGGGTCAAGGAGATAGTGCTGAGATGAAGAAAAACTTCAAAACCTTTCTTATAACTGAAATATTTGATTTTATTAGCTCATAAAATAATAGGTTTGTATACGATTTTTAAATATAATCTTAGTTTTTGTTAATCCAGCCTCCTCTACCTTTTCCCATTCCCTTGATCCATTTATATTTAAATCTCCCATTTCTAGTATCTCTTCTACTACTATGATATCTAGTTTTTCCCTGCTGTTTTTCCCTCTTACTACTTCCTCACGCCTCCTTGTTCCTTCCTTAGTCCCTGGACCCTGCAGCTACTCACTCTGCCTTAAACACAGAACCACTGTCCACTCATGACACGTACCTCAGTCCAAGTTCTTTTATTAGTAGTAGTAACATTATTACATTATTATTAAACATTAGGTTATGATAAGTAATTTTCCAAGTGGTTTTCATATCACATATTGTTATTTAATCATGTTATTTTCACAATAATATTCAGAGAAGATGATAATAAATATTAATTTTGAAATGGGTGGAAGTTTCTTGCCTAGTAAAATATGTTAAAAAATTTAGTATTAATAATCAGTAAATTATTATTATTACATTATTTTCCTTGTGTTTATGTTTCTTACATTATTTCTGCTTTTCTTTACAAATAAATATTTAGAAAACTACTCATCTTTCATATATGATTATCTTACTTTTAAAAGTAAATTAAATTATTTAAAATATGTTTTTCAATGTGTTGTGAATTCAACATTAGCACCTAACATAATGAAACATATTCTCATTAACTAAAAATGTACCTTCAAATTACTAACCAAATATAAATAGATATATCCATATATACCTTCTGCCTAGAAATATAAACTGACATACTTTACATCTAATCAGTTTCTCATGTTTCTATTTATTTTTCTTGAGAAATATTTAATTAGTTTACAGAATTGTGAGCTTAATTGAATCAGCTTAAGTAGCATGGTAGGTGGAGCATCCTCTGCATTCTTTCTCATATTATAAATTCTTTGGAGAGTTGTAATACTTGAATTTTAGTGTTTCTTCATCATTCTCACATGAATATGTACAAAAGCAATTTTCTGAACACAAAATCAGTTTTCAAGAAAGTACCTTGAATTTTCAATAACAATATTTTTATACATAGTTTTTCACTTGTGGCTATTTAGAGAATGCCCAGCCTATATGTAATTTTTTTAGTTACTTCCATGTTTCCTACCATTTTAGAGCCTCAATATTTTATAAGGTTTGACTCAATTTTTCTTTGCTTAGAGTAATACAAGCCTTAGAAAGGAGAAATGGATCGAATGCTAAGTGAGTGTCAGCTTGTGAAAGCACACATCCCAATTGGGTAAGCTGAAAAGTATGAAGAAAAAAATCAGTATGAATTTGAGAATATTTTCTTGATGTTTCAGTTTCTTCTTCTCTAAAATGAATATCAAAACATTTCATAATATATCCTTGACAATGGACATAGGAAGGGGTTTCAATACTTAATGTTCATAAGGAAAGTTATACATGGTAGTTAATGATAGCTATCATCTCCTCTTGTACTCTTCAATCTACTCAGGTGGATTCAATCTACTCAGTCCAGCATTGTCATTCATTCACTTTGGTTCACGCCATTTAGTCACTTCGCTGTTACTGAGTGTAAGTCTTACTGTACTTTCTATTAGCTATATCGTCATCCATCTTGACTATCACAAAATATT
>CM052705.1:55410104-55426122 GCA_028551405.1 Uromys caudimaculatus
TGTGTGTGTGTGTGTGTGTGTGTGTATGTGTGTATGTGATTCTCTTGCTGCTTGGGTTTGTTGCGAGATCAAGTTCTTGTGTTTTTTTGAATGTTAGTTACTCTACTTATGGTGGTGTTTTCCTACTAGTACCCCCTGTAGGGCTAGTTTAGTAGAGAGATATTGTTTAAATTTGGTTTTGTTGTGAGATATATTGGTTTCTTCGTCTCTGGTGATTGAGAATTTTGCTGGGTATAGTGGTTTGAATAGATATTTTTGATCTTTTGGGGTCTGTAAGGCATTTGTCCATATTCTTCTGGCCTTTAGCATGTCTGTTGAGAAGTCAAGTGTAATTCTGATAGGTCTGCCTTTATATGTCATTCATCAATTTTCCCTTGCAGCTTTTAATGTTATTTGTTCTGTACATTCAGTGTTTTGATTATTTTGTGGTGTGAGGATTTTCTTTTCTGTTGCAATCTATTTGGTGTTCTGTAGGCCTCATTTATATTTATGGTCATATCTTTCTTTGGGATAGGGAAGTTTACTATGATTTTGTTGCAGGTGTTTCTGGCCCTTTGAACTGGGAATCTTCACTCTCTTTTATTCCTATTAGTTCTATTAGGCTTGCTCTTTTCATTGTGTTTCAGATTTCATGGATGTTTTTGGTTAGAAACTTTTTATACTTGGGATTTTCTTTGACCTATGTAACAATTTATTCTATGGTACCTTCAATGCCTGAGATTCTCTCTTTCATCTTTTGTATTCTGTTGGTGATGGTTGCATCTGCAGTTTCTGTTCACTTTCCTAGGTTTTCCATCATCAGGGATGCCTCCATTTGTGTTTTCTTTATTGCTTCTATTTCCATTTTTAGGTCTTGGACATTTTTGTTCATTTCCTTCACCTGTTTGATTGTATTTTCTTATATTTCTTTTATTTTTGTCTAAGAGCTTCTACTTGTTTGACTGTGTTTTTCTGTATTACTTAAGGGAATTATTTATATCCTCTTTAAAGGTCTATATCTTCTTCATGAGATGGGATTTATGGTCAGAATCTTGCTCTTCAGGTATGTTCAGAATACAGGGCTTGGTGTCGTAGAACGCTGGGTTCTGATGATGTTAGATTCCATTAGCCTCTGTTGATTATGTTCTTGTCCTTACCTTTTGCCATCTAGTTGTCTCTTGTGTTTGTTGGCCTGGGTGTTGAGGATTGCAGCAGGACTCCCAGGAGGTAGATGGATCTGTGTGTCCTGGGTTATAGCAAGCCTCCTGGAAGGCATGCAGAGCTGCATCTCTGATTCCAGCAGGGCTCTTGTGCCCCTGGTTAAAGCAGGTCTCCTGGGAGACAGGAAAGATGTGTGTATGGCAACAGGGTGGCAATATGCCTCTCTGAAGCAAGTGAAGGTTGAGGTGATGTCTAAAATGAGATGTGGCTCTGGCAGGTAAGACAGATCCTACCTTCATTTGCTGTGCTCTGTGGGGTCCCAGCTGGTATGGGGACCATGTTACATGTCTCACCTGTGTCCCAGGTTAGAGCAGTCCTCCTGGGAATCAGGCAGGGCTGAGGGGCAATCTTCACCGAGTGACTATTTCAATCCTTTCTAGAATGTACACATTCTCACCAGTAATAAATTCTTATTTTTATAGGAAATCTATATCAGAACATAAAGGGGCTACATTACAATTCTGACCAATACACCTTGTGTTTTCAAAAACCACAGAAATACAGGCTGTTTCCTAAAATACCATATAAATAAATATTTATATGTTAATGATTTTTTATTTTGATCCAGGGATGCATGTTCTTCAACGGCTAGCTTCAGCATCCTTGAGAGGGCATAACTTTCTCATCTGAGATGGATAACCATATTGTCACAGATCATAGTGACACATGCTTGTAATTTGTTACTTTGGGAGAAATGGAGGGAGAATCCAGAGTGTGAAGTCATCTCTGGATATGGAGTGGATTTGAGTCCAGCCTGAGCTCTATCAGATCCTGTCTGTGAAAAATAGCTAACAATAATCAGCTTGTCACACTTAAAACACTTTGGACACAGAAAATAAACATGTTTTTAACATAAATAAGACAACTGAACAACATTGTAATCAGATCAACTTGAAGAAATATGAAACTTAGTCCATGTTTCAAGGTTATTTATTTTGTGTCTGAAGTAATTGTTGGAAAATAATGTTAATAAGGAAAATTCCAGTAACCGCATCAGTTAAGTCTTATGTATGTAAGAGATCATTCTTTTTAGCAGATATAAATTGTTATAAATCATTGCAGAAGTAAGACCATTGCTTTACTTTTCAAGATAGTAGTACAATGCATTTATAGTAAATACATCTATAATATGACCCCAAGTTTCTTACCTTCAAATTAATGACATATTCTTTTCTCTGAAATCTTATGAAGCAATAGATAAAATGGGCTTGAGGTAGAGAATAAGTCCCTTTTACACATTTTAGTTTAATTTACCTTGGGTTTTACTGAATACTTCTGTGCAAGGCTGCAGTGAAGTGTTGCAAATTACACTTATTTTTTTTAATTCCCAAAGAGATACTGCACCAACCAATATTGTGTTCAATAATTATAACATAATCTCACACTCAGTAGTGATACTCGTCCATCCTTTCTCCCTCCCTCCCTCCACCCCTCTATCCCTCTATCTTTTCTCCCTTTCTTCTTTCTTTCCATTCTTCCTTCCTTCTTTTCTTCTATTCTTTTTAAGATCAAGGACAATTTTATTAGAATTTAGAAGATGAAGAAGAAGAAGAAGAAGTAGAAGAAGAAGAAGAAGAAGAAGAAGGAGGAGGAGGAGGAGGAGGAGGAGGAGGAGGAGGAGGAGGAGGAGGAGGAGAAGGAGGAGGAGAAGATCCTTCAGGACTGGAAATACATAACTCAGCAGCTGCCTACAGAATGTAGGAGGAAAGGAGGAAAAACATGTAAGTTGAGTTACTATGGGAGTCTTCCACATGACAGAAGAAGCCACATGGTGGGGACTGAGTCTTCAGGAAAGAGTAAGGAATCCTACAGTATCATGAAAGACATCCATAAGATCTTGCCAGGATCTGAAAGGATAATGTGGAAAAAAGCAAAAGAACAAGTGGTCCCTTGCCAAGAGCTTAGAACCTCATGAATACTTGTACATTTAGGGCCAGAATCTGGAAAGAAAAAGTATAGTATTAGATCAAAGGGATGATTATTTCACCAATCTGAAAAGAGCTTCGTAAGAGTAGTCTTGCCTTCTTAAAGGATGGTCCCTTAGCCAGGTGAATGACTGACCCAACTAGAAGTCTTTACTTAGGACAGAGACTATTCTCTTCCCTAGAAGACATTTTTCTTACTAATAGGCCAAAGATTCTATTCTCTTGATTGAAAGGGTATTTTCTCCACTAATAGGCCTTTATTGTTCTAGCATCTCTCTCTCTGAAGAGATATTGAGAAAATACCAAATTTATCTATAAGTGGTATGGGACAATACAGTCATTTGCATAAGATATTTTTAAAATTTTCTAAATTATGATTATAAATATCAAAGATAATAATTAATGCTATGGATTTCATTGTTACAAAAGTGTCATATATTTTGTGTAAGATATTTGTATCATAGAAATTAGTTTTGTAAAGAAAATAAGACACATGAATAATTCTATGAACCAATTATAAAGACAGTAAATACAAAGGTAAGAAGTTAACTGTTGTCAACAAAATATATTGCCAATGTTTTCTCCAGTTTACTAAAAGTTCTCTGGATAAACTCATGCTTCAGCTTTCCTTTCCACCCTTGAATTCTTAGCAACAATCTTTTCCTCTCTATGATAAAGAGAAAATCTGTAGTTTTTCCCATTAAAATTATATTGTATGAGATTGAAGAAGGCATAAACATAGGAAAGCCTTGTAGAGTCTGTTTATATAAGACAGAGATTGCTCAAAATTTGTCCCAACAATAAGGTAGTTCTTAATCTTATCATCCACTCTCCTCTTGTGGTTTTAGATAACCATAGATGAGAACAGTGAATATTTACACCAGTATTAGCCAGGGAAACAAATATAGTTGTGCTGTAATTTGCAGTATATTTCTGAAGCATTTTCAAAATGAAAATGACTACTATATAACACATTATACTTTATGACCTACTTAGTAATATTTTTGTTTCTAGTAATGTAATTGATTTATATATTTAAAATAGATTTTTATGATTTAAGCAATGTCATATTAAGCATCCTCTAAAAATTGCCTTTTCTCAACATATTTTTTATAAATTATAATTTTATATCATTTTAAGTAAAATATAATACTGATATTTTTATCATGATTTCTTGATACCTGGACAATAATTTGGAGAAAACGTTTAATCTTTAGGTTTAATCTTTATGGTGATGATTCTTGTTTTATCCAAGTATTTACTCAATTCAATACTTTTATTTTGTATTTTTTTTAAAAAATTGTATTTATTTGTTTACCTAGTTCATTATGATAAAGATTTATTTTGTTTTTATTTATGTGTGTGTGTTTATGTATCTGTGTATGTGTCTATGGTGTGTGAGTGTCTGATTCCTGTATGTGGGTTGTGAGGAAACTAGAAAAGGACACTGAATCCCTCGGAGATGGAATTACAGGCAATTAAGAGTTACTTGACATGGGTGCTGGGGACTAAACTTGCATCCTTTGAAAAGCAGCAAGTGCTTTCAGTACTTTACAATTTCCTTCTCTTTAATCATAAATGTTTTAGTTAAAATTTGTTCATAGGGATTTTTATGTTTCTGACGTAATTTTCCATTTTGTAAGGTATCAATATATATGTAAGTTACTGAGTTTTATAGATTTGTTTTAAAACTGTATGCCTTGCTAAATGCTCTTATTCATTTTAATAAATTGGACTTGGCTAAATTCATCTTTAGTCTTTGTGTGCTCTCAGGGCTGCTTCTGATTGCCAAGTGCCTTTGCTCCAACAGGGTCTCATTCAAGCTGTATACATTTGCAATATCTGATTTTAACCACACACTCTTCATCCTATTGACCCAAAGTGAAAATTGATACTCTTATCTGAAGGACTGTTCCCTTGAGTATATTTAAACCAGACCAATCTCTGTATTCAATCTGGGTTCATCAGGAACCATTAGCTTTGATTGGTTTGTTTTTCTCCCCTTCCATCTCTGGACTTGATTTTATTGAGTTAACAACTATTTTCCCCAGAGGATATCTACCACAAGCCTGTTCAAAGTAATTCCAGTATCTTGCTTATAGAAATTGAACTCATCTTTTTCCCCCTTTAGTTTTATGTGAAGAACTGTGATGAATTCTGTATTTCTTCAAAAATTTGAATATCTGTGAGAATTAAACAGTTACTTGGATCTGTATCACTTTAGCATGATATTTATCAAATCTCTCCTTCATTTCTGTGTTATACAATCCGGTTAAAAAGAATAAACATCATTTACTGAAGAATTACATGTTTTTAGTCAATAAATTCTCATTAACTTTGATTTGGCTGCCATTCAAGAAAAAGTTTTTGTTTTTATTTTCAAAATACCAGAAAAATAGATTAGTGATCATTTTAGTATGTAAATAAGACTGGAAAGAATTATTCAGAATTGAGTATAACTCTGAAAATATATAGAATCGTACATTATTCAGGAAGGGATAATCTATTAAACTCTGGAAAATTTCAATCTATGAGACTTTTGCAACTGTTATAAGAATGGTAAGTGAGCTGTGCTACAGGTAAGTACATTTTGTCTTTCTGTAAGGCTAAAATTCTCATCCATATTTTGCTATAGTAATTTTGAGGTCATTAGCAAATAGGAAACTCTAAAGTTATTCAGAACACACACTACTAGTTCTTTAGATGTCTGTGACTTATGACTTCCAGTAAATATTGTATCTCTTCTGAATCTAATCATTTATCACTTCAAGGAAAATACATCACTCAGTGTTTTATAGAGTGACTTGTAGGATTCAAGTAAGCTTAAATCTGAAAGCCACCTTGAAAAATACAAGTCAAGAAAATTATACTCATTATTATGTAGTGGGATGCTCTTATTATAAATTCATAGGATGATTTGTCCTTAGTTTCAAATTTCATATGGCAAGGAGCAAACTATCTTTTTCTAGCTTGTCTGTAAAATCATAATTGCTGTGAAATGGCTTTGATAATTACCTTGGCTACAATAGTCTGAATAATCCTAAATTTCAGTTTAACTGTATTAATAAGTGGTTATACACTCATAAGTACTACCAATATTATGGAAAAATAATAAAATTTCTGATCAGAATTATTAATACTGTGATGAAACACCATGCACAAAAGCAACTTGGGAAGGAAAGAGTTTACTTAGCTTACATATCCAGAGTCACTCAATCCTGAGTGAAACCAAGGCAGGATCTCCAAAAGGGCAGAAAGCTGTAGGTGGGGGCTGATGCAGGTGCTGTGGAGGAGTTCTGCTTATCGGTTGCCCCTCACAGCGTACTCAGCTTGCTTTTGTACAGCACCCAGGACCACCATGCTGGCTGTGGCCCCACTCTCAGTACACTGGGCCGTTCCACATCAAGCACTCCTTAAGAAAATATTTTGTGAGTTTGCTTACAGCCCTATTTTACAGAGGCGATTGATTTCTCAATTGAAATTCCATCCTCTCAGATGACTCTAGCTTGTGTCAAGCTGATATAAAGCTATCCAGTAAAATTCCTTGTTTAAATTCTAATCCTTCAAAATTTTGTAAATTAGACTGATCAGCTAGGGTTGGGACTGAATTCTGAGAAGGCCCCACTTATGCCTGTACCAGTATAATACAAGTTACAGTTGTAACATATTTCTATTTAGTTGAGTTTTTTTTATATGAACATAAGAGCATGAAGGAAATTTAAGCTACATCATTTTATGACATTTGTAGTAAAGACTAAAAGGATTAAGTTTAGATTAATTTTAAGTGTCCTGTTAACAGTAATGAGCACCAAAAAGTTTAAAGTGCTAAATACTAAGACAAGAAGAGTCAAGAGAATAAATAGGTGACCAAGCAATAGTAGTTATTTCTCTGAACGCTCTAGGCTATCTGAGGAGGGCATTTAGCAATAAAGATACTAATGTGTGTTTCTCATCTCTCTTTCTTCATATGGTTTAAATATAAACTTGTAGGAAATAGAATTTCATGATGATATAAGCTGTCTGCCATTAAATAAATCATATGGTGTTAGTAGTATGTCTTTATATTAAGGGACAATGAAAATTAAATATCTGAATCAGTTCTACATGCACCAGTAAAACATGGAGAAAACAATCATATTCTTTGAAAAAGGTTATCACACAGGCTTGCAGTGACATATTGGGCAAGGATTACATGATAAAAGACCATGTAAGAATTTGACACTCCGAATTATATTATGTTATCACTAATTAGATTGGAGCCTCTATCTTAACTGATATCACTATGGGCAGGGATAAAGGACAGGATGCTGCCATCTCCCTTTCTCCTTTCCCCTCAATTGTCTTGATATATATACACAACACAAGAGGAATGCCAAGTCAAAAGTGGTTTTCATCTTCCTTGGAACCAGACATTGATGCTCTTAAATTTATTTGAAGAATGGAATTATGACTGGCGTTATGTCATAAAAAACAAAGAAAATTAATATTTTTTATTACAAAATTTTAAAATACTATACCTGCTATACTAGTCTTCACCACACCTGAATGAAATTTTTGTAACATGGAATACACCACAGTTTCCCATTTATCACAATTAATATATTTTATCTAGAGTCTCATTCTGTAATGCATCCTGGCCTGCATCTAAAAATTCTCCTCTGTCAGCATTCTTATTGTTGAGATTTCAGGTACGGATTACCAGGTCTGGCTCACATTGCCACATTTTTATTATTGTAAAATACATAGAAAGAAATATAAGGAACTTGAAAAATGCAATTACTATAATATTTTCCCTTACATTTTTGGGATATATGTTGTTAATATGCAAGGATTGTATTTAATATTGTGTAATTTGTGTAAAACTTTATTTAGTATTCATACATATATTGTGTTTTGATACAATCCACTTGAGTTCCCTTTCCTCCAATAGTTCCAATTCCCCATTTTTTTATTCTCCCAACAATATGTACTCTCTCTCTTTCAAAATTTAAGGCCCACCAAGTACATTCAGTGGTGCTTGTATGTGAATGGGATGTAACACTATCTATTAGAACATTTATGATTAACCCCTAGGCTCTTCATATTTAAAAAGTAATTCTTGTCCCAGTAGGCCTTAATTTCACATCTCCTCTACTAGGAGTAGGGCTTCCTGGGCCCTTTTCTACTAGGATTTTGACTGGCTTGATCTTGTACAAGACTTGTGCTTGAAGTTACAGCCACTGAAAGTTCACATGTGTAAATGTTATGTCTAGAAAATATTGTTGTGTTATAGAAACCCACTTCTCAGCTCATAAAATATTTTAGTTGCTTTTTTTAAACAATCATCCCTGAGTCTCAAAAATTAAAGAATTGGGAATGGTAATAAACCCCCCTAAGTTCTTATGTTTACACCGTGCACATTAGTAAAGCTCTCCGGACCTCTTTTTATAGTGGATACTAATTAAATCAGAAAGAAACATTTTGTCAAATTGTAAAAAATAAGAGATTGTTGTGTGTTCAGTTCTAAATGGATAGCCTCATTTCATGATTTGATGCCACTAGACATATTTTAACTGTCCTATTCACTTTGACTTTTCTATTGGTATTATCCTTGTTCAGATAATGCCTAAGAAGTCTTGTTGTTGGGACTTACACGTGTAGATTTAGAGATTATTAGGAGACAAATCTCACAGCAAGCTCTCTGATTCTCCAAATCTTACAAGAGTGTTGCCTCTTATGCTACAGTGATCCCTGATTCAAAAGTTCAGGAGTTGTATTATATATGCATTCACTCCTTTTTTTAAAGATTTATTTTATATATGTAACTATACTGTAGCTGTCTTCAGACACACCAGAAAAGAGCACTGGATGCCATTATAGATAGTTGTGAGCCACCATGTAGTTTCTGGGAATTGAACTCAGGACCTCTGAAAAAGCAATAAACGCTCCTAACCACTGAGCCATCTCTCCAGTGTATCCCCTCTTACTGGGCTCTATAACTTTGCTCCTTGATTGATTGTGGTGTTCTGTAGGTATCCATTTATTGCAAAAAGAGGCTTCCTTGATGAAGTATGAAGGCATAAGTAAAACATTTCATTAGCCTTTTTTTCTTATCCCTTTGACAAAGATTTGAGAGACATTTCTACACTGATTTATGTTTGTTTATGTGATGAATTTGTAGTTATTAAATATAATTAACTGTTAGCAGCTCCTACAGTTCGATAAACAACAACTTGCAAAGGGACAATTTGGCTGAATGTGCTAGAAGCTGTTGCCACTGAAAGGTAGCACATTGAAGGACATACTCAAAATGACAAGGATTATCAGACACTCCTGCAGATATTGTCATGTGATTTTCATTCTGTTATTGTTTATGCTTCCATAAACTTATTGCTTATATATCTCATCTAATAATCTATCAATTCTTCATTAAATGTGGTTGAGGATTTGATTGTTATGGTGATTTTCAGTGTTTTTATGTTGATAAGTAAGCTAATTAACAATAACCATATAAAATCAATTATATATATTTAAAATGGGCTTAAATTGTAAGAGCCTCAAATAAAAAAATGAAAACCTTGGCAGGTGATATGATAATATATTTAAATGACCCCAAAAATTCCACCAGAGAACTCCTAAACCTGATAAACAACTTCAGCAAAGTGTCTAGATATAAAATTAATATAAATCAGTAGCCTTCCTCTACTCAAAGGATAAACAGGCTGAGAAAGAAATTAGGGAAACAACACCCTTCACAATTGTCACAAATAATATAAAATACATTGGTGTGACTCTAAACAGGCAAGTGAAATATATCTATGGCAAATCTCCCATCTCTGAAGAAAGAAATAGAAGATCTCAGAAGATGGAAAGATCTCCCATGCTCATGGATTGGCAGGATTAATATAGTAAAAATGGCCTTCAATGCAATCCCCATCAAAATTCCAACTCAATTCTTCATAGAGTTAGAAAAAGCAATTTGCAAATTCATTTGGAATAACAAAAATCCCAGGATAGTGAAAATTATTCTCAACAGTAAAAGAACTTTTGGGGGAATCATCATCTCTGACCTCAAGCTGTATTACAGAGCAATAGTGATACAAAACTGTATGGTACTGGTACAGACAGGAAGGTAGATCAAAGGAATAGAATTGGAGATGCAGAAATGAAGCAACACACCTGTGGTCACTTGATCTTTGACAACGTAGCTAAACCATCCAGTGGAAAAAAGACAGCATTTTCAACAAATGGTGCTGGTTCAATTGGTGATCAGCATGTAGAAGAATGCACATGGATCCATTCTTATCTCCTTGTACAAAACTCAAGTCCAAGTGGATCAAGGACCTCCACATAAAATTAGATACACTGAATCTAATAGAAGAGAAAGTGGGAAAGAGCTTGAACACATGGGAACAGGAGAAAAGTTCCTGAACAGAACACTACTGATTTAATGATTTATGATCAACAATAGACAAACAGGACCTCATAAAATTGCAAAGCTTCTGCAAGGGAAAGGACATTGTAAATAAGACAAAATGGCAACCAACAGATAGGGAAAAGATCTTTGCCAATCCTACATCAGATAGAGGGCTAATATCCAATACATACAAAGAACTCAAGAAGTTAGACACTAGAGAAACAAATAACCCTATATAAAAATGGGGTACAGAGCTAAACAAAGAATTCTCAAATGAGGAATATGGAATGGCCGAGAAGCACCAAAGAAATGTTCAACATCCTTAGTCCTCAGGGAAATGCAAATCAAAATGACCCTGCGATTCCACCTGACACCAGTCAGAATGGCTAAGATCAAAAACTAAGTTGACAGCAGATGCGGTGAGGATGTGGAGAAAGAAGAACACTTCTCCATTGTTGCTGGAATTGAAAGCTTGTACAACCACTCTGGAAATCAGTTTGGTGGACCCTCAGAAAATTGGAAATAGATCTACCTGAAGCCCCAGCAATACTACTCTTGGGAATATACCCAAAAGATGCTGTAACATATAACAAGGACACATGCTCCACCATGTTCATAGCAGCCTTATTTATAATAACCAGAAGCTGGAACAAACCCAGATGTTCTTCAGCAGATGAATAGATACAGAAAATGTGGTACATTTACACAATAAAGTACTACTCAGCTATTAAAAACAATGACTTCATGAAATTCTTAGGCAAATTGATGGAACTAGAAAGTATCATCCTGAGTGAAGTAACCCAGTAACAAAAGAACACACATGGTATGCACTCACTGATAAGTGGATATAAGTGGATATTAGCCCCAAAGCTCAGGATACCCAAGATACAATTCATAGACCACATGAAGCTCAAGAAGAAGGAATACCAAATTGTGGATGCTTCAGTCCTTCTTAGAAGGAGGAACAAAAACTCATGGGAGGAAATAAGGAGATAAATTGTGAGCAGAGACTGAGGGAAAGGCCATCCAGAGACTGCCCCACCTGGGGATTCATTCCATATACAGTCACCAAACCCAGTCACTGTTTTGGATGCCAAGAAGTGTTTGCTGAGAGGAGCCTGATAGCTGTCTCCTAAGAGGCTGTGCTAGCACTTAACCAATACAGATGTAGATGCTTGAAGCCAACCGTCAGACTGAGCATGGCGACCCCAAAGGACAAGTTAAGGGAAGGACTGAAGGAGCCGAAGGGGTTTACAACCCACAGAAGAACAACGATATCAACCAACCAGACCCTCCCCCAGAGCTCCTATGGACTAAACCACCAACAAAAGAGTACATATGGAGTGACCTATGGCTCCAGCTGCATATGTAGCCTTATCTGGCATCAATGGTAGGGGAGTCCCTTGCAGGCTCGATGCCCCAGTGTAGGGGCATGCTAGGGAGGTAAGGAAGGAGTGAGTTGGTGGGTGCATTAGCACCCTCATAGAAGCAGAGGATGGAGTATAGGATAGAGGGCTTCCAGAGGGGAACTGGGAAAGGGGTTAATATTTGAAATGTAAATAAATAAAATATCCAGTAAAAGAGAAAATACAGAAAAAAATGAAAACCTTATCTTTTTCAATTCCTCAAAGTGTCAACATTGTGTCTGTCACAGTTTCTCAGTGTCCTTTGCATTCATTAACTGAGTCCACACACCTCATTTCTCAATTAAATAAGGTTAAATGTATTAATACATTTAATAGGAAGATGGCATTTCTTCCTTTCTGTACTAAAGTTCTAAATCTTGAATATGGATGTATAGGAGAACACATGAACCACATGAGTTAATAAAACTGATTTAATTCTGTCAATGAAAATATGAATGATTTTAGTTGAAGTAGTATAAAGTGTATAAGTGCCTAGGGTCAGAATAGTCCTTGTCACAGCTGTTAAATACATAACAAGGAAAAGGCAATGTTCTAAAAGTAAAGTTATAGAAGTAAAAGAAACCTCCCAAGAAAATGTTTACATCCTTACAGAATGAAGAGATAGAAGGTAGTAAGATAAAAATAGCCAAAACTGTAATATGGATTCTGAAAAATTATTTACAACTTGCCCCTTTATTTTAAATACCAGTAGGAGACAGACATGGCAACATTGCAATGGGGAGACTTTGCAAGTAAAAGAAATCGACATGAACAGAAATTGTACCATGCTGAACGAGCAAATCAGGATCAGAGAGGCCGGATGGACATGAGTGTAGATATTAGGGATATTAGACTGGATCCCAGAATCTATGTGGACCCACTTTAAGAACATAAGGTGATTCATTTGGTGGTCGAAATATATTGTCCTTTTTAAATGCAATAATATCAGTGCTTATATAATATATCTGAAATGTGTTCAAGAGACATCTGTGGAGGTGGAGACTAGTGTCTTTTACTGAAACAACATTTTTTCACTGAAAACTGAAGTTAGAAACATTTGTTATACTATGACCTCTACTGTATTTATGTGAAAGGATTCATAATATAAATATTTAAAAATGGAAGACGGCATCCAATGACGGAAGGGTTTACATTCCCACAGTCAAAACTCTGACCCATAATTGTTCCTGTCTGAAAGAACTACAGGGCTGAAAATGGAGAGGAGCCTGAGGAAAAGAAGGTCCAGTGACAGGCCCAAAGTAGGATCCAGCTCAAGAGGAGGTCCCAAGGCCTGACACTATTACCGATGCTGTGGAGTGCTCACAAAAATGGACCTAGCATGTCCGCACTCCTGAAGACCCAACAAGCAGCTGAAAGAGTCAGATGCAGATATTTGTACCCAACCAATGGACAGAAGCTGCTGACCCCAGTGCTTGAATTAGGGAAAGGCTGAAAGAAGCTGAGAAGGAGGATGACCCTGTAGGAGTACCAGCAGTCTCAATGAACCTGGACCTTCGAGATCTCTCAGACACTGGACCACCAAGCAGGCAGCATACACCAGCTGATATGAGCCCCCCAACACATATACAGCAGAGGACTGCCAGGTCTGTGTTTAATCAGAGGTGATACTCTTAACCCTCAAGAGACTGGAGGTCCCAGGGAGTTTAGAGTTCAGGTAGTGTGGGGTGGAAGGTAAGGATATCCTCCTGGAGACAGGGTATGGGAAAGTAAAGTTATATGTCACTGTCACAGTGATCTATTTCCCAAACCTGGAGTCTGAGATTGGAAAACACCTAAACTGCTCTGGCCAATTACTTCAGTTGAGGCACTCCAGTAGAGAGCACAAGGACCAAGTGTTCCTGCCATGGTTGACTGAGAAAGGGGTGAATCAAATTTGAATGGTCTTATTATTGTAATTAGTTCACGGGTCCAGGTGAGTTGATCTGAGGAGGATGGTGTGCTTCAATTGCTTTTAGGGTCAGAAATGGGATCAACAAAATAACATAAAAACAGCAAGGAAAGCGACTCAGAGTACTAAGTTCTTGGAAATTTTTTTTTTTGGTAAAAGAACAATTATTTATAGAAAGTTATCATTCTATAATGTTTAGGTGAGTTTTATTTCAAAACTTATAAAGTGAGTACTTTAAATCAAATTTAAATTTAAATTTGAATTTTTTCTTGATGATATGCTATTTTAAAGATATCAAAAGACTGAATCAAATTATTTTGTTTATCTGAGAAATATAACCTGTTACTCTAGCAGTTCTCACTTCTTTGTTTTGTTTTATTTTTCAACTTTTAACAGTGTAATAGAAAATGGAGAAAGTTATCATTTAAAATAAGTTCATCTCTCGTTTACAAAAAAAAATATAACTTGCTTTAAGACATAATGAGTGTAGATTGCATTGTTTCTTGGTATAAATTTCTTCCACAAAATGTATTAAGCTTTACTTTAATTAGATGAAATAAGGCATTTCTAAATTGATGATAAATGTGGCTTTAAAGTGCATATGAAATTATGCTCATGGTAATTTGTTAAATTATTATGGAAATTTCACACTTCCACAGTAATCTGCTTAATTTGCATTTTATTTAATGTAAGAGTCCTGTCATAATTTCTACACTCTCTTTCCATTTCAATGCTTTTTCCTTTTTTGCTTTGTTTTGTTTTGTTTTGTTTTGTTTTGTTTTTTGTTTTAGCCGTGGCTGCATGGATATCTACAGTCAGGAGTTTTGCTAATGCTGTGTCCCAACAAATTATAATCAAGTTAGGTTGGTGGGTTTAGTAAAACTCTTTTGAAACTTCATGCTGCATTATGTCCTTGGAATGCTTTTCAACTACTCCTTGAATTATTATTATTATTAATTAGCATGTCTTATTAAGGCAGTCCCTATCCTTAATCATTTTTATAGCATAGCTTGGAGTTCCTTCTCATTCTTTCTATTCAGATCATTAAAAACACACAGACATAATCCACAAAAAATGGTCTTCTGCTAATAATCCATCCTGTTGAAATGTATTTGACTGTGGAATGGCTTCTTTCAATTCATTGTACCAAAACTCATATAACCATTTCTTTTCACAAGTATTTCTCAAAGTAATTGTGGCTTTGAGATGTTTTCTGATCTGCATATTTTTGGTTGCTGAGTGGTCAATGACATTTTCAAATATAATTTTAATATTTTGTACTTTAGCTATTTCTCTGACAGCATTATACAATATTTTAAAGCTTGAAATAATCTTATTGGTATGTTTTTGGAACAGTTCTACTTAATAGACAAAGAGAATGATTAGATTACCTCTCTGACATTTTAAAATTACTAAGAACACAGGCAAGAGTTAAAGCTCCTCTCCTTAGGTTGAAGTTTTAAATACTGAATTCTGCTTTATTTAGCTCTTTTTAGAGTAGGCTAACAGTTTCATCACACAACATCAGCATTAGTAATTGTTATGGTAAAATTGTATTTATCTATCTCATGGGACCTGTTCCTTCATTAGCATTTCTGCTTTTCCCTAGAGCTGTGCAATTTAATATTGGAGGAGACATTAGTTACATATAGTTATTAACAAAAATAAAATTTCATTTCCTCAGCTGCGAATGCTATATTATAGTATTATAACTGTTCAGTAGCTTCAGTTACTAAATACTATTTAATTGAAACAAGTAAACATTAATCATTTTCATTATGACACAAATTCCACACAGTATCTTGAACTAGAGACTTCTAGTTCTTACTATGGGACTCAAATTCAAGCTTAAAGAAGAGCCAGAGAAATCAAACTGAGTGAGCAAGAGTTAAATCCTAGAGATGTGTTCCTCTTTCTCCATATCCTTGCCAGCATCTGATGTCACCTGAGTTTTTGATCTTAGCCATTCTGACTGGTACTCCTCCATTGTTGGTGGGATTGCAAGCTGGTACAACCATTCTGGAAATCAGTTTGGTGGACCCTCAGAAAAATGGACATAATACTACCTGAGGATCCAGCTATACCTCTCCTTGGCATATACCCAGAAGATGCTCCAACATGTAATAAAGACCCAAGCTCCACTATGTTCATAGCAGCCATATTTATAGTAGCCAGAAGCTGG
>CM052705.1:55426222-55453225 GCA_028551405.1 Uromys caudimaculatus
GTCCGGAATACCCAAGTTTCACTTTACAGTAACCACTGGACTGAGAGTGAGGTCCCAGATGGAGGAGTTGGAGAAGGGACTGAAGGAGCTGAGGGAGTCTGCAGCCCCATGGAGGGAGCAACAGTGTTAACTGGCCTAACCCCCCTTCCCCAGTCCTCCTGTAGACTGGACCACCAACCAAAGAATATACATGGAGGGACCCATGGTTCGGACCACATATGTGGCAGAGGAGGGCCTTGTTGGCCATCAGGGGGAGGAGAGACCCCAGTAAAGGAGAATGTCAAGGTGGGAATATGGGAGTGGGTGGGCGGGTGGGTGGGAGGTGGAATACCCTCATAGAGGTGGGGGAAGGGGAGGAGATAGGTGGTTTCCAAAGAGACCTACAAAGGGGGAAACATTGGAAATGTAAATAAAGTATTAAAAAAAAAATCCTAGAGGTGACATCTTCCAACTTTCATTGGCCAGAACTTACACAAGCAGCTAAATGCAAGAGAAGCTATGGAAGGGTAGCTGAGTTGTTTTCAGTAACAAAGGCAAACTGCTGGTGAACAATCTACTAGATCCCGGAGTTACTCTGAAACATTTCTTTGTACTAGCATTTTCTGAAAGAAGACCTACCAAGAGTACTCAGGAAGCCTGAATACATGAGAAATAATTGAGTAAGAAACACAGAAAGCTTGTGGTTAAGAAAGTGTTGGTGTGGTTGTGAAATGTTCATTTACTTGAAAAGGATGAGGATTCTACTAGTTGATTTCATGGTTAGCATGTGCAAACCATATCTGAAAAGGTCATTAAAGCTATCAAAGTATCCCATTTCTGTGTGAACTTCTATTTGTATGATTTTTGTATGACATTGTTTGTTATTTTAGGCAAATACTACATAATTCTATAACCGTTGTCAGAGTAAAAATTTAATCAAAAGAAAATGAATGTTTGCTTTGAGTGAATGAAGCTCCTTTTCTAGTATGGTTTAAATAGTCCAGCAGTATTGATATCGCCAAGGAGACTGTGAGAAATGTTTAATTACTGGTCCCACCTAAGGCTAACTGATTCAAAATATTTATTTCATCCAAAAGGTTTTCAAGTTTTGATGAAAGATTGCAAAAGAAAATTAACTTTCATTGTCTATATTTTAACACACTGAAATTTTATTCCCAAGCTTCGCTTTTATACATGCAAAAGGAAATGAATTATTTACTATGACCAAATAGAAACTAAGATGAAGGAATATGAAGAATGGCTTGCAATTTAATGTCTAATTGACTATCAGTCAATGAACAGACCTGTAAGAAAAAAAGGAATTTTATTTCTTTTAATGGCTGAAATAGGAGATCAAAATGCATCAAGTTTATGATTTTCCTATCTATAATCTTATTATCGATTAGTCCATTTTAAGGAGAGTTGAATAAACATAAAGAAAAATATACCCTAACTGTATTCCTTATAAAAGCATAATATAAAAGCATAAGTAAAATGTGTAGGTTTGGAAAATAGAATATAGATTGATATTAATATCAATAATGTGCTTATTTTCCTTTCATGTCCTGAATTTATGAAAATTTGGGACATAAATAAATTCATGAGAATGAGATTATCTCTGTTCTTTGATACCTAAATTTATAATTTTCAATATTCCCAAAACTTGTTTGTTAAAACAATGTTCAATTTAAAATCACTTAAATTACTATAGAATTAAGTTCTGGGAAAATTTTTTATAATAAACATGTTGGTTAAAGTGCAATAATATAACATAAAATAAATATAAGATTATATTATAAAATTCTTGCTTTTGTTTTTGTGGTTTTGAGCCATGGTTTCTTTTTGTAGCCCTGACTGTCTTAGAACTCTCTTTGCAGACCAAGCTGGTCTCAACCTCCAAACATCCTCTTTCCTCTGCCTCTACAGTGCTGAGCTTAAAGATTTGTAACATCAACTGGCTTTAAATTATGTTTATTATATTAAATGTCTAAGATAAATAGGCAGTAAATGTTCTTTGGGATATATTTGTTTAAGAGCATTTTCATAATACTTGTCTTCATTCAAATGAAATTTATTACAAGTGCATTAAAGAACTTTTCTAAAATAGGAACTTTATCACTTATTTTTTCTTTCATAATTGGAAAATGCATTCTTAAAGTATTAAAAAAAATCCTAGAGGTGACATCTTCCAATAGGGCCTACTATTAGAAATGCATTCTTCAGTACAAAAGTTTTGCTTTAATCTAATAAAATTCTTAAGTGAGGTCTCAAACATTATTTTTCTGGAGGACACACACACACACACACAAACAGAGAGAGAGAGAGAGAGAGAGAGAGAGTTCTTTTATTTCTATGATCACTGATAATTGGTGAACCACATCTCTATGTAGGCACATTGAGAAAGAAAACATTGAGATCCATTAGTTTTTCCACACTGGGGATGTAAATAAATTCTAGTAAATTTTCAAAAAAACCAATCACTATTTGTTGTCGTTTGTCAAAACCTTAAGGCTGCCTCTGCAAATATATCTCCTTTGTAGCATCAGAAACTCTATTTATTCTCTTGCCATGGCATCTGCCTCCTGATGCCATGATTTCAGGAATAGCTGGAGACTCCCCTTGCTGCATAAGATCCTCCCTACTAAATAATACATTTTTCCCTCCTACGTGTATGACATACAGTTTCTAAAGCAATTTATTTATATGAGACATTTTATATGATAAAGAATGAACTTTAGAATGACAAATTTAACTATTATTATTCTCAGGTTTGTGTCCTCTAAATTCATTTACAATACTATAATTTGTCAGCCATTCCCTTCTATTGTAGAGGACAATATTTCTTAGAACAAATTGCATAGCGTTGCTTGAAAACTTAATTATCAAGCAGGCTAAATGTTTATAGGAGACTAAGTGGTGAGTGCTGAATTTCATGAGAAATGCCATCAGAAAAGCAAAAGGAGGTTAGGAAGAGAGATCCAAAAAGAAGATGTAAGTGTGGAAATGAGGGAAGCCCTTAGACTGGGACAACAGTAAACCAGGTAATGCTGCAGTCTACAGCAATCACCAAAACATGAGAGGCAAGGAAGGATATTCCATGACGGATTTGGATAACTTGACTCTGTCAAATCTTCCACTCAATTTCTTATCTCCAGAACTGTTGGAGAGTAAATTCTATTTGCTTTAAGCTAGTAAGTTTTTAATAACTTACCACCAGTCTTAAAAAATTAATATATTGTTATTTTAAGTAATTTCAAAATTTCTCTCTCTGTCTGTCTCTGTCTCTGTCTCTGTCTCTCTCTGTCTCTGTCTCTCTCTCTCTCTCTCTCTCTCTGTGTGTGTGTGTGTGTGTGTGTGTGTGTGTCTGTCTGCATGAGCGCACGCGGCATGCGTGGGTGTGTCTATCATAGCTCAATACGTTGGAAAGTTGACTCCATTCTACGCAAAGATTAGTGACCCAGATTTTCTCTGTCACATGACTGTGGAATTCTCAACAAATGACTTCTAACATCTCTGTAAAAAAAAATATGGGAGATCATACAGATATTTTTTGACCATATGTTGAAATAGTATAGATCTCTTCTCATGTGTAGACTAAAACAATCAGAACTCAATCAAGTATCCGAAACTTAATCAAGAAGGAGCATAATAAAATGCTCCTTGTGAGCCAAGAAAGAAAATGTATTTGGTAAATACTAAGCATTTTCTTTCCCCAAACTTACCCTTCTATAATGGAACCTTTGCTGAGGTCTTAACTTTTACACAGAAAACCACTAATCATCTCTCCAGAAAGGCAGAGAACCTGTAAGTTCATCTAGTCACTGCCCCTAACTACCAGTCTATAATCTGCAGAGGTATTTTCACAAGCTCACTAAATGAAGTTTCCTTATCTGACCTCTACTCCCAAATCATCATAGCTATCACAGACTTTTCTTATGAAAAGGCCAGTAAGGAGCGAGCTACATACAACACATATAAGCACAAAATGACTGACACTTGTTTGAAAAGTGTTGAAGAGAAGAAAGATTTTAATAGATTAGAACTTATTTTATTCTCAACTCTGCACCCAGATATTGCTGCCTGATTCTTCCACTGGGTTATTTGTTCTCTATTACTTCCTTGCGATAACAAAAATTGGTGATGGAAAATCTGCTATTTGTCAGCATACAACAGGCCTTCCTTGGCCAGATGGCTGTTGTTGAAATAGTTCTCAAGTCTTCCACTGTTTAGAACAATCTGATTTGTTTCTCTTGTCATCAAAGTCCTGTTGTAAGCAACCACTTCAAAATGCTTTTCTTATGAGTTTCATGAACTAGGAGCTACACTTGAGTAGATTTAACAAACAGATCAAAATATGCTCAGATGAGAAATACGCTCATTCCTCTTATCTCCTTTCTAACTCTCCATGCTCAATGCCAACTCTCTTGAGGCTATTGCAATCTTACGTGTTAAATATCAAATCCAAATTTATGTACCATGTTGAATCAGTTAGTTCAATGGAGAAGTTTCACTGAGTAATTGGCATTTTTAAAATCTGTACATATTATTTAGCACCTAGGAGACTGACTGCAGACTCACGTTCTCATTCCTTTTATTGTAACCCTAAGCAATGTCTTTCTTAGTCTATTTTGTTGTTGTTGTTGTTGTTGAATCACACAGAGTTAATGTCAGGTTTTTCTAAACTCTTCATCTAGAACTGTCCCAATAGAAAATGACATAAGGAAAAATTTATCACATGCCCTTTGTACTGTAAACATCTATTCAGTGATAGCTTATCACCTACTATCTGATATCTAAACTTATTGCACACATTTTATGATTTTTTTCCCAACAACATGCTACTACAATCTTTCAGTTTCTATATTATTCAAAGTAAGACAAATGCTGAATAAGCAACTTTTAAATAAGGTGACTTAATAAGGACTCACCTCACAGTTAGTGAATGCTGGCCTACTTCATCATTCTGAACACAGATTCTTCACATATTGAGCATACAGTTCCCAGAAACAACAAGAAAGCACGGAAAATTCAGGGTCATTCAAAGAGTATTCTTGCTGTGTTTGGAAATATAATACATTAATTGTACCCAAACACTGTTACCCTGAACTTATAGATATATACTTAACCTAATAGTCTTTTTGTGTGCCCAGAAAAATAAATTGGAGAGCACACAGCATTAAAGAATTATTAAGTCAGAATAAAGACCCATGTGAGGGTAAAAATTAATTTGAAAGTCACTCAGTCTGCAGACTGACTTTTCCTGAGATGCGACCAAATGTTTATTCTATTCACCCCAGATAACACACTGATGATAGACCAAAGAAACTGTTCCATCCATGTCTGCTTTTGTTAATCAGTGTGTTTATTGAGTTACAGGAACCCACATGGTTCAAAGACATCTGCAACACCAAAAGCACATAGAAATGTAGGTGAAAACACACAAATATGCACCTTTGGAGTGGCCTGTACAACCTGCCAACAGCTACCACCCAAAGAGGACCCCCTTCTCCAGAACTGGACTACAGTTTTCGACATTTGTGAGATGTCTTGTGAATCATATGAGTGAGAACCCTCAAGCCTTATAAGGTTCGTTAACCTCTTTAATTTTATAATCCTTCCTTATCTATAGGAGAAAAATGGTTCAATTCAGAGAAAAGTTACTTAATGGAGACCAAGCTGCTTTAAGAAGCAGCCACACCCTCCTTGAGCTTTGAAATTCACTGGGCATGGACCATGTGGTGTTTCATTTTCAAACACCTGGAAATGGAATTAAAACAGAGCCCATTCATATTCTACTAGGGCTAAGACATGAAATTCCAATATGTACTCCTGATTTCCTAGCAGCAACACCATACTCTAGAAGAAAAATCATGATTCCTACCAGGGCTTTCTCACTTAGTATTGTTGCCTAGAAATTGATTGTATTCATGGATATTTAAAAGTCAATGTTGAATTGTATTTCCTTGTACTTGAAGTTTTCTGAATTTGTAGTACATCTGGGATACATCTTTTAAAATATATTTATTTAATAAATTTAATAAAAATATATACTTATTTATTAACTATAATATATTATTAAAATTAAAATTAAATATGTGTGTGTCTGTCTGTCTGTCTGTCTGTCTGTCTGTGTTTATGTGTGTTTTGATTGCATCGCTCCTGGAATTATTATGTAGCTGTGGGTACAAGAATGCTCTGAGATGAGCAGTATGCTCTTCCTAAGCTATATATTGAGGCACACTTCATTTTTGTATCTTTGCTTATAAAATATAAATAAACATGGTGAATATTCTCTGGGTCTAAGAATAAGAGCCACATAGCCGTCAACAGTCAACGTCCTTAAAGGAAACTCCAGTCATCCCAACCATATGGTTAAATTGTAGTCTCTCTTTGATAAGTACTATTTAATTTTAAGGCAACCAGAAATTTAGATTGTTCATCTGACTTCACTATAGTACTAGTTAAGTGTTACAATTTCCAAGAATAATTTCTATCAGAAAAAATATCATTTGATGTTCTGTTGAAATAATGGAAAATGGAAAAAAATATTCGTGTTTACAGTTGTATAAAATACAGCATAGCTATGGTTGGTTTCAACAAGAAAAATGATGTACTATTCTAATTAGGTACCTTCCTTTACCAGCAAAAGATTGCTGTTTATGCTGGGAATGCCATTCTTGTGTACTCTGCATTCACCTAAATGAAACCTCAAATGACTTCCCAGAACTGTCTTTGCATGATACAACCATTGTCTGTGTTTCACTGACCCTCCCTCCAAGGGATTTCCTTAAGATTATGAGACCACATCCACATCTAGGGCTAAGTTCACCAAAGAGCTGCAATTTAATATACAAAGGATAGCTTGATTTAATAAGGTGTAAAAATCTGAATAATAGTGTGGTCAGCAGTTCCATTCCCAGTGAGGACCACCTTGAGGCAGCACAGTTCCTCAGAGAATCCTAAAAATGACTGTATTTCACTTGTTACTGAGAAACCTACACCTTGTTGGCTGCTGTTCTATTTCTAAATCCCTTCTCTGTATTCTTAACTTCAGCCTCTGAGATCCTTTCCAAATAAACCACCTGCCCTTAATCCTTATCTCAGCACTTCCTTGTGGGGAATACAAAATAGGATGCCTGCTGAGAGGAAAGACTGGCCATGTATGAAAATGTTAAGGAATCTGTGCATTTGTCAATTGACTCCCTGTAACCATTTGCTCTATCACCTATCCCTGTATTTCTTGTAGGATAAATTCTGGGTGAAAAGTTTTGTCAGTGGGTTGGTGTTCTTATTGCTCTATTGGAGTTCTGTCTGATTACAGGAGGTAGCTTTTTCAAGTTCCATAACCCCAATGTTGTGAGTCAGAGACAAGGTCACCCCCATCGATTCTTGGATGCCTCCTTTATCCCAGGTCTCTGTCTCTTACTGAAGATACCCCATACTTCCCCAATCCTGTTAGTTGCAGATTTACACTCATTCTCATGGCCATATGGCCATCTCTTCTGTACCTCCCCACACCTGATCCTGAACCCCCCAATAACATTTGTGTTAGCCACCAATAACCCAAATAACCCAATTAAATGGGGTATAGAACTAAGCAGAGTATTCTCAACCTCCCCATCTCCTCTCCCTCCCAGTTTCCTCTCTCTGTCTGTCTCTTGCAACTATTGGTGCCCCGTTCTCAGTGAGAATCAAGCATCCTTGGTTGTGCTTTCCTTCTTATAGCTTTGTTTGAGTCTGTGGAGTGTAGCTTGGGTATCCTGTATTTTATGACTAATATCCACTTATAAGTTAATACATACCATGCATGTCCTTTTTGGACTGGGTTACCTCACTCAGGATGATATTCCCAAGTTCCAGCCATTTGCCAGGAAAACTCATGATGTCTTTGGTTGGGAATGGATCTTTACCAACCCTATGTCTGACAGAAGACAACTATCCAAAATTTACAAAGAACTCAAGAAGGTGGACACCAATAACCCAAATAACCCAATTAAATGAGGTTCAGAGCTAAACAGAGAATTCTCAACAGACAAATCTCAAGTGGCCAAGAGCACTTAAAGAAATGTTCAAAGTCCTTACTCATCAGGAAAATACAAATCAAAACAACTATGAGGTTCCATCTTACAACCATCAGAATTGTTAAGATAGAAAACTCAAGAGAACAGATACTGGTGAGGATGTGGAGCAATGGGGATATTCCTTTATTGCTGGTTGGAGTGCAAAGTTGCATAACCATTTTGGAAATCACTTTAGTGGTTTCTCAGAAAACTGTAAATAGTTCTACTTTAAGACACAGCTGTACCACTCCTTGGCATATACCCAAAAGATTCTTCAACATCCCACAAAGACACTTGCTCAACTACGTTCATATCAGCATTAGTTGTAATAGCTAGAAATTGGAAACAAACTAGATGTCCCTCAACTGAAGAATGGACAAAGAAAATGTTGTACATCTACACAATGTAATACCATCAAGCTATTAAAAACAAAGACATCATGAATTTTGAGGGCAAGTGGAGGTTGTTAATTCTTAATTCTAAAACCATCTGAGTCTCCCAAAATTAACATAGGATTTCATATCAGAGAAGCATCTCTGCCTGTGGTGTGAATTACAATATTTAGGATGTCATCCATTCTAAATCATGTTTAAGAACATGATAAAAACATATGTCTGGATATATTCCCACCATGCCACAGGGACATGTATTCCACTATGCTCATAGTGTCCTTGATTGTGATAGCTAGAAGCTGGAAACAACCCACATGTCTCATGATAGAAGAATGGATACAGAAAATGTGGTTCACTTACACAATGGAATACTACTCAGCTACTAAGAACTAGGACATCCTGAGTTTTGCAGGCAAATGGATGGAACTAGAAAATATCATCCTGAGTGAGGTAACTCAGACCTAAAAGGACATGCGTTGTATGTACTCACTACTAACTGGATATTAGCCAAAAAAGTACAGAGTACACAAGATACAGTCTACAGAACTCAAAAAGGTCAACAAGCTGAAGGGCCCATGTGAGGGCCCCTCAGTTCCACTTGGGAGGGAGAAGAAAGCAATCACAAGTGGGGAGGGAGGGATCTGGAAGGGAAAGGGAATGGGGGAGGGGAGCTGTTGGAGAGGGGAACATAATCTGGTATTGGGTGGGGGAAAAGGACTGAAACCCTGAGGGCCAGCAGAAAGAATGGGAGCAGGCAACCTTGGGAGGTAGGAGGTTGGGAGGAACCTCCTGAATGTACCAGAGACCTGGGAGATGAGAGACTCTCAGGACTCAAAGAGAAAGACCTTAGATGAAATGTCCTACATTGGGTAGAGAGAACTTGTAGAGCACACCTCCAGCAGAAAGACAGGGCATCAAGTGAGGGATGGGGTTGCCATTCCACAATCAAAACTCTGACCAATAATTGTTCCTGTCTGAAAAAACTGCAGGGTTGGAAATGGAGAGGAGCCTGAGGAAAAGAAGGTCCAGTGACAGGTCCAAAGTGGGATCCAGCTCAAGGGGAAGTCCCAAGGCCTGACACTATTACTGATGCTATGGAGTGCTCACAGAAATGGACCTAGCATGTCTGCACTCCTGAAGACCCAACAAGCAGCTGAAAGAGTCAGATGCAGATATTTGCACCCAACCAATGGACAGAAGCTGCTGACCCCTGTGGTTGAATTAAGGAAAGGCTGAAAGAAGCTGAGAAGGAGGATGACCCTGTAGGAATACCAGCAGTCTCAATGAACCTGGACCTTCGAGATCTCTCAGACACTGGACCACCAACCAGGCAGCATATACCAGCTGATATGAGTCCCCCAACACATATACAGCAGAGGACTGCCCAGTCTGTGTTTAATCAGCGGTGATGCACCTAAGGCTCAAGAGACTGGAGGCCCCAGGGAGTTTAGAGTTCTTGTGGGGTGGGAGATGGCAGGGTGGGAACATGGGCTCCGTGAGGGTATGGAATGTGGAACAGTAGGAGGGTGGGCCAGGAGGCAAATAAAATCTGGACTGTACAAAAAATGAGATTAAATAAAAGAAGGAATACAAAAAAAGAAAGAAGAAAAAAGAAAGAAAGAGAAAGATAAAGAAAAAAATCAGTCTATGAGGGAGCAAATAGTTACATCCTTTACTTGAAATCAGGCAGAATATTGTGGGATTTGTATTGAAACCCAAAAATCACTTACCAATCATCCCTTTTAAATGAAGAAAGGAAATAACGTTAGATCTCATTCTATGGTCAATGTTGTTTTTCAAAATTTAGGTCTTAAATTTGATGCAGTAATATTCTGTAATTGTGTTTTTCCAATTTCTTACAATCACATATTAGCATTAAGAGACATTTATTCTGTTTTGGCCAATGCTTATATGCTGGTGTTCGAAACCAGGTGTAATCACAACACACCTGTATACAAACAAATAGATCTCACTTTGCAATCTTTCTAACATTGTGCTGATCGGACTTAATTCAAATTTTGTTCATTATATCACATGAACATTTTTATGAAAGTCACAAAATTATTTCAAAGTGATAATGTCTTTAATACCAAGGTATTTCAGACAAAGAGCATTTCTAAAGATTAACATATAAAAGAGGTAGTTATATAAAGCCCAAAACCGTCACCATCTACTTAGGACAAAGCATTTTCTGTAAGTACTGCTAGGGAAGGGCTGAAGCACAAGTGCTAATCCTGAAGTGAGTTTTCTGCACTGTAGAAATGTACTGGGGGAAAAAATAGCAGGGAAAGGAAGATTAGTTTTCTTCCTTTTGTATTTCTTAGTCATGGGAATCTGTGTTAAGAAAGGGGATTTAAAGGATCTCTGAATAAGAAGAGAGAGGAAGAATAAGATGACTGAAGCACGGAGTTGGTGAGCAGCATCTCACAAATGCTTTGAGCAGAACAATTGCAGAGTACAGAGAAATCTGTGACAACCCAGTAGGATCACACAGTGAATTTAAGTAGTTTCTTTTGCCTAGAATAAATGTGAAAGGGATTTAAATTCTAACCAGGTATTAGGCATAAAATGACTTTTCATTTTACTATTTAGTTTCATTTTCTGAAAGTGTAGAACTTCGCATGTACCTGCAAATTGTAAAGAATAGCCTATAATTTTCTTGTCTATTATGTGTTGATTTTTACATGAAATAAGAAAAGAAGATATTCAAATTATCTTAAAATTCCTCGGAATAGATTGTGATGGTTCTTTGGTGGGATATTTGGGCAGGCAAGGTAGAAAGTGTTTCTTTAGGAATATAATTTCTGAAAGGAAGCTTTTCAAAAGTTCAAAATTCTGATTCCCGGAAGGTCAACCAATTAGGGTTTAGATTTAACCAATCTAGGGCTTCCTCTCTTGCAGTTTCTTTAAAAGTTCTTGACTCGTTAACAAATGATAATTATGAGTAATGGAAGTCAAAATAGCTTTCCTTTCTCAAATGGCTGCTCCATATTTGCAAATAAATTAAATTAATCTAAATTTGTTTAAATAATAATTTGTTTTCATAATGGTTAACTGACAGGTGATACTTGCTCTTATTCCAATTACATCTTCGTTTAATGCTTTCATGTTTTTATCTATAAATTACCTTAGCTCAATATAAATTAAAATACTTCAAAATAGCCTGAAGTTGTTTTTTACACAAATTGATTATCTATCAGACGTACATTTAAAATTCTTGATACTGAATGTAAAATGAAAAGTATTTCAATAGTCACTGCTATATTTCATACATTTTATGCTGTTCTCCTATAAATTGGTTTGTCACATTTATGAAATAAATATATATGATGGCACTGTGGTTTCCTATGATGTTTTATTTGAATTAAAATGTTTTCTCTACTCTGTGTGTGTGTGTGTGTGTGTGTGTGTGTGTGTGTGTGAGTCTGTGTGTGTCTGTGTCTGTGTCTGTGTGTCTGTGTGTGTGTGTTACTGAGAATCACAACTTGTTCATCCTTTGGAAGTATTCTACCACTGAACTAAAATTCTAGCTCATACTTTTTTTTTTAAACTTAGAAATATATGAAAAAGGAAACTCATTTTTTTGATTAAATTACCTTAAGTTACCCCAAGACAACAAGAGTTGGACCTTCCTACTTTAGAAGTAGAGTGTTCTACTGGACTTACAAAATATGGGCTTGGATTGCGATCTAGCTCCATATAGGAGAAATTTAGAAAGGAAGTAGAGGGAAATGTACCGATCAAATGTCATTTTCAAGAGGTATATTACATACACATGTAGGGGAGGTAATATTAAATATTCCACTAAAAATTTTTGAAGGTAATATTTTGTACAATATCCTATAAATAGAAATATTTCCATCTTGGAGAGAGTCTGGGAGACTCTAGAATTTTCAACTTAAAGCATTGCGTCCTAGAAGAATCCTTGTTAAGACTCAGGAAGTAAACAACTCACAAGTCTCAGGAAGTCCCTGATACCTTCATGATTAATAAGGCTCTTTTTTCCTCAGCGTTGTATGTTTATGTAACTATAAAACATTAAATCACCTTTAAGTTACACAGTATTTATGAGACATCACAGAGACTGAGGTAAAATATTTAGTAATATAGTTGATTTTGTTTTGTAATTCCTGATTCTATAAGCAACCCTTCATCTATACGTCTTTAAATAATCCCAGAAAATTTAATGGGAGGTTATTGGGTTTTGGTGGATTGGTTTGCTTGATTTGTCATCAATGCCCTAGACAGACTAAAAAGATGTTCATACTTATCAAGAAAGTCACTCAACAAAGAGTTAGAAAGTTTATATAATTAGAGGTTGTGGAATAAATTATCATTTGTAAATTGAAGTTAATAAGCTATGTTATGCATTTCAATCAACATGTAAAAATTAACTATTTTATTCTAAACTGGAAGATACCTAGAAAGACTTAATTTTTATCAGCAGATTCAACTGATTTGATGTTTTAGTAGAATAAATTATCACTTCTTCCATTAACTGTTATGGGTTCAGTGAGTTTGATTTAAAAAACTATACTAATCTTTTTTTTAAAAATGAAAATCAATCCCTTTTTTCTGTATTTAGGTTTTATTCAATGAAGAAATGAGTCTTATAAATCATGTTAACACTGATTTTTAACTTTCTTATCTTTGAGTTCCTTCTGATTTTAGTATTTCTTGTCTCTATTAATTTTGTATTTTGAAGTTCAAATTTGAATACAAGATTACTAAAATATTGTAAAATTTCTTTTCCCATAGAGATATTTGACATATAACTTAATAAATCTAGTGAGTACTTATAAAAAAAACCCATCTATTCTTTCTCTTATCTTTTCTGTCTTTAAAGTTTTCATGAAGGAAATTAAAAAAAAAAAAGCATCATTTGTATTTTGTTTGCTCAGTGTGTCATTTACATGCATATAATTTATATATTTTCCTGGTCTTCTTTTTTGGCACAGAATGTTTAAATGTATAACATGCAAATCTAATATAATATTGAAAATAGGTCCTGCAGTTATGGATGCCCTTGCTTTGTAATTTAGATATCAGTATATTTTTGAGAACTTATAATAGCAAAATAAAGGTTATTTAGACTTATTTTTCTGGTGTTTCATTGTTTTAACCAAATGGTATATAATAACAGGAAATTAATTTTCACAGAACAACAATATCACTTTTCATTCTCTCTAATGGTTGTAAACAAAAGTCTCTTACTATTCCTGATGATATGATTTATGCCAAACTTTTCTATGAAATTTTCTTCCAGTCCTACAACAGGTAACAATATCTATATCTTTGTCTCTGTGTCTTTCTATGTCTGTCCCTGTCTCTGTCTCTATCTTCACCTCCATCTCCACCTTTATCTGTCTCTACTCTCAATGATGACAAAAAATTGATTTCTAAAATATGGGGTGACTGACTAGAGACCTTACTGATGGGTTCAGTTGGACATACTGGTTGTCTGTCAGCCTGTCTCTCTCTCTTTCTTTCTTTCTTTCTTTCTTTCTTTCTTTCTTTCTTTCTTTCTTTCTTTCTTTCTTTCTTTCTTTCTTCCTTCCTTCCTTCCTTCCTTCCTTCCTTTCTTTCTTTCTCTTTCTCTTCTTTCTTTCTTTCTTTCTTTCTTTCTTTCTTTCTTTCTTTCTTTCTTTCTTTCTTTCTTTCTTTCTTTCTCTCTCTCTCTCTCTCTTTCTTTCTTTCTTTCTTTCTCTGTCTCTCTCTCTTCCTTTCCTTCTTTTTTAATTTTCTTTCTCTCTGCCAGTTGTTCTTTTATTTCTCAGCAAAGATTTTATCCCCTTTGAAATACAATCTTCTAAAACAACAAACTACTTTCCCTTGTTTCACAGTATATCACCTCTTTGATAGAAGAAATCTTGAATCACCTAATGACTAAGATTTGAACTTCTTCAATTTTCTGGAAGCAAGCGGAATATTACAATATCATCTCACTAGATGCTGGAAAAGCCTTTGAAGAAATCCAACACTCATTCATGTTAAAAATCTTGGAAAAATCATTGCTACAAGGTGTATGCCTAAACATAATTAGAGTGCTATACAGCAAGCTAATAGCTAAAATTAAATTAAGTGGAGAGTAACTTAAAGCAATTTCACTAAAATCAGGGACAAGGAAAGGCTGCCCACTCTCTCCATATCTATTGAACATAGCTCTGGAAGTTATAGCTAGAGCAATAAGACAATGAAAGCATGTCAAAGGAATACAGATTGGAAAGGAACAAGTCAAAGTATTGATATTTGCAGATGATATGATAGTATACATAAGCAGCTCTATAAATTCTACCAGAGAACTCCTACACCTGATAACTACCTTTAGGAAAGTGACTAGATACAAAATTAACTTTAAAAAAATCAGTATCCCTCCATTATACAAATTATAAATGGACTGAGAAAGAAATTAGGAAACATCCTTTACAATAGCCACAAACAATATAAAATGTCTTAGTGTAATTCTAACCAATCAAGTGAAATGTATAACAAGAGCTTCTACTCTCTGAAGACTGAAACTTTGGAAGACATCAGAAGATGGAAAGATCTCCCATGGTCATGGATAGGTATTAACACAGTGAAAATGGCCATCTTACCGAAAGTAATATACAGAGTAAATGCAATTCCCATAAAAATTCTAACACAAGTCTTTATAGACCTTGAAAGAATAATGTTCAACTTTGTTTTGAAAAAGCAAAAACCCAGGACAGCTAAAACTATCCTGAACAATAAAACTTTTAGAGGTATCACCATCCCTGATCTCAAGCTGTGCTACAGAGCAATAGTAACAAAAACTGCCTGGTATTGGTATAGAAACTAACGCATTGATCAATAGAATTGAATTGACGTTTCTCCTGTCTTTTTTAACATCAAGCTTCAAGAATGCACATCTCAGTAGAGTAGTTTGGAAGAAATATAACAGTGTTAAAGAAAAGACTAATAGAATCATGGTTATTCTGGAGTATATTAAATATAAATGCAGTTTATAATTGGAATGTGGTGTCTATGCAGGTTTTCAGGACATAGTAGGATAGTGTTTGATATCTATGCAATGTATAATGCTCAAATTAAACCAATCAGTACTCCTTTCTCTTCAGGCATTACTCATTTTTATGAATTGGGAACTCCATTATTTCTTTCCTTGCTCTTCAACTTGGTGTGCTTTTGAAAACCAGTTGCAGTGATCTTTGTTCCTATTCTGAGAAGCCTTACTGAATCATTTTTCTGGCCTGAGTAGAGATACGGCATTGCAAACTTCCCACAACATTAAAGCCAATCCAGTTAGGCTTGTCAATCATCTTGCCAAAAGGCCACTCCTCAAGATGATGAGTTGATCCTATGTCATGCCAAAGAGATAAGGAAATAATTATCCCAATGTATTTTTGGTTCTCAGAGTCTATGTTCTCTGTGCAGCTTTTTTATAGAGCTGTAGCCACATTTATGTAAATCTGCCTGCCTTTCTGAATTATTTTTCCTTTTCTCCTACTTCTACTTTAAGCATGCTTTATCTAACACTTGGACTTTACTCTTTTACTGAGGCTTTGCCACTCTCATGTTACTGCCTGTCTGTTATATGGCTGAACTTCATGCTGGACTATCTGAAGAGGGATACCTTTCTCTCTTCCCCTTCTTCAATTTTCTCCTACAAACTGCTGATATTTATAGTGTCTCTGGTCTGGTTTTTTTTTTTTTTTTTTTTTTTTTTTTTTTTTTTTTTTTTTTTTTTTTTTTTGCTATTACACTCTAGCAAATGTTCCTCAGTTTTCCTGTTGAGTTCATTCTTAGATTGTTCATCAACAAAATTATTAACACAACGATAGAACTCCACCTTCCCCTTTAACATAATCTTCTTTCTACCCATATTTTGATATATATTACCTAATTTTGTTTTGCCTCGCTTCCTGATATTTGCAGTCTCTAGTTTTTGCTATTCATAATCTTCTATGAGGTCAAGCGATCGAGGACATGTGTTTGTCTGACTTTGACTCAATACATGTGTCATCTTCCATATATACTACAGATGCCATTCTCTTTTTGTCAAATAATGTTATGTTATATAGGTATGCCTCAGTCTCTTTATCACTCAACATGGAAGTACAGAAGTATCTTTGCTCCCATGGTTTCTGGTCCTTTGGCTGTATACTTGGTAATGGATATGTTATATATTGTAGATTTGCAAGAAGGTTTTATGAACCCTGCATATTGTTTTAATTACTTGCTCTACTAAATACTATTCCTACCACCAATGTTTAAGAATCCCTTTTTCTCCAGGCCTAGCAAGGATTTGCTACTTTTGGCGCATCTTATAACAGCTATCCAAGATGGTATTTTCTTAACTATTTCATTCTCTGAGTTGTCTTCACTGTAGAGGAATTTTAATTCAGCAACATGGTGCTTACTCTGTCTGGAATACAGATTCACCATTAGTCCAGGAAACAGAGGCAAATAGATCTCATAATTCAAGGCCAGACTGGTACAGAACAAGTTCCAGGTACTGAAATGCAGGTCCCAGCATGATTGTACACGCATTTAATCCCAGCACTCAGGAGTCAGTTGAGAAGCAGTTCAGGAAAGTTGAGTTGCTGACATTTCAGTTGGTAACAGTTCAGTTTCTGCAATTCAACAGTAGTTTTAAGCATGACAGTTTTACAGACAGGTCATAGGGAGAACAAGTTAGACACAGGTGAAGACAGAATGAGCCACAGAATGAGAAGGAGTCAGAAGATTTCAACAGATTGCTAACATTACATTGGAGGTAAGCAGAACAATTCATTCAGAATATGAGAGAAACAAGTTTGAGTCAGTCATCTTGGAGAGGAGTTTGAGTCAGAACAGGAGAGTTGAACTAGACAGCTAGAGTTCAGAAAGAGCTAGAGTGAGTTTATTCAGCAATAAGTCTCCATGAAGACAACTACCAGTAGGCAAGTAAAAATTATATTTATACTTCACAATAAATTTTCTCTACATGATTTTTGGAAATGTGAATTACTAAAGGTATTGTAAACTTAATTTAGTTTCATGTGTTATAAAAGTAAAAGAAAAAGGGTCAAATTCCCTGTCTGTATGATTCTGTTATTATTTATCATTTTGCCAGTCTTATTCTGAGACAAAAATACTTATATAAATGTTGATCAGTAGCAAGGTAATGTTTATCATTTTTAAATTCTTTTATGAAATTAAAATTAGATGAAATTGGAAATTGGTGATTCTGTTCTAATCCTATTTTTGAGAAAAAATATTTGAGATCTAGTTTAGCCATATTTGATGACATTGTTGACTACACTCATTCCACTACAACTTTTCTTTATATAATATTTCTGGATTTGACATATATTTAGGAAATTCTCTTTTTCAGGTATGGTACATTCTTCATTTATAGATTTCAAGGACAATAGTGTGCTCTTAGACATTCTGCACTAGGATCTTTGAAAATAGACAATGGATGACTTTTTCTGAATGCTGGAATATTTACATTATCATCATGCTGCTTAGGTTTTATCTGTTTCTGTCTGACAAGGAATAGTTTGGGTTGGCTCTGAATAGAATGGGCCAATAACTAAGATAAACATCAGGTAATGTGTGAGCTCTTAAGACACTTTTAAGATATGATAACTTATGTCAAGGCACGAAGACTACCTAACTCAGCAACCTTTGAACTACAAAGTATTAGTTTTGGAAGATTAATCTTAATAGATTTTTGAATCAGTGTATGCCATTCCCACACAGGATAAGACAGCAAGGTGCTTCTCTCTATTCTATTTATATTCTCTGAAGGTTGACTTTAGAAATGTATGTGTACTTTGAATTTGGAGAGCTGTCAGATGGTTTTGAAGACTAGAAAGGAGATTAGATTTTGAGATTGAGTTTTCTATCCCACAGAGAGAGTTTACATTTGAACAAGAAGTCAGTTTTATATATATCAAATGAACGGAACTTTCACTTTCTGTTTAAAATTTGTATAAAGCTAAACAACCAAGAAATATATTAGCTAAGCAATAGAATAATTGCTAAGCAGAAGAACAGTTATTTAAAGTATTTAAATATACTATAACATATGGTGTGCTCCTAAATTACTTTGAATGTGCATTTTAAAACATTTGATATTCTAGGGTTCATATTTTCATGGAAGTTATGAGGTTCAGCTTGTATGTTTTATGCATGAACACTTGCAGTGGCAAGCCAAATGATTTATTGGAAAGGATGCATTTTCCGTGAGCACCTGAGCATTTGGGTGATCTATGTATTTGGTGCAGCACTAACTTAACTAGATGTGAACTGGTTAGATATTTTGGGAAGTTGGGTTATTAGCATAATGTGGGTTCTTCTGAAGCAAGGGGGAGTGCAGGTGATCTTGATGCAATCAAGGTCATGAAACAGCAGCTGATGTTCACAGCAGCTCACATTCTCTTTGATTTAGGCCACCTTGATGGAAGGATTATTTTTTTCTGCAAAGTATGTGCAACCATGCTAAACCCATCACCGGATTATATAAAGAAAGTAATCACTATACCAGGAAATATGCATTTGGAAAGTCTCTCATGTGACTGTTTGTGATTTCACAGATACGCAATTAAGACAGCAAATAAGGCAGTTTGATGAAAAGGCAAATTCACTGTCACAGTGTGAAATCAATCTTCCTAGTTCCTGAAGATTCTTCCTTAGCAATGATCCTAAGTGAGAGTGGCGAAGTTGCACAGTCTTTTGAAGAGATGAAATGACAAGATGGCTTCAGGATGATTTATAGGAAATATACATTCAGACTTTTTTCTGTTAATAAATAAACCTAATTAGAACTCACACACAAGGGATTATGACATTTTCAAGTTGGTGGCTGCTAAAAATGGATAGGTTTGCTATATATTCCAGAAGCTACTCTGGGTTACTTTAAGAAGCCTGTGAAGCAAATATCAATAAGTCAAATCAGAATGACATTTATCTATAAGGCATTTGAGAAGACTAAAGTTTGAATATTATCATGTCACAGGCTCATATGAATATTGAGGTTCAACACAGATATAGTATTTGATGGGGGCCTATGTATGTCTCCTGGAGACACAATCAGACTTATAAATATTTAATTTGGAGAAATTACAACTGTAGGATATTATTTAATTGCTATTTTTAATGGAAGATTTAATGTGTAAGCCTGTCCAAGGTTTTAGGCCCACATCAATTCTTTTTGTCTTTCCTCATGGTGTGCCTTCTCTAAGTTGTTTTCATTAATTTTCTCTAACATTTTTTCATAGCATCAATAGTGCTCTTTATATGAGCAAAGTTGAATGGAATCTCACATGTTTTCCCTTCTGTTGCAACAACTCTGTGGGACTGTCAAGGAGAAAATAAATATTTGTTACGTCTGGTAACCAAAAAAGTATGTGTGACTCAGCAACACATGGGTAGCAGATGTGTTGAGTAAGAGCCCACTCCTGTGCAAATGCTCTGTCACTGAGGAAGTTATAAATAGAGAAGAAGCTGAGGAAAATAAGCTGATTCTACTCAATTGCATTTTAACTACAAATATTAATATATGGACTTCTGATGTAAGAATGATTTTCCTCTTTATAGATAGATGGGTGGTTGGTACCAGCATACATGATCTGTGTAACTGAAAAGCAGACCTTCTACCTGTAATCCTTCCCTAGCACAGAGACATACACAAAGCACACACATGTCAGCGTCAAAAATGGGATCCTTTGGATGTTGAGCACCATGTGGGGTCAAATGGGATGTGTAATGTTTTATGAAATACTGAGTTTGCCTGGTTATCTGAATGCTTGGGGATTTTCCATTTTAGTTCTTTGGCACTTCTCATATGAGAGAATGCTGAAATCAACTGAATAAAGTAAATAATTTAAAAAGCCATCTCTACTTGATCAGAATCTACTCTCGCAGGCAAACTGCTCAAATCCTTTCCCAGGTGATAATGCTGACCAGTTTCAGGGTTAGCTAAAAGAAATTTAATTTGAGTTAACAACTCTAAGAATTCAAAGGCTTTCTAAGCAATCACTGTTTAGATAAAGTAAGATTCTGTTGGTATTGTCAAGAAATAATTTACGTTTCATATTGCAAAAATGATTTTTAAATTCTATTTATATTCAGATGCTAATTTGATGAGGTTTTTTAAATAACACTTGAAAAAGGCAATGAAAAATATTTTCTCCTACATGTTACAACTTGTTGAATCATCATCATCTTCATAAAAATTATATATATATTAGAAGTGAGAGAAGAATTTATGAGTTTTTTGACAAAAGCTTGACAGTTCACCAGCTCTTCAAAGCCCATTAAGCAATTGATTTCTTCTTTATTTCTAGAAAAATACTACCACATCATCTAGAACAGATATACTCTATCTGTGTTTATCAGATTGCTTTCACAATTAGCTATCGTTAGAACAGCATTTGGAAACCTTCCAAAGCCTACTCCAGAATGATATTTCCCCCAAGCTCACCCTTCTCACTTTTTTCTTTAGTCATACTTATAACCTACCATTAAATAATGTTGAAAATTGTGAATATTAAAAATAGTAATTTGTTGTTGTATCACTTGGCGTAGCTTTATTTTGTGAAGAGAAAGAGTAGGAACATGGATAGGACTCAGTAGTAGAGCTCCTGCCTAGCATGTGAGGGGCTCTAGGCTTAACCCCATGTAATAAAAAGGGGGTGTTGGCTGAATGAAATACCTGTATAGATATCCTCTGATAAAACACATTTATCTTAAAATGATTTTAGCTATATTTCAAGGAGGTAGATGTTACTAGGCCTTGCTGCAATATACACCTGTACCTTCCACAACTCGGGCAGTAACAGAGGCACTTTGCTTTCTGTCCCACAGTGAAAAGTTGACTCCATATGGATTCATTTAGAAAATGCTGATCAACCCTCATTCTTTAGGAATGAGTGTCAGCAAGGAATCAGAATTGATTAGAGTGGAATTCTTTGCAGTTTCTCTCTCCTCATGCTTTTAGCTTTGACAAAACTGCTTACTCACTAAAAATTCCTAGCACTTTGACCTCTTGCTTCAGAACGCCTTACTGATAGACATAAGAGGGACAGATAATTTGCAGAATGACCTAACTAAACTGCAATGTAAAGAAATCTAGCCACCAGTGTTTGTCAACAATGGACACCTGAGTCATTATCTTAGCAAGAGGTATTTTGCTCCTCAAACCACTGGGTGATAGCATTTTATAACCTATTTATTTAAATGCAATAAATTTGATGCCAATAAACCCAATAAAATATGGTCAGTAATTATTTCATTTTTATTTAGTTCAGGAAAATCAAATACAAATAAATATTATCTATAAAATTAACATTTTCCTTATATACTTTATGGGTTTTCAGCTCTTGTCTAATATTTAAGTAAACTTTAACTCCCCTATTTTATTCATTTTATTTATGTTAGATACAAAACGGCACAAAATGGCTGTCTGAGTAACCCTTTACGCACATACAAATCCTATTTCCTTATCATGTGGAAGACGAAAGACACTTTCATTGGTAAATATACTATTGCTATAATATAATCATCCTCATGAAATTAACTTCATATTGCTCATGATTAATGTGTCAGATGTAGGGATTGAAGAGATGGCACATTGATTAAAATTTGTTTGTTTGTTGTTATTGTGGAGGACCTGGATTTGGTTTCCAGAATCCAGTAGTTCATAACTCTCTGTAACTCCAGCTCCAGGGGAGCCTTTTCTGGCATCCAAGGGCACCAGTCACATCGATGATGCTCATGCATAAAGTAGCCAAAAATCCTCATATGCACAAAATAAAAAATAAAAATTTAAAAGTATCAGATCTTAATCCAGCAGTTTAGCTATAATTTTAGTGGCTTTTCCCCTCTCATAATAAATATTTTTTCTCCTTTCAACTTCATTTTGATCCAGTTAGTTATGTTTTTAGGCTGCATGTGTCATAAGCCTTGCTAGACAATTCATGTGCTATCTGATACCCCAAGATTCTGGGATGTAAAAGGTGCATCTCCACAAGTTTTCTGTCTGTAATCTGTTTTATCCAAAACTAAGCCTTGCCCATGTTAAAAATTCTGTACCTGTCATCATCTTAGAAGTGCTGTGACATTCATGGATCAATAAAATCTTTTCCCCAAGAGGTTGCAGAAAATATGAAAATAGCTTACTAAATACAAATGGTTTCTTTTGTAGGTTCAAAGGCTGAGTAAGAGGTGGGTAGGAGCCTGTTTTGAAGGAGAAGGTGTTGAATGAGAGAAGCAGGAGCCACTGAATGGGATGGAGATAAGAGCAATAGGGTCGGGGGAAGGGGGCTGGGGTGGGGATCGACTGGGAGTTGGATATGAGATGCCAGCAGGGCGCCTTCGTACTGGAGATTATTTTTCTTGTAGGAGTACATGTGAGATGATGAAAAGATAAGGGATGGTTGAGTGCAGGGGCTCCTCAGTTGTCATCACGCATCTGAGATTTACTAGCCATGCGGATGTGTAATGAGGTGCTTTGTATGCACTATGCATAAGACAGAAAATCAGTTCACCAAATGACTTCTTTTTCAATAATGACTTACAGTCAGGGGGCAGGGAAGTTTTGTGAATTTGAGGATACATAAAGATGCTGGAAGAAGCACAGTGTATCCAGGGAACCAAACAGAAAACTAGGGGAGAGAGGGAGAAAGAGTGAAAATAAAGGGATTTTGAAGTATGTGCCCTCAATGTCACCCTAGAGCAAAGAAGGGAAAGGAAGAATTGTATTATAAAGTCTGTGACATCAGAAGGATGAGCAAGGCAATTTTCCAGTTATAGTTGAAAAATCATTAAAGTCTGATGCTTAATAGGTATGTGTAAAGAGGAATGGAAGCGGAATGTCAAGGTCCTTTAAAAGAGCTTCAGGATTACAAAACAAATCAAAGGTCTGGCAGCTTCTCAGACTCTTGCAGGCTGGAGAATACACAGAGCAACAAGGCACATGGTGTTTCTACCCTGTCTTTTCTTTGAATAAAGCCAAATTTGCATAGGAAAGATATTGTGTGTATGCAGCAATGCTGCCAGATGGGACCTTTACACTTTTACCTATTTTTTAAATCAAATCAAATGAAAATGAAAATATTTTATCTCAATACTTTCTATAGATTTTAATGAGATAAAAACAGTGCATATATATATATATATATATATATATATATATATATATATATATAATCCAAAATAAAAATATCAAAAAATGTAAGATACATAAATCCTATATAAATGCACCCAAGAGATAAAGCTTTTACCTTACAATTTTGCCATATATATTACAAAGCATATGATGTCTCTTTGTGTGTTTCTGACTAAAGATGCATTTTGCATATGCGGAATGAAGGAAGAAGTTGAAAAACTAGTAACTGAAAGAAAATTGGTTTTGGTTTTTAAGATGGTATAGAGATAAAAAAAAATGTACTTTCCAATCATCTGGTGAGGGGAAATGATTTTAATTTGAGTGACATTTCTAAAACGTGTAAGTGAAATTTACAGCTCTATAAGGGAAACTTCTATTCATTACAACAAAAGCGAGCACATTATTGTTTCATCCTGCTTAAAGCAATAATGTAAATTGCAAATGAAAATACAGTTCTAATTTCAGGCAAAAATAGATGCACTTAGCTTTTAAAAGTGGCATGTTTTGCCTTTTAACTTAACTGGGGATTGCATTTTCAGAATAAACTTTTTGCATGAGCTAAAAGCTAGGACAATTTTAACTTTTGCAGAGTTGAGAAGGTAGACATGCAAGAATGGATGCTATCATATGAAGATCTCCTTAGGTGTTTGGATGTCATTGGAGACAGTTGCTCAAGTGCCTAGCACATTGTGATTTGATTTTTCTGGTTTCCTTTTCTGGGTTTATGTTTCAACTGTTCTCAAATAATGGAACCATATTTACTATTAAGTTCATAGCTACTGATGAAATTAAAAGGTGACTATAGAACACCTATAACTTCTCATATATTCTCCCAGGAGCTCCATGGGTGGGCCTACTCTTGGAGTTGGAAGGGCTTGATTTAACAAATTGCTTGGTAATTTAAAGTCTCCATCTCAAACAGGCAGTCTAGTTCTCCCACAAATATGCATAATAAAACAGTATGGTCAGTTTGCTTTACCCATGTTTGAGTAACACCTATAGTCGTCCAATGTACAGATCTGCCACAGTTATTTTTTTATTCCATTTTTAAAATTTCTCTCTTTCAAATCATTTTTTGATTCCAAATCAGTAATGGTAAAATCTCCTACATTCACTCTTGTTCACCAGGCTTGTAGCCTCTCGCAGCCTTTAGCATATAGCTGAATGTTTAGGCATTGCTCTGCATGAATAAATTGCACAGAGGTAAGCACTGCTTCAGAGAAAATCTGAGTCAGTCAACAATCCAGCTACCCAGTAAACCGGATCCCACTTCAATTCTTTTTTCTTTTTCTTTTTTTTGGATATTTTCTTTATTTACATTTCAAATGTTATCCCCTTTCCTGGTGCCCCCTCCCAGAAACCCCCATCCCATCTTCCCTCCCCTGTTTCTATGAGGGTGTTCTCCCACCCACCCACCCATTTCGCCTCCAGGCCCTCGATTATACTACACTGGGGCATTTTCTTCATAGGACCAAAGACCTCTCTTCCCATTGAGATGCCTGACAAGGCCATCCTCTGCTATATATGCAGCTGGAGCCATGTGTACTCCTTGGTTGGTGGCTTAGTCCCTGGGAGCTCTGGGGGGTCTGATTGGTTGATATTGTTGTTCTTCCTATATGGTTACAAACCCCTTCAGCTCCTTCAGTCCTTTCTCTAACTCCTCCATTGAAGACCCTGTGCTCAGACCAATGGTTGACTGCTAGCAGATCAAAGTAAACATTTAGTCAGGAGGTACCCAGATTCACAGTAGTGGGTCCATACAGTAGATTTGTTTTCTATTTACATGTAGACTGTTTTGTCTCCAAGGAGAAAGAGTTCAGAGACACATAAGTACCTTAAATTTTGTTGATTTGCTAGTTCATCTTTGTCATTTGGAGAATTCCTTGAACTATGTGAATGTTCCAGCCTTCAGTATGATAAATTGTGTGTTAGCTTTACAATGCACACGGAGCGTCAACAGTGTTTAAAGTGGAACATCACTATTGACAGAATTTGCTCTCGTTCAAGCAAGGATGTGTACTCTGTGTCAGGAGGACGGGCCTTTATAGCTGGTGTGGTAAAAGTACCATTGATGATTTTTCAACTGTCTTCAGAGTGCTCTTGGAAATTTCTGGATAGGTGGTTATAGATATTTTTTGTTCCAACAAAAGTTTTAATGATAAAAAAAATGTTTTTTATGATTGTGGAATGATGAGATGAATGAAAATTTACTTATGAGTAATTACAAAATCTTTTAAATTGCAACCTTTCTTGGTATCTAAAGAGATATTGAAACCTATGTGTGGTGGACTTGTGTTTTTCTTCTGTGGAGGCGGAAGCCAGAGAGTGACATACAAGGATTGATGAGCTGTTCCCAGTTCCTCCCAGTTTTTAAACTCATCTCATCTGGAAATTCTTGGCACAATCACTAAATACTTGTTCTTCCAAGTTTTCTCCCATCATAAGTAATTTGTTTTTCCTTTGAATTCTCTAAGGAATTTACTTCTTTCATTTTAAACACATTTCCTTTAAATTTACAAATGAATTAAAAATGTTTTTATGTATAATGGGATATTTGGAAGTATGTGTTCCAAAAGTACATTGGAATGACTAATCCTAACTAACACTACCTCACTGCTATCCCGGCATTTTTTTTTTTTTTTTTTTTTTTTTTTTAAGAAAGAAGGTTCATTTTTAATTCTCTTTTTATTGGTAAAGCATATAACACAGTGTTTTTAACTAGAGCTGCCACATACAATCTACCTATTGAATTCATTCCTTTTACTCGGATTATTGAAATCACTGAGCCACATCTGCCTCCTTTCCATTCTCACATCCTCTCTGCCCTTGGTGACAACCATTATCCTCTCTATTTCCATTTGACTCCACTTGTAAGTCCATGCAGTTTTTGTTTGCCTGTGTCTCATTGATTAAAATTAACACCATACATGCAGGATTCTATATTGGATCATATTCTTTTCTATTGATATATTTACTCATTTCTTGTTTTATTTGATTTTACATGGGGTAAGAAGAGCCCAATGTATAATGTTTTAAAGTTTCTGTAATTATAAGGAACAACAGTAATTATAGACAGATTATATTATTTGAATGCTTTATTTTACAGTTTCTTTTGATGGACCGATTTTTTCCTTCTGTACCTAAAAGAAATAAAATGAGGTAATAATTAACAAGGAATTATGATGTGTGTTTATTATCATTACTTGGCATCCATTTAAAATATACTGTCTTATAATATTTTTATTTATTTATTTATTTTTTGATATTTTATTTACATTTCCGATGATTCCCCTTTTCTTTAGAAACCCCGTGTCCCCTCCCCCTCCCCGCCTCTGTGAGGGAATTCCTCCTCCCACCTACCCGCCCACCCATTCCCATATTCCCACCTTGACATTCCCTTTTACTGGTGCCCCTAGCACCCTCAGGCCCAAAGTCC
>CM052705.1:55453725-55478725 GCA_028551405.1 Uromys caudimaculatus
GTTTTCTGGAGTCTAACTTCTTGAGTTCTTTGTAAATATTGGATATTAGCCCTCTATTGGACATAGGATTGGTTAAGATCTTTTCCCAATCTGTTGGTTGCCGTTTGGTCCTATTGACAGTGTCCTTTGCCTTACAGAAACTTTTATAGGAAAACTTCCCTAACCTAAAGACATTTTAAAATTTTATAGCTGTTATTTTAAAACTTTTTTATTTAAAAACTTTATATATCATTGAATATTGTGCACAAGTGAACAGTACTCCTTCTAGAAGACATGGGTTACTAAAAGGAAATCTCAGTTCATCCACAGGATACCTGCCTACAAGTTATTGGTCACAGAAGGCCCATAGGTCCCCCAAACAACACTTTGTAGAATCAAGAAATCAAGCAGGAACTGATCAGAAAGCTTCTTTCCTACAAGCCAGCTTTCATAGGCTTGAAGATGCTGTCTAGGCCGCTGAGAAAAAAAAAAAAAAAAAAAAAAAAAACAATGTTATTTCCCATCACTGGACCCTGCATGCTGCAATATTGGCCTCCCAGACAAGTTATTTCTATTTGTTGTTATAGTGTAATTTTATAATTGTTACATGAAAGATTTAGATTAATTATCCACTGGCTGATGGGTTTAAGGTATTTCCACTGAAGACACTTTAGCCAATGGATCCTGGGGTAGAACCTATTACTTTTGTTTTCTAAATATTATGAATATTAAACTGCCTTCTAAATATGTATGTTCAATCACATAGGTAAGTGTTGCTTTCAGAATTGGTTAGAAAGCTTCTTTTATGTGGGTGACAATAAGTACAGAGATCCCCTAACTGGTTAAGATTCTGAGAATGAGCAATTGTTAATTGGCCCTAATTGGGACTTCTGTATTAATCCTCCTGCCCCCAAAAATGAAAAGAATATGAAAGATGGAGGATGTTTAAGAATATTGAAAAACATAGTTTTCAGGCCATAATATAGTGATTCCACCTATGAACACAGCTGCTATAGTCATCTGCATTTGAACTGCACAAAATGAAGCCAGTTAGTTCTGTCATGGATGGGGACAGAGAATAGCTGAGAAGCCCCTGGCAGCTGATTGCTGCAGGGTAAGGAATAGGCAATTTGCTTCAGAGATGTGGAGCCTATTAGGCTTCCATGTTCCAGTGGGCAGCCCCACACTCATGCACACATGAGCTGCATTAATTAGTCTTGTGCTTTGGAAGAAAATAACAAGAAGTAGATATAGACATGGCAGGGGTGCCTGTTGGAGAGGTGTTCTGTAGGGAGTGTAAACAGAGTGGTGGTGCATTTTCCAGATACACTGTGTATATGGATGAGGTGTTAAGGAATAGCTAAATATATTTTAAACCCCAGTATGTGCAAATTTTTTTCAGCGTAACATTGTTATTGATTCTCTGTGAATTTCACATCGTGTACTCTGATCACGATCACTTCCTAGCCCTTCCATGTCCACCTTCTACCCTGTGACCTCCAACCCCCGAAAAAGAAAAAAAAAATATTAGAAAAGAAAATTAAATAAAATAAAAAATCCAGTTTGTGTTACAAACTGTGTCATTGGCTTGCCACCCAAATAAAAGGGAGTTCTTCCCCTACGGCATCCTTGTCAGAAGCCATAAGGTACATAGAGTTACACCTCAGCGTCTTTCATTAGTGGCTTCCTGTCAAGGCTGACACTTTTTTTTGGGGGGGGGAGGCCATTAGAGGAGGGATAGTTGTAAAAGAAGCCTTCTATTTTCCTCCCTCTCAACCATGTACGCATCTTCAATCATCAATATCACCGCAAACGCAGTCTCTTCACACTTCACAGTCAGCAGGAGCATGGGATCCCACATGGTCTTCTGGGTAGTAAAGTCCATGAACTCAGCCCCTGCTGCAGAAGCATCATGAACCCAGACAAGAGCCTTGGAGGCAGCCTGGAGCGTGGACATCAACACGGATTAAGGGTGCAGCATAGACCATGTACATCCACATAGCAGGGAAGGACAATTCTTACTGACAGAATTCTGTTGAAGAAACACATGTGGGAGTCCCTGTTGGGAGAATTCCAAAGGAGAAGCTTGTAACAGGCTGAATGGGCAGCAGTATTTTTTCCTTCCACGTGTTTCACTTCCTTTGCTTTGGAAAGGTTTATGATGGCTAAATAAAATTAAAATATATATGTTTTATATATAATTTCTGTCACCATGGAGGGGAATAATAAGTATCACCTTAGGAATGTCTATAGTACACTGGGACTTGATAACTTTACCGACTGTGTATTATTTGCTACAGTGTCCTCAGTCAATGAGGCAATCAAAACCCAAAGCACCTTACGGAAAAAGTCCTAACTGTAGTTAGCGTGACACGTTGTACATACACTTCCAGTACTATGTCAAGGGTTATGTCCTTAAGCAGAGTAACAGGGCAAGAACTCCAAGAATTTATGTTTGAATAACAGGAGAATATGGGAAGGTTCCGTCACGCTCAAGATATACAGTCCTTAAATATAAAATAAAAAAGATAGTCATCAATTCACTTAATTTATTATAAATTTAATCTATGTAGAAATACTTACCAATGTCTTGATTACCTGACTTTCAGATACTTACTATCTGTAAGTCTTAACCAGAATTCTTATTTCTAGACAGACTTAGTTTTTATTAAATATTTCTGAGGCCAATATTTCACATAGTCTCTCATATCTGGAAACTGAAATTGACACGCAGGGCAGCATGAGCAAACTGATCACCCCTTCAACTGTTAAGAGAACAAGAAAAGCAGAAAGGAAAGTGTCTCTCTCCAGCAAACGCTCCCTGTGCAGGGTCAGAACTTCCCAGGAGTATACCAAATGGTCTTGCTTGATGAGCGGCTTCAGGGTTGCTTTTCATTTTAAAGATCAAGAGTTCTCATTTAATGTGATTGTCTCCTATGGGCTTGTCTGCCTCTTCGTTCTTCGAAGCCTGACAGTGACATCAGCTAACTCTCTTTCCTCCTCTCTTCATGCTTTGGAAAGCTTTGGTTTTCCCCCTTGGCCCCAAGGATCAATTTTAAATGCTGGTGCAGCTCCTTGCTTCGCTGAGAGCCTACGGATGTTATTCTGTCTGTGTCATGAAGAAAGAGCCTCTTAAGCATGTGGTAGACAACCTAAGGGGTTTGGTGTGTGCTGGTGCCGGCCAGTGTTATGAGCAGCTTGCATCAACCCTTGTTGTGAACATGTTAATTCAGGCTTAGTTATGCTAAACCTCGAAGGCCTGCCCTTTAAAAATTAAATTGGCTGAACATAAATTATCCCGAGCTCCTTTCTAAAGCCATGCCACAGCTGTGAGAAAAGCTAAGCACAGATCAGTATGCTCTGCCTGAGGATCTGCCCTTGGCTCTGGAGAAGTGGAACCTTTGTTTACACATGTTTGGCTCTGTGGTGTGTCAAATTGCTGTCACGGTGAAGGCCCATCTTCTGAATAATATTTTCGGGCTCTAGATACCCTCTCTTGAGGACATATCAGAAAATGTATCACCAAATTTGTTCACAAAATTATTGCAGGTCTAAATTTGTACTTTAAAATAATCCAGTCTTCAGTACGTCTGAATACTTATTGATTGAATGTCCCCCTATGTAAGATTGGGTGCTAACAACATAAGAGACTAAGATGAAACATGAAGCTATCATTTTCAGCCACTTTTCATCTGTATAACTGGCTTTTCCCCATGTATCTTCCCAATAGCTTTGGTTGATTTAATTTAATTTAATTTTAAAATTCTGTGTGTGTGTGTATGTGTGTGTGTGTGTGTGTGTGTGTGTACACATGAGTGTTGGTGCCTAAGGTGACTCTCACCAGATTTCATGAAGCTAGAGTCACAAGTACATGACATTGGTGCTTAGAACCAAACTTGGGTCTTCTGCAAGACCAGTATGCAATTCTTAACTACTAAACTATGGCTGTAGTACCTTTTATTAATTAAAAAAATTATGTGTGACAGGTGGTTGCAGGAATGTCACAGAATGCATGTGGACTTGTGAGTACAATTTCAGGGAGTAAGTCCTCAACCTGTGTGTCGTGGCCACTTTTGGGGTCATATTCAGATAGTCTGCATATAAGATACTTACAATTCATAAGAGTTGCAAAATTACACTTATGAAGTAGTAATGAGATGATTTTATGGTTGAGGTCACTACAATATGAGGCACCGTATTTCAGGTTTGCAGCCTTAGGAAGGTCGAGAATCATGACTTCACATCATGTGGCTTGCAGGAGAACTCAGGTCCTCAGGCTTGGGAGGAAGTACCTTTACCTGCTGAGCCTTCTCACTAGCCCAGGTTTGATTTTGAAAACCACTTAAGCCATTCCGTTCTTTACATTGTAGATACTGTAATCCTCAAATTATCAAGCTGCGCATGAATGGTGAGAACCCTGGATCATCGTGGATTCCCTTTAATCTTAGAGTTTTACGTCTCATTTACTAATTGTTCTTTTCTTCATATTTACCAAAGCAAATGCCATAAGGTTTGGTGGCTTCTTCTCCCCATTTCTGCCTTCTCACTTTTCTTAGTTACTATTTTATTGCTATAAAGAGACACCATGACCAAGGCAACTTAGAAGAAGAAGTAATTAATTGAAGACTTACATTTTCAGAGGATTCGTTTATTTACATCCTGGGGGAAGCATAGTAACAGCAGGCAGACTTAGCACTGGAGCTTAGAGCTCACATCTGTTTAGCACACAGCGTTGGGAGAGTGAGAATAGACCTGGTGTTGGCTTTTTGACCCCCCAAAGCCCACTCCCATGGACACACCTCTTATAACAAGGCCTTACCTCCCTATTTTTTCAAAAGTCTTCCTCCAACCAGAGACCAAGCATTCTAACATATGAACCTATGAGGGCCATTCTCATTCAAATCATCACACGTATATATTAAAAAATCGTGTTTGGTTCTATATGTTTAATGATCGTTTGCTCTATATAAGAAGGTATAACTAATATTCTTCACATTTTTACTTGGACAGAGATTTGGCACTCTGTGGGCATTCCTCTCCATAGAGCTCGGAAGGGAGACTGATTTTAAGCAATTGGCTCCTATAAAGACCTAGACAAAAATATGTCAGTAGTTCAGAAAGAACATTCCTTTTCCTAACAGTGTGATTTGGTAGGTAGTCTTTCGAGTACCATTTTCATCATTGCTAAAGTGAAATAAATACTAGCCATCTCATAGGACCAAATACAAGAAGTAAATATCACATTGATTACCTCTGGAGTATGCACATGTTTACAATTTGTTTTCAATATTTTCATTCTAATTTTTTCTTTAGTACATATTACAGAAGAAAATCAGAGGGTTCTCAATTTTATTTCAAATTGCATTGCCACAGCTTGTAGGAGTAGTCAAGGGGGATTCCACTCTTCTTCATATAAAATGTTAATTTTCCTGTTTGTGCCATTGTGTTCAAAGACGATTATCTTTTCTACCCTAATCACTTACCAGATACTACTTGAAAAAACAGATGAAGTAATTTGTGGTATAGGGAAGGAAAATGCCAACACCATCATAGAAGAACAAGTTCAAAATTCACAGCTTATCTCTGACATGCATATTCCATATAAGAAAGCATGTTTCTATATGTTAGACAAATAGCTGAACTGGTAATTACAAATACTCTTAGCATTCCTAAAGTGCTAATATCAGGCTGAACTCAAGTATAGATTTGCATGTTATGATTGTGGGTATATACTACTTAATCATTTGCATGTTTTTCTTATGGGTTATTAAAAGATTAGGAAGAAGGGGATTTCTAAACCTATGGCTTTGAGTATAGGATGCCTAAGATGAGAAAGGGCATACTTTTAAGTAATATTTAGAATGCTTATTAATATCCCAGCTCTGTGCTTATAGTATACACTACACACACATACACATACATACATCATACACACCACACGTGCACACACACACACACACACACACACACACACACACACACACGCTATTATCTTCCATGATCTGTCTTTACCTGTGAGTCTTTACTTGATGCTAGCATGAACACTTGGGGGGACCACTGAGAGCTTTCCGGAAATTGTCTGCTGAGACAGATATCTCCTGTTCTGTGTCTCCAGAGTTGACCTGGGTGTAAACACAACTAAGGAACTGCCCCCTTGGAAACAGTCCTTCTAGGTTTCAATGAATTACTTTGTGTTATATTTTCTCAACAATCAGGAGAGTCTGGAAACAATTCTGTTCTCTTTGAAAATACAGAGTTAGTTACAATGCTGCAAAGCACAAAATGTAGGGATTTCAATATCAGCATCTACAGATTCATCCCCTTTGCTCATCATTGCTTTAGCAATTTGTAGGTCTGTTGTGTGCCTCCATGTAAATTTTTTTCTTTTTATTTCTTTTTATTTCTGTGAGAAATTGATTTGGTGTTATTATTATGATTGGATTGAATCTGCAGATTGGTTTTAAGAGGATGGCCATTTATGCAATCTATCTTGCTTTCTTCAATATAGCCACATTGTTTTATCCGTTTAATGATTCAATTATTCTATGACAAGGGAAGCTTTTTTTTTGTGCTCTTCTGTTTGCTGTTCTAAATGCTTCCTTAATCTGGATTACCTCCTCCTTTTTTTTCCTATGAGAATTTTATTTTTTTGTTTCTGTTTGGTTTTGTTTTTTGTGCTATAATTTTTACAAGATATTTTCTATGCCTTTTAAACATGATTATTTTCCTTCTTCTATGACTAGAACTGGATTTTTTTCTCTTTTCAGAGTGTTGCATCTATTTTGGTATTTCTAAATATTTAGTAATATCTTCTTAGAATTTTACCTTTGTTCCAATTTTCCACATTGTTTTCAAACTCAGCTATTCTCTCTTCTTTTTGTTGAAATGTTGCAGTTTTTTTTCCTTACTATATTTTTCATTTCAAACACACCTGCTTATATTTTTCCCTAAAAGTTTTGTTCAGAGTCGTCTTCTTTATCTCAGTTAGCTGTTTGTATCTTTCATTATCCTCATAATGGTTGTTTTGAATTCTCTATCAGGGATTTCTTCTAACTCTCAGTAAATGCCATTAAGAATGTTAATAATTTTTGAGACAGTTATACTGTTTTGGTTTCTCATGTTTCTTAGGTTGCTACATTCAGATTAATGTATGTGGTACCATTTAGTTTCTTGTTTTATTTTTTATCAGCTAAATTATTGTAGCTGAAATAGTGACAATGTTCAAGAGAAAATGAGTTACTATAGAATTGAGTGTATTGTTCAGAAGTTCCCTCAGTCCAGGAACTCAGGGTCTTGTATAAACTCTACACTACCCTTAGTAGGGTATTAACTGTGAATATAACCTTAGCTGCTTTATACTGTCCCTGAAAGACTGGTATTCTAGCCATTGACAGTAGTGGCCTCTTTGCCTTCAAAAACTGTTGAAAGATAATCAACCAAGGAGAGTACAGCATATATGGAGATTTTAGTAAATAAGAATAGGACTGGGGAGGAAACAAAATGAATAAGGAGAACTCTGTAGAACTCTGCTAAATAGGGGCAAGTGGGAGCCGCTGGTATTTTTAACTTCTGTATTCCTTGAGGTTCTAGGATGTGGAGGAAAGGAGTTTGCAGGTTCTTTCCTCGTGGGTCTCTTGAAACATTTCATTCCGACTCGGCTTCTTCTAATCCTATACATTTTGTGTATACAAGGAACAGTACTTCACCTGCAGCTTCTATGGTTTTCTCTGGGCACTTTATTCATCAGGGTGATAGAGTTTTCCCTGTTGGAGAGGACTTTCTGTTCGGTTCCTAGGTTTGCCACCTGTTAGCTACAGACATCTCCCAGGCTTAGTAAGTTTGTTTACGAATGTTGTCTTTTGAAGATCAATGACTTAATGTGTATTATCTTCATTGTTTTCTTTCCCCTAAGTTTCAGAGGAAACACTACCACTTTCCATTTACATAGTTTCTTAAACTCGGCATCACAACAAGAATAGTAGTTGTGTATCTAAGGTTTCAGACATAATTCAAAAGGCACATAATATAAACGGATATCTGTTTCTGTTCAATAAGATGGTTAATGACCTAATATTACCTAGAATCCATGAAAAGACATACTTCTGTCACGTTAGTAAGGGATTGTCTTCATTAGATTACTGAGATCATAAGACCTACCTCAATATGAGGCAGCACAATTCACATAACTGGAGTTCAGGAAGGCACAAAATAAAGAAAGCTAGCTGAACCCTGGATGCATTCCTTCCTTCTTCCGGAAGCAGTGTGACCAGCTAACTCCTCCTCTTGCTGCCATTGCTACTTGACTGGGGTTGGTGGGGTTAAGTATATGCTTTGGAACCATAAGTCACAAAAAAAAGAAAGAAAGAAAGAAAGAAAGAAAGAAAAGAAAAGAAAAGAAAAGAAAAAAGAAAAGTCAAGAAAAGGAAAATAAACAAAAAGAAAAGAAAAACATTTTTATTTCTTGAGTTACTTTATCTGCTACTTTTTCTCAGCATGCAAGAAGCTAATATATTTGGTGAGGCAGGAACTTTGGCCATCACTATTTCATTTAGGAGAATTCTCCAAACTGTGTCATATTAACATCAAGGAAGAAGATAATGTAAACCATAAATATTTGGAATCATTTTATGCATGATGTTTATAAATGAAAATAAATATCTAGATTGAATTATCTGAGCATACCATATGAAATAGTTGAAATTTTGCTTCTAGAGTTGACTATTTGACTTTCATTATGGTGTACAGCTTAGTTTCCTGACAAAACACATAAAAACAAACAAACAAACAAACAAACAAAAAAACGCAACTGTGATATTTGGGCCCTGGTTTCTTCTTTCTGTTGGACTCAGACATAAATTGTTCCTTCTTAGTTGTCTCTTTTAGATTTAATAAATTGGCCTCAATATGAATGCCATATTGATTATTTGAGAGATCTTAAGCCTTTTCAGTTACAATTTTATGGCTTTTTGTCTACCTTATTGAGATTTTTCTCTAAGGACTAATGCAGTTTTAGCAATGCTTTTGTGAGGTGAATACAGAGTGTGGCCTGCCACACATCTGGATGGCTATCTCTACAGCTACAAATACACGAAGCTTGCTGTGTAAAGCCATCTAAAAGTATTCCACGTCTGTGGCTGCATTTGACGTAGAAGAGTTTCAATAGACTTTCTTCATCGTTTACCTAGTAAAAGGTTATTTGTCATTTGCTATTTTTCACAAGAAACATTCCATGATGAGTTTTGCAAACAAAGAGCATCCTTCTTCAGAGCCCCTATCTTATTCTTAATGGTAAAAAAATGTATTCTAGATTCTGTGACTCTAAGGTTTCACCTTTGTTCAGAAGTTCTAATTTTTCAGTGCTGTTTCTTACATCAGTTTATGCCATTACTTTTTTCCCTATGCTTTTCTTTCACTAATTTATTTGTTCATTTAATTTACACCCCAATATTCAGCTCCTTTCCTTCCAGTCTCCCTTCCAAGCTCCTTGCCCATTTCTCCATCCACTTCATCTCTGAGAAGGGGACGCCTTTCCTGGGTCTCACCCCACCCTGGCACATCATGTCACTGTAGGACTAGATGCATCTTCTCCCACTGAGGCCACACAAGGCGGCCCAGTAAGTGAACTGGATCCACAGGCAGGCAGCAGAGTCAGTGACAGCCTCCTGACAGTTGTTGGGGGACCCACATGAAGACCAAACCGCACATCTGCTACATATGTGTGGCGCCGGGAGGGGGTAGTGGCAGGTGCTAGGTGCAGTCCATGCTATGTCTTTGTTTGGTGGTTCAGTCTTTTGGCGCCATCAAATGTCCAGGTTAGTTGACTCTATTGGTCTTTCTATGAAGTCCCTATCCTCTTTGGGTCTATCAGTCCTTTCCCTGACTCTTCCACAAGATCCTTGAGCTCCATCTAATGTTTGGCTGTGGGTCTCTGCATCTGTTTCCATCAGCTGCTGGGTGCTGGATGGAGCCTCTCAGAGGACAGATATGCTAGGATTCTGTCTGCAAAGCTAACAGAGTACTGTTAATAGTGTCAGGTATTTGTTCTTGCCCATGGGATGAGTCTCAATTTGGGCCCCGTCATTTGTTGTCCATCCTCCCCTCCCCCTGTCTCTACTCCTTTTGTTCTCCATGAACTACGTGTAGGCAGGACACATTTTTGGGTGGAAGGTTCTGTGGGTAGGTTGCTGTTCTTATCCCTCCATGGTAGTCCTGCCTTGATACAAGAGGTGGCCACTTCAGGTTCCATATCCCTTACTGTTAAATGACTCAAGTAGAATCACCTGCATAGACTCCCTCCCCCCTCACCCCCCACGCCAGTCCAGGTCTCAGGCAAGTCCTAGAGAAGCACCCTCCCGCCTACCTCTGCTTACTCTTCTCTCTGTTCTGCTTTCCCTATACCTGATACCTCCTCACGCTCCCCTCCCGAACTGCTCAGTCCTTTTCCTCCCTCCATCCATCTCTGATATCTATTTTATTTTCTCTTCTAAGAAAGATTCAAGCATCCTCCTTAGCACTCCTTGTTAGTTGGTTTTGTTGGGTCTGTACTTCATTGCTAATATCCACTTAAAAGTGAGTATATACCATGCATGACCTTTTGAGTCTGGGTTACCTCACTCAAGATGATATTTTCTTTATTTTTTTAAAAATATTTATTTATTTATTTTAAACTCCAGATTTTATTGCCCTCCAGGTCCACCCTCCGACTATTCCACATCCCACACCTCCTCCCTGCCACCCTGTCTCAATGAGGAGGTCCCCACCCTCCACCCCCAATCCACACCGCCACCCCACCAGACCTCTAAACTCCCTGGGGCCTCCAGTATCTTGAGGGCTAGGTACATCCTCTTTGACTAAACCCAGATCCAGCAGTCCTCCGCTGCGTATGTGCCGGGGGCCCCATATCAGCTGGAATATGCTGCCTGGTCAGTGTTCCAATATCTGAGATGTCTTCAGCATCCAGGTTAATTGAGACTGCTGGCCACCCTCCTCCCCAGACTCTTCCAGCTTTCCCCTAATTCAACCACAGGGCTCAGCAGCTTCTGTCCATTGGTTGGGTACAAATATCTGCATCTGACTCTTTCAGCTACAGATTATAAACTACAGCACCATGCTGCATTTTTCTTTTAACACTTTTAACTATCCAAATAAAGATTAATTAAAAATATTTATAAACTATTTTATCATATCCATGTTCTATTTATTAGCAAAAGATAAAGTAATGAGATAAATTTAAACTACAGAGCACTGAATCCAGATTAGGAAAAGTTACCATGAGACATATAGATAAATGCATAGGAAGGACAAACATCAGGGTTTCGCGATAATTTCATTTGAGAAGCAGGTGTGTGACTCTGAAATTTCTACTGAAATTTCACTATTTGAGGTAGAAATTCATGAACGAAGTAATGCCATGGTTATAAAATATAAGGGAAACGATATTAAGATAGCAGGATTAAAATATAGCATGGGCTGATGAGATGGTTCCTAAGGTAAAGCACTTCCTGTGCTAAGCCTGGCATCTGGGTTTCAATCCATAAAGGTTGGCAGAGCAAAACGGCCCCGTAAACCTTGTTCTGGGCTCCTCACATGCCTTACAACATACACCCTCCACATACAATAATAAAAATAAATAAAAATGTATGTGTCACATCAAAGACTAATAAATGCATAATAAGAGTTGGGAATTGCTTCTAAATTATTTTAGGCAATAATTTAGGTTGTCAGTTATTGAGAAAATAATATGATAAAATGATGGAAATAACAGGGCACAGAAATTTCTGTTTCTATAAAAGAACTCTCATAGAAGCTCATTATTCTGGGGGAAGGTTGACTTTCTCCAAGTTTAAAGAGTAAATAATTTTGAAAAGTGTAAATTTATAGTTGGAATGCTAATACCCTCAATGGCTGGCGGTAGAACATGGGGACTCAGACTATAGTTCTCTTTATAACTGTTCTTGGTGTGTCTTTCCTCCTTGCCACCTGAGAAAATATAGTTAACAGTATCTGTTATAATCAGAACAATGCTAATGCCTTGTCCACAATAGATTTTTAGTAAAGATTTACCAACAATAATGATAACTGCTGGGAGTGCAATGGGAATGGTATGGTAAGCTTTTGTTCTTGGTAATATTTATTTATTTGGGCAAACGTTGATCCAAGTATCTTTTTTTCCAATTAATTAAACTTCCATTTGGCAATATTTATTAAAATGCATGCTACCAACACTGTAAGTTTTTAATTGTGGTTAAATAAAGGTAGTTTATGATCTAGGAACATTTTGAAAATATTTTAATAATATCATTGTATAAATAGACACTGGCTGTATGTCCTACTCTATAAATACATCAAATTATTTTTATTGCCTATGCATCTACTTTCTTCACTTTGGAATATGACTTCTGAGTATAGGGTGATTTTTAATAGTTATCAGGTGAACTCACTTATTCTTGTGAATATTTGAGAGGAAGAATGTAGGTTTTCTTTGGCATAAAATAACCATAACCTGGCAACTAGCAATGCCATTTAGCAGCAGTCCCTGCAGATGTAGAGTAGAGGGTTGGAGAGCAGTGTTCTGAAGTCAGGATTTGTGTGTGTGTGTGTGTGTGTGTGTGTGTGTGTGTGTGTGTGTGTGTGTATGAAAAGACCCCTTTATGCAAGATGCAGACTGGCTGACATGAAATTTAAATCTTTCTGCATTTGCTTGAAGAGTCCTTGGTCACAAGCATGTACAGTGATAACTATTTAAATCTTGATATCTATTGCATATCAGCAGCAGCAGCATCCTTATCAACAACAACAACAACAACAACAACAACAACATATCTTTGAATACTTTTAGTTAGGCAGGCTGTTTCTCTGTCTGACTTTGTAGCTTCATGTATAACTATGAGACAAAAGATTATTTAATCTCAAAGAGAGATATGGGGTGAAAAGACTCATTCCAAGGCATTTGTGCAGACCTTGAACTACCCTGAACTTTCTCTTAGCTACTTTGATAGATGTGGCTCTGTTAATATTTATCTTTACAGTAGAGCCCACACAAATTCTATCACAGCTACTGTATTCCTACAAAATAAATTCACCCAAAAATTAGAGTAGAATCTGTTCAGTTGACTCAGTGGGTAAAATGTTTGGTGAGTAAGTATGAGGACCAAAGTTTGAATCCCCAGAGCCCATGTAAAATCTAAGTTGGTTATGTGTGCCTGGAATGCTTGTATGTAAGAAACAGAGGTATTGATCCCTTGTCAAGCAAGTAGCTAGCTATACTAGGCAGAATCAGATATCTCTGGGTAGAAGTGAGAGCCCTCATTGAGTGAAAGAGAAGCTGGCTGAGTGAAAACAAACCTGATTTAGAAGTGTTTACTAAACAGCAGAACTACTACCCAGTCATAGTAAACTTTGGGCCTTTGGCTTGAAAATTACTGAATGCCTATGAAATTATTTGAAGTATCTTATATTTATAATCTGGCTGGATTTTTATTTTACATTTAAAAGCAAAGTCCAAAAGCTTTTTGACACACACAGGAATACAAGTATGTCTTCATGACAGATGAGATAGAGTAATACTGATTTCAAATTTCATGCAGATAATACAGTGCTTTAACCTCCATATTTTATGAAGACTCATGCAATGTATAGGAGTGTGAGAAAAAACAGAGAAGTTTGTGCAGATGGCTCTTGTCGCTGTCAAATAAAGGCATAGAGCTCATACCTTGATGAAAGAATAAGCAGCATTACTTAAGCACACTGAGAAAATTCAATGAAAAATTTAATTTTATTAATGCAATTTGCAAAGAAATTCCTCAGCTTAAAAACAGATTGTTCAGTAAATTAATTTGAAATACACATGTCTCTCATTTATTACCAAAATAAGGGCAACAAGATGGTGCAAAATGAAGGCTCTGTGAGAATGTGCAGATTGAATGTTTGGTCTTATGTGTGAGGATTTAATTGATTGGTACTAGTACAAAAGGAAAACAAACAGAAAAGGTCACAAAGGAGATCAAGAGGGAAAGTATTTATTTTTTTCCAATGTATTTCACACTTAAGCTTTTGAAAGATAAACTCATTTTTACATGTTTCATAAAAAATCAGTTTACTTTGTTTTCATTTTACAAAAATTAAAAAATGATTATCAATGAACTGTGCAATACAAAATTTGAAATAATTTATTTAAAATTTCATGTATGTATGTATGTATGTATGTAGTGAAAAATTTAGGTTGTATAATAATCAGTGACACATTTCCAGGCATAAGAAAACCTGATTAGTTCTTAAGTGTACACATTTTTTCCCACCAGGCACTTTCTGTACTACTGAACCACAACTACAACTTGCTATTTTATTATAAGAGTATTGCTTTTCTTTCTTCATTTTTATAGCTTTGAATTTAGCACAGAATGCTACATTTTATTATTTTATATGTATGAGTGTTTTGCATGTATTATGTTGGTGCACAGCTTGTATGCAGGACCCATGGAAGCCAGAAGAGGAGGTTGGATACACTCGAAATTTATAGACTGTTGTGAGTTACCCATCATGTAGATGTGGGGAATCAAGCCTGGCTCTCTGGAAGAGTAGCCAGTGTTCTTGAATGCTGACCCTTCTCTCCATCCCCCAAAATTGCTAAAGCAAGATCTGGTTCTAAGAATGTTAGTCAATTAAGCACAAAAATGGCACTGAGAGTAATTCTAACATTGAAACTGAGAAATATAATAGCTAAACTGGGTATTTATACCGATACTATGTTTGTTTTAAATTAACTCTGAAGATGTGATGACCTCACAAATGAACAGCTGGAGAATCAACATATCTATTATTTAATTAAAAATTAGTTTATAAATTAATGACATATTAAGAGAGGATGCTAAGAATTCACTCTGCTCCTAGAATTGCAACATGAGGAGGAAAGAGATAATCAATGTCTGCTCTTGTGGCAAGAAAAGGACTTCCTTCGGTTTCTAGGCTGATTTGTGACCTTTAAAACTTATTCGTCACCGTGTTTCATGGTTTGTTTTAAAGTAAACAGTAGAAAGTACTTATTGAGGGAAAACTGGCAATATAAACTGCCTGTAATTAAAAATGAAAAAGAAATCAGACCGAGTTTATATTTTGACGTTATAGTGCAGCAGAAGCCAGAATTATGTCTCAACCTCCAAAAGACTATTTTTGTGTGAAGAATCTTTGTATGATAAACATTTTATCCCAAATTTCTTCTTAGAAGAGTTAATTTGGAAAACAAATCGAATAAGCTAAATGTGCCAGAAGCTATTTTGGTCCATGGAAAATACATTTGTCACCCACTTCTTTTGCAGTCCCCACCCACATCAAGGCTGACTCAATAGGTGGAGCAGGTGTCATGGTCCCAGTGAGCTCATGGGGTTGGAGAGCTCCTTGTCTTGCCTGCCACCCACTAGCTCTGACTCTTCAGCCCATGGGGCACTTGCTGTTCTGTGCGAAGTGTAATCCCATTGTACATGAACTAAAGAAATTCATTTTGAGTTGGGTTACTTTGTGTTATTATGCTTATTAATCTAAGTATATCAGGGTGTAGAATAGATAGTACTTTTTTTCACCTGAGAAAGGTTTATTGTGGGTAGGAGAGACTGAGATTAAGGGACAAAAGAGAGAAGAGAGAGCTAGACAGTACTTCTTAAGAGAATTTGCGTCAAAGATAATCTCTTAAAATTTATGCTGTTTTATAATGGCTGAACATGTTTGCTGTTTATTATAAACTTCACAGCACCTAAAACTGGAAGTTATTTTGTTCAATATTGCATCAAATAGTAAATTCATTTATTCATTGTTTGCTATGTAATGCTTTACGTTTAGAGCAGTGTTTCTCAACCTGTGGGCCACGACCTCTTTGGCATCTGATAACTCTTCTTTCATGTGGGTCACCTAAGACCACTGGAAAACTCCAATATTTAAGTTATGCTTCATAGCAGTAGTAGCAAAGATACAGTTATGAAGTAGCAACCAAAATAATTTAATGTTTGGGGTCACTACATCATGAAGAACTCTATTTAGGTTTGCAGCATTAAAAACGTTGAGAACCACTGCTTTAGTAATCTTTGTAGGGATTTTTTTGAAGTTTTTCTGTTTGTTTCCAGAACATAGAAAATTCAAGGTGCAAAATTCATTAATTCCTGCTCTATAGGTGAATGCATTCTTTATTCATTAGAATGCATATATCTTTGAATTGTTTTGAATATGGGGGAATAATCTTCATTATCAACTTGATTAGAATTTGGTGTCACACCTTTGGCACATCTCTAAGAATGTTTCCAGGTAGGTTTAACTACAGAAGGAATATTTTTTCTGTATGTGGGGGGCACTGACTCATCGTCTAGATTTTCAGACTAAATAAAAAGAGGAAATGGAGGAAGCCTGCTGAACACCAGCATTCATAGCTCTCAGCTTCCTCATTGCAGATGAACTAGCTGGTCATCTGCCTCCTGCAGTGGTGGGCTTTTTCACTGCTTAAAACAGTGAGGCAAAACTAACCCATCCTTCTCTAAATTACTGTTGGCAGTATTTATTTTGTCCAAGTAAGACAGTAGCTATTGCAGTTGGTTGAATATAATCATGAAAGTTCATTGTCAAACTAAAAGAACAAAATTAAATCATATATCTGTGTGATCAGAAATATTTTCTTGTTTGTGACTGAGGCTAATTTTAGTCAATGAATTTAGCCTAAATTCAGCATGTTATAGTTGAGAAAATGTAGTCTCCAAAGACCCCTTCATTCTTAAGAACCCATCAGTTGTTACATATTTGTAAAAACTGAACATTAGAATGTAATGAAAAATTAAGAGACCAATATTTAATCTATTATGAGGGATTATATAAAAACTCAGCAAAAATAAGTTCAGGAATTAATAGGAGTACACCTTTTAAATACCTTACATTAATTTATTTATGCCAGATTAAAAATATTTGCTTCTTCTCATAGTCTGTTAAAGTTTGTTGGATGTTCTTATTACCTGTATTCTCTAAAGTGGGAATGGGAGGATAAAACTAGATAGTTTTTTTTTTTTCATAAATAAATCTCTTTCAGATGATGTATGTGACTAGAGCCACAGAGATACTGCATCTGGCTCACTTTTGCAAAGGATTTTCATAGGATTAATATTCAATTACAAATGCTTTTCATTTTATAGCAAAATTATATATTTTATTATAAATAATTATACAGAGTAGTCTGTAAAAATAATAGTGAGGAAAATTTGTGTTTTCTAGGTTTCCCTTTGTCGTAGTTAGTTTTCGATCGCTGTGATAATGTCCATCACTGAAGGAAATCAGCCCAGAATCTGGAAGCAGGAACTGAAACAGAAGCTATTGAGAAGTTTACACAATAGCTTGCTCCTCCTGGTTGCTCATTTTGCTTTTTTGTAGTTTCCAGGACTACCTGGCATAGGATAGGGTTTTTATTTATTTATTTATTTATTTATTTATTTATTTATTTATTTATTTATTTATTTTTTTTTGGTTTTTCGAGACAGGGTTTCTCTGTATAGCCCTGGATGTCCTGGAACTCACTCTGTAGACCAGGCTGGCCTCGAACTCAGAAATCCGCCTGCCTCTGCCTCCCAAGTGCTGGGATTAAAGGTGTGTGCCACCACTGCCCAGCGAGGACAGGGTTTTCTACAAACAGGCTAGGCCCTCCCATATCAACCATTAATCAATAAAATGTCAAGTGATCCTAGGCCATTTTGGCAGAGATATGTTCTCAGTTGAGCTTCACTCTTCCCAAATAATTCTAGCTTGTACCAAGTTTGAAAAATAAACAAACAAACAGCCCCATAATACCAAAACTTAACCAGAGGCCTCTTTTGGTTTTGAGTTAGCTTATTAAATACAATTTTAATTAATTTAACAACTCTATTAGTATTTATTCCAGTACAGCAATGCCTACTGTTGTAATGCAAGCGAAATCCTGCTTTTCAAATGGTGCTAAGTGAAGGGCAGTTGTCATATTGGTTTTCAGACGACAACTGAAGCAGATTCCTTTAGCCCCCACCACAATGTAGCATAACAACTGTCCCTCTCTCTTCCTTCAATACATTATAAACTGATTTTATTTAATAGGCTTATGGAATAATTGTAGCGTTGTGGTTCTATGTTATGTTACACTGAGTGTTTCAAGCTGTTCATTTGACAACATTTGGCTCCAGTTTCATCTACTTCACATGTTTTGCTTGCTCATAAGCTACATTCTTAAAGCTTAAGGGAAGAATGCCAAAATTCATTAGTATACTTTCATTTTCTTGTTTTACATTTCTGTCAATGTTTCATCTATCACAACCAAGTTATATGGTTAACAGCATTATCAAAGAGGTGAGGGAATATACATTTCACTCTATCCTCAGAGATCATGCCATGTCAAACACATATGTATGGACATAACAAACATGAAGAAATGAGAGAAATTACCCTATCTAGTCCAGTATCCCTCACTCTTCTCCCTTAGAAAATACTCAAATCATATTTTCTTACAGATAGGAGAACCCAAGTGTGTAAGAGATACCAGTGTACAAAGTGAGCAGTAACCAAAGCAAACACAGTTCTTGGCTCATAGAGCCTCTCCCACCAGGACTGGGGCTCACCTAGTTTCCTAGGCCACTCATGAACATAGGTATGTACTGACCCTAGAATAATGCAACTGAGCCGTGCAGTCAGGAGAATCTGGAGTTTAATTTTCAATAGAGACTCTAAAATAAAACTCTCTTGTTGGTCTATGACATTAAGGATAAATACACTTTGAGAGGGCCTGGGGGGACACCTGTAATCCAGAATGGAGACTGAGGCAGGAAAATTAAGAGTGATGAAGAGTGGTAGGCCAGCCTGTGTAGATAGTTAATTCAGTGGACTACATAGGAAACTCTTGTTTCAAAGAAACCAAAACCTAAGAAGACAAACCTTCATGTTGTTAATTATGTTTCATTATAGCTTGCTTATTCTTAATTTGTCTGCTTATAAATTTTAGCATAAATATTCATGTTTCTAAAATAATTTTACTCAAGACTCAAAGAAGTTTCCTATGGAAAAGGCTCTCTTCAATGATCAATGAGGAAGCAGAGCTAAGTGTGTCTTTAGACCTAGAAAAGGAGTTACTAATAATGGGAGGATAGATATTCGGAGATGCCTGTGAATATTTGGAGGTACAGTCACATTCACATATTGATGAGAAATGAGATCCATACACAAAGTTTGCTTTTAGTGTAGTCACTACTTTTAATGACAAGGTAAAGACATGATTCAACAAAATTTGCAATTGTATAAAAGGATATAGATCTAAAATCCAAACATTCATGTCCTCCTACCAAATATAACTAGCAAATGGCTTCCTTCATAAATATCAGTAATGTTCTTCAGAATATTGCATAGGAGCTGTGTATTATAATTCTTGAGGCAGGGATGAATACTGATTTCTGCACATTAAAGCATTAGGTCCTAGGCCTACAGCTCTTCCATGTATTGCTGTAGAACTGTGTAAGGAAAGCCAGATGGTGCCTTGACAATGTCTGAGGTGATGCTGTGTGACAGCCCTATTGTGATGATCAGAATTTATGCTTCAAAGGTTTTATGATTTACAGAAAATGCCAAATTTCTAACAAAAATCATTATTCTCACTGTAAACTATAAACAATGTTAAGATATTCAAGCTCACTTTGATTTATTTCTATTTTTGGAATGCAATCTGAAATTTGGAGATTTGTATGTTCTGTAGCAAAATAATATGTGGTAGCAGGTGAGGTTATATAATTTTCATAAGTGGAAGGGCATGCGTATTTATTCTGAATGTGATCCTTCTCATTTACTAGCCTATAAGTGCCTTGGGTTAGACCATTTTTCTCTTCAAGAGCTGAAATTTTTCGTGAAAATTTACCCTTCACTCCTAGGGGCCTGAGAGTCTGGTTTCCTAGAGCTGACAAAACCACACAGTGTATGAGAAGCGACACTGTAAGGTCTCTTGTATCCCTTGTGACCAGATGGCTTTAAATTTTTGAAACAGCTCGGCGTGGGGGCTGTTTGGAATCAAGGGCAGATTTGAAACCATATGGGATTGTTTTAGTCCAGAACAGTTAAATTTTATAAAGACGAATGGCTAAAATAAACTCACACTTGGGCAGAGGTAATTCCTCGGCATTTGAAATGCTGGGTTTTTAGCTTCTTGTTATAATTATGTGAATTTCAGTCCCCCTCCCCTCCCCCACCCCCCCACCCCCGCACGCTTTACTCCTTGTGACCCTCCATCGCTTTAGTTGCTTCTTGCTTTTTGGGAATGTAGACTTCGTATTGTTGCTGTTCACTGTCTGCAGTGCAGGGACTTAGTGTGAGCTCTGTTGCGAGGCTGCTCTGGAAAGGGTCAGTCTCTGCCTTTGTTTATTTTATGGAACCAGCTTCTTACACCAGCAAAGCTCTACATCACATCCTTGTTCTAGCAGGCATCATAATAGACAGAGTGTGCATTTAAAACGAGCAAAATTGATTGTCACTCAAAAATCCCCAGCAGAATTGTTTGTTTTACTTTCACCTTTAATCACAAGTAGAATTATTCTTTATTCACAAATGGTGAATCTGAGCCCTTAGCTGAGCATTTAGTGGAACATCTACCCAGTAAGCTTTGCTTATGTTGCAGACAGCTACCCTGAGGAGTGATTTGAATTTAAATGTGATTCCCTTATTAGTTTCTGCTAACTGCAAATATCCCAGGCACTTAATTAAGTGGCTGAGTAATGTGTGAATGCTCACTTCTGCTTGTCATGCAGAACAAAGTGATGTATTTATATTCCATGCACAATATGAAATTTAATGACACAGGCAACAGTAATTTAGAAAACCTTTGTTTTTATTGTCCTTGTTTTTGCTTAAACAATTTCTCTGCTCTGTCATAGTTTGGTCAAGACAGTGTCATAAGCCTTGGTCCAAATGTAAGCTGCTGGCAAATGACATGTTTTTAACAAATCAGAAGTTCTTCTGTGCATCTAATGACTTAAAACACTAGTGGGTTTTCATTAGTATTATTTTGGCTTTTGTATCTTACTCTCACTTTTAATTTAATAGATCAGAAAATCAAAATAGCTAGTTAACTACTGAAACAGAAGGAAAAGGTAGATTATTCTAGGGTTTTAAAAAACACATTGGGTTTGAAGGTAAACTAAAAATTCAGCAAGTATTGTTTTCTGACACAAGATCGTAGAGAACAATGGTATAGGTGAGTTTCTTTGTAAGTGTTTTAGGCTCCCTTGAGTCATATGAAATGTGTTCACAGATATGGACAACTGTGTTCATTCTTTGATCTAAGGATGGGTCTAGAAGCCCCAGGACCAGCTTGCCACTGCCCCTATTTTCTGTCTCTCTTACACTTGCAAATCTCTAAATTAAATGTATTTGTTTAGCTCCTTCACACAGAGTTGCGCATGTGTTTGGTCGTTTGGACAGATGCAGTGCCTTTCAGACGGTGCCATTGTCGTGCAAAACAGGACCTCAGTTCCCCTCTGTTCTAGGGTAGTTTTTTGGGTGAGGCTAGGAAGATACTTAATTAGAGCCTGAACTCTTTCTGTTCTGGAAACCTTAGCCTCAATTAAATGCCTCTCTTTATTTAGACTATTTCATTTATTTCCTAATGGAGTTAGGTGGGTGGTGAACTGGGTCAGAGTTGCAACATATTACTTCCTGGCAGAAAAAATGTGTTTTGTATACTGAATTCTGTGCCACAAGAATGCTGCTACTTTCATCTGCTTCTGTGGGGAATTGTCTGTAAATTATGTATTCCTGCTCACAGGGACCCACATAATCCCTTTCTTGTCAGCTTCATCCTCGTTCAATCCAGTCCCACCCAAACCAAGACAGATGACGTCAGGCTGTTGGAAGAACATTGCTCCGCAGTTCCTGTCAGAAAAGCCGCAGCTCTGAAAACTCTTGGCAGCGCTAGTCCTTGGTGCTTCAGTAATCATAAACTCCTGCGCCGTGTGTAAAACAATTTCTGCACTCTGCAAGATTCACAGTGCTATCTGAAAATATTTCAGTTTTATTTTTTACTTGTCTCCTATCGCATCCTGAATTCCACCTAGGTATGCTGACAAGTCACTGAGCAAAAGGGTGAGAAAACACGGAAACACTAACAAGAATTGCAAAGCTGCTCTGATCCCCTCGCTTCTGTGCACCTACATTTGATATGTTTATTCTTTCTGACTCTGAATCAAGTCTTCTGTTTAAACCCCTTTGGCCATTGTGACCTTACCATATGCCCCTAACTGGAGGGAAGCCCAGGTTGGCTGGCTACAGTCAGAGACCACATATGCTAGTGGGGGCAGGGGACGGACCCAGAGTGCGGTTGATGCTACTCCTTTAGCCAGAATCCCTTTGTGCAAAGGTGCTCAGTGTGACTGCTTCAGTGGTTCAGACTGCTTTCCAGCCCCAGCCAGTAGTAGACTACTGCTAATGATGGTAACTTGGCTTTCCCCCAGCTAGGTACTTCGCTGTGGATGCCTGGTACATCTCAGCAAAGGAATACTGCACATTTTGTGTTCTTTCAGTTTTTCCCTTTGTGTTCAGCTAATGGACAGTGACAACCTCCCTTTGACTACTCCTCCTCCTCCGTAGTGAGGCTTCAGGCTTTTAGGAATCAGGATTACCAGGCCCTCTTCAGGGTGGGCCATTTTGTTTTTCTGAGTTGAGAACACTGCCTGAGGTATACATTCGATGATGCTTGTCGGTTCAAATATAATTTTGCTTTTTTGTTGGATTGTCCATTTACTTGAAACGGAAGAAAAAAATACACATTCTTCTCTCTCTCCTTCTTGAAACAAATTGAATTTTTTTTTACTTAAACATTTGAGCACGTTGTGACAGTAGGATATCAGGTTTGGAAAGATGCTGGAATGCTCAATCCATATACCCGATTGGTATTTGTATCCCAGCCAGATCCTCTTCGTGTCATTTAGTCTGGGTTTTAAAAACTCTCAAAAATATGTCCTCCAAATTCATCTTTACATAAATAGGCTATCGACAGAGGCTGCTTCCCCATCACCACTCTTTTATGGGCTGGACTTGGGGAAATTGTGTTAGATATTCCATCACATTTTTGATTTACCACGAGGTCTAGCTGCAGCTTCCCCTGTCAGCCTATCCACTTACATAGTCTAGTACTGATTTCTAGTGTGTTAAGCCTCTAGGCCAGCTTTGTAAGTTCTGTTAGCTTCAATATCATATGTGTTCTCAAATGTAGTGTAGACTGATATGTGGCATTTTAATGAGCCTGACAACACAGGATGAGTAAATATAGACTTACTGTACCCTAGGAGTCTAATTTTCTTATGTATAAAAAGTAAAGATGATTGTAGTATCTATTTCAGAGAATTTTATGAGCAATACTAGAAACAAAACAAAAAAATATACTTGGCAAAGTATCCTGCACATAGCTGACACTTAATAGATGCTATTATTGTTACTGGTACTTCCTACTCTATATTCAGATTGAAGTCCTATGGTTTTATTATGAGTGGATCTAGGCCACATTCTCTTAGTCTATGCTTACAAACATCTCATATCGATATGTCTATTTAATGAAATATCTTTGTCTGATTTTTTAATACTTAAGAATACAAGCATTTACCTTTATATACAGACTTTTTCCCTTCTTACTCGTGAATTATCTGTGTTTTAATCTGAAGTAATGAGATAAATGAGGAAATAAAATTATTGCTTATTCTTCATGTACCTTGATTATTAAGAATGAAATTTGAACTATTTTATTAATTTTTCTACACTATTTTTTTCAGTTTTAAAAACATTACTGTTATTCATCATCCTCTCTCTGTCTTCTGGTCTTCCTTCTGCTGTGCTCACCTATACCTCAATGCTGAAATCTTATTCCCAAATTCTCTTCATTTTCCTCTAGATGGCTTTGAAAGCTTTACCTTCACAGTGTTGTCTTAGCATTCTGATAGTTGACAGATTTTAAACAAATTAAGCTTTGCTAATTGATGAAAGTATCTCAAGACTGAGACCTTGGGTCTCATTAGAATCTGAGCTTTGGAGAAGCAATGAAACAATGCTATTAAATGAATGCTCTCTGATGGAAAATAAATACATGGTAGGGTAAATACATTGTATCTGAAGAGACTCCTTTTCAGTATTCTAGGTACACCTTTGCATTTGGATGAAGAAATAGAGTCTGAACTGATAATTCAAAATGAAGGCATTATTTTGGATCATGTTTCAGCAAGGTCATTCCATGGTTGGCTGGTCCCATTGTTCTGGTCCTGTGATGAGACAGCACATCCTGACAGAGAACATATAGCTCAGCAAATGTACTCTGAAAACAAAAAGAAAGAGAGAGAGAGAGAGAGGACAGAGGTCTGGGGAAAAGATGCTTTCTTTAAGAGCATGTCCCTCTTCACCTATTTCTTGAAACTAGTTCCCATGTTCGACTAGCTCAGGGGCTATGAACTCTCCAAGTGTTAAACCTAAAGATGATTAACCACCTCAAGATGACATTGCCTCTGAAAATCTCCCCAACATGGGTATGCAACACACGAGTCTTGGAGGTTGCAAGAGTAGGAATGTACACTTCATATTTAAAGCATAACATTAAACAGATACTAAAAGCACAAACTAGTGACTGCGTTACCGTTTTCTCACAATGCAACAGGGTCCTTTGCTAAAGCCCCTGGAGTCTGGGGGTTGCCTGTTCATTTAACATTAAATACATGTGTTCTAATACAACATATTGAACTTGTTAGTATGTACCCTATGTTAGCAAGATCAATTGTATTTGATGATATAGACAGGATTCAACTTCTCAACATGTGAAGAGAACTAATGATTTTGAAATGAGTTTGATTTTTTTTTTTTTGTCCTAGAAAGTACAGGTGTCTCTGAAGTTGAAATGTCAGTCTGTTTCTGAGAAATGTGCTCACTGTGAGGAGTCCTTAGGAAAGCGATGAGAAAAGCCTTTCTCCGAGCTGTCTTCCTCTGCTAACAACAAAAGGCTGAGATGAACTTCTATTTT
>CM052705.1:55481225-55500250 GCA_028551405.1 Uromys caudimaculatus
ACATGAGTCCTGAAAAGAAGTAACTTTACTAGGGTTTAGTTGGCAATTGTACCTTCAAAGTGTGGATGGATAGAACAGAATTACTGGTTTCCATGTGTCTTCATGTCTTTATGGAACAAAACTTCTAGTACTGCACAACTTTGCCCCCTTTGTTACACTTTTCTGACTAAACAAAATTGGAAGATTGAAATGTAAGTATGGTTTTAAACCTGTGTTTCTATCATCATTAAAAAAAAAAAATTCAAGTTTGTCTTCTAAAAATACAGCATACATGTCTGTGCAATAATATCTTTATTTTGTATGCTTTTCATGTTTAATTCATGGCCGAGATGTAGTCATGTAGGGTTCTGACTAGGGTTCCTGATCTTATTTGGATCAAGGGACAGAAATGAAAAGCTTCCCTTTGATAATTTCCCATTGGATATTTGAGTTTCCAAGAAAAAGAATTCTGCATTCATTTTACTTCAGCTTGGAAATAGTTTAGCATAACTTTTCCCAAGCTCTCCAGACAAAGCAGCCATGTTCTCATACTATTTTCAATGATTGTTTTCCATAATTAAATTCATGTTTTTCTTCTCCTGTGGAGAGATTTTATAAAATAAGAGGCAGCTTCTATAAATATTTATCACCTTTATTTCATGTTAGCAAACATGAACTTGTGCATTGGAAACACTCCAGCCTCTGTTTTATCTCACGCATCATCTGTGCATGTGCTTTCTCACACACTACTCTGAATAGTCATAGCTGGCTTTACTTTTATTCTAATTTTATAGAATTGAATCTACCCAGATATCCAGCATTCTATCTAACCATGTTTATGTGTACATACTCTTCAGTAAATAAATTTCGTAGCTTATACACATGAGTGTTCCAAAACCTGCCTGCCTATCTGCCTCACACACACACCCTTAAATTATTGGTGATTCACTCCAATTGGAGATCTACCCAGCACACACAGGCATGTGCATGCACACATACACACACACACACACAGAGACACACACACACACACACACACACACACACACACACACACACATACGGTCTCTGATTTGCCTTTGAATTCTTTTTGCAATAAAGTTTTTGCACCAAAGTCTATAAGTCAATAAATTAGTTTTGCTGAGTATTTGGTTTAACTGTGAGTAGGTACTCTAATTCTAAAGTACCCAAGCAAAGCAGGCATGAACTTCTTCAATTGCAGTAACAAATGCAATGCAAGCATACTTACATTGATCAAAATATTAACACCTTCTAAACTGAACTGATACATCACATTATCAAATATATAAATGTGAAGACTATGTAAGATATAGTTTTTCTGAGTACTTAGGAAAATAAAACAGCTTGAGAAAGAATCAGTTGGAGGTCACCATAGTCATGGTTCTGAATAAGTTAAAAATTATCCTTCCACTTCTTTGGTATTTAAAATGAATACTTGTACACGAAACAACACAAAAAGGAAGGGCCAACCTGAACAAAATAAAAAAAAAAAAAAGAAAAACAAACAGGTGTTATGAAATATTTGCTTTAGACCATAAGTTAATGTCCTTCTAAGACAAAACTAGTCTCCAATAATATCACCGGTGAGTGTTGGAAAGGCATTAGGTGGGAAAGCCAGTGTCTTTCTGGGCATTTCACCCATCACTCCAGCTCAGCAGGGGCAGCTTGGGCTGCTGCTGACAGTGTCTCTATGGTCTCTGTGCCATTATCTCAGAGAGAGCGATTGAAAGAGTGAAGAATGTGCTTATTTCCACCTTTATTCCAAAGGATCCTCCAGAAAAACGATGTGCCCTAAACCACATGAATAGTGATGCTGTAATCACACAGCTCCAATTATGAGTATTGTAGCTACGAGACACCAAGCCCATCAGAATACCAGTGCCTAGTGTACCCAGCAGACATAGGCTGAAGGACCCCACTCCATATTCATAATCCTCATGACTTACTGTACTGTGCACCACCAGGCTTTGAACCAATTTGGAACAAGTTGTCCTTTTATCCTTCCTGTTTCCCTCTGTTGGAACAGAATATATTTCCTATACATATTCAGAAACTTGGGTTAAAAAACACACCCTTTTACTTTGTTCAGCAAACTCAAAGCCAGAAAGTATTTTCTTTCAGGGTGAATATAATTTTTTTTGTTTCCCATCTAGATCTGATTTAGATTATTTCAGGCGCAGAAACAATGTATAACATTAGTATTGCATAAACTTATTTCCTTATGAAGGCATTTGAGTTTTATTATGTTTATGTTTTGAATACATTCCTATGACTTTCTTAGCACACATTAAGAACACATGGTAATGGATTTCATCATGATATTTTCATACATGTGTATAATATAGTTTACTATATTCATCCTGAATTACTGTCTTATGCTCTTTCAACATAGCTGATTCCCTTCATTTCCCAAGGAATCCCTCTTTTACTCCCTCCCTCCCGTGTGTGTATGTGTGTGTGTGTGTGTGTGTGTGTGTGTGTGTGTGTGTGTGTGTGTGTGTGTGACAGTGAGTTGCATTAGGATGGCTTATTAAGACGATTATGTCTAAGAGGTTATTTACAGGAGAAAGGGCATCCTAATCTTTCACTTACCACTATCTGTTGCTAAGTCTTTTACCAGGAAAGCTTCCAGTAGGATGAATTTATTGGAATAAACTAGCTATCAAGAAAGCAGTTTAATAGGAACACCATATCATTTAACAAAACAATTGCCATAGATTTTCTACCACGGCCTACGATCTTCATTTAAGTGATTCTGACCAAATTTACCATATGAAATATGAATTCCCTTTTGTGAAGTAGGCCTTGAATCCAATCTAGAAGTGATCCGTAATAAAATGGCCACTATTACACTGGAAGGCATATCTTGCCTGGTCAATTAGTAGTGTAGCATGCTGTCTCAACAGAAGATTAAGAATATTGTTGGCTTTTCCCCTGGAGCCTGCATCACACAAGGAGCACTGTTATCAGGGATAGGGAAATTCAAGCTCAATTCCCATTTGACTTTTCTGTTCTGAAACAGAATTGTGTGATATCTTCAACATCTTCAGTAGCTTGTGTTACTTTGGACACTTCAAGGATATCTTTTACCAACAACTTAGAAGATGTTAGCTATCCTCTGGTATTGGGATTTTTATTTAACAACCCATGACTTCTGAGAGTTGTTTTATTTACCTGTGCAGCATTTCCATTCAAACACTAGCAGGCATTTTATGGTTTAATTACCTTCTGAAACATCAGGTTTTGTTAAAGACTTTTCACACATCCTTGGTTTTGGATGATTTGCAACCTGATAATCTCTTCTTTCCAAAACCAGGTAAGTGCAGGGCACTTCAATTTTGACATGAGTATATTTTTCAGGTTTCCGGAAAGTCTTCAGCCATCATGCATTTATATCTAATTTTTGTTATTATGTTAATGAATTAGCTCATCAGTAGGCTTTCACTTATAGAGCTAGAAGTTTGCATTGTCTCCAATGTCTCTTTTAAATCAAAACAAAATGCTTTCTAAAGTTGAATCATTCATCACAAACATTTTTTTTCTTTTGTGAGCACAACAAGATTTTCTAAGATCTAAGAGACAAAATAAAAGACATGAAAGGCTCCCCAGATAGGAAAACATAAATAGTAGATTTGCAAGAGTAATACAGAAGAAAGTGTAGGATAATAGTTATTATATTATATATATATTTAAGTCTATGAGCTGGAAAAAGTGCCAATATATATGTAATGAATGGAAATTTATTTGGTGGCATAACTAAGTGGAAGTAGTACTTCAAATGAAGCCTAATTTAAATTCGTGGTTGACAGCATTCAATCACATGTTTGCAATAGCACATTTTATGATTCCATTCTATTTTTATTAGTAAACATAATAAACCTAAAGCAAAAACCAAATAATTTATAATACATTAAATATGAGAAGCAGGGAAGTTTTAACAAAAGAAAAAAGTTGGATTGTGGCTTAATGTTATACCATGAATAACTAAAATTTCCCCCCCAGACAACAGACTTCTTCAATTTGGATACTGCAGAGCTACAACTCAAAGAAGGCTCTCTGCTCCTTTTCTGGTGACAGAATGTTTTTCTTACATTTTTACAATGGAAATCTTCAATAAACAAGTGTAGAGAGACTGGTTTGATGAGCCTTTATGTTTGCAATTTAATAGAAGATTGGTTTGCTAGAATGGGAATACATTTTGGTATCATATTAACTCTTTCTAAGACACTGGCGTCATAGTAACTCTTTCCTTCACATTGTACACTATATCTAAGTTCTGTGGTCCAACAAAGCCAACTAATGGATATTCCGCATGTACTTTTTCACACTGTTTCCATGTTTTATAGGCTTCTTCCAATGATTTTCATTGTAGTTGTTATTTACTGCAAATGGCTACTGTATATTGTCATCATTCTCATCTTTGGTAAAAAAAAAAAAAAAATAGAACCAGTTCTATCATGCCTATATAAAATGGAGAAAGTTAATACTGTGTAAATAGAAATCAATTTACTTCAAGGAAATTAAAATGCACAAGTTTTATCCTCTTCTGATTTAAAAACTAAAAAATCCAGATACAAGCACATACGATATGTGACTGGACTGTGGAGAGAAGGAAAAAACGGCAGGGAAGTGTATTTGGAGTGATTCTTATATAGTCCAGGCATGGTCCTTTTATTTACAGGAAGAGTTACCCATAATCACCCATGTGGTTCCTTTGGGGCACTCTGCAGGTGCTACTACTCATGGTTGATCCTAGTCATGTGTGGGCCTGTGTAAACTTCAGCTTAAGTTTACTAGGGGTGATCAAAGAATGCATGCATGGGCCATGTCTTTTCAGGCCTTTTATTCTGGCTCTGTGTTGATGAGACAATTCCATAAATCTCTGAAAATATATGAAAGTTTTTCATTTTCTGGATGAATAGCAGCTGTTTTCTTTTAGGTACACTAATTTAGTCATCAAACACTTTCCTGACCTTGACTATTCTTTCAACACATCTTTTCAATCTTTACAACATGGCCAGACTGAGAGCCTCCCAAATCTTTAATCTCTGCCTCCCATTCCATTTTATTTATTAATATTGATGAATTATTATTTTTATGTGTATATGTATTTAACTTACACATATTACTGTGCAACGTGTGTGTGTGTGTGTGTGTGTGTGTGTGTGTGTGTGTGTGTGTGTGTGTGCAGCCGGCACCAGGAAAAGATACTGGATTCCACAGAACTGGAGTTACAGAAGTTTGTAAGCCAGTGTTTGTGCTAGAAACTGAATGCTGGTCTTCAGGAAGAGCAGCTAGTGCTCTTAAGTGCTGATCCATCTCTTTACATGTCCCTATTTTATTTAGTTTATTGTTCTTTTCTTGCATTTTATGATAAGTAGTGAAGAGAAGGACTGCTATACCCTGAGCACTCCCTTTCACCTTTCTTAGAGATCTATTCAAGTTCTTTGACACATCAGTATTATTTCTATTTTTTTCCCTCATAGTAATGGAAGTTTTCTTCAGAATTAATTTCTAAATACTTCACTTGTTAATTATTAGTTCTATAACTGCTTCCCACAGAATCAGGGAATCTAGACCCTTAGGGCTCTCAGAGACTGAACCACCAACCAAAGAACATGCATGGGCTTGACCTAGGCTTCCCTGAATGTTATTAGAAAATGTGGAGCTTAATATTCATGTGGGTCCCGAACAACTGGAGTAGGGGCTATCTCAAAGACTGTTGCTTGCATATGGGATATATTCTTCTAGCTAGCCTGCCTTGTCTGGCCTCAGTGGGAGACGAAGGGCCTATCCCCTGCAGAGGGGATGGGGGAAGAATTAAGGAAGTGTCTAACTGGGATAGTGACAGTAAGGGGGTTGTAAAGTGAATAAGTTAAAAAGTTATTAATATGAATTTGGGGTGACACAAACAGCCCACAATAATAGTAGTTTTTAGATAATTTCTGCCATAATATTCATAAGAGATTATTTTGTAGAACTACTGTGCAGTGTGTCTGCCTTTGTTACATAATAGTAATATTGTCATAATAAAGTCACTTAAGAAATGGCCCTCAAAATCGATTATTTTTCAAAAAAATATTTACAAACTTTAGTGCAAATTATTTTAACTCTTTAAGAGGAGTGGTGAATGATGTCCTCTGGTCCTAGACCTTTGCTTTCTTGGAAATGATTGATTCACCTGACAATGAGTCAATCTTTACTGCTATGCATATATTTTCTGGGTATATGAGTGTGTCTATGTATCTAGTTAGCCAGTATATTGTCATGCGATTGCTAGAAGGATTATCTGACAGTCCTTCTATCCATGTTTTTATTGATGGAAGAATACACACTTTGATTTATGATTTTATTTATTTTACTTTTCTGTGTTTATGTCTAATTAGTTTAGATAAATTTTTTCCAAGTGTTTTAAAATCTGTTCTAATAACCTTTATTTGTGTTTTATTTGTTTCTAGTTTCTTAGGATTTGACTTGTTCTACTACTATGTTCTATTTAGATTTTCATTTAGGCATTTTAGTCTTATATTATAAATACTGACTTAATACTTAGTTTGTGGTATAGTTTTCATCAGTGTTCAACACTTATGTCCATTCTCCATTGTCACATCTGTGAGTTTGCACTCCTACTTTTCCTGAGATTTGGAATGAAAATTGTTGATGGGATAGCAGATATGGTGACCTTTTTTTTTTCTCTTTAAAGATTCAGTATATTTTTTTCCTATCAATACTCTGGAACTATATTCTGTATTATAGCTATTTCTAAATACATGGATCCTGTGAGTCTTTAAAAGATGCTGAAGAATATTAAAAATCAGTTCTTAGTCTGAGCATATTTATTCCTTGTTACAGAAGCAAGATATGCTGGGTAATCTAACGGACTTTGCCTTATGTTTTCCAGCCTAAGACATGAAACCAGGCACTCCTACTTGCACTGCGTTAGTGTCGTGTTGTGTTACTTCTAATTTTATTGAGTGTGTTCCTAGTCTCACCTACTTTCCTTCCAAGCCTGCGCTGATCAGTGTTCTGCTCAGTTCTTGAAGGCCCATCAGCCAGTGCACATCCTCACCATTATCTGGACATTCCTTCTTCCCAGGACTCTCTCGCCTTCTCTTGAACCCTGTCTACCATCAACTACCTGGTGTCCCCTTAACTCAGGCAAACTGCTCTACTCAGCTGACTTCTACCTGATTCTTGTGTTGAAGCTCTTTCTTGGTCTTGGTCAACTGAATAGCACATCACTTTGTATCCTGTCTGAGAGGATTAATGTAGCCTGTTATCTGATACATGGTGTTGAAATGATCACTTCAAGTATGCTCCAGAATTCACTTGATTGTTAAAGGTAAGGTGGTAAAGGAGATAAGTACTGTCCCTTTTACAACATTTTGAGCTTAAGAGAACTTCTTTTGGTTATTTACTTATATTCTATAGTTGGATGGAAACAATGATTTGGATTTTGCTAGGAAAATGTGTATAACTTATCTTATGAGTTCTTGCCTTTATGAGTAAGTGTCAAAAAGCTTTCCTGACTCATTAACAGAGAATTACTAGATGGAACATAAACTCCTTGGATCTCATCCTTTCATACTAAAAAATGTGAGTATTATTGCATAGTCTTTGCTTAGGTAACACTTCAAAGAAAATTCCAAGTGAGAATCTTTTAAACTTAAAGACATATTCATACTTTTACTATGACAGATCACTTCTACTTGCAAGTGTGCCATTTCAAAGGGGAACTAATTATGGTATCAATTTCCTTAACTCTCTCTTCAATATAAAATATTTACATACCCAAGTAACATGCAGATCACTTATTTGGGAATTGTTCATCCTCCAGAGGGTCTATGTGTTCAAAGCTTAGGCTTGGTTCATGCTGTCATGTGGTGAGAATTTTAAGACCTTGGTTAAAGACTATAAAGAACAATTGTGTGACATCGAATCTGGTAACCTAGAATAAATAGCCAGATTCCTATATAAATTAAACTTGTAAAAAATGAGCTATAAGGAAATAGAAAACCTAGACCAGTAACAAGCATTATGATTGAGTCAATAAAAATACCCTCACATAAAAAAATTTTGGTACAAGACAATTTTACTCCTTAATATTGCCAAAATGTAACTAGAAGAGAATAATAATACTTCTTATATTGCTCCAAGAAATAGAAGATGGAGGACTCTTCAGAACATGTTATATAAATCCCATACTACCCTGATACAACACTAGTTAAGAACATAATCAAAAAAGAAAACTGACGATCTATATTGTTATTATATATAATATCTATTTTATAGAAACATGGTATGTTTTATTATATACTTTTCTATATAATATTTACATATATGAAAAGGTTTACTTTATATAAATTTATATATAACTTATTAATGCAAATACTATATTTTATATATTATTCATATACAATTTGTATATTATCTATACAATATATTTTATATATCATGTATTTATTATTATATCATATAATTTGAAAATATATTACTTATAAAATATTATAATATATATATATTGAACATATAGAGAACATACATTATCCAGTATCATTATATATAATTTGGAAAGGTTGAAAGTTATTTAGAATCAGGCACATATTAAAATTCTCAACATTTTTCAGTTTTATTCACCATAGTGCTGTACTGATAAACAGTCAAATAGTCAGTATTCACAGACAAGATAATCATGTATGCTTTTGTGTACATTTATACATACAAATCCAAAATCATCAGAACCCAGTGGAACTAATGAATCAGTTCAGTAAAGTTGTGCCTTACTTGTTTCTGAGAGAAGGTCTTTTGTAGCCCAGGTTTGCCTCCCACTTATTATGTCATGAAGAATGACCTACTGCCTTATACTCAGTTACTGTATTACACCATTGCACCTGGCTAAAATTTTGTTTTTTAATTTGCAAGTATATTTGAATGTATGTGTCAATATACATACACAGAGATCAAAATGTATCACAGTCACTGGAGGCAGAATTTCAATAATTTGTGAACTAGCTGAAATGAATGATATTGACTGAGTTTAGGTCAGCTGGAAGAATCACAAGTACTTTAAACTGCTGAATCATATTTCCAGTCTTTCAAAAATATTTCTTAATTTAATATTTGGATTTCTGATTAAGTTGGGAGATAATTGAGCTTTGTGTTGTCACCTCCTGTTGCTGTGTTTATACCACAGGCAAGGAAAGGTTTTCATAGATTAATGAGGGATGAAGGCTCTCAGTTATTTTGGATGAAAGAGTTTTGTGTATTTAACTTCAACAAAACCATGTCATTTAGCAAACAGAAGTGGTGAATCAGCCTTTTTAAAAAGTTAAATGTCTGCATTCCAGTATCATTTGCTGAAATAGCCATTCAAATGGACCTAAGCAAACACACACACACACACACACACACACACACACACCAACACACACAAACTAGGCAAAATTGAATTCCATAGATACTCACAAAAATGAGAACTAAATTTTGAAAATTTACTTGAGATAAATATAAATATAAAATATTTATTTTTCATGGAAAAATAACTGTTAGGAACCATTAGGTAAGTAGAGACTGAAATTTCCCTCAAACTGCTGAAGAAGTAGCCAATGTTTCCAAAGATTCTAAAATGTTTCAATCTATGAAAGTATTTTCATGTTCTGAGTTCACTTCTTTTGCTTTCACTGTTAAAAGACACATGATATGCAAGAACAATCTATTATGATATTATAAAAATAGTGGGCCTGAGTTTCTTGAGTTTTGAATCCAGTTTATTGCAATGGATACATACATTTGATTATTTCCTGCCATTTATGCTTTTTGAGTGTGATTTATTCCTTTTGTTCTAGAGTGTTCAGGTGTAATGTTAAGTTTCTAGTATGGGATCGCCTCTGTTTTTGTTTGCTCTGTTTTTTAATGTAGGCACATAGTATTATGAACTTGCCTATTAGAACACTTTCATGGTTTCCAGAAGTTTGTGTGTGCTGTGTATTCATTTTCACTGAATTTTAGAGAGTGTACTGTTTTGGCTCATTTTTTTCATCCAGTAGAGTTCTTCAGTTTCCACGAATTTATAAGCTTCCTCTGGTTCTTGATACCCAGCTTTGATCCACAATGGTATAATAGAATGCAGGCAAGGTTTTTGTTATTTTTTAATTTAATTTTTATTTTTTTAAAAATTTTCTTGTATTGGTTGCGACTTGTCCCAATATCTTGTCAATTTTAAAGAAAGTCCTTTGTGGTTCAGATAAGAAGGTATATTTCTGTATGTCTAAGTGTAATGTTCTGTGAGGATCTGTTAGGTCTATTTGTTTTATAAAGTCTGTTGGCTCTAGCATTTCTCTGTTTAGTTTTTTGTCTGGAGGACCTGCCTACTGGCGAGACTAGGATATTGAAGTCTCCCACTACAAGTGTATTTGGATCAATATGTGATTTGATCTGTAATAGTGCTCCTTATACAAATATTGAGACACTGTGTTTGAGTAATCGATGTTAAGAATTGAAATATCATCTTGGTGGATTTTTTTCTTTGACAAGTATATAGTATCTATCCTTCTCAATCTCTTCAGAGTAGTTTTGTTTTGATGTTTATTTGGTAAATATTAAAGTGACTACCCCAGCTTGCTTCTAAATCCATTTCCTTGGTATGTTTTCCCAACCCTTTACCCTGAGGTAATGTCTACACTCCATGTTGTGTTATTTTTGCATGAAGGAGGATGGGTTCTGATTTTCAGTCTACTCCATTAGTCTGTATTTTTTTTTTTTTAATGAGGAATTGAGACCATTGATACTGAGAGATATCAATGACTGATACTCTTTTTATTTGTTGTTGTTGTTATTATTGTTATTGTTGATGGTGGTAGTGGTGGTGGTGGTGGTGGTGGTGGTGGTGGTGGTGGTGGTGGGGTGTGTGTGTGTGTGTGTGTGTGTGTGTGTGTGTGTTTGTGTGTATATATGTTTGTGTGTGCACATGTGTATTGTGTGTGTATGTGTACATGTTTGTGCTGGTATGTGGGTGTTTCTATTCCCTTTCATTTGATATTGCTGTTCTGAGGTTATTTATTCCCTAACTTTTTAGTGTTGTAGTGAACCTCTTTTAGGTTGAAGTTTTTCTCCTACCAGGAGTAGGCCCGGATTGTTGACAGTTATTCCTTAATTTGATTACATCATGGAAAATCTTATTTTCTCTATTTATTGTTCATTTGAAAGTTTTGTTGCTTGAAAGTTTTACTGGGTATAGTAGCATGGGATAACATAGGTGGCATCTTAGAATTTGTAGCTTATCTGCCCAGGCCCTTCTGTTTTCAGAGTCTCCATTGAGAACTCAGGTGTCATTCTAACAGGTCTGCCTATTGGTCCTTTTTCCTTGCAGCTTTTAATATTCTTTCTTTCTTCTGTACAATTCGTGTTTTGGTTATTATGTGGAAAGGGAACTCTCTTTTCTGGTCCAATCTCTTTGGTGTTCTATATGCTTCTTGTACCTATATAGGTATCTCCTTTAGATTATGACAATTTTCATCTAGGATTTTGTCGAAAATATTTTCTGGGTGTTTGAGCTATGATTCTTCTCATACCTCGATTCCTATTTTTCTTAGATTTTTTCATAATGTCTCAGATTTCCTAAAAGGTTTAGGTAGGAGTTTGTTAGATTTAACATTTTCTTTGGTGAATAAATTCATTTCTTCTCTCATATCTTCATCCTCTAAGATTCTCGCTTCAATCTCTTATATTTTGTTGGTGAAACTTGTCCCTCTGGTTCCTTCTGGGATTCCTAAATTTTCATTTTCAGAATTTCCTTAAATTGTGTTTTCTTTATTGACTCCATTTCCATTTTCAGGTCTTCAAGAGGTTTATTTATTTTCTTATTTATTTATTTATTCAGTTTGTTTATATTTTCATGATTCTTAAAGGATTTTTAAAACTTTCCTTTGATATTTTTGTTTGTTTTTTCCTACATTGTTTAAAGAACCCATATCATCTTCATATAAGTTGGTATTAAGGTCTTGTCTTTTTCTTCCTCTTTAGATCTCGTTTTAGTGTTTAGGGTCTGGTGGGGAAGAGAAGCTGGGCTCTGGTGAAGACATATTGCCTTGCCTCTTCTAGATAGTGTTTTCACACTGACATCTAGGCTTCTAGGTTTGAGATGATTATAGGTTTGGGTCCTGAATTGTCTTTGTTGGTTGGGGTTTTGTTGCTTGTTTTCTGCTTCCTCTCTGGATTTTTGGAGAGTGGGAGGGCTGGGTTTTGCCAGTTTATCTAGTCTATTCAGCCTATGTGTTCAAAGGGAGTACTTGCTGGTGTTGGAGGCAGAAATATTGGGATGAGGTGACAAAGAATTTTGGAGATCTTTGTAAATCATTAAGGATGGGTTAAAGAGAAAGCAAGAACTGCAGCATATTTTCTGCTACTGAACTAGGTGTGAGACTAGGGTGACTGGGATTAGAGAAATTAGAGCAAGCTATGCAGCTGCATTCAGCCTACTGGAATCCTGAGAGGAGTGGCTCTAGATCTGCCAAGGCCACCACAGCTATTCTGCTACTGAGCTGGGAATGAGACTGAGGGATCATATCTGGAGGAACTGAGGGAATAAAAGAAGATTTGCAAGAAGGATTCCTGGTTTTCTATCAGGCATGGCCTGTGAATCAGCAACAGGTTCCTGTTGGATTTGTGGGCTGAGATAAAGCCACAGTTGGGGGAAGGAGGTTGGAAGGAGACAATCTGAGGGATTCACAGGTGATGGTAGCATGGGGACAGGAAAGGCTCCAACTGGTGTTCTGCAGCAGAGAGTGGGGTGAGCCTGGGGGAATGGGTCTGGGGGAAGAGAGGGAGCAAAGAAGATCTGCAGGCAGGCAGTCTGGTTTTCTGGCAGGCATCTCCTGTGTGTTAGCAGCATGTACTTGCTGGAGTTGAGGACTGAGATAGTGCCACACGTTAGGAGAGGGAAGTTAGCAGAGGATGAAGTGTGGAATACACAGAAGATGTGGGTAGCAGGCATGGTAGGCCTCATCTGGTGTTCTGTTGCTGCATGAGGGATGAGAATGGTAAATTGTATTTGGAGGGAAGGAAGGAGTGGTGAAGGTTTTCTGTTGGCTTTCTGTTTTCTTGTCCTGCTCAGCTGGTGTGTCCCAGTGAATGCCTGATAGTGTTGGAAGTTAGGGCATTGAGAGAAGGGGGGAGGTTGGAAGTTGGGGGGAAGAAAGGAAAGGAAAGGAGATCATTGTGATCCATTGAGGATGGGGTCAGAGAGAAAAGGGAAATGGCGGCAGGTTTCCTTCTATAGAACTGAAGTGAAACCAGGGGTAGTGGAACTGGAAGAGCAAAAGAGGTATGGATCTGCTGTCAGCCCACTTATTGTCCTGGCAAGCCAAGATCGTAAATTCTAAATTTGCTGTTTTATGTTGAAGTCAGTGAGTAATTGTGGACTTGAAAATTAAGATAACGATTTAGAGAATTCAATGTGGAGCCTTGAAAAGAGAAGAGAAGGATTAATGGAGAATGAAAAGATCTTATATCAGGGTGAAATTAAAAAGAAAGGACAGAATGTTCAAGTGGTTATTAGCAAGCCAGAGAACAAAACTAGAAGAAAGACATGGAAGGCTTAGGAAAGAGGAGATTTGCTGAAGCAGGTATTGTTAGGGTGGATGGCACCTTGATGTCCTTCACATCCCATTGCCAATATCCTTCATGGATTACTTCTGCATGCTTGCTGTCATAATGCATCATAGTCCAATGCAATTACTTTCTTGTATTCTCATTTAAAAGTTAGAAAGTTCTTTGATAAAAAGATACAAATCTATTTACTGTGTAGATATCATAGAAAGTTTAGTCTTCATTTGTGGGTTGTTTATATGTTGAATTTATTGAGATTGACCTTCAGTATATCTCTGTCATGATACTGTAATGATGTAATATCTGTCTTTTAGCTATTTTCCCCTTGACTGTATAAAACATATGTTCTTTACATATTTTGTATCAAGGTGAAATACTCAGAGGGAAGCACAGACATGGAGAAGCATCCAGTCTAAACTCATTATTAGATAAACAGCCTAGAGGCCCAAAGATTTCTTACAATACATGCAGCTTCCCTGAGATGACAACATGGCTTCTTATTAGGAAAGATACACTTATAGAAAGTACCATTTAAAAGTCTGTAGCTCACAATAAGAAAAGTAATATTATTGTAGGCTGCCTTTTGAAGCAGTAAACACCTTTCATGTCATTTAATAATGGTTGTAGGGTTTTAAGAAACTCAGTGTCAAGTTTTCTGAAAACATGAAATGTATTTTTGGTGAACTCTTTCAGTCATTCAAATCTTAAATCAACTAGTCACGCTATCTTAAAACAAAATGTTCTGTTTATTTAAGCTTATGGATATAGTTATGGATAAAATTTCTCAGGCCTAGAAAATTCTTACAATATGAAAATATAGCAAATGTGATGAGTGATCTGATGAAATTTTTATCCAAAATGGTAATACAGGATGAAAGACCATGTAGCTGTAGACATGGCTTACTGGTTAAGAACTCTTGACCAGTATGGAACTTAATTGTACTAAACTGTACTGCTCTTCCAATGTACCCAAGTTCCTTTTTTAGTACCCATGTCTGGTTACTCTCTTTTTTTTCTTTCATTCTTTTTTTTTGGTTTTTCGAGACAGGGTTTCTCTGTGTAGCCCTGGCTGTCCTGGAACTTACTCTGTAGACCAGGCTGGCCTCGAACTCAGAAATCCACCTGTCTCTGCCTCCCAAGTGCTAGGATTAAAGGCATGTGCCAATACTGCCCGGCTGTCTGGTTACTCTCAAACACCGGAACTACCAAGTCCAGGTGATGCAACACCCTCTCCTGTCCATTGAGGGCATCTGCACTTACACACACACACACATACACACACACATACACACACACACACACACACACACACACACACACATTAAAAATAATAATAAAATAATAAGAGACTAAAACTACACAAAATAACTTCTGGATTATTCCATTTATATTTCTTGTGGACGATTAATTTACATTATGGATGCCTTCTTTTGAGCTCACATAACAGAATGGTATGCAATTTTATACAAAAAGGAAACAAAAACTGTTTTCTCCATTTGTAAAGGAACGATAAGTCATTTTATGTAAAGCACATGACAGGATCACATGCAGGCTACATCTCAGAGGCTAGAACAATATCGAGTCACAAGAGTTTGAACAGTTCTTTGTTGATGTTTACAATGTGTTTTCTAGCTTCCGACAACTATCAATAGCAACGTCATTTACCTCCAACTTCTAAAATTTGAGTTTCACTTTGATGGCATTGGTTTATTTGAGGAAAGATTTTATAAATCATTCCCAGACTTAAGAGGCAAGTTATATTTTCCTCACCTGGAATAATGGTTTAAGTTTGCTTTGTTGTATGCAACCAGTTTTTCCACTCTATCTCAGCTAGACCCAGTTTCTCCTTTACATTTCTTTACTATTTTTGAAACAGTCATATTTTTGCTATAGATCACCAGTCTTAAAAAATCTTAAGCATATCAGTCAAGTTTCATGTAACAATAATGCAGTGCATCAATCATTCCATAGGTGATATTCAGTATTTTAAATACGTTTTATATTAAAATAATCCACCTTTGTTTGGAAATCTAGAGGTTAGACTTGAAATTCAGAAAGGAGGTGAGAACAGATGTACAGCTCGCCTCTGTGAGTTTCCAGGTTAGCGGCTGCCACCAGGAAGAGTAAGATAACATTGCTTAGTCCACAACCACATTCAATCTAGCTGAACTCTAAAAGGTAATCTTAAAGTAGGAATAAGTAGTAAGACACGTGTTTCATCTAAGAGGCTTACAGATATATTTAGAATGGCCTTTGAACAAAAGAGGTCAATTAATACCTGAATTCATCTTACTTCAACAGGAAGCTAATCAAAAAGAATTAATTTAGTATTTATGGAAACAGATTAATACACACCATGTGTGTTGACCTTGGCTTTTCTCTATTACTGCCTTTTTTTTTTAAATCAGCATTTAAGAGAAAAAAGAATGTGATTCTTGATTATCTAGGACTGAATTAAGAATGACTGAGTTATAAAATATACACAGTTAATGTAAATATTTTCCATAAGAAGAGTAAGAATTATGTGTTTAGATTTTTGCAGATAATGGGCAATAGTAATAAGTAGTATGTATTTACCTGTTTTTCCAAAGGCCAGTTAATGCCATTGTTTGAGCTTCGTTATACATCGGCATGTGTTTTCACAGATCTGAGAGGAAGTTTAGTACAGCATTCTACTTATTGTTGGGACGACAAACAACTATCACATAGTGACCTTGCACAATAGCTTAATGTGCTCTAGGATATATTCTGTATTTGCATCTCACTTAAGTTGTGCATGAATTATGAGCAGGGATAACACTATGGACCATCACTTATGAAAGGGACATAATTATAAAGCAGCTCTGAAAATGTACAAAATCCATGCCAAAGTCTGGTAAATAATAGTACTTCTGTTACTGTACTGTAAAGTCTCACATCACTTAAGTAAGGTAGCTTTTCCCTTACACTGCTCCTATTTCCTTCATGCACCCTAACCTGGCTCATTTCAACATAGGTTACTTTAATACCTCTCAGACACTAAAATTAAAATACATAGAAATATCAGATATACAGGTGCTAATTTTCTTATATTTTACAGAAAAGTTATCATTAGTCTTATATTGTAGTTTTGACTATTCTCAAACACCTGGAATTTTAATTTCTTACAAAATAAACTTATTTTTTATTAATTGAAAATATTAAGACGTTTCTTAATATAAAAAGAATTGTGTTACTAAAAATTAATGGAGAAGAAAGAAATATGGTATGATATGTCTATATTTAAGAGGCTACATGATTTGGCCAAAACCTCTCAATAAACAACAAGATTTGATACACAATATATTTTGGTAATTTTATTAATAATTTTCTTTTAACAACTTCAAATACTATAAAGAATGCATTATGATTATCTCCTGTATTTTCTCTTATTTCACACTCCTACCACCTTCTCTTCTTTCTCCAAATTTCTTTCCCTTATTGATAATTTTGGGATTTATCGTATGTTCCACTGGGTTTAACTTATGTCTTTTGTGTGACCATGGCTATAGAACTATTCAGTGGAGCCTTGTGGGCTAGACACAATCTGCCCCTTTTAGAAAAGTAGTTGACAGTAGTTCAGCTCTAAATTGTAGGGTCCTGTGAACTCCTTGCTCAGTTATAGCTAATTGTTGGCCCATTCAACATTATATATACCTGGTAGAATTTTTGGAGTTGCTTATGTATACTATCAGATCATTCAGAAATAGTGATATTTTGACTTCTTTTTTTCTGATTTATATCCCCTTGATCTCCTTTAGTTTTCTTATTTTGCTGGCTAAGCTTCAAATACTATACTGAATAAACAGAGAGAGAGAGAGAGAGAGAGAGAGAGAGAGAGAGAGAGAGAGAGGAGTTTAGTGGAATAGATTCATGTTTCTCTTCATTAGCTTGATGTTGGTTATTGGCTTGATGTATTGCTATGATTATGTTTAGGTATGTGCTTTGTATCCCTGATCTCTCTAATACTTTTAACGTGGAGGGGTGTTGATGTTTGTCAAATGCTTTTTCAGCATCAATAAGATAATCATGTAAATTTTTTTCTTTATTTTTATTTATATGGTGGATTACTTTGATAGATTTTTGTATGTTGAACCATCACTGCATCCCTGGGATGAATCCTACTTGATAATGATGGATTATCTTTTTGATGTGTTTCTGGATTGGTTTGCAAGTATTTTATTGAGTATTTTTTGCGTCAAGGTTCATAAGAGAAATCAGTCTGAAGTTCTCTTTCTTTGTTGCATTTTTATGTGGTTTAGGTATCAGGGTGACTATAGCTTCATAGAATGACTTTGGCAGTGGTCTTTCTGTTTCTGGTTTGTGGAATAGTTTGAGATGTATTGGTTTAGGTCTTATTTGAAAGTCTTGTAGAATTATGACAGGCCTCTGATGAGTATCCATGGCCTGTATAGTTTTGATCTGAAGGTCTGTATGGGTCAGGATCTGCAGATCTGATGGTTCAGCAGCTGCATATCCAATGAAGATGGACAAAGAGGTGGCAGGAGAATGGAGGTCTGCCTCGGCTATCAGACTGCTCAGGGAAGCTTGGCATGCCCAAAGACCTCAGTGAGCAGGGAAGATGAGCGTGGAAGGGAAGCTTATCTGTATGGTTCAGGCTCACCAGGTCTAATAAAGGTAGGAAGAGAGATGCTGGGAAAAGGCAAGTAAGCCTAGGCTAGCAGGCTGGTCAGAGCAGCTTGAGGTGCCCAGAGGACTCGGCTGCAGCAGTGAAGATCATAATCCTTATTATTATCTTCAAATATTAAAGTTTTCCTGTCCCTCTTCTGGATGTCCCTGGGCCATCAACCATAAAGCATTTGTAACATTTTGTGCCACATTGTCTTTCTATATTGCTAGAAAGTGGTTTGATGCTGGGTCAAATTAGCTAAATAGCAGCAATAGAATGATTTTGAATAATAATTTTAAATTATAATATGATTATAATGTTTCCTCTTCCCTTTATACACACACACACACACACACACACACACACACGAGAGGGGGGGCATATAATGATCCTGTATGTTAAGTTTTCAGGGCTAAACCTTTTTGTATTGGATAAATAATTGGTATGTTCATTGCTGGGGAAAAATAATTCTCCTTCTTTCAGAATTCCTTAGTTTCCCATAATTCTTTGTATAGGTTTTAGAACTTATGATGTTTTCCTAATTAGTATTAGCATGTTTATTGTTGTTCAGGCATGTTTAGAATTCAATGCTGGTACCACTTCAGGAGTGGAGCAACTTTTAGGAGACACAGTCCTAAAACAAATGTGCTATTCCTCTGTTTCTTATGGTATTTCTGTCTCCTTTCCAAAATGATTTCTGAACCATAGCTGCAGGAGTTGTGGTGTAGATGTAACAGTTGAGACTCAGCTCTCCAACTTGTATTTGATCATT
>CM052705.1:55500350-55591956 GCA_028551405.1 Uromys caudimaculatus
TAGAGTATTCGCCATTACAAGATGGCGCTGACCTCAGCTGTCGCTCTAAGGAAACTTACGGATAGCGCGGGAAAACCCCCGAAGCCGGGAAAACCCCCGAAGCGCATTATGGGTGTACATGACTATCACCGCCCACTCCCGGGGCACACCAACCAATGGAGAGCACGCTGCCTCGGGGCTATATAACAGCGCCATTCTGAGGCCCCGGGGTCTTTCCTCTTTTCATCATGCAATAAACGCATTGCTGCAGAAGGATCCGTGTGTCCGCGTGGGTTCTTGCTGGCGAGACCAAACAGCGCGCCGGACAATTTATGGGGTTTGTAATGGTCTCTGTTGCAGGGGCAAGTTCCTTGATGAAGGGTGAAGACTATATTTATAAATGGCTACAAGGATAAACAATAAAACCACAAAGTGAGTGTGAAAAATAACAGACTATCTAAAATCATATGTGTACTAAATGAGCTAAATAGAATAGTGGTGAGTTGTTGAACCTAAGGAGACTGAGGTTAGCTTCTGATTACATTTCTGGTCAAAGACTAACATAATAAATAATAAACCAAGCAAGGTGTATTAAAGAACCCTTTATCCATGAAAATATGACACTGAACTACTGTTATGGCAGAGCAAGTGTGAAGCAAACTATTATCTCCTTCACTCACAACTTGGTAAAGGAGAAGAATTTGTATGAATACATTTCTGAGAACAATGATAATATCATAGGAAAGATACCCACAGTAGAGCAAGAAGGCATAATCAAATAGGATTCAGTTATAAATATTGTCAAGGCAGGTTAATAAAACATTATATTTTAAAATAAAAAGCCACATATTATGAACAACAGACACTAGGTTTAAATAAGAAAAATAAAATTTGAAAATATTTCTAGGAAAATAAGCCATAAAATGTCATAAAATGAAGCCACACTTAATCACCCAGTATTTTTTAAAAATTCTATATGTATGTTTGGTAGCATATTGAACACACATGAAAAAAGTAGTGAATTAGAAGACAATTGGCAAGAAACAGTTACAAAGAATGTACAAAATAGAAAATATTTTTTAAAAAATCCAAGGAAGGACAAGTATAGACATGACAGGGAAGCTGCCCCTGTGCAACTTTAACAATATGGTTGCCTAAACCAGACTTGAGAAATAAATAGGAAATGGACTCAGTAGAGTGTGTGTGTGTGTGTGTGTGTGTGTGTGTGTGTGTGTGTGTGTGTAAAGTACAGGCAACATGAGAAAAGTTAGACGAGTGAAAGGGATGGGTGAACATAATCCTGCATGTGAACATTAAATTCTCAACATAAATTAACAAAAATACAAAGGAAATAAATATGGAGAACATGATGGGGGGGGGACTTGAGTTACAGAGAGAGAAGGGAGTGAAAAAGAAAGAAGAAAATACTGATGGAAGCAACGCGCACTTATATGTGAATGCATATGGCTTTAAAATTTTCTAGAACAGCTAATGCATAAATATCAAAGTCCAGATGATTCTAAATAGAATAAATAAAAAGAAATGTAGAATTAGATTTGCTGTTGGAATCTGCAAGTATAAAACACCTAGGATGATGTTTGCTCATCCTGAATTTTTAAGTAATGATAAAATAAATCATTTCTCAGGAATATGATTATTCCAAAATTAAAGCTAAATGTTTTCATTTTCATATACTGTTTATCTACATTTTGATGCACATATATATACATAGAAAAAATATATATAACACCAAACAATGCAAAATTTGCTATGTTAATTCTACTATAACTCAAAGATGAACAGAGTTTCTCTTGCTATTGTTCTGGAAGTTCTTGGAATATGATCATAATTATTATGAATTGAGTGAGTTAATATTCTTTTGAAGAAAAGCGATCTCCCAGGAACGTTTCTCTAGTGGGTTGAAATTCTAGTTTAGGGTATCAGTAAGATAATGGTGTTATGCCAAGCTCCTCAGAGGCCTGTAAATACTAGTCATATCAAAATGATACTGTCTAACAGTAAGAAATGAAAGTAAAAATAATTTAAAATAGACACCAACCACTGTAGAAAATAACTCTTTCACAGAACTCAAAATGCTGCCTCTAAAGAAACACAATTCAGTAGATTGAGTGGCTCCATTGCAAAGCCCAATGTGGTTTAGATGATGGAGCTTTTCATGACATAAGACCCAAGGGTTTTGTATAAAGGCTTCCTCTGTCTTCTAGTGTGAGCAAATAAGGTGACAGTTCTCAGCAGGTTCTACTCTATAGCGTCTTCAAGTTCTATGAGAGAGGAACTTTCAGTGCTATAGAAAGTATTAAATGCATCTCACAGAGTTGGAAAGTGCATCAGATACAGTAATGAGAAAAGGGGGGAAATGATGAGTTTCAGAGCTTTCCTTTGAGACTTGTAAAATATGCATTAGAAGTGAGCAATTTAAGCACCATGAATTTTATTACTAGCCCCAAAGTTACCCTGAGCCTCATATTTTAGCTGATTTAGAATCATGCTGTCTTCAGGGGACAATAATGAGTTCAGTCTTGCTTATATCTGGGTCCAGTTTGTAAGGTATATACAGGAAAAGTGCTTAGCTAAAGTAATAAGCAGAACACTAAGTTATTATTTTATAATTTGTCCTCTGCTTCAAAAGGAAAAAAAGTTGGCAAAAATAATAGTTTCATAAAGTTTTTTTTTTCCCAAACTCACATTTTTTGTCCGGGTTCTTAATTTTTAGTTCTGATTTATTTTCCTTTTGCATTTATATTGTGTACACCCTCCCCCCACTAGTTTTACTTCCCTAAGATCATCTGTAACTCAGAGTAACTTGTTATTCAGAACAAACCTTGTAAACTCAATGCTCTCTAGCTATGACAAAATTCCTGATGTAATCAACATATGAGGAGGATATATTTATTTTGATTCATAGTTTCAGTCTGTGCTCACTTCATCTCAAGCTTGGCTACTGTCATGAGGTGGTACATTACAGAGAGGAGGACTTGTGGGGCACGCTTTCTCAGTACAAGTGGTATCAAACAGAAAGGAAGTAACCAGAATCCACTATCCCTCTCGGTGTAGTCTAACTTTCTCCACGGGAATTCCCTAAGTCCTGACTGCTCACAGCCAGATGATAGAACGTTCTCAGGGGGAGGCTTTCCTTTGTTTCTGAATAATAACACCCATGTCTAACCTCTGTCATTGGGCCAATGTCTTTAAATGGCATGTATCTCCCTATCCAGCCTTTATATTCTCATCACTGTGATTTTCCTCATTACCCACAACATCTTGCCTGCCTTAGAAATTTGCCTTTATTATTTGAGTAAAAGACTATGTCGTTCCTTTCCAGCTTCTACCTCAAACCCTGAAGCCACCGCGATGTGGATGCCTAAGAACTGATTGCCGTCTATGAACTCCTTTTTAAGGATGTAGTGATGGTTGACAAGAAACATGTTCGCATGCCCAAACACCCCGAGCTAGCAGACAATAATGTGCCCAACCTTCATGTAATGCAGCCTCTCACGTCTTCAGGCTGCATGAAGGAGCAGTTTGCCTGGAGATATTTTTGTTGCTACCTTACGAATGAGGCCATCAGTATCTCCGAGATGACCTGCACCTAGCTTTGGAGATTGTGCCTACTATCACGAGCTGCAGCTGTCCTGAGACTGGCAAGGCCTTTTCCAAAGGGTGAGCAACCTGCAAGATCTACAAGAGAGGAGGCAGACAGAGACACCTGCAGTAGGAATGCCGTGCCCCCTGGAGCTGACAAGAAAGCTGAAGAGGGGGTTGCTCAGCAAGTGAATTCCCCTTTTTAAGAAACTTTGGTCGTGGACATGGTCAGCCACATCAGTGAAGTTGGAGATTGTGTTGTGTTAAATAAACTTTAAAATAAAAATTGAATATGTCAAGCATACTCATGAGAAATAAATTAGTGTCTTAGCATATCATATATGTACATACGGTTAGTAATCAAGAAAGAACAACAAATAAAACTGTAAGGTAATAGTACCTGGAATGAGAGATTTTAACTCCTTCCTAAATAGCCACTGGCATCTATTCTAATCATAAGTAAAACGCCATCTGTACAGGTTGACTTTTCTTTTCCTTACACAAGAACTAACAGTGCATACCAGAGAAATTGCAGAGGCCTGGCAGTTTGCAATTGTTCAGCCTACACTTCTTCTGCTATTCTCTTTACACACCTATCCTCAGTCACCGGCTTTTATTTTTCCTTGCTCAAATCTCATAACCACCAGCAATGCTGTGGTTCACATTTGACAGATGTCCAGCGTTTTTAAACATTTCACTGAAACTCCCTGAAATATTTTGCCTGTGATTCCATAATCAATCATACAGCATTATTCTAAGTATACTCAGGAGGTCTCAGTGTGATGAATTTAATGAATTTGAATTTCACTGATGATGTTTGAAAATAACGTATAGGATATGAAATGCTGCTTTCTCACAAAGTTTGTCTGATTTCAGGGCCAGTTTTCTCAACCGTTCTCTTCTTGCATACACTGTTAGACATCCTAGAATGATTCTGTATGTATAGTAAAGAGGTCTATATGGGTTTTTAAGATCCTTTAATTCTTGCAGAAAAGGCATTTGTTTTTAAATAATTACCTTCTCAAGGTGTTTTCTCTTCTCTTTTGAAAGTATATAATGATCACCCCATCTTGAATCATATGTTAGTTTGGCTTTGAAGCAATTGTCAGCATCTTTGCCACATGGTTGGAGGCCAGATATCCAGTTTGTCACCATGTAATGCATTCTTCCTATCTGGTTGGGAGCATGGAACAGGTGCTTGGAAATCATGCTGTCATCTATTCTCCACACATGACTGGTCCATGTTCAGCTGAATTATGGTGAATATCTCTTGAAAACTATTATAGTGGCTGCACTCCAAGACCTGGCTACAGTCTTGCCCTGCTCTTCAAAATTCAGCCAGCCATATAAATGAAACTGTTAAATTCACTCAAGGAATCATGTCTGCCTACATTGTCTATAGATTTTATGATCTCATGACGCATGGGACATCAGCATTCTTCAGCAAAAGATAACAATGGCTGGTAGTTGAAACACAATTTTTAAAAACTGGCAGATTTTTACTAAATATTACATTTTGTATAGTTAATTTTTAATGTCTTTACTTACTAGGCTATAACTATGAACCCAGTTAGGTAAAAATTAACAAGAAAGGTTAATGTAAATAAAAACCCAAGGACTATTTTTCTCAATATATAATACTTGTTTAAAATCAGCCCAGAACAAAAGTTTGCTGAAATGTAAAATCTTTGAAACTGTGATGTTATAAACATTTTAAAAGATAATTATTTAAGTATTTCCTAAATTATATAATTATCTAATAAACGACTTGAATGAAATATGTTTAATGTTATTTCCTTCATCATATACCTTATTAAGTAGAGGATTATTTCTAATGGTCAGTCCTAGCAACTACATGTTCAGGTGATTTTTTTTTTTTTTTAATCAGTTTTAAAGCATGAGCTGTTGTAAAAAAAATGCTGGTACGGGTCTGGTATTTGCTGCTGTGGGGATGGTCTCACATTCCAAAACCACACCAAGCCAAACAGTTCCACGTGAGGGGTTTATTGGGGGGGAGGGACAGGTAGCAGCGAGGAGAGAGAAGGGAAGAGGAGGGGAAAAAGAGAGAGATGGCATGTGCCACCACTGCTTTTAATCCCGGCACTTGGGAGGCAGAGGCAGGTGGATTTCTGAGTTTGAGGTCAGCTTGGTCTAGAGACTGAGTTCCAGGACAGCCAGGGCTACACAGAGAAACCCTGTCTCGAAAAACCAAAAAAAAAAAAAAAAAAAAAAAAAGAAGAAGAAAAGTAAAAAAGCAAAAATAAAAAAAGAGAGAGAGAGAGAGAGAGAGAGAGAGAGATGGGGGTTCTCCGTATATATAAGGAAAGTGACGCAGCATGACGTAGCCACAGGTAAAGTTGGGCAGTGGGCCAAGGTGAATTCTGGGAATATGATGGCTGTTGCCTCAGCAACAGGTGGGCGGGTCCTGCTGTCGCCTGGGTGACGTCACCTGGGTGCCACATCACCGGTTTGGCGGTCCTGATGCCAACATGAGCTGTATGTGAATGTTGATATATTTCAGAGGCAGGAGTTCCTCGAAACTAAATGCATTGTTTGAAGAAAGCATACTCACACTACAGGGGGAAGCTGTCCTTGTTTCCAAAACGCAGGCATAATTTCCTTCTGTTCATGACCCAGCAGGTGTCCCTATATATCAGCATCACTAGAAAAGAACAGAGAGTCGAGAACGAATTTTATTTAAAAGAAAATATAGCAGATAGAGAAATGAACTGATTGAGGAACATGGGTATTTTGTATGTGTCATAAATAAAAAAGTTGAATTACTTCACTGGTGTGGACTGTCAATTTTTAGTGACTTAACATATTTTAACTTATTATCTGATTCTGTTTGATAAAAGAAGGTTTTGAAAATAAGGCTTGCAGGACCCCTCAAAACAGTTTTTACTATATATGATATTTATACAAACATAGACATTTTCTAAAAGTGTATTAATTTATCTCTATCTTTTTTTTGTTTGTTTTTGTTTTTGTTTTTGTTTTTGTTTTTGTTTTTTTTGTTTTTTTCGAGATAGGGTTTCTCTGTGTAGCCCTGGCGGTCCTGGAACTCACTCTGTAGACCAGGCTGGCCTCGAACTCAGAAATCCACCTGCCTCTGCCTCCCAAGTGCTGGGATTAAAGGTGTGCGCCACCACTGCCCGGCTGTCTCTTATCTTTTTCAAGCAACTTCTTTAAATATTTTTGTGAAATGCAAACTAAGTGGCTAGAATTTTGTCATGATGGTAAAACATTATTTACAGGAGACAGAAAAGAATTTGAATGTGAAAAACGGATGCAATCATAATTCAAAGATGTACTTCAATTTTTCTTGATCAATGCATTTTAAAAGTGAGTTTCGGGTTGGAGTACTGTTAATTAATTAGTAGAGTTTTGCCTAGCAGCAGGAAATTCTGGAATTCATCCCTAATAATACATAAACTGGGCATGGTGGTATAGCCACGTAACCCCATCACTTAAAAGATAAAGAAAAGAGGAGCAGAATGGAAAATCATCCTTTTCCACAAAATGAGAAAATTATCTTTCTTACACTTAGTAACACATTAAATAATGAGCAGTGTTGCTCAATTACCAACAGGAAGCATTTGGTTTTCGAAAGTTCTGGTGACTGAAACCAGGACTTACCACATGCTAGAAAAGCATATACCTCTGAGCTATATCTTAGCTCTAGGGAACCCTACGGAAATAAACAAAACTTAGCTTTGAGAGATCATAGTTCAAAGGTGAATAGGTCAAATCAGACTGTATGACACTCTGCAGTAACTAATAGAAATAAAAATATAAACATATTGAACTTAACAAGGGAAGAAGCATTGTCTTCCAGGCTACTACTATGATTTCAGGCAGTCAGAACTTTGTAGTTTATTTAGAGTTATATTCCCATTGGAATTCTCAGGTCTTCTGGTAACATAATGAACTGAAAATATATTTTCACATTTTTCTTACAAGACATTATGAGAAGAAAGTCACAAAAACAAATCAGTGAGAAAGAAGACAGAATGCACAAATGAAACAGGATCCTTCAGACCCAACAAGACAGAGATCATGTATATATGAAATCATGGAGACTCTGACAGTACATACAAGTCCTGCTTGAGCTCAATCCAGATAAAACCTCAACATGGAAAGAAAGAAGTACATACAAAGTCCTACCCTTAACCAAAAATCTATTTGCAATTGATTCATGCGGGGAGAGGGAAAAGTCAGTTTTCTCCACTGGAGTGACATTGGGTGTATCAAGCATACTCCAGAGCAGGAGTCATTCTTGAAAACTTTACCAGCAGAAAACAGACACCATGTTTTTGGTGTGCTGTTTGGTTTGGTTTGGTGGTTTTTTTATTTGAGATTTGGTTTATTTTTTTCTAATGATTTTATTTTGAACATTCATAGCAGTAGTGAAACAGGGACAAATACAGAACTAATAATCTATCTATTCTCTTTATCTCAGCTGACAAATAACATTTTTTCTTGGTTCCACTCTTCACCTCTCCTCTCTCTAAAGATGCAAATATGAAATAATTTCCTGGTATCTTATGGACATTTTTTATAGGCCCCTTCCCAAATATTTAGCACATATTAAGCATAAGAAATGCAATGTGGATAGAATAATCTCAGGTCAAATTCATTCTATAGCTGTATATAAAATATGTTCAAAGTGTACTTCCTAGAACTCATAAAATTCCTCCCATTGTGTAGTGGTTCCTTTCAGTCTTCGTCTATCACAGAAAGTACCCTTACCTTTCATGGCTGACTGTTCATAACACTCAAAGTTTAAGAACCTAGATTGCTGTTTCATTATTTCCACAATTTCCTAAGTTGTTCATTTTCTCATGACTTGGGTAATGTTTTTTTATCCATATTATCTCACATCAGGAGGCATATAATATGAATTTTCTCTTTCCATTACATGTTTAATTACTTGTTTAAGGTGGTAACTGCAGTGCTATTATTACCAATGTGTTTTCCCACCAAGTTTAATATAAGAACTACATATTATAGAACAATATGAGGAGACTATCTACAGTGTTCATCATTACTTTAATTCAGGGGTCTTAACAGTTATTGACGATCTTTGTTCTAATTAATATTATTATCAAGATTATTAAAGTCCATTTAATGAGACAGTATTCTCATAATATTTAACATAGTATATATGATGAGTATTAGTATTTAAGGAAAGAAAAACATAAAATTACAACAATAGAAATTAAGAATACAAACTGAGGTAAAGGAGAAATAATGCTATTCTAGTTTTCTAATTTGCATAAAAAGGATCAATTTTACCCACTATCGGTAAGCTATAACTTTTAAGAAAGTTATACATACTCACACTCACTGAACAATATTATTGAGAAGCAACAACAATCCTTCTGAGAGTCAAAATGTTTTATTGTTGTATCCACTGTGTGCATTGTTGGTGTATGAACTCCGATTTTGACACTTTAGATGCCCAAGCTGTATATAGACTTAGACATGTTTTCTGGGATTCAAAATTAGTCTTGCAAAACATGTTCAATCTAGGATATATAAATGCATAATACCCCTCAAAAAGAGGTCTGGGTTGAGGTTGAGGAAGCCCTGTAATTGTGCTACATTCTTCATATATTTCCAGATCTATATTGAGTCTTCTCGCTTTTCTGCCCTCCTCTGAATCCATCAGGTTCCAGATTACTAGAGAGAACTATTATTCTGTCCTCTTTCCTCTCTTCTGTACATTGAGAGAGGAGTAATAGTGAAATAGAAAGATTTGACATCCTCTGGAATTTTGCAGCTAATCAATTAGCTTTTTGAGTAGATTGTTCACATTTATGAATGCTTGAAAATTTGCCTTTAAAATAAAGGCATTTAATTAAATGACCCAATTTAATATTCATTTTACCTTTTCATTTATTTTGACATTATGATTTACCTAAACCCTCCAATATACTATCTGCTCTCTTTCAAACTCATGGCCTCCTTTTTATTAAAATTTATTGCATATATATATATATGTGTGTGTGTGTGTGTGTGTGTGTGTGTGTGTGTGTCCTGTTCAGTCCATGTAATATTACTTGTGTGCCTATTTTCAGATTTGCTGAAAGACTTAAACAATGTTTACATTATTATATCTGAGTGAAGTGGGTGGCGTGTTTTTCCAAGAAAATGCAATATTACAGAAATTCTTCTCTACACTATTGGCCATGTCAATAAAATATTTGGTCTTCCTCTTATTTGTGACCCAGTACTTCCTCATTTACTAGAGTTTTAAATTATTTTTCTCATCTCTACTACAGGACTCTAGTGTCAGTTCCGCAAGAACAGGTGCTGCTTCTACCATGATTAGAATTATGAACCAGGACATAGAATGAGACTTTGTCTCATGGCATAACTTTGTTTACTGACCAAATGCATGTAACCTCATTAATTTTTCAACTGAAATTTGGGAGAGCTAAAGTTTTGTGTTGAGCTGAGGAAATTACGTGATAGGCAACTATGATCAAAATTGTACTAATGATTGATATTTACAGAAGGCAAGAGGTAGTTCATACCTATATTTTTGTTATTAATTGTTGATAAACTGTAAAATGATAAAGTTTTAAAACTTACTAAGATAGTTAAGTGATGTATTTTGTAAATTACAAAGTATAATTAAGGTTTGAATCAAAAGTTCAAGTTTAAGGATATACAGACTTTGGTTTAAAACCATCTAAGAAATTAAAGAGGAAATGATGTGAATTCTGACAATGTTGAATTTTCTTGACTCAGGATAAAATAGTTAATGTCAATGAAAGAGAGAAGAGCATAATGACACATTTGAATGAAAACATGATAATGAAACTCACTAACTTCTTTCAAACTTAAATAACAAAAAAATCTTTTTCTCCAAGGAGAACATCGAGAAAGTCAGTAAACTATTTGAAATGAGAAATTTCCTAGAATGCAGTGGAGAATTTCTCATTACTTTAGAGTACAGAGTAAAGGCTATGGTTATTAAAATAGGCTGCTGTCTGTTGGTGTTTCAGAACTTCAACCTTAATAGAATCCAAGATTGCTGTTGAAGAGTTTTATATTATATGCTATTTTGAAGACATTATATTAAATGAGCCCATTATGTTTGTGCAAAATATATCAAGTGGTCAGAAATGAAGCTCATTGGTAAAACACTGTCTGCGTATGTTCAAAGACTCCATGAAATCTCCAGCCAAAAAGGAAGAAAAGAGAAGAAGAGAAGAGAAGAGAAGAGAAGAGAAGAGAAATTAAAAAATTCAATGGATATTCTATACATCTCATGAAACATGTATTTAAATATTTGTATTTGTGTGTATGCATGGGTGTGCACAAGTGTTCATGTGTGTGTGTGCACATGTATGCATGTGTGTGAATGTGTGTGTGAGTATATATGTGTGTGTCTGCACATGTGCACTCGGACAAGTGTGTGTGAACATATGTGAATACCAGTAACCACTAAGTCCAGAAGAACATGTTAGATGCCCTTGATCTAGAGCTGTTGACAGTTGTAAGCCAGCTGAACTCAGAGGCCAGACACTGAATCTATTTCTTTGTAAGAGCATCAAACACTGACTCTTGAGTCTGATGAGCCAATTTTCTGCTCATGTGTGTGTGTGTGTGTGTGTGTGTGTATGTGTGTGTGTATGTATGTGTGGTGTGTTTGTGTGTGTGGTGTGTTTGTGTGTGTGGTGTGTGAGTGTGTTTGTATGTGTGTGCTAAAAAAAAGAGGCTAGTTTTACTGTACAAATACAAGGTATCAAATATATTATTGGACTTAAAGAATACAAAACTGCCCATTGTGTCCATTGCCAAGAAATGTATTGAAATTATTAAATAATAGAAAATAAATTAGTAACAAAAGCAAAAATCTGAGAAGCTATAACAATAATTTCCAAACAAGCAATATTTATTAAGTTCAATATTTCTTTTACATTAAAAATAGATTTTGCTTATAAGGATTAATGTGAATATTAATTAGGAAAAGTAAACTAAAACCAAAAGCAATATTAAGAAGACATCAAAGAATGCTTTAATGTGATGTGAATTTCTGGAATTGCATAGCGAATTCAGAAATCTTTGGAATATTTGACACTCTAGACATACGTATTTTTCATAAACACAACATGTGTGATTGAAACAATAACTCTCTGATATTTTCATGTCATCCCATGATATTAGCAATTATTTTATAGGCACCACTTATCTTCTATTTAGTGTATGTGTATGTCCTTGCTATAGATACTGAGCCATCTGTAACTGTGTGTTTTTGTGTGCTTCTTAACTAAGAGTTAAACAGTTGACAGTGCTCTTTAGTGACATTCTTACTGCTCTGAGTCACTGATGGATAAGAGCATGTGCTGTTAAATAAATCCAATTCAGAAATAGTAATACCAAACTTGGTCAAATTTGCTTGTGATGAAGTAATTTTATAAAACTCCCCTGAAAGCAAGGCATAACCTGTAATTTATTTCCCACTTCATTTTCCCCCTTTACTGACTTTTTCTCTACCAGACCATTTCTTTCCTCTCCATAAAACTAGAAAACCTAAGCATCAGCATATCATACACAGTGGATGCTAAGAGTTAATTTATTGGCACATTTCATGCAAAATTAATAAGAATGGGAGAGAAATAAGATGCTGAGTGTGTTAGATTTTGCTGTTATGATACTACCTGGTTTTTGTGGGCCTAGTCATATATCTCTTGGGCACACAGCAGGGCACAGGGCATGTTTATGGCTATTAAATATTTATATTTAAAAACAGAAAGTAAGTCCACACTACTGTAAGAAACTAAAATTTTTAAGTTTAAAAGAAATGAACTTTATGAAGGAGCTGCATTTTCTTCTCACTCCATTTTTCTAAGTGTTGAATTGCAAGTGGTATGGAGTTTTGCAAAGAGCAGGGACTAGGACAGGCCAGAGAAGGCTAAGCACGCTCACTTCGGATCTCAGAGGATCGGGTCGAGGCACATTGCTTTGCGAGCCCTTACTTTTACTATTCTTTTAAAGTAAGATATTTATACTTACAAGCTCTTCTGGTCATTATGAATTACAGTAAAGTATGAATGAGTAATAGACATGGAAGTACTTTGCACATTATTATGCTTAACATTACATTCTGAGTAAATTAGCTTATAAAGCTCATTGTAGTGTTTTGTTTAGTAAATGTTTCAGAGCCCAGAGAATAGCAATTAGAATGTCTACCCAGAAAGCCAGAGACAGAGTAACCACGGAGGTACATATTAATCTTATGATCGAGAAGAAAAATGGGTCAAGGCCATGTCTCTAAAGTGTGAGACCAAAATGTTAGTGGTAAATTATTTATAGCTATGGAACCAAGCAAAGCATGAAATGGACAAGAATTCTGTCAGCAAAGGGAGGTAGAATCTGTATCTCAGTCAATTAAAAAGGTCATTCTGCTGGGGGCATCATGTAAGAGAGAACATCTTTGGCAATATTTTTCCATGTTAATCTTTGTAAGGCTGATACCAAACCATCCTCTAGAAAATGAAGAAGAAACAGCACTAAGACCAGTGAAGACTAAAGTAATGGCTCAGTGAAGAGCATTTACTGCTTTTGCTGATGAGCAGGGTTCAATACAGAATCTCATGGCAGATCATAGTTGTAACGTTAGCTCAAGGCCATCTGTCTGCCTTCTCTGGGCTCTGTGGGTTCCTGCAAACACATGGTGAATATAAATTTACACAGGCATCTAGAATAGATATATACACATAAATAAATTGATATTCTTAAAAATAAAGGATAAGAGGATATACACATTTTAATAAAGCTAATTTATAGCAATGTGATCTATGAAAACGATAATATTTGTGGTTTGATTTTTTTTATTGTTGTTTTTTCCTCTTTGGGAAGACAATGTCATACTAAGATACCATGGAGTTAAAAGGAAATTATGTCAAGTCTATTTAAAATGGTTCTTTAACATTGCAAGAAAATATTCCTATTTTGTACTTATTGAAGGAAAGAGGAAAATGTCAACAATGAAATTGGCCCTTTGTTTCCAGAGTTCAGTTTCTGAAATATGAATGTGCAAAGATTTTAGCATTTTTATATAATTGCAAACCTTCAAGTACCACATATGGTTGTACTTATACATGTGGTATAAATAGATGATCTGATGGTGTTTTGACTATAATATTGATTTCTAGAGACTGGGACCAAGAAACAGATGGAATTGAGTCTATCAGTGGTTCTAAGAAAACCACTTAATATCATGTGTCCTCTTGAATAGAAAAGTTTCTGAATATAAAAGGGAATATTTTGTATATTTCAAAAAGTCAAATGAAAAGATTAAAAATTTCTTTATTATTTAACTAAGTGGCCAAAGTTTGGTGAGGCTGTTATGTTTAATTTGATTTAAACATATGTAATTGCATATTTAAACACATACATTTACTGAAATATTATATCATTACATTAATATGTATAAGTTCCTACTATTATGATTTAAATATGGAATAAAGCACCTAGGAATTTGCAGCATATTTTACCAGTTTGACTGCACATGTATATGAAGGTTTTCTGTAGCTAGTGTTCTTCAGGTTTATGTGAATAATAATGTGGCTATCAAACCTAGGTTTATTGTTTTTATGTATATTGATGACACAACATGCTTATCAATTTTCTGTCATCATTGAACAGATCCAAGTACCCTTTTAAAATCAAGTCAAATGATTCCTGAATTATACATTTCTACAGGATCACAAGTAAAATCCATACTAAGGAATGACTGAAGTTGTCCTCAGAACTACTTGATGGCTAGATTTTTTTCTTCAATTTTGCTCAAATATTGTACATTGCTTTTTTTGGAAAAATTGTTGTTCCTATACTTGACAAAACAAATGACACCCATATAATTTGGATAGAAGAGAACTTTTTAATCAAGTCTGCTTTAACTCTAAGCTTTGTCTTTTTAATTCTGCTTACTCTATTTTATCTTTGAATTTATTCACATTTGCTCTCCACATAACTCTAATTTTAAATAAGCTATACTCAAATAAATGCTATATATTAAATGAATATTATTAGTTTTAACATTGTATGTCTTTAACATTTTTTTTCTTTATTCTCCTTTCATATCCACTAGATCACTAGGATTTTCTCATATATTTTCTACAAAAAAATGTATAATGTTGCACTTTATGCTTACCTCTCTTTGATTTTTTTGATACTTTATTTACATTTCAAATGCTTTCCCCTTTCCAGGTCTCCCCTTTCGAAACCCCATTTTGTGTTAGAAGACACATTTTATATTTGTCAAGACTTAATTTATTTTTACTTTCTCTCATTTACATTTTAAGTTCCATTTTAAAACATGTTCAAGAAATATGCATATGTCATAATGTTGTGAATTTCCATCTGTGTTTACAGTCTAAACTCTCAACAGCATGACTCTATCAATCACAAAGTTTTAAGACCTTTTCTAAGTGAAGGATATGTGAGGTCTTTTTAGTCTTGTGTCTGGGTTCAGATTATGAAAATGAGTTTTCCTTTCGTCAGGGTAAATAAGTACAAATTTGATTGTTAAGTAGTATTACAAATGTCAAATTTGATAAGAATTTCATAAACTATTGTTCAAATCTACACATCATTTACATTTCCAGCAACAAATTGTGACAAATTTCAGTTACTTTGTATCCTTATCAGAGCTTGACGTGGCTTTCATTTTGGCCGCCTTCTGTATAGTGGACTATTAATTTAGTATTATTTGTGTTTCCCTGAGGATGCTAAGATGATGTGTCATGTTAAACCCTTTTATTGCCCTTTCATTTCTCTTTATGTATTTTTGTATTTTATACCTTAACATCTTTTTGTTTATTTTGTTCTTTCAGACAGAGGCTTACTATATAACCCAGATGCCTCATTATTGTCTATTTATATAACCTTGATCAGATATTTGCTCTACAAATACAGTCTGTGAGTATATATCTTTGTTTTACTTCTTTGGCAGCATCTTTAGTGCAGGAAACTTTGTTTATTTTGATGAATTCCAATTTGTCAGTGTTCCTTTTTTCTTTGATGAAGTAGATTTTATATCTTTGGTCTTCTTTCATACCTACTAGATCAATATGATTTTTCTCTTATATTTTCTGCAAAAATGTATAATGTTGCACTTTATGTTGTCTGTTTGATATTAATTACTTTTTGTGTAAGAAAACACACTTTGTTATTGTTATATTGAAACTTGAGGGCAACTTTGCTAGATTTAAACACACACACACACACAAACACACACACACACACACACACACACACACACACACACACACACACACACACACACACACACCAGGAAAAGCAAGCTATAAATCTCAGAAACTGCTTGTAAGAGAAGAGAGAAGAAAAGGAAGAAAATCCATGCCTTTCAGGCTGCTGTTGGGACAAGATTCATGGCAGACAAGTTGCCCCATGGCAGAAAGGGATTGCTTTAGAGGAAAAGTGAGGAAAGTCACAGTATCAGAAAAATGAAAAAGCATACTTAGGTTATGACCCATGTCTAAAAGAAAGAGACAAAAGGAAAAGGAAATGTTGCACTGGAAAGATTAGTAGATCCAGCTGAAGCTGGTGGTAGCTTGATCATAAGGGGTGTGAGGTGAGGAAGAAGAAGCATGCTATCTCATTGAGGGATAATTATTCGGCTCATCTCCTTAGCATTGCTTAAGGTGAGCTTATTTTCTAGAGTCAGTCCCTTGGCCAGGTGACTGACCCAGCCCAGCTGATGTATTTGGTGTCTATGCAGGCCAAAGAGTCTATTTTCTTGACTTGAATGACGTTTTTTTCCCTTCAATGTAACTTTATTGACATTCCACCATTCCTAAGTATGAAGAGGAAACTGTAAAATCATTCAGGAATCAGATCAAGGATCAGAGCCTCCAAACACTTTCAGCATTTCTCATTGTCCCATCCTACAGAGAGGGTACCCTAAGTGGTACTATGGAATGGAGATGATGATTGTTCTTCCTGCTCCCAGCTGAATGGAGCACAGGGTATGGCAGTCAGGACCTACCTCCAGTGGTCATGTCTGAAGTTCTATTGAAAAGAAGTTCTTCCGTGGTGTCTGGAAACAAAGGTAGGGAGAAGTAAAGTCAAGAGTTATTACCATTAAAAGACCCAGGTAGAGACCAAGGGTCTAGAACACAGGAATATTTAAATGTCCACCAAGCTCCATGGGATCCTTGATGGGTTCACAAGAACTTCTATCTATTGGACTCCTCCTTAATTTTTAAAACTTCCATAGCTGGACTTGAGAAAGATTCATCTGGGATCTATTTTCTTTAAGGCATTTCAAATGACTAGAATTAGTGTTTAGTGTCCCACAGATGACTTATAGAGAAAAAATAACCATAATTCAAAACCCTACAAACACCTGTCCCCTGAGCTGTGTTGAAGTCCCCTGGACAGTGAGCAGGGGTGGCAGAGGATAGCAGCAGTCACTGCCCTCAACCATTAACCCCTTACCTTTCCTCCCAGGGATTTGTGAGCCTTTCCCTAGAAGGTCCAGTGCTCTCCTCCTTCTGTCCCCTCCCCTACTGTCTGTTGCCCCTTCCTGGGGAGTTGGTGCTTTCTTTTTTGTTGTTGTTTTTTCCCAGGGGTAGGGAGAAGAGAGAGGAGGGGAATTAAGATTCTGTCCCAGAGGAGAGAGAAGGTGGTATTGTAGAGGGGCAGAAGAAAGGAAGGTAGAGGGATACTTAGTAAGGTTGGGTGGTTAAACCCCAAGCATCCTACTGGAGTATCTGTCCAGGGAGAAGCCAAGGGGAGCATTAGAAGGAGCCACTAGGGCCAGAGACAGAAGAAGAGAGGTAGAATCTTAGGGGGCCAGGGTAAAGGAGGGGAGCCATGGACAAGAGGTGCTTCCTGGAGGTGGGGGAATGCAGCCACAGTGTCTTCCCCTCCCCTCTTCCAGCCCAGCTCCAGCCCTGGTCTTTTCTTCCTCTTTCCCACAACAGAAGCTATGACCCTGGCCATGTCATCGTGTCCCTGTGTCCCTTGCATGTTCCCCACCCTCCCCTCGCTCCTTTTGCACAGACCCCATTACAATAAATTGTAAAAAAAAAATAGCCTTTTGCTTGTAAGTAGGTGTGGTAGTGCTTAAATGAGGGGCAGTCATGATGTCTTACATCTGAGCAGTATTATTATAATCAAGAAGAGAATTATCAGTGAGAAGTAGCTGTCTTGATAACATCCCATACAGTTTTAAGCCTAATGTCTCCAGAGTGTATCCTTTAAACTGTTAAAAAAAAAAATCAATCATGTTAGTGTTTGCTATACTTTTATACTGAGTGTTTATGGTGATATTATCAACGGAATTAAATAATTTCTTTTCATTATCAAGGCTAGTAGAGTTCAAAATTTGTTAAGGCTTGGGAGGGGCATCTAGCTTCTCTATCTTGTAAGAAGGATTTTAAATGAAATGCATTTTTGCACATAACTATCCAATTGCTGCAGCATCATTTGTTGACAAAACTCACCACTATCCAGTGAATTTCCTCTGCCATTGTCAGAAATCAGGTTGCTGTGTTTTGTAAAGATCTATTTTTCGACTCTTGCTTTGTCTCATTGATCTGCGTATCTATCTTCTCTTCAATAGCACAGGATCTTGATTACTGTGAAAATAAGTTAAGTCCCATGATCAAATAATGGCTGTCCTCCGACTTCATTATTTCCAGCGTTGCTTTTATTGTTTTTAAAACATTGCAGCAATAATTTAGAATTAGCTACAATGGCACATTTGTGTGTGTGTGTGTGTGTGTGTGTGTGTGTGATTTAATCTAAATGTTTCCTTCTAGGTCATATAAGTCAGCTGACTTCAGAAACAAATAATCTGCAATGAAAACATCATCCAGTTTCAATGAGCAGAAAAGAAACCTGAGCCATTACTGAGATTGAAATATTAAAGCATAATACCTTACCAAAGTGACTTTTATTTCATTAATATTTTTTGAGATTAATTGATAAATACATCAATTTCCTTTTCCCTTTCCTCCCTCGAAACTCTTCCACATACCTCCCCTCTCTGCTGTAGTCTTTCAAATTCATGTCTAGCAATCTTAAGCATTAGTATTCATCTCCAGAAATTAATTATGTAAATATTTCTGGACATATAAAAAAAGTTGTTTGGAAAATGAAATTTATGAAATATTTATAGGTTAGTATAAAATCCCGTTAATCACAGGACTATATGAACATCCTTAATTTTTTTTTGAAATATTGTGACATCATGGAGAACTTCTGTATCTAAGAAGGCAGGAAGGAGGAAGAAAGATCAGGACATCCAGTGAACTAACTGAAGGAAAAGTACTAGCCAATGAACATGCCAAATCAAACAGGCATTTGAGGTCAAGAAATGGCTTGGGGAACATTTTGCAAAGTAGTATGTTTCCTTTTACTGCCCTCTGGAGACTGTAAACAAACAAGTGTTCTTCACAAGGTCATTCAAGAAAGAGAAAGGGTTTTTATGACCAGAAGAAACATTTAAACGATGTATATTTCCTCTTATTTTTGAGTTCTCAACCCTTACTGAATTCTAAAAATCACTGTCACTTTTTATTTTTATTTTTTAATTTTTTGGAATTTTTTCATCTTCTGGATGTCACGGTGCTTTGTCTCTGGGCTGGTTTCCTATAATGTTCAGCAAATCCAAAGCAGATTTGCAAAAGAAGCTTCTCTGGAGCTCTATGAAGAAGAAAAGGACACTTTAAGTTTGCAAATACTGTCAATCTCTCTGCACACTATATATATATGTTCACATACTTTTTAACATATTCAATAAAGACTTAATTTGATTAGTAATCTTTCTATATGATTTATGAACCATACAGTTTGCTTTTCCAATAAGCATCCTATTAAGCATACAACACTTTTCATGCACTTGGTAATCTTCCCTTGTTTTATTCAGATTTCTTTCTTTTGTGTTGAAGAAATTAATTGAAAAGCAAGGTTGTATGAACAGCTAGCTCACACTGCTACACAGTGCTTGTTTCTATCAAAAAGAAAGGGTTGGGTTGTTTTTTTTTTTCTAACTTAAAGCAAAGAGCAATGTGTCATCTTGGAATTGTTACTTGGCATTCTTCCACTGCAAAGGATTTCTGCTTCCTTTGCAAGACTGATTCTCTCCAGTTCACAGACAACCCGGTGCTGAAATATGTGAGGCGCCCACCCTTTTGAGGTCAAAGCAAAGGTAAAGAATGAGACCACGGTGTAGGAAAGAAAATTGTGTTACCTTTCAGCAAATAAAAAGTTCAGTCTCAATTTCATGTTGAAGTATGAAGCACAGTCCCTGAAGAAACAGCCAGCCTGGGTCGTTAGTGGAGGATTTGTAACTGTGGAGGGAGGAAACTTTCCTATCTGTGAAAGACACTGTGAAGCACCTTCTGTGAAAAGGCTGGGATAACAGCAGCAGGAGCTATAAAAATAAATAGAGAGGCTTAATTTGAGAACTTTTATACTTTTTTTTCTAGAACAGCTCCATTATTTTTAATACAGACAAAGGTTGTGTCGAGTTTGCGATGCAGGAAATGGATAGTTAACAGTTCAGCTGCTCATGTCAAGCGGATCCTTACAGATTCACATTCTCCTCTCTCCGTTCCCTCTTGCCCTGCGCTTTTTCATTTTGATTAGCTCGTTCCTTAACTGGTGAAGCAAGTATTTGTCCTTCAAGTCCAATAACTTCCAACTGCCATTAATCACAAGTTTCTTTGGTAAGTGTTTAAAAAGTCTAATCCGGAAAAGATAACAAGCATGCAAAAATTATTTTTCTGCTATCCTCTTAAAAAGACTCAGTGTCAGGATGAAGATAGCTTCATGTGGGAATCTCAGTTAATTGACAAAAGCCAATAACTGAGCTCTAGATGTCATATTTTCAAATATATTTATTGTAAAGTAATGATGCCTCATGTGTGTGCATTAAGTCAAGTAAATGACTTCGTGAATTAATTTAATTCTCTTCTTTGTGAATCACACCACCCTACTTGTAGACATCAAAGATTTAAATGCTGAGCACAATATAGCATGTGTAATCTATTCTATATTTTGACAAATGAATTATTTCACAGTTATAATCTTGTTTCTGGCTGGATATTAAGGCATGTGATGAGGTTGTAAGCGAAGTCAGGCTATAAAGAAAATCATGAACTACTATAGTTAGATCTAGCAGTGTTAGTCTTGTCTCTGCTATCAATAGAAACACTTGCCAGTATATAGATCCCCTCAGTGACTTTAGTGATGGTACATAGTTAAAGTGGTTTGAAAGGGACTTGAATATCTAAATACTTCAATAGTCCCTATAAACTTTGAAGAAAGAATGCAGGTTTAGATCATAAAATACAGAGAATAAAATACTTGAAGTAAAGAAATGTGGTTTTTAGCTTACGAGTCCAGTGCCATTTAAGGAGACAAATTGACAGTAACACAAGAAGAAAACATATTGAAAATATTGTGTGCACCTTAGAATGTGTAGAAGTGCTGACCAATAAGATTTGAAGAGTTTTAATTAAATTAGTGATAATCTGTTTTATTTTTTAGGCAGAACTTTTGACAGTCTAAAGAATAATTTGAAGTATTAGAAAATAGAGGTTCAATGTGTACTGAAACTATATGCTAGGGGTTTCTCAGATTCTGCACAAAATTACTAAATAAAACTAGGCAGTAGGATTTATTGACTAGACATCAGGGCATGGCTCAGTGAAACCCATGGCTATGTAAATGTATTTTAAAATTTTTAAAGACAAATCCTAATTCTGCAAAGCATCAAAGTACATTAAAGAAATAAGAATGTAGTGAATTATGAAGACAGGAGATATGTTAATAGGAAGGATATAAGCGCAAGTACTTTGTTGAATGTGTAGTGCAAAAGTGTGGTGGAATATGAATACAGCACCTTGCTACCTAAGATTCTGTTTCTCTGCCAGAGCTCTTTCATTAAAATTAAAATAAAATCCCTTTGCATCAAGATTAAGAAATACAATTTCTATATACCATAATTAATATAATTTATATTATTTAAGCCTCCTAAACACATGATTTTGGTAGTTCTAGTACATGGAGATAAAAGGGTTTTTTTGAATCTTGGCTTTGGATTATTCAGACTTTGAGTTACAAGCTGAGTTAATGGGAAAAGGCATATTTATTGAATTTAAATTAAGTTTTGTATCTAAAAATCTAGGACATAAAGCTGCTTAAATCACACGTACCTCTTGGCAAAAACATAGATGATACATTAGATGTCTTAGGGATTTTTTTTCTTAATGTGACTCAAGCCAGTATATTCTTGGTTGCCAACAGTGATTCCAAAGTTACAGCTCTCTTGTACCCACTTTACTCTTTCAAAACCTTGTACCTACTTATAGGACACACTGTAACAGTTGGAAAATGTCAACAATTGATCAGGCAGTATCTGATCAATTATATCCTTGCCTAGAGTGACGATTCTCACCTCTCCTGTCTTGTGTGTAAATCCTGTGAAATCTTACCCAACACAAGTTCTCCAACCTTACATGTAATCTTAATCCCATTTTAGCAAGGATCAGATGTCATTATCATTACATAATATTGGTTTTCTCAATCTGTTTTTTTTTTAATTCCTTAAAAAGAAACAGTTCATATGGAATGTAAAAATATAACCAAATTTGTCAGCTTTCCTTTCTGTGTACTCCCTTTCTTTATTTCTTAAAACAAGTTAAAACAAAGAAAAACCAGTCCATAGGCATTCTCCTGAGCATTTTTATCCAACATAAGACAGATGGGAAAAGATTGACAAACAAGAAGCATGAAACAATTTGGGAGGGGGATGGGAATGCTATACACGCCTGCTGTGGTTTTACCTCACATCAAGAAATAATTACGTTATCTGAGTGAGATTGTATCACATTGTTTCTAAATTTTAAAACATCTATTGATTCAGCATATTAGAACTTAACACTTAAATCTATAGACTTTGATGTAGATGTTTCCCTACTGGATATTGAACACATGGTAACACATCTGTGAAAGCATGATGAGGAGATGCCCAAGTTGTTAGGACTACTTAAACATGGAAATTAAAACAAGAAAAATGAGGTTCAAAATTAAAATGTCCAAAGAGGCAGAGTTTGTCTGTTTGTTAGCCATTCAGTTCCATCAAGGACTGCTGTGTGATGCAGGGGGATAGATCCATAATTACGTCCATCAGCTTCCTCTTAGTTAAACTGCACTGGTTCTTCACAGGGTCAGACTGGATTCAACAGCATAATGCAAGTGAAGCAGAAGTTCTTGACCTATGACCGAAAACCTCTATTAGGTCATGTGTGTAGCTTAAAGATTATTATTTGATGGAAAATTTTAAACTTCATTTTGAGTAAGCTATAACCAAAATGTGCTATTTCTTTTGCATGGGAATGTAAGCAGAAAATCAAAGTGGTATTAGCATGACCTGTGGTGTTAACTGCTAGCAATCAGAAATTTAAGTTTAAATAATTGTACGCATGGCCTAAACCAAGTGCATGATGAATATATAAAGCAAGTGACTTTATGTGGTGTTCAATGCAGGCATACAATGTACTTCATCAAATCTATCTCATTATTATTCTAATGAACATTTAGAAAAATTTGTCAGTCTTTTTCTGCATCACAGTATTTCCTCTTTTAATTTCCTGTTCTCATTTAGTTTTTCTGTCTTGTGCATATCAGAGTACATGCATGATATTCATCTTTGAATCTGGCTTATTTCACTTAACATGATTATTTTAAGATCAATTCTTCTTCAAGCAGACAACTTAATTTAAAAATTTTAATGGCTGAAAAAATGTCAGTGAATGTGTATGTGTGTACCTGTGCATGTATGTGTGCATGTGTGTGTATATATGTGTGTTTTATTTTCTGTATCCACTCATAGTTTAATGGGCACATTTGCAGTCTCCATATTTTGAGTATAGTGAATACTGCCACAGTTAATATTGATATTCAAGTATCTCTTTTGTAAAGTGGTTTTGTATCTTAGGGTTGTATCCAGTATTGTGGCTGCCTCATATGGAAATTCTAGTTTGAACTTTTCTGTGGAACTATTATTTTACAGGTATTTCAAATACTTTAGTCTATTATCAGTCAGTGTTATAGTTTGTCCCCAGAACACATACTATGAAATATATTGTGTACACAAGAGGCACCCATCAGACCTGCACACAGGACACTGTCGCCCACCACAGTCACCCCAGAAATGATCCAAGCGTTCTGTAGTTCTCAGAATACAACTCTTTGTCGATCCATATGATGACAAGTCTTTATTCCCTTTTATTTTTCTCCAGTTTTACAAAATAGAGCCATTCAAACAAAGATTTTTCACTCTTGTAAGGAATGCTTTAAGAACACAAACATGCTGATAGATCCAGTATGGTTACTGCACATTTATTGTCACTTAACTTATGTAGCACTTCCTAGTATTTTGGAGACATGTGATGAGATACTCACTATGTCTGTCCTGTTTTCAGACCCATCAGAGAGGTGCGCGTCCTTTAGTGAGCACCGTGGCCTGGCATTTTTCCCTCGGTAGCTTTGTGAAGTCAGGCTTTCTTTGGGTCTTCTTCTTTTGAAGTTACTTTCCCTCTTGTTTCCTCTTCTAGCCATTAGGCAGTTAAAAGGATATTCTGAATTTTTATCAGAAAAACATAAATCTGCAGTTTCTATCAACTTGGAATTAGTGAGTACATTATCATTTCTATAATTCAGCACTGAGAACTTTTAAAATTGTTATTTTTATAGATGTATTTCTAAGAATATATTTTTGCTTAGATGCCTCTCAATGAATCCAGTTTCCAGTATCTCCAATCTAGTGTTAAAATATTCATGCATAGAGAAAACATAACAGGTTCACAGTCATCTCTACTGAGAGTTCCCGATGTAAACGCTCACAAAATAACAGTCCAGTTTTAAGAACACTCTTATCTTTGTCATTCACATTCTTGTGAAAAAGAAAATGCTACTAACCATTGTGTAATTCTCTAGGATGGGTTCTTTTTGAAGAAACAGCATCTCCATTTTTAAAGAAGGGACACAACAAATCTTATGTTAGTTCCAAAGAAAAAATAAAATAGTAGTCCTGAACCAATTAAATGATGTCATTCGTGAGCAGAACTGGAAGAATACTTAAGATGAATAGAGACTTTGCAAGAATGTTAACAATCACAAAAGACAAAAGGCAAACAGCAAGGAGGTCACTGAACAAATATGTTAATAATGCTTTATCTGAAACTCCATCAGTTACACATTATTACCTTTGCCATGCTGCAGACACTCGGGAGGTGTAACATGAACAGTGTTATTTACAACACAGAAAACCTTGGCACCTCCAGGGCACACAGCATTCACTATGCTTTTGCCACACACTGCCTTCCTTATATTCTTACTCTGAAACATTTGCTTCTCTTCAATAGAAGAGAATGATTCACAGAATCAGATAGATATTAGTTAACAATGACATTTTCTTACCATCATCTCAGTAGAAAGAACTTCCTGATGATGGTATTAATATTTATTTGGTGCTTCCTGTGCACACAGACAATATAAGTGATTTATGTGTTTTTCCAATGCACCACCTTCACTCCTAAACTCTGAAGTAGATGCCACTGATTTGTAAAAGATAAAGTTGAAATAACCTGCTTGAACTCATCCATGTCGTAAAGAATGCTTGTGGGATTTCAAAATTTATTATATATGATATATGTATGTGTGTTATGTGTCATGTGTTTGTATGTGTGCGTGTGTGACTGCATATGCATATATACTGGTACACACATGAAAATCCGCTCTTGACATCATTTTTGGGCCAGGTTCTGAATAATGTTTTCCATTGTATATGTCGTATAGCTGAATAGAGAGCTTTCTGTGATGCCCTTTGTCTGTCTCCCATCTCAGCATAGAATCACTGGGATTGTAGACAAGTATTACCATGACCAGCTTTATGTGAGTTATGGGAATTTAGACTCAGAGCCTCATACATGCCTTGAATACACTTTATATACTGAGTTATCAACCCAGCTGTGCTTCAGGGCTTGAATTGTAGATGGAACTAAGCTACCATAGTTATGTTTTCCTTTTAGATTAATGATAGTTTAGCTTTAATCTTTTATGGGAATGAATGATACACTGGCACGTCAAGAGCAGTCAGAACATCATACCAGTAAATACACTGTGTGTTCTGTATTAATCCCATGTGTTCAAACAAGATGTTCTGGAAATCCAGGATTTCCAAATACTGCACTGTGGAGGATCTACACATGATCACTGCAATCTTCCTGAACATTTTATCTTTGTATGATTTTGAATATCTAATTCAATGTGGATGCTGTGCAAATAGTTGTTACACTGTGCTTCATAAGGAACAAGATAAACATCAGTACATGATTAGTATTATTTTACTTCAAATATGGTTTTCAAACACAGTCTCATATTGTTGCCTGGAATCCATTATGTAGACATAAGGGACCTTTTTGGGAGTACTTTAGGTCATAAGTATCTTCCATCATGAATGGATTAATGTACTGCCCAAGAGAATGAACTTTTATGAATTGAGTATCATTTCCTCACCAGATTCTTTTGCTTCACCTCTTACATAGTTGCTCCTTTCCCACAAATCTTGTTCTCTCCAGTTTTTCTTCAAAGAGGTTCTTGTAAGAACCTGGTTGAATGGGACTAAACAACATTGGACTTTCTACATTTTATAACCATAATACAAAATAAAGTTCTTTTCTTTATGATTCACCCTGCTTAAGTATTTCAATTGTCAAAAAAGTAGACCAACATACTTGAGACAGAATATTTTTTCTCTATATTGTTAACCATAGTTGAAACCATACCACTTTCATAAACATGACACTGATAAACAAGAAAACCAATGGAATGAATGTGCAGTCATAGAACAAATTTTGTAATACTGTGTAACAAACTGGGTATTCCTGTGTAGATTACTTAGTGACCAACTCCTTTCCTTTGAAAAATGATATGCAATCAACATGAACACTCTTTAAAAACAAAACAAAACAAACAAACAAAACAAACAAAAACCCAGACAGTTTTGTGCTTGTTTGATGCAACCCCTTTACAGAGCGTCATGGTCTGGTTGCTTACTGCACAGGATGGCATGGGAAGACACAGAATGCAGGCTTTCGTGCCTTGTCATAGCAACTCGGCACATGCTTACTGGGGCCTTGAAAGGACAGATGCTTTCATTGCTTACTTCAGGACATCTTATTACTCATAGCAGATTAGCACATGGAGAAGATCCTGGGCAGAGATAGAGATGGGGGAGGTCTCTTCTCACACATACAACGAAAGCTTTGTACCTTTTGAGATAGAGTGAAACCCAGTAAGGTTTAGCCAAATTTTATATAATATTTTCAAAATTAGTAACATTGTGCAGTGGTTATAATTGTGTCAAAAAGAGGATAACACAAGATGTCTAATGGGGACTTGTGTGCAGATCAACTTTTTGTCCTCAGGATTGTTGTCAGACATTTTCTGTCGTTAGGCTTCTGTAGCTATTAGGTATGAGTTTATGTCTTCACATTTTCATGCTGGCAAGCAGTTTATTCTTTACTATATTTGTGTCTGTGTATATTGAGGAGAATGTGGAACTGACAGACAAGATTTTGACTAATCGAATAAATCCTCCATGACTATAGAAAAAATCATGAAAACCATGTAGGCTTCTGAGTTTTTCTTTGAGTGACCTTTTACTGTAGTGCTTTATTATTTGTAAATTAATTATAAATTATTAATTATAGATTATTTTAATTTATAACTTACTAATATAAAGTATGATATGCAGACTAAAACACCTTTTAATTCTTTGAAAATCCCAATGAATGTCTGTAGAACCAGACTAATTTTACATTTCCAGTATCTTGAATGAAACACTTATTGCTTCTGACCTGGAAGAAAGGACCAAGGAAGCAGCCTGAGAGAACCTGGTAAAGTAGGGCAGTACCTTGGTGTTACCTCCATAAATTGTGATGCTCCTCTCATTGACAAAAATGAGAAGAGGAACTGTCAAAAGTTGGAGTACGTGTGTGAATGATGTCCACCACAGAATTTAAAATTACAGTAGAAAAATAGATTTGAGAAATACATTGCTCAGTGGACCAATAAACTTAGTTATAATGCATAGTACTACAGGAAAAATTATTATAAATGCCCACACACCCAAAATGGCAAATACTTGAGAAAATTCATATGTCAACTAGATCATTTAGCCATTCTATAACACATCAATATATATATTAATATAAGATACATATATATGAAAGATGATATGTAAGACAAATGCAATATATATACACAATTTATTGGCAATTTTCAAAGTAATTAATGGCTTAATTTAAAAACTGAGCATCACACATCCATTAGAAGCAGAAACTGTCAAAGCCCTTTCAATCTCTTTATAGAAGCCAACACTTGGTGACTTCACTGCCTGTTCTTCTTCTCTTCTGCTCTGGCAGCTGTTGGATTGCCCTTCCACTGTTTCCCTAGTGCATTAGTTTATTTCCAGGTTGGAGCACTTTTCTTTCTCCTCTTCTTTCAGATGATTGCAACAGAATGCCTTCTGACCCAAGTCAGAACAGGACACCTCAGATTTAGAAGCTATTCTATTCACCTCTACTTGAAAAACCTTAGTTATTTTGTTTGTTTGTTTGCTTGTTTGTTTTGAGGCTACTATGAATGAACATCTTTCTGCTTAAAAAAATTCAAAAAATAAAACAGAAATAAACCCTTTTTATTCTGCTTTCACACAACACAGCCCAATGGAAGTTTCCCCTCCCTTTACTCCTTCCAGTCACTCATCTCATCTTCTCTCTTTCTCCATCAAATCCACACCTTCTCCTCCCTTTCCCCTCAAAAACAAATGTAAAACAAAAGAAAGTAAAACAGAAAGACTCCCAGGGATATCCACCTCCATGTGGCCTAAAAAGATATAACAAGACTGGGCATAAATTCTCACTTCAAGGTTGGACGAAGCAACCTAGTAGTAGGAACAAGATCACAAGCACAGGTAAAAGGGTCTAAGACGTGCCCACTCCCATTGTTGGGAATATCAGTAGAACACCAAGCAGCACAACCGTAGAAGAGGACTAGATCAAACCCATACAGGGTCCACGTTTGTCTCTTCAATCTTGTTGAACCCCTATGAGCCCTGATTGGTTCTGTGAGCTGTGTTCTCATGGTGTCCTCGAACAATCTGGATCCTACTATTCTTCTCGCCCCTCTTCTGTAGGGTTCCCATGGCTATGCCTAACATTTGCCTGTGGGTCACTGTATATACTCCCATCAATTGATGTATGACACTCCTCTAATGACAATTACACTAAGCACTGATTTATGAGTGTATTAGAATACCAATAAGAAAAATGTCATTTTTTTGTTTGTTTGTTTTGCCAATCTTGTTTGGTTCTATCCTGGGTCTCTGGGTTATCTTATGTCTGAATTCCTTTTTTTTTTTTTTTTTTTTTTTTTTTTTTTTTTTATACTTTATTTACATTTCAAATGTTGTCCCCTCTCCAGGTCTCCCCTTTGGAAACTCCCTATCCCATCCCCCCTCTCCTGCCTCTATGAGGGTATTCCCCCACCCACCTACCCACTCATGTCTTCCCTCGTTGGCATTCCTCTGGGACATCTAACACCCTCAGGCCCAAGGGTTTCTCCTCCCACTGATGGTCAACAAGGCCCTTCTCTGCCACAAACGTGGCCAGCACCATGGGTCCCTCCATGTGTATTATTCGGTTGGTGGTTCAGTCTCCGGGAGCACTGGAGGTTCAGGCCAGTTGGCACTGTTGCTCTCTCCATCGGGCTGCAAACTCCCTCAACTCCTTCAGTCCCTTCTCCAACTCCTCCATCTGGGACCCCATGCTCAGTCCAACCTTTGCTATGAATTGAATCTTGGGTATTCCGAACTTTTGGGCTAATATCTACTTATTGGTGAGTACATACCATGTTTGTTATTTTGTGACTGAGTTACCTCACTCAGGATGATATTTTCAAGTTCCATCCATTTGCCTGCGAATTTCATGAAGTCTTTGTTTTTAATAGCTAAGTAGTATTCCATTGTGTAAATGTACCACATTTTCTGTATCCATTCCTCTGTTGAGGGACATCTGGGTTGTTTCCAGCTTCTGGCTATTATAAATATGGCTACTATGAACATATTGGAGCATGTGTCTTTAATACATGTTGAAGCATCTTCTGGTATATGCCCAGGAGAGATATAGCTAGGTCCTCAGGTAGTATTATGTTCATTTTTCTGAGGGTCCCCCAAAATGATTTCCAGAGAGGTTGTATCAGCTTGTAACCCCACCAGCAATGGAGGAGTGTTCCTCTTTCTCCACATCCTCACCAGCATCTGCTGTCACCTGAGATTTGATCTTAGCCATTCTGACTATGTGAGGTGGAATCTCAAGGTTGTTTTGATTTGCATTTCCCTGATGACTAAGGATGTTGAACATTTCTTTAGGTGCTTCTCATACCTATGAGTTTTCTCAGTTGAGAATTCCCTGTTTAGCTCTGTTCCAATTTTTGATAGGGTTATTTGGATCTCTAGAGTTTAACTTACTGAGTTCTTTGTATATATTGGATATTAGCCCTCTATTGGATGTAGAATTGGTAAAGATCCTTTCCCAATCTGTTGGTTTCCATTTTATTCTATTTACAGTGTCCTTTGCCTTACAGAAGCTTTGTAATTTCATGAGGTCCCATTTGTCGATTCTTGATCTTAGAGGATAAGCCATTGGTGTTCTGTTCAGGAACTTTCCCCCATGTGTTCAAGACGTTTCCCCACTTTCTCTTCTATTAGATTCAGTGTATCTGGTTTTATGTGGATGTCCTTAATCCACTTGGACTTGAGCTTTATACAGAGAGATAGGAATGGATCAATTTGCACACTTCTACATGTGGAGCAGTAGTTGAACCAGCACCATTTGTTGAAAATGCTGTCTTTTTTCCATTGGATGGTTTTAGCTCCTTTGTCAAAGATCAAGTGACCATAAATGTGTGGTTTCATTCTGGATCTTCAAATCTATTTCATTGAACTACCTGCCTGTCACAGTATCAATATCATGTGGTTTTCATCACTACTGCTCTGTAGTACAGCTTGAGGTCAGGGATGCTGATTTCCCCAGAAGTTCTTTTATTGAGAACAGTTTTTGCTATCCTGGGTTTTTTGTTATTCCAAATGAATTTGAGAATTGCTCTTTCTATGTCAATGAAGAATTGAGTTAGAATTTTCATGGGGATTGCATTGAATCTGTAGATTGCTTTTGGCAAGATGGCCATTTTTACGATATTAATCCTGCCAATCCATGAGCATGGGAGATTTTTCCATCTTCTGAGGTCTTCTTCAATTTCCTTCTTCAGAGACTTGAAGGTCTTGTCATATAGATTTTCACTTGCTTGGTTAGAATCACGCCAAGATACTTTATATTGTTTGTGAGTATTGTGAAGGGTGTCATTTTCCTAATTTCTTTCTCAGCCTGTTTATACTTTGAGTATAGGAAGGCTACTGATTTGTTTGAGTTAATTTTATATCCGGCCACTTTGCTGAAGTTGTTTATCAGCTGTAGCAGTTCTCTGAGGGAGTTTTTTGGGTCACTTAAATATACCATCATATCATCTGCAAATAGTGATAATTTGATTTTTTCCTTTCCAATTTGTAACCCTTTGACCTCCTTTTGTTGTCTAATTGCTCTAGCTAGAACTTCAAGTACTATATTGAATAGATAGGGAGAGAGAGGGCAGCCTTGTGTAGTCCCTGATTTTAGTGGGATTGCTAAAAGTTTCTCTATATTTAGTATGATGTTGGCTACTAGTTTGCTGTATATTGCTTTTACAATGCTTATGTATGGGTCTTGAATTCCTGATCTTTCCAAGACTTTTATCATGCAGGGATGTTGAACTTTTTCAAATGCTTTTTCAGCATCTAATGAAATGACCATGTGTTTTTTTTCTTTGAGTTTGTTTATGTAGTGGATTACATTGATGGGTTTCCAGGTATTGAACCATCCCTGCATCCCTGGGATGAAGCCTACTTGATCGTGGTGAATGATCATTTTGATGTGTTCTTGGATTCGGACTGCAAGAATTTTATTGAGTATTTTTGCATCAATATTCATAAGGGAAATTGGTCTGAAGTTTTCTTTCTTTGTTGGGTCTTTGTGAGGTTTTGATAATGGTGTAAAAGTGGCCTCATAGAATGTATTGGGTAGTGTTACTTCTGTTTCTATTTTGTGAAATAGTTTGAAGAGTATTGGTATTACATCTTCTTTGAAGGTGTGATAGACTTCTGCACTAAACCTATTTGGTCCTTGGCTTCTTTTGGGTGGGAAAATTTCAACGACTGCTTCTATTTCTTTAGGGATTATGGGAGTGTTTAGATGGTTTATCTGATCCTGACTTAGCTTTGGTATTTGATATCTGTCTAGAAAATTGTCCATGTCATCCGTATTTTCCAATTTTGTTGAGTATAGGCTTTTATAGTAGGATCTGATGATTTTTTTTAATTTTCTCAGATTCTTTTGTTATATCTCCCTTTTCATTTCTGATTTTGTTAATTTGGATTCTGTTTCTGTGCCCTCTGGTTAGTCTGGCTAAGGGTTTATCTATCTTGTTGAATTTTTTCAAAGAACCAGCTCCTGGTTTTGTTGATTCTTTGCATAGTTCTTTTTATTTCTACTTGGTTGATTTCAGCCCCGAGTTTAATTATTTCTTGCCTTCCTCTCCTCTTGGGTGTATTTGCTTCTTTTTGTTCTAGAGTGTTCAGGTATGCTGTTAAGCTGCTAGTGTATGCTCTCTCCAGTTTCTTTTTGGAGGAACTAAGAGCTATGAGTTTTCCTCTTAACACTGCTTTCATTGTGTCCCATTAAGTTTAGGTATGTTGTACATTGATTTTCATTAAATTCTAGGAAGTCTTTAATTTCTTTCTTTCTTTTTTCCTTGTCCAAGTTATCACTGAGTAGAGCATTGTTCAGCTTCCATGTGTATGTGGGCTTTCTGTTGCTGTTGTTGTTGCCATTGAAGACCAGCCTTGTTCTTTAGTGATCTGATAGGAGGCATGGGATTATTTCAATCTTCTTATATTTGTTGAGGTTTGTTTTTTGACCGATTATATGGTCAATTTTTGAGAAGGTACCATGAAGTGCTGAGAAGAAGGTATATTCTTTTGATTTAGGATGAAATGTTCTATAGATATCTGTTAAATCCATTTGGTCCATAACTTCTGTTAGTTTCACTGTGTCTCTGTTTAGTTTGAGTTTCCAAGATCTGTCCATTGATGATAGTGGGGTGGTGAAGTCTCCCACTATTATTGTGTGAGGCGCAATGTGTGTTTTGAGCTTTAATAAAGTTTCTTTTGTGAATGTGGGTGCCCTTGCATTTGGAGCATAGATGTTCGGAATTGAGAGTTTTCTTGGTAAAATTTTCCCTTGATGAGTATGAAGTGTCCTTCCTTATCTTTTTTGATGACTTTTGGTTGAAAGTCAATTTTATCTAATATTAGAATGGCTACTCCAACCTGTTTCTTGGGACCCTTTGCCTGGAAAATTGTTTTCCAGCCCTTTTCTCTGAGGTAGTGTTTGTCTTTAACCCTGAGGTGTGTTTCCTGTATGCAGAAAAATGCTGGGCAATGTTTATGTATCCAGTCTGTTAGTCTATGTCTTTTTATTGGGGAATTGAGTCCATTGATGTTAAAAGATATTAAGGAATAGTGATTGTGGCTCCCTGTTATTTTCAATGTTATTTTCATGTTTGTGTGGCTATCTTCTTTTGTCTTTGTTGAAAGATCACTTTCTTGCTTTTTCTCGGGTGTAGTTTCTCTCCTTGTGTTGGTGTTTTCCATCTATTATCTTAGTAAGGCTGGGTTTGTGGAAACATATTGTGTAAATTTGGTTTTGCTTAGAATATCTTATTTTCACCATCTATGGCAATTGAGAGTTTGCTGGGTATAGCAACCTGGGCTAGCAGTTCTGTTATCTTAGGGTCTGTATGAGATTTGCCCAGGATCTCCTAGCTTTCATAGTCTCTGGTGAGAATTCTGGTGTAATTCTGATAGATCTGACTTTGTATGTTACTTGACCTTTTTCCCTTACTGCTCTTAATATTCTTTCCTTGTTTTGTGCATTTGGTGTTTTGACTATAATGTGACAGGAGGAAGTTCTTTTCTGGTCCAATCTATTTGGAGTTCCTTAGGCTTCTTGAATGTTTATGTTCATATTTACTGGCCCTTTAAGTTGGGAATCTTCACTCATTTCTATACCTATTATCCTTAGGTTTGGTCTTCTCATTTTGTCCTGAATTTCCTGGATGTTTTGGGTTAGGAGCTCTTTGCATTTTGTGCTTTCTTTGACTGTTTTTGTCAATGTTTTCTATGGTATCTTCTGGACCCGAGATTCTCTCTTCTATCTCTTGTATTCTGTTGGTGATGTTTGCATCTGTGACTCCTGATCTCTTTCCTATATTTTCTAACTCCAGTGTTGTCTCCCTTTGTGATTTCTTTATTGTTTTTACTTCCATTTTTAGATCCTAGATGGTTTTGTTCATTTCGTTTGCCTGTTTGATTGTGTTTTCCTGTAATTCTTTAACGGACTTTTGTGTTTCCTCTTTAAGGACTTCTAGCTGTTTACCTGTGCTTTCTTGCCTTTCTTTAAGGGATTTACTTATTTCCTTCTTAAAATCTACTATCATCATCATGAGATGTTAATTTAAGTCTGAGTCTTGCTTTTCTGGTGTGTTGGGGTATCCAGGGCTCGCTGTGGTGGGAGAACTAGGTTCTGATGTTGCCAAGTTACCTTGGTTTCTGTTTCTTATGTTCTTGTCCTTGCCTTTTGCCATTTGGTTATCTGTGGTGTTATTTGATCTTGCTTTCTCTAACTGTGGCTTGTCCCTACTACATGTCTCTGTGTCAGTACTCCTTGGAGACCAGCTCTCTCTGAGAGGAATTTGGGTTTGGAGACCTATCGTACAGGGTCAGTGCTGGGGTGCAGACAGAAACCAGAAGGATCCTGTCCCCAGCTGTTCCTTGGTTCCTGTGTCCTGATTGCTCTGCAAGGGTTCCTCTTGATCCAGGCATTTGAACAGAAGTGTTGTTCTTGCCTGTGCATTAAGGTGTGTCCACCCTCCTGTGAGATAAGCTCTCTCCCTGCACTATATGAGTATGGAGCCCTGTGTCACAGGATTAGCTTCCTGGCCACAGAAGGAAACTGAAGACTACTTCTCAGTCCCTGTTTCATGAGGGTTCTGGTTGGGTCCCGCTGAGCACTTGTCCTCACCTTACCTCCACTCACAGGCTTGTCCACACTCCTGGGAGGCTAGCTTTCTCCTGGCGCTATTTGGCTATGGAGCCCTGTGACACAGTCTCAGGTCCCCAGCCACAGATGGAAACCGGAAGATTTGTGTCTGAATTCTGCCTATCTAGGCAGTGTCAGGTGACAGCTTTCTCTCCAGGCATAGGCTTTAATTTGGACCCATCATTGGTTGGCCACTCCAACCTCTAAATCACCATTATTCCAGCACATCTTGCATCTTGCAGGCAGGAGGGATTGTAGATTGAAGGTTTTGTGGCTTGGTTATGTGCCAGTCCCACTGTTAGGATTCTTGCCTGGCTATAAAAGATGGACAGTTTGCACTCTCTATCCCCATTACTAGTTGATTTTACTAGGGTCGCTCTCATAGATTCCAGGGAGATGTCACTGCATTAAGTTTCTACATCACCAGACATATGTACCCCAAGTTATCTTTTCTCCTATCTTCTCCCTGTCCTTTCCTCCCCCTGCCTGATTCTTCCTGTTCTCATTTCTAAACATTCTCAGTTCAACCACAAAATTTACTCTATCTTCCCATCTCAGGGAGCCCCATGTGCTCTCCACTTGAGCCTTTCTTGTTCTTTAGCCTCTCTGGGTCTATGAATTACAGTATGATTATCCTTTACTCAAAAGATAATGTCTATCTATAAGTGAGTACATACCATGTTTGTCTTTCTGTGACTGGATTGTAGCTTTAAGGGTGGTCTTTTCTAGTTTCATGTTGCCATTGTTTTTAAACAGCTGAGTAATACTGCATTGTGGAAATCTACCACATTATTTTTTTATCCATTCTTTGGGGAACATGTGGTTTGTTTCCAAACTTTGGCTATTACAAGTAAAGCTGTAATGAACATGCTTAAGCAAGTATACTTGTGATAGAATGAAGCTTCTTTGGGTATATATCTAAAGTGGCATAGGTGGGTTTTGAGGTAGTTCAATTCCCAAGTTTATGAGTACCTGCCATGTTGATTTCAATAGTGGCTGTAATAGTTTGCACTCACACCAGCAATGGAGAGGCATTCATTTTGCTGCACATCCTTATAGGCATGAGCGGTCACATATGTCTAGGCATTCAGACAGGTGGAAGATAGCATCTCAGTCATCTTGATGTGCATTTTCCTAATGGCGAAGGATGATGAATATTTCTTTTAAGTGCGTCTGAGCCATTAGAGATTCTTCTGTTGAGAATTCTCTGTTTAGATATATGTCCTCTTTATAATTGGATTTTTTTGTTTGTTGATGTCTAATTTACTGAGATCTTTATATATTTTGGATATTAGCCCCTTATTGGATGTAGAATCAGTGCAATATTCCCATTCTGTATGTTGCCATTTTGTCCTATTGATAGTGTCTTTGCCTTGCAGAAGCTTTTCAGTTTCATGAGGTCTCATTTATTAATTCTTGATCTTAGTGCCTGAGCTGTTGGTGTTCTCTTCAGGAAGTTGTCTCCTGTACCAATGTGTTACATTCTCTTCTATCAGGCTTAGTACATCTGCTTTTATGTTGAAGTTTTTGATCCACTTAGACATTAGTTCTCTGCAAGGTGATAGATGTGGAATAACTTGCATTCATCTAAATGCTGAAACCCATTTTGACCAGGAACATTTGTTGAATTTGCTTTCTTTTTTTCATTGTATATTTCTGGCTACTTTATCAAAACCCAGGTATCCATAGGTGTGTAGATTTATGTCTTGGTTTTAAATTTAGTTCCATTAACCATTCTGTCTCTTTTTATGCCACTATCATGTGGGTTTTATGATAAAACTCTGTAGTACAGCTTGAAATCAGGAATGGTGATGCCTTCAGATATTCTTTTATTGTACAGGATTGGTTTATCTGTCCTGGGATTTTTGTTTTTCCATATGAAGATAAGTGTCTTTCTTTCAAGGCCTGTGAAGAATTGTGATGATATTTGATGAGGATAGCATCAAATCTGCAGACTGCTTTCGGTAAGATGAATATTTTTACTATTTTATTTTTACCAATTCGTGAGCATGGAAGATCCTTCAATCTTCTGATATCTTCTTCAATTTCTTTCTTCAAATATTTGATGTTTTTGTCATATAAGTCACTTGCTTGGTTAAAGTTAAATCAATATATTTTAGACTTTTGGGGGCTATTGTGAATTTTGTGTCCTTTCCCTGATTTAATTCTCAGCACCTTTGTCATATATAGGAGGCCTAATGAGTTTTTGACTTAATATATTCAGACATTTCACTCAAGGTATTTATCAGGTGTTTCCTGTAAAAAAAATTGAGGTTAATTATAAATATTATCACATCATCTGAAATAAGAATAATTTGGCATTTTCTTTTCCAATTTGTGTCCCCTTGATCCTTCAGTTGTTTTATTACTCGTTCTAGAACTGCAATTACTATTTAGAATAGAGAAGACAGTGGACAGCCTTGCCTTATTCCTGATTTTAATGGAATTGCTTTAAGTTTATCACCATATAACTTGATTTAGGCTATAGGCTTTCTGTATATTGCCTTTATTGTGTTTAGGTAATTCCCTTGTATCCCTAATCTTTCTAAGACTTTCATCATGAAAACCTGTTGGATTTTTATTCAAAAAAATTTTCAGCATCTAGTGAGATGATCATGTGTATTTTTCTTTCAGATTCTTTATATGGGTGGACTGTATAAACTTATTTTTGTATGTTAAACCATTCCTGCATTGTTGCAATGAAGCCTACTTGATCATGGTAGACTATTTCTTGATGTGTTCTTAGATTGGGTTTGCATCTATTTTGAATATTTTGCATGTGTATTCATGAAAGTACTTGGCCTGTAATTCTTCCTTTCTTCAGTTTTTCTGTGGTTTGGGTAACTGTGGCCCCATAAAGTGATTTTTACACTGTCTGTACTGCTTTTTTTTTTTTTTTTTTTTGAATAATTTGAGGAGTATTATGGTTAGCTCTTCTTTGAAAGTCAGAATTCTGAGTTAAAACTGTCTGATCCTGGGCTTTTTATGGTTGGGAGATTTTAAATGATTGCTGTTATTTCTTTTAGGGCTGTGTATCTATTTAAATTGTTTATCTGATTTTAATTCAAGTTTGGTAAGTGGTATCTATCTAGAAAAATATTCATTTCTTTTATTTTAGATTTCTTTTGGGTTTCCTAATTTTGTAGAGTACGGGTTTTGGTTTGTTTTTCCTTTTTTCCTTGTTTGTTTGGTTGTTTTTTTTGACCTTATGTATCTTTGGATTTCCTAGGTGTCTATTGTTATGGCCCCCTTTTCCTTTCTGATTTTGTTAATTTGGGCATTTCCTATCATTTGCTTAGTTAGTTTGGATAAGAGTTTGGTTTTTTGTGTTTTTATTTAAGAACCTACTGTTTTTCATTGATTTTTTTTGTACATTTTTGGTTCTATTTTGTTGCTTTCAGTTGTAGTTTGATTATTTCCCACAGTATACTCCTCTTGGGTATGTTTGCATCTTTTTGTTCTATAGCATTCTGGTGAGCTGTTAAGTTACTAGTATAAGTTCTCCTCAATTTCTTTATATAGCACTTAGTCATAGAAACCTTTTCTTTTAAAACTGCTTTCATTGTGTCTCATAAGTTTGTGTACATTGTACATTCATTTTCATTGAACTGTATGAAATCTTTAATTTTCTTATTTCATTCCTGTCCCAAATATCATTCAGTAGCAAGTTTTTCAGTTTTCATGAGTTTATAGGCTTTTGTTGTTTATGTTATAGTTGAGTTTGAGTTTTATTCTGTTGTGGTCTGATAGAATTTAGGGAGTTATTTCAATTTTCTTGTATCTTCTGAGACTTGCTTTGTGACTGAGTATGTGGTCAGTTTTGGAGATGGTCTTGTGAGGACCTAAGAAAGTATATTTTTTTGGGTTTGGGTAAAATGTTCTGTATGTTTCCTTTAGGTCCATATGGCTCATACCATCTGTTAGTTCCAATATTTCTCTAATTATATTTGGTCTAGATAATCTGTCCATTCATGAGAGTGGAGTACAGAAGTCTCCCACAATCAATGTGCGAGGGTTTGTATATGATGTAAACTTTCGTTTTATTTCCTTTATAAATGTGGTTCTCCTTGTGTTTAGGCCATATGTGTTAAAAATTTAAAGATCATCTTTCCTTTGAGGACTACAAAATATCATTCCCTATCTCTTTTGATTAATTTTGTTTGGAAGTTTATTTTTTAGATATTAGAATGGCTACATCAGTTTGTTTCTTTGGTCCAATTGCTTCAGAATCTTTCTCCAACTCTTTATTATAAGGTAATATTTATCTTTGATGTTGAGGTGTGCTTCTTGTATGCAATAGAAAGATATTTTTTCACATCCATTTTTTAGTCTTTATCTTTTTATTAGAATTTTACACCATTGATAATGAGAGATATCAATGACCAATCACTGGAAATTCCTCTTACTTTGTTGCTGTTTGTGATGGTTGTAGAGAAGTAGTGGTAGTGGTGGTGGTGGTGGTGGTGGTGGTGGTGGTGGTGGTGGTGGTGGTGGTGGTGGTGGTGGTTTGTGTGTGTGTATGTGTGTGTGTGCGTGCACGCGCGCTCATGTGTATGTGTGTGTATTTGTGTATATGCATGTCCCTTATATTGGTTTTCCTGATGTAAGATTATTTATTTCCTGTGTTTTCATAAGTGTAGTTAAATTTTTTCGTTTGAAATTTTTCTTCTAGTATCTTCTGCAGGGCTGTATTTGTAGATAGATATTCTTAAAATTTGGATTTACCAAGGATTATCTTGTTTACTCCATCTTTGACGATTGGAAGTTTTGCTGAGTATAGAGTAGTGTGGGATGGCTTCTGTGATCTCTTATAGTCTCCTGAACATCTGTCCAGGCCCTGATTGGTTTTCAAGTCTCCATTGAAAAGTTGAGTATACTTCTAACAGGTTCGCCTTTATAAGTTTCTATGCTTTTTCCCTCATCACTGTTATTTTTCTATATATTTAATATTTTGGTGGTCTGGTTACTTTCTCCTTCTGGCCCATTCTTTTCGATGTTCTGTAAGCTGATTGTATCTTTATTGGCATCGCCTTCTTTAGGTTAGGAAAATTTTTTTCTAATGTATTGTTGAAAATATTTTTCTGGGCTTTTGGGCTGGAACTCTTCTCCTTTTTCTATTCCTACCATCCTTACGTTTGTTTTTTGTTTTTGTTTTTTTCATAGTTTCCCAGATTTCCTGGATATTTTGTGTTAGGATCATTTTAGATTTAACATCTCCTTAATAATGTATGTATATCTTCCATTATATCTTCCATGTCTGAGATTCTTTTTTCCATCTCTTATAATTTTGGCGATACTTGCATCTATACTTCTTGTTTGCTTACCTAGATTTTTCATTTGTAGGATTTCCTCAGTTTCTGTTTTCCTATTACTCCTGTGCTCATTTTCATTTTTTTCAGCTGTTTCCTTTTGTTATTTTCTTGTCTTTCTTCAAGGGATCTAGTCATTTCCTCAAATTGTTTGTGTCTTTCTGGGTTTCTTTCAGGGATTATTTCATTTCCTCTTTAAGGTCTCTATTTTCTTAAATTTGGTTTTAACATCATTTTCTTGTGCTTCAACTGTATTGGGCTTGCTGTAGCAGAATAGCTGGGTTCTGGTGGTGATATTTTGCCAGGATCCTCGTTGATTATGTTCTTTTGATGACAGCTAGGCATGTGGGTTTTGGGTAATTGTAGGTTTAGGTGCTGATTTCTGAGTTTGTCTTTGTTGGATAGGTGTATTTTTCCAATTTGGTTTTTGTTTCCTCTCTAGACTTCAGGACTGAGTTGCCTGTATTTTTGGTGATTGGCATTACCTCCGGTCCAGCATGGTGCCTCTGAAAAATTTCTGGAGTCCTTTGTGACTTCTGGGGTTCTGGGTATCAACATGGCCTCTGGTAAAGCAGAAGGCTTCCACTAGCATTGTAAACTGGGATTTTTTTCTTTATCAATAGTTTGCCATTGGCCCATAGGAAACCTATCTAATCTGACATGTTAATTTCTGTCTTCTACTTCTTTGGTGAAAATATTTATCAGCCCTAGGACTTTCATGACAAAGGTTTTGTGGTTTCTTGTGTATAGAAACTTAACATCTAAAAGCAGAAATACGTTTACTTCTCTTTCTAACCCTTTAGTTCCTTCACTTATCTTGGTTGAATAGGTAGGACTTGAAGCACAACATTGAGTAGGAGATTAGTGTAAAGATACATCTTTTTAATTTAAGCATTTTCTTAGTGCATATTCATCATTCAAAGTGATAGGCTTTGTAAAGTTATTTTCATTTCAATATACATATATGCTGACCACATTAAGCACATTTTTAGGATTTTTGCAATAGTTATTAATCTCAGCATTACCTAATTAATCTTTATTAAATGAAAATGAATAATCTTGCTGTTAAATTAGAAGAGTTCTTGTGAAGATTAAAATTAAACTATTATGTATCCACTTAGTTGGTGTGTCTGTAAGGGTGTCCTTGTAATAAATACATATATAAGGCTGTAGAGTATCTTAAGAAGATTCCTCACTAGAACAAGCAAACAAACAAACAACACACAAACAAATAGGCACAGATTAAATCTTCCCATCTCTTTGGAAAAGACTAAACAGATATTGGTGGTGTTCATACCAGTGTCCCTCCCTCCTTCCATATGTGTGTGTGTGTGTGTGTGTGTGTGTGTGTGTGTGTGTGTGTGTGTTTGTGTTGTTTCACATTTAAATTTATATATGTTACACTGTCCGTATAAATTTAGAATGAGGTTAACATGATCATGATAAATGGTATTTTTTAGTATATTCTTAATTTTGTTTGAGAGTATTATATTGAAAACTTTAGTGATTATGCTAATCAGAGGGATCATTCTGTAATTTTTGTTGTTTCTTTATCTGGTTTTGGTATCAAGATAATGTGGCCTTATAAATAGTTTTAAACCACTCCTTTATTTTCTATTTTACCATTAATTTGAGAAGTATTTGTATTATTTCTTCTTTGATACTTCGGTAGAAATATGTGCTCATTCCATCTGGACTGTGTTTTTTTCAGTTGGGAGCATATGAAAACTGGGTTTGGAGCTTCCAAATCATTTTTCACTATATGTGTGTTTAAATCATTAATCTCCTCTTGGTTTAACTTTGGTAGGTTTTAGGCATCTATATATTTAACTTTTTGTTGTTGTTGTTAAATACTCCTACTGAAGTGCAGATAATAACTTCAGATATGTCCTTCTGATTTCTAAATTTTGTTGATATCTGTGTAATTTTTCCTTATTCATCTCCAGCTTGATCAAATTCTGTCTTTCTCATTGCATTAGGATGAGAAATGGTTAAATTATAATGAATATAAATATAACATAAATATTAACGAATAAAATGGTAATAATATATACTGTTTCAAGGGACTATCTAGCCTCTCCTTGGAACAAACTTTGGGGAAGAAATAACAAATATTTTATTAAAAACATGAAATATATTTTATTCAAAATGATTAATCTTTCCTCTGAGTAAAAATTTGGAAGCTTGGTTTGTTACATTTGTTGAAATTTGGGTATATGATTATGATATCAACATAAAAAATCAGAGCATTTCACCTCTCTTTATTATTAATTGTTTTTCATGTAAGAATGCCTTCATGTGGAATGGTTTGTTAAATGTATTATTTAATGACATTAGATTATATTCAGTTAAAAACAATAGTAGCAAGTATCTTCAATCTGCACGTCCAATAAACCCCATTTAAGGATTCCAAACAGGTGGAAGAGAAAGCATTAAAGTGTATTCAGGAAGGTAGTACAGAATACATTTATCCAAAAAGAAGCTATATCTTCATGAGAAGATCATATCAACTCACATACAGTTCCCTAAGAACTGTAATATTTTCATGAGATCTACAAAGCATGTACAATAAAATATTATGAGGCATATTGAAGCAGAGTATACTTTACCTACACAGAATATATAAAGTATTCCTGAAATTGCGCCCCTGGTGAAGATGCCATTATTATATTGTGGTTATCATGCCACTTAACACACAGTAATGGACAAAAGGATATCTTTTGATGTATTAAATTTGAAAGTGAAATCCGTGGGGATGCTGGTGCCATTGGGCATGAGGCAAGTCTAGATTCAGAAAGCTTCCATTCTGAAAATTTTTATTACAAGAAAAGTTGAGAGGGGTCTGTGGATTTGGAAAATGGCAGGGAGGTTACGAGTTTCTAATACAAACTTCTGATAAGCACACACTGCCTGTAAGAGAAATGTAAGTGAGAAGAGCATTCAAGGGCCAGGGCTAAATTTTTGTCAGAATTAAAATAGCAATGTATAATTAGTAGCAATTTTTAATAGGTATATCAGCTTTATTTATTTTGGGAGTAACAAGAATTGTATCCTGTTGTGCAGACACAGCATACATTTGGGAGGAATGCAATTACTCTGAAAAGGCATTGTTTTGTTTGGACATCATTATTTTATTAACCATCATCTCTTTTTTTATTTTATTTTACTTTATTTTTTTTATTTTAGAATAATATCAATGATTTTAATATACATTTGTTTTGTCATAATTAACATACATTTGTTTTCTCAAACAAAACCTATACAAAAAGCAAAGTCTCCAGAGCATCAAAAAAAAAAGAACAAACAAAAAAACCAGAGGCAGAATTACCACACTATGTAATAAGTGGAAATGTTGGAAGAGAGGGCAACTGTCAACTTAGGGTTTTCTTTGCTTTCTCTCCCATTCGCCACTTCCCAAGAGTGTCTACACCTCTGTAAGCCACAGAATTCTGTCTTGCTCTCTAGGTCTTTATTGAAATCATTAAGGTGACATTGAAACAGTACAGGGACTCACTTGTGCCGTTGGAGATGTATCTAATGATTTATATAAGCATGTTGAATATGAATGCTCTTTTTTTTTTTTTTTTGATACTTTATTTACATTTCCAATGTTTCCCTTTTTCTGGGTCTCCTCTTTGGAAACCCCCTATCCCCTCCCCATCCCCGCCTCTATGAGGGAATTCCACCTCCCACCCACCCGCCCACCCATCCCCATATTCCCACCTTGACATTTCTCTTTACTGGGGCCTCTAACACCCTCAGGCCCAAGGGCCTCTCCTCTCTCCCTGATGGCCATCGAGGTCATCCTTTGCACATGTGGTCCGAACCATGGGTCCATAGATGTGTATTCTTTGGTTGGTGGTCCGAACTCCAGGACAACCAGGGGGAGGGTCAGGCCCATTGACGCTCTTGCTCCCTCCATGGGGCTGCAAATTCCCTCAGCTCCTTCAGTCCCTTCTCCAACTCCTCCATCTGGGACCTCACTCTCAGTCCAGCGGTTACTGTAAAGTGAAACTTAGGTATTACGAACTTTTGGGTTAATATCCACTTATCAGTGAGTACATACCATGTTTGTTCTTTTGTGACTGAGTTACCTCGCTCAGGATGATATTTTCAAGTTCCATCCATTTGCCTCCAAATTTCATTAAGTCATTGTTTTTAATAGCTGAGTAGTACTCCATAACCATCATCTCTTAGTGGGAGTTACTTAAACATTTAATTCAGTTTTCTGCTTATCTTGCAACACAGCTAAGGTGACATGAACTACATAGAACTGCAGCATCTTATGACCTGGATATTTGGATATCTATATTCATACCCACAAATTCTCCCTCCAACTTTGCTTAACTCATCTTTCCTTCTTTTGGAAAATGCACTGGGATGTCTGTACTGCGTAAATCAGGAGTTCTTTGTTTTCTTGTTAACAACTGTTATCAATTCTTACAGAAAAATAACTTCATAAACATATATTTCAGACTGATTTTAAGAACCCATTTAAAATTTGTTGGAGATTTCTAAAGCCTCCTTTGGATGTTAATGACATGATCTTATTCTCTTTTCTAAATAGACAGTATTTTATGTTCTTTTTGTTTCTTTTTAATAAGAACTTCTGGTTTAATTTTTAACATATCTATTCAAAATCTAAAAAAAAGTAAATGATCAGCCCAGAAATTTAATTGATTTTGAAATTACCCATATTCAGACATAAAACACAAAGACCTAAGAAACTATTTAAGGATTTAATTTTTCTGTGTTAAAATTCTGTTTTCCAAGCACCATTTCATTATATTCACATAAAAATTATAAAAAGCTTAGAAATAAAAAATAATTAGAAAACCAATTTTATAATCAAATTAAAAAATATTTTATAGGAAGGGATATATAACTCTAAAGATTGAAAAAGTCATATGAAAACTTGTCTGCTCCTGCAGAATCTTGCACACACGTGTGGGTGTGCATGCACGTGTGTATGTGTGTGTGTGTGTGTGTGTGTGTGTGTGTGTGTGTGTGTGTGTAGAAGTAAAACAGAATTTTCCTTTAATAGAACAATAATGCCCCTTCTAGAAATTACAGGAAAAAAAACTAGTGGAGAAATGGGTTATTTCTTCTGACATTTTTGATCAGTAAAATCTATTAGACACCAGTCAGCACAGGCTGCTATCAGTGCTGTAGGCCACCTTCCAGAACTTTACTATAATTACTGAAGATATCACATGCTTGCAACATAAAACATGAGGGAATCATGCTTGTGTTGACCTGGAAACTTTATCCCTACTCCTTAGTTTTCAAAGTGCTTGAATATGCTATGTTTGCTACTGGAAGAGCAAAGTTGCAAACTGTGAAAGCTATGAAAGTAATGACTTCCCTGGAAAGATATATCCACTGGTGCAAGAATGGTGTGAACATCAAGAAGATAAACAACCACTTTCTGATCAGATTTAAATCCTACTGCACGTGAAGGAAAGTTATATCTGCTATCATTATTACACTAAATACTCATGGCTAGAAAAATTTTAGGTCATAGTGGAGAACCCACTACTCTTACGCTGCTAAATGGAGAGAGTATAAAACTGACCTCTCATGACTTATTCTTATAGATTAATGCATTTCTTAATCCCTTTGAGAGAAGCTTTTATTTGCAGTAGCTGGTATTAACTCAGAGACCTACAACTGAAGTCATTAAAAGTAAAATACTGCAGAATGCTCAGTCCTAAATAGAATATATGTGTACTGCACATCCTTCTTCCAAGGCTCAGAGATTATTGTGGAAAAGAGTTTGGAAAGATAATAACAGCCAGCATGAGAGTGGATAGAGCAATGACATTGTACTTATGAACACACAGTGGTTGCAACATAATGCACAAGACCTATGCAAATATGAGATGGACCAAATCTCAGTCTGGACAGAAGAGTATACCATACAAGCCATACCTAGCCGTAGGGATGTTTACAATTTATAGCTTCTTGGAGAGGGAGAGCCAATGTCCACTGTGAAAGTAGTTGCTGGAGTGTGAATTTTCCACACTCCATGAAAGGTAACACATCCTACAATACTTGAGCAGTATAAATTGACCTTAATACTTTACGTATACAATTTTGAGTGAATAAGAAAGGGAAAATGAATCTAGAAAGTGTTGGGTGTAGAAAGAAAGGTGATTATCAGCAAAACACCTTGTATAAAATTCTCAGAGACCTAATAGTTAAAGAACAGAATTTCTAGTACTATATTTATTAGACTATATATTTCAAATTTCAAAGGAAAACCTTTATTACCTATTTAATTGTTTTTCAAATAGAAGAGAGGCTCTTTTTAAGGGAAAAGATGTGAAGACACGTGGGCTTGAAAATATTTGAATACTAGAAACTGAAGGTGACCTGAATCAGTCTATCCCAAGATGGGCTCTTCATTTTCACTGAACTGTTCATAGTCCACTGCTAGGTGACTGTAATGGTTTGAATGCCATCTCCATAGGCTCACATGTTTAATAGTTGGTCCCAAGCTAGTGGGATTGTTTTGGAAAAAAAAATAGGATGCGTGACTTTGTTGGAGGAAATATTTCACTGGTGTTAGGTTTAAAAAATTATAAGACTCAGGCATTTTCTTTTTTCATTTTTTAAAATTTTATTGGTTATTTTATTTATTTACATTTCAAATATTATCCCCCTCCCCTGTTTCCCCTCCACAATCCTCCTATCCCACCCCCTCCTTCTGCTTCTATGAGGGTGCTCCTCCATCCACCTACTCCCACCACACTGCCGTAGCATTTCCCTACAATGAGGCATCAAGCCTTCACAGGACCAAGGGGCCTCCCCCCCTCCGTTGATGCCAGATATGGCCATCCTCTGCCACATATGCAGCTGGAACCATGGGTCCCTTCATGTGTATTTTTTGGTTGGCGATTTAGTCCGTAGGAGCTCTGGGGGGGTCTGGTTGGTTGATTATTGTTGTTCTGCCTACAGGGTTGCAAACCCTTCGGCTCCTTTAGTCTGTCCCCTATCTCCTCCATTAGGGTCCCTGTGCTTAGTCTGACAGTTGGCTGCAAGCATCCGCATCTGCATTGGTAAGACTCTGGCAGAGTCTCTCAGGAGACATTCATATCAGGCTCCTATCAGCAAGCACTTCTTGGCATCAGCAATAGAGACTGGTTTGGTGACTGTGCATGGGATGGATTCCCAGGTGGGGCAGTCTCTGGATGGCCGTTCCTTCAGCCTCTGCCCCACTTTTTGTCCCTGTATTTCCTTTAGACAGGAGCAATTCTTGGTTAAAATTTTTGAGAATGGTGGGTGGCTCCATCCCTCAACCAGCAGCTGTGCCTAACCTCTCCATATGGACTACAGGTTCTCTCTCCCCCTTGTTGGGTATTTCAGCTAATGTCATCCCTGTTGGGTCCTGGGAGCCTCTTGTTTTTCTGGTGTCTGGGACTTTCTGTTGGCTACCCTCAGTTCCCCAACCTCTATTGCTACACATTTCTGTTAAATTTCCTGATCCTCTGTACATCTCCCCCATCTCCTCCCATACTCAGGCATTATCAATGTCTGACTCCACTTTCTTTCTCTCTTGCTCTCTCCCTGGGCCTAATAGTTGTGTCTCAGGTGCTCCTGCTCCAGCACCATGCCTACCTGCAGCCATGTTCTCATTTTGATTGTCATATACTCTAATGCTTTGAATCTATAAGCCTCAAATAATTTTCTATAGGTGGCCTTGGTTGTTATGTTTTATCACAACAATAGTAAAGTAACTAAGATAGTCATAGATGCAAATTACTAGTGTCTTTCTTTTCTCATCTTTTTCCTCATCTTGGAAATGATGCTTTTATTTCCTCAGGTGAAGTGATGAGATGAGAGCCATACCCAAGCGGCGTGACTATACAGGTTTGCCTGAGCCCAGAGTGTTTCTTTCTAATTATCCCTATGCAGAAGTTTATAGCCTACATTTAATCTAATCTTTTCCAAGCCCAGACATAGAAGGCTTTAGCTTTCAGCCTTGTTCTGCTAACCTAGACCTAGAATCTTTCAGCCTCTATGACTTGTTGCTGGATAAACTCACCTGTTCTAGTTCTTTCTGAATTCTGGCTAGCTGGTTTAGTATAGCTGTTGTGGCTCAAACTCCTCTCCAACTGACTGATTCAAATTGGCTTTTCTCGGCTTCTGACTGAATTGCTTTGCTTGGAAAAACTGACTCTGAACTCCATGAATTTCATTCTCTCTTCCTTCACTGCTCTTAATTAACCTCTCTTTTCTGTACTTTTCTTCTGAGAATTGGCCATATCCTATCTCTGACTCATTCTGTCAAATCTCTCTCTGATCTATTATGTTGACTACCCCTCAATTAGACATTGTTATTTGAGATTAATGGCATGTACTAAAGCCAGAAAAAGTAAAGAAGTGTCCTAAGGGCATGTGTTTCTTCCAGTTAGATCACATAGACCTAGGTCTTTGGATGTGATCCCTGATAGAGCAACCATTGCTGGGTTAATATTGCTCAACATCTTCCTTCTCCCCTTTTGTTTAAGCAAAACATTTTATGCACCTTAATTATTGCAACAGAAAGTACTATCAATTCCACAATTTTAACATCCAAATGTCTTTACGTAGATCTGTTGATGTGATGATCCTTCATAACGACAGAGGTGGCTATCTGTCCTTCAGCAAAAGTTTATTTCAGCATCTAGGTCTCTGTCTTTTAGTTGGTTTGTTAAGTTGTCCCCATGCAGTGAGGCTTGATTTCTGAGTTGTCCTCATTGCTCTCTTTCTGTGTCTCTTCTTTACTTGAGTCCTGTCTTTCTTGTAGAAGTTCCTATTACCAGGATTGGATCTTTATCAGTTTTTATGGAACCCATAACCTTTTATAGGTGAAAATCACTGCCCAAAGGTAACACATTCTTTGACTTACATTTTAATGTTCAAACATCTTTAAAGCATACAGATCAGTCTAATTCAGCAGTTTTTCTTACACATCTAGTACTTTTAGGAATAGTTTTGTTTTGCAAGATTAGCATCTCACCTCTAAAATTTTCAATCCTTTATGCAAGCTGAGAATGATTTTATTTGTGATTTTGAAATTATAAATTCCTAATTGAAAAGTTCTACTGTTTGTTCATCCTTTATCCTGTTATCCTGCTTGTTAAATATTTGGATTGTATAAATATCCAATGTATAGTAAGAATCACGATTATAAATGATTATCTGAAAGCAGTTGCTTTTCAAACTAACCAGAATGTTTCTTTACCTTCTTGAATTTGCATTTCCTTATTTGCAAGAGGAAGGATAGCACAATATCATTGTGAATAGCAAAGAAAATGTGCTTGGAGTATGGACAATAGCGCTCTCAAAGTTAGGGTTAAACTGAGTCCTGTTCTCTGCCACTTTATTTTGTGCAATTAACCATCCCATGCAGCAAATGCAACATAATACACTACAGAATTCAGTGACAGCAGTCTGGATGTTCATTGTTGTAATTGTTCTAAAGTCTTCAACTATTTAAAATTTGGTACAAATGAGCTAATTTGTAAAGAAGGAATTGGATATTTATATGATCTACTGATTTTGGGTTCTCTCTCTCTCTCCATTTTCTTTCAGCTAGGAAGGATAGATTACTTGTCTGACTACACTTAAAACAAATAAAAACAAAACAAACAAAAAAGCTAATGGAAAGAAAAGGACTGTTTTTATCCTACTTCACTCTGAAAACATATCACGTCTGTACAACATTACATTGTCAAGACACTAATACACAAAGCAGTATCTAGGGGGTAAGAACATGTACATGTGCATAACAGATTGGAAGAAATAATGATGACAGAAACAATGCTGCTCTCCTATCATTTGCTGCAGAGGCATTTTAATAGAGGTGAAAGAAATACTTTTATTTTTTAAAGCCAGTTAAGGAAATGGTTATAGACCTCCAGGGTAGAGCTGAGAAGCAGATCAGGAAATATTTATGCAGAGGAAGGATGTCTATAAAAGCTATAGAACATTGATCATAAGGGATTGCAGAAGTACCCTGACACCAATTCAAACTGGAGCAGGACAATGGCTACCGACAATGTGTGTTTTTATGACAGTACAAGCCACTGGCTAATGGGCATCTCTCAGAACAGAAAGCAAAGTCATTGTCTTGAGAATCTGAGAATGTGGTGTACAAACTTTACTTTGAAATAATAATGATCATCTCAAGGAGCCTGAAGCATTATAACCACAGTCACTCTCTTGCCTCAGTATCTGGCAGTGAGTATTCAGAGAAGCTTGTTCCCTCTTTGAATATAAACAGTCAATGAACAGGATGGTGCCAAGTTTTCCCCAGTGGGATGGAAGCCTAAATGTCTCCAGGAATGTAAAATGATGCCAAAAGACTTTAGATCAAGAAAAACAAGCACACTGAACACAATGAATACACATATCTGTTTTCTTGGACTCAGATTTATAGTGACAAGGTCAGACAGGGAAAAAGTGATATTTGACACCATTACATTTATGTCCCTTAGTGCATACTCAGAAAGACACCTGGTTTCCCAAAGAGAGTAATGCTAGTTCCCGTCTGCTCCTATTATATAAATAAGCTATGAGCTAGCTGTTTCTTAAAATGGGAGTTGATAATCCAATTTGCATTAAGATTTTAATTACATAATTGTTTAATTTGCCCTTTCATTTTGATACTGAATCATGAGGCACTAATGATAGAACCTATGGAATATACATAGAAGTATCCCAGAATGACTCTGCCAAGTATCTAGTAAGGACCCCAACAGGTAGTGATACGCTTGGACAATTTGTTAAAGCATATATTATATAAGGTGCATATTGAAGGCAGTTCTAGGTTAAATTTGACTATATGACCTTAAAGAAGAGAAAAATTTATCAGTAAGTGGAAAACAGGCCAAAGACTTCCATCCCTCTTCCCAAGTATGTCACTGATACACATTTACTGAACCTGTACAATGGAAACACAAGGTGGTTAAATTCCATGACTACCTCCATTATGTCTCATTTTATCAACCTGAATAGAAAAAAATATGAATAAATAAGAGTAGTGAAGTTAATGTGATTTGATTAACATAGATCTACTCTTTATCTTGATGAATAGTGAGGAGTGGAGAAATAAGTTCTCAGACATTTTCCTTGGGATGTGTTACATTCAAGTCACACTAAATTTCTGACAAAAGCTTACAGATTCCTTAAATAAGAATTGTTTCAAGTCATAGAGCATTTTACAGAGTCTCAAAGCTTGCAAATCTAAATGGTTAATTTAGCATGTGCATTTATGTGCACATATGCAAAAAAAGGTACTGCATATATTTTTTGTTTCAATTAAATACTACTGCAAATCAAGAACCTTTATACCTCAGATCTAATTTGAGCCACTTTTGATCAGATGCTCCCTGGAACCCCAAGTCACCACACAATTGACACTCTGGTCTCATCCTTAAAAGACAGGTGTGTACTCTGTTATTTTAAGAGTCTGGCTATGGCTACTGGCTACTGGCAAGAGTTTATTTTATCTTGTTTCCATTTAGAGACAGTCTCATTTATTCTTGATATGGTGATTTTATAGCAAAAATCTGGCAATTGAAAAAAAATATAAGAAGTACATACTTCCTGCTAACTGAAACCTGAATTCAAAATTCATCAACATGTTCCTGTCTCCATATTTCACTGTTAAGCTGTCAAAATCCAATTCAAGAAAAGAAAGTCACTTCTTTGTAGGAGGAGTATAGAGGCGGTTTGATGCTAAGGTCCTGATTCCCAATTGGTTCTCGATCTGTCTGTAAAGAAAACCTTAGGCCAATTACTGGGCAGAAAGGACAGGCGGGACTTCTGGGTCCCAGGAGGAAAAGGGAGACATAAGGGAGGAGAATGGAGATCACCATGCTTTGGAGAGAGGAGAACCATGTAACCATGTGAGATCTCAAAAGGGAATAGCCAAAGAGGCCATCCCTACAGATCAGGGGAGTTTAGCAACTGAAGTTTAGGGCAGGTGGAAGATAAAATATTGGTAAGGTCTTGCTTTTCCAGGAGGGAGATAGTAGCGCCCAGCAATTGTGTCTTAAGACAAGTTGATAAAAAAAAACAAAAAACAAAAAACAAAAAACTGTGTGTCTGTGTCTTTTATCTGAGGATTCAAGAGAAGCTGAGAGGGGGCTGGGAGGGGGCTGGTCATCTCCTGGAGCTAAGGGTGGGTAGAACATAAAACTACTCGCATCAGAGACAGGTCCATAATTTGCTGCTATCCGGATGTGGCGGTGTTTCTGTCGTTTTGTTATCAGGGGACAGATACAGAAGGATGCAGATTGAGGCCAGCCTGGAAGATTGGCTTATACAACAAACACATAAACTAAAAATTAATTTGGGGATTTATTCTAAATATACACAAATCTTTAAAAATACTTTGTTGCTAAAGTAGTTTATCATAACTAGTTAATTAGTTAATTAATTTGTGTTGTTAATCAAACTCAGGGATTCATATTTGCTCTACTCCTGAGGTATATTCCTGGAAAATAATTCAGTTCTTATACACATTTTAAGAACCTTACTTTGTGAAGTACATGAGGTGAGTCTTGAAAAAATATTTGTGATATTATTTTATTTTTATTCACACCAATTCTGGGACTACCAACAGCCACCACTAAGACTTATATCTGATTTACCTCCAAGGAGATCAGTTTAGTGTGCTGTGACCTGTCACTGGTACAGGTAGTGGCTATACTTTCAGTAATATTTCATATCGTACTCAAAACCTGGGAGGGTTAATGATAGCCTCGAGGGTCTAACAAATAGCCATATCAATTGGTGAAAGACATAGGTGCTGACAGATTCAGCTTCATTATGTAAAATAGTGCTAGAACGCTTTCTTTCAAGGACTCTTCCAAGGAGGACTTCTAGAAGCAAATGGAAAATTGTGCTTGCATTGATTCTACTGTATGAATTATTACAAATGAATATAAAATTTTATCCAAATGACTTAACAAAAAAGAAAATAACAATACAAAAGATTCACCAAGATCCAACTAGAATGCCCCAAATTTGAAAATACAAAATAACCATATCAATTTACTTAGTCTCATTTATCTATTTTCCAATAATTTGAAACTAAACAAAAAACCTTCTGGTTTTGCATGTCTGTGGGGAGTTTGGGACATTAGGTACACATAGTTGAGGATATTTTGCATAAATCTGCATATGTTTACATGCAATGACAGACATACTGCAGCTTCCCAAATGTGGCTAGGGTAATTTAATCTTCTGCAACATTTTGCATAGCATATGTAGGTGTAATATGCTCAGAAACATTACCTGAATGTATGCAAAGTACACTAAGCTCATACTTACATAGTTCTCATATCAAAAGATGTAGTTAGATCTGGAGTAGCATTTTACAGCCTTATTTCTGTTAGCTTAAAATTCTCAAATTAAACCAAATTATCCATAGCAAGAAATGAGCCTTTTAAAAATTTAAACTAAAAATACTTTTAGGTTGCCTATTGTACAGTCTTCCAGTCAGTTTAAATCTCTTTTGCTATCTTCTTGGATTTACTTGATGTTATTACACTTGTTTTTCTACATTATTTGAATGTGAGTTAGAGATCTTTCAAACCTGTTATAACAGCAATTACTGTATAATAGCATTTACTCTCAAATTGCAAAATATTAAGTAGAAAAAAATGTTAAAATTCACTGACTTAAGCACAAAGACTTGGTAAACATAAGGCCTTCATATATTTTTAATGTAGGAATATGTAAAAGATTTCTTGCTTTATACTAAATATTGTCTTTATCCCATGTTCCTCTAAACACAACTTTTGGTTTTATAAATTTTTAATTCTGTATGCTAGCTTTTTGCTACAAAATATTTAATTTGAGAAATGATTATGCATAGAATATATATTTCATTGGTCTCCATATTGTTCCCTGAAAGCTTAATATTCCAAAATCTACAGATTATTAAGTTTCTTAAATAAACAGCATGTTTATGTAACAGATTATAGAACCCTATATACTGTAAATCATCTTTAGATATTTTTATACTGAATACCATAGAAATGTTACATAAATATTATTTATTTAGTCAGCATATTCTATTTTCCATAAAAATAAGTGATTTTAGGACAAGAGAATCTATCCAAATGCATTTTTTTGTGTGAATATTTTTGAATTGTGGGTTGGATCTATGGTAATATAATCACAGTTGTGAAAGACCTAGAATGAGGTGAAGAACATGGGCCTATGATCTGGAAAAGGTTCATGTTGTTGGATTATTTATCTAGTATAAATAGTTTTATTTATCACTTGTAATTTGTACAATATTTGTCCTAGTGATTTGTTTTCACCAAAATTATACAAAATACTGATTCTTCTTCTGAATTTTCTTTTTAATTATATCTTTTATAATTATAAAATATTTTACAATAACTTACCTTAACTGCTCTTTTCTTTTCTGTATCATCTATATTTAGAGGTGATCTCCAAATGAACAAAGCATATTCTGCATAAATATTTCATTTCTTTAATATTTTCTAAAAGGTAGTTTAAAAATAGTTCCTCATTTAGTCATTGGTCACTTTCTGCCATCCACCTTCTTTTTCTGCAAGACTGAAATCTTCTATATTGTGAGTTTCTCATTAATGCCTCTAATTTATCTCTATCCTTACAATAACTATTGTGGGCAACATCTACATGTAAATGTCAATGTTTCTTTTATTTCCTCAGAGGAAGGGGTGAGATGAAAGCCATATCCAATTTTTACAAATACATAGGTTGATTTGAGTCCAGAGCATATAACTATCCCTAGGCCTAGGCCTGGAAACTTCTATTCTCCATCCCATCTAATCTGTAATCTTGAAGGCTTCATTTTACAGCCTCCACCTGCAAACATAGGCCTAGAATCTTTCAGACCAAGACTTACAGCTGAATAAACTCACCCTTTCTAGCTTTCTGAACTCTGGCTGGATGATTCAACTCAGCTGTTCTGGTTCAAAGTCCTCTCCATGCTGACTGATTCAAGTTGGCTCCTTTTTGGCTTCTGAGTTTTCTGAATGGAAAGACTGCCTTTAACTCCAAGAACTGATGTTCTCTGAACTGATCTGAGCACAACTGAACTCAACTGCACTGTACCAAACTGAACTGCTCTGAACTGAATTCCACTGAACTCTCTTTCCCTTACTGCTCTTTAAGTAGCCTCTCTCTCCTGTCCGTTCTTGTAAGACTTAGGCATATTCTATCTCTGAGTCATTCTGTCAAATATTTCTCTAATGTGTTATTTTGTCTGCCCTTTGATTAGAAATTATTGTTTGAGATTAAAGGTGTGTGCTAAAAACATATCCAGCCAGAGAATTTAAAGCTGTGACTACAGCCAGAGGGAAAAGGTGTGTGGCATGCGTAAAGTCAGCTGGCTATGTGATCCCTTGCCAGAATAGACATGTTGCTGGATTAAAATTTTTCTACACCTACACAGAGAATAAAGTACCCAGAATTGGAAGCTTGGGAAATCCACCTCTTATCTCCCTTGCTCAGGAATCATAAAGTCCTGCCTCTGTCTCCCTGTCCAGCCACTGATCACCAGCAACTTTATTTACCAACCAAAACCAACTAGGACAGGATCACTCAGGTCTTACATGTGGATTCTCATGCAATTTTGGGGACCAAATCAACATAATTCATGAAGCATTAGAACAAATACACAAAGGGAGGACTTTGGTGATGCAGCTATCTTTGAATCATTTGTGCTTCTGTAAGTAATCCCCTCCCCAATTCCTGTAAGTAACCTTAATAAAACTCACTGGTGTATTAACTTGGGTTTTGCTGGAATCTGCATTTAGTCTGTCACAGGCTCCCTCATTGGCATGAGTCGATGTGCATATAGTATGAACCCAGGAAAACTGTGCTGCACATTTTGATCTCCCTGTTTTCAGGTATCTTTTTCTTTGTACTCACGGAGGATCATATTTAAGTCTATACACGTGAGTTTCTTAAACATAGGAACAAATTAAGGAAATTGTGTTTTTTGCCCTTTAAAATGATCTTCAGCCAGAGCTATGTAGATGTGCAGATGACACTTAGGATCTTCTTTTATTGATTCATTACAGAATAAATTGTACACATGAAAAGTTGTTCTCTGTATTCTGCAGGGTATATGAAGCCACATCCCTGAAGTCTTGCTGTTGTTAGCTATAATCTAGCATGGACAGTATGTATGTTCTGCAGATAAGAAACTTCCATATTTTTGTTGTTTTGGGCTCAAAAAATTTGTATGTGGTGTTCTTCAGTGATTCTGATTCATATGAGTGATTCCCACCTAAGCCAAACTTACCAGGCACAGTGTGTCACAGATACAAAAATGCAGACAGATTTTCAGTGCTTAGGAAGACTTGACAATTTACTGAAATCCTAAAATTTGTTTCGATTTCTAGAGAATGCTTCATAGATGATACAGGTAGTTGCTGTTTTCTTCTCATTAGTGATCTTCAGTCCCAGTATGCATTAAAAAAAATTACCATCTATTCATTTTGTGAGATCAGATGATAGTAATCGAGAATAAAGAGATTTTTAACCAAACCCAAGCCTGCTAAGATTTTGGACTGAGACTGGAATCTTTTATTGCTATTTAGTATTTTCTTGGTATATTCCATCATGAATTGAGTTTATGAGAGCAGACACTGAGATGGGAGCTAACCTACAGTTTCACCTGTTGAAATACAGTTTCAATGTTTTCTGAATTGCTTTTTGCCTTTTGGGTGGTTTTTAGTTTGAGTCCTTGAAGGAGCATGTTCTAAATTCACATTTCAAATGGATCTCACTGGTCTTCCTGGCTTTTAGACAGCTGTGTGCAGCCTCCATCATTTAACTTACAAGGGTGTTAGAACATTGTGGTTGACCCATGTTGATCTTGGCATGAATACACTGCAGTTCTTTATTTCTTTCACAATTCTCACATTTAAAATAATTCTGCTGATAATGTAGTAATGGACCTCTAAGCCATGGCCAATATCTATGATAGGTATGGGGGTGTATATATAATTTCTGCTTTGGACTGAAGCATAACGAAAGTGTTATATTTTCAATGTCTGGTTTTGCTTTACTATCAAACTCCTCAGTTGCTCTATTCTACTGAAAACTCCCTCCTGCTGGGGTTATTCGTTGTAGCAGTCAGCGTTACAGATAGACTTTTTTGATGTTATTCCTGGTGATGGAACTTTGTCTATTTCTTATGCTGCATCATTTTTTTTTTGTGGCTCAAATCTTGTCTGCAATACCTTTCTTGTTTTGTAATATGTCAAGGACTCCAAGTGGGGCTTCTTGTGCTGCTGTCCATGGTTCTGAGATTCACATCCACAGTTCTAAATATTAAGTCTGCAGGTGGCTACTGAGTCAGCTTGGTTTCTTGTAAACTTGGTGATCATGACTACGTGGCTGCCACTAGGCCAGTAGTAACAGGTACTCTACACAGAGCCCTTTGGCATTCACTCTCTATATCATTGGAACTCCACATGTATTTTTTTTTTTTTTTTTTTTTTTTTTAGTGACACAGAGTTTACATGTTATATGTATGTTCTAGAATGAAAAGTTCATATATTCATTGGTGGCCCTATCCCTCTACTGGAGGCCGTGCCTATCTACTGGAGGTGGTCTCTAGAGTTGTATCTCCCTTTTGTTGGGTATTTTGGCTAAAGTCATCTCCATTGGCTCCTTGAGCCTCTTGCTTCCCTGAGTCTGAGACTTTCTATTGGCTACCCCCAGTTCCCAATGCTCCTCTGCTACATGTTTCTATTCAATTTCCTGATCCTCTCTACTTCTCCCCTGTCCATTCAAATACCTGTTCCTGCCCTCTTTTCCCCTTCCCCTCCTCTCTCCATCCCAGGTCTCTTCATCCCTCTAGCTCTTATGATTATTTTGTTCCCCTTCTATGTACTATTGAAGCAACTACACTTGATCTTCCTTCTTCTTAAGGTCCATATGGTTTGTGGGTTGTATAGTGGGTATTCTGAAAGACAGAGACCAAAAAAATATGGAACAGAGACTGAAGAAAAGGCCATCCAGAGATCCTAGAGATCCATCTCTCCAAACACCCACACTATTGCTGACGCCAAGAAGCGCTTGCTGACAGGAGTCTGATATGGCTGTTCCCTGAAAGTTTCCAGGAACACCTGACCAATATGGATACAGATACTTACAGCCAACCATTGGACTGATCCAGGGGAGACCAATGGAAGAGCTAGGGGAAGGACTGAAGGAGCTGAAGGGGATTGCAACCCCATAAGAAGAACAATATCAAATAACTGGACCACCCAGAGCTCCCAGGGACTAAACCACCAACCAAAGTGTATACGTGGAGGGAGCAAGGACTCCAGATACATATTTAACAGAGGATGGATGGTCTTATCTGACATTAATGGGAGGGAAGGAGGTTTGATGTCCCAGCATGGGGGGATGCTGGAGCATTGGGGCAGGAGTGGATGAATGGGTGGCGGAGTTCCCTCATAGAGGCAAAGGGGAGGGAGGAGAGAGGGGATGGGTTGGGGAGTTGATGTAGCGGTAACTGGGAAGGGGGATATCATTTGAAATGTAAATGTATAAAATGATTAATAAAAAAAGAAAAGAAAAGTTCATACATTCAACTCTTTTCTGAGATAGGCTATTTATTAGGTAAATTGCCTATAAGATGACATTTTCAGCAAATGCAACACACTGGCTGACTAAAATACTGTTAGAGGCAGCTACTTTCTTTATTACATTAGTACCATTTGTATTACCATTATTTTCACAAAATGCTAATTAAATACTTCAAATTTTATGATTTCTTGCTTTTATTTCCATTGAGAATGGCATAATGGGCATCTGTATTTTTGTGTGTATAAGTTTTGATAACTATCAATTGTCACAGATTTGTGCATATTTTATTGCCACAAGGGAGTATTATATTGAATATTTTATAAATGTTTTATGCATAATTGACATAACTTTTTGTATTACTTTTACTCTTTGTAGACTGAGTTCATCTGCAATTTTCATTAAAATTGATAAAAGTCTGAAAATACTTTTACAAATACATAGGCTGGTGCATGTCAAATCAATGTTTAAGATCCCACTTGGTATTCAATTGGTCTTATTCCTTATTTAATAGAAAACAAGGATACCACATTTTATGATTTTCTGAATGCTCTGTTAGCATAGTAAAAACTCAAGAGGCATCAGAGAACACATAGTTCAGGTTGTATGGGAATGAGAAAAGCCCTTTTAAAGGCAGTAGAAGAAAACAACACTCCTATTAATATAATCAAAGGTTGGAAAGGGAGGTGTCTTTTTGCTAATACAGCACATTCATCCTTGCTTTAAATCTATTTTTGAAGGTTCAGCTATATCCATTCCTGTAGGTTTCTTAGAACACTAAATATGCGTAGGTATAAATACCACATTTCTAGAATTTTCTATAATTCCAAGACAACACACATCAATACAATGCAAAGGAGGTCTGTTTTGTAATTGTTGGTTAGGCTGCCATAAACCCCCACCCCCAAACATTTAAGATATTGTGATATAACTTCCTTAATATACTCCCTTTTGCTCTCTTTAAAATTCATTGCCTCTGCTTGCATTAATGTTTGTTCATACAAATATACATATGTACATGCATCACACATATATAAATATATGCATGTATTCATAAAGAATATGTATACCTGCTCAGTATTTATGGGTATTTTCAGGGCTAACTATTTGGTATTGTATAACCAATTGGCATGAAAGCTTAGGTTTCTGTAGTTCTTTGTATTTACTCGAGGCTCCCTGGGCTTTCCTCTGTCTACTTTGACATGTCTGTTATTGTTCTTGTACAGGACATGTTTAGGTGGTTGTGTTGATAAGAGTTTATGTGTATAGTATCTGACATTCCAAGCATAACTTTAAAATAATTCTTATAATAGTAGTTTGCAACACCATAAGAAGAACAACAATATCAACCAACCAGACATCTCCCCAACGTGAGCTCTCAGGGACTTTGAACTGGAACAATACTAAGACATTAAAATTCAGTTCTGCAACAAAGTCTTCAAATATATACTTTGAAGAACCTTGATGTGGTTCTGATAGTCAGCCAAGTTTGCAAACACTTGAGCCAAATGTTTTACAACATTTTTCTCTCTACTCTGCTATATAAATCAATAACTTCAGAAGTCCTTTTAATAGAGCCATTTTGTAATATTACATAATAAAATGCAGTCTTCTTCAGAAACCTATATCTTTCGAATCACTATAAGTAATTTCTGAAATACTATTTGTAAACCTCTAAGTAAAGTACATAAATGAAGTATATGAATAACAAATCAAATTCAGAGGTGAGGTACACTATAAAATAGTAATTCTATCTGAGAACCAAGATGCTGATATAAGGTGAGGTGCTAAAAGAATGTAGGAAGGAGAGAGTATTTTGAAGTTTCAGTAAGAAAATCAGGGAAAGGGAATGTTTCACAGAAGAAATATGTGACCCACGACTTAAAAGGTAAATACTATAACAAGTTAGCGACTGTGATAAGTAGATGGTCATTCAAATAACAAGCAAGAAAGCAGAACTGAAGCATCTATTTCAGCAGTTATGAGTTATGTACAGTGTAAATTTTCTGCTTTGGAACATCCTAGTATTTGAGTCCTCTTTAACTGACCTCAACAGTTTGAAATATTAGTTGTTCTTGTAGTTGTTGTGCTATCTCATTCCATTTTGTTCATGACAACTTCACTACTCCATTCTTTCAGACTGAATGTGGGCATTATTATTCTAGAAAGTTACCCATATGTATTTAGGAAACTACAAAAACATTTTGTCCATACCTTGATACAATCAATGATATAATACACACACACACACACACACACACACACACACGCACACTTGCATATATTTCTCTTTGTTCAGTATTAAATACATTTTTAAGAATCTACTTTGAACCAGGCTATGTAGAAAACATAACAAACAGTTGCAATTTCAGTAACTACCATTGCTACTTTTATAAGTGGCAGACTAAATCTATTTTATGGAGGCTGGAGCTCAGGTATTCATCTTGAAATACAGTGACAGACATGGTACCCAAGATATTGCTTCCTCCCATGCTTGCTGTTTCTTAGACAGCCCAGGTAAATTTCAACAGTATTACTGTTTTAAAAAAAGAACAGTGACTCTTTTCCTTTCAAAATGGAGAAAGCTTTATATTTAAAAACTTCTCTGTACAAGATGTTGATACAACATACTACAACATCATGCCTGATAGTTCAATTTAAATATTAATGAAAATCTTGGAAAAACTGGAATTCTAGCAGACACAACGTTTGCTGAAAAACAGTACAGATGCTACTTGTATCTGTAATATGGAAAGCAGGCCTATAATGAGACTCACTTGAAGTGTGTCTGCATGTGCATGAGTCCATGTGCATATGACAAAACTAGTACTACAAAAACAAATAGCAAATGCTGCTAAACCTGTGTGTGCATACCTTGTCCTGCAGAAGACAATGAAGAAAGTGGATGAGAAAATGAGGCTTATATCTTGTTCTCAAGCACAATTTCAAGCATGGCAAAATAAGCAGTGATTTGCTCAGTGGACAAAGGCAATCACCACCAAGCTTGACAACACAAATTCCCCCTCAGAATCGACAAGGTCAAAGAAGACAAATATCTCCTTCAAGTTGTCCGCTGACTTCCACAGACTCACTGTAGTATGTGTATCCAAGTACAAAATAAATAAACAAATGTAATTGAAAAAAAGATAAGATATGTATAGGTTAAAAATTATCTGGAAAGTCTTCATTTACTTCTTTTTTATTGAGAAATAGTACGAAAATTATAATAGAAAATAGAAAGCATCCACAAATGATTGCAAACATTTACTTAGGGAGCTTTGGTGAATGAATCAATGAACATCTGCGGCCCTGTGGATGCAAACATAGCAATGCCTTCTGATGTTCAATCTTTTTAGAAATGCCCTCAAGAAAACATTCTTGAATTTGGCTCATTGTGTTGCATGAAGGGTGATTGATCATGTCAGAGAAAGTCTACCACACTTAGACCCTTGCAAAGCAAATAGCATGGCCAATATCTTAGTCAAGCTCTCTTTGCTGCTGCTTCAGCTGTCAAAGTCACTGGTGCAATGCAGCATTCAAGGTAATTTCCATTTAGTGGTGAAAGCTGTTTTTCTTCAATTTCTTGGCTTCTTGGTCTTTTTGCTTGCCCTCTATCCATCTAAGACCACTCCTGTCTCACTGGTTCTCTGACATTTACCTTACATTGCTGATTCTTCCCTACTTACCTAACAAGCCTAGAGCCACAGTTTTGAGATGCATTATCCAGCCAGGACTTTATTGTATAGTGACATTCCAGAGCAGAGCTAAGCCCACAGGCATCTGCCAGTGTGCTGGAACTCTCCTCTCCAGCAATTATTCAGTTTGATTACACACAATGATAAACTATTAAGAGGCACTCATGCAAGGCCATTTATTTACCAACAATGAAATCTCTGGTTTGCTTTCTCTCTGTAAGAAACTACTTGTGGTGAAGTAAACAAAAGGAACAGTCAGTCACCTGTAGTGGAATCAGTGTTAGAGGCTACTACGTGTAAGATCCTGAATGAAAATTGTGTTGTTGAGTGGTCTCTCAAACCTATTTCCCAAGGAACATGTAGCCCAAACAGCTTGAATAAAATTTATGTGAGCATGGTGTGTGTGTGTGTGTGTGTGTGTGTGTGTGTGTGTGTGTGTGTGTGTGTATCTTCATAATTTAGTTGTAAGAAATCTCTATTCCTATTTCTAATCAATTAGGACAATATTCTCTGAAGCCAAAAGGAGAAAGTTTTATGTGTATATTATTCACACCTGGTGAACAGAATATTGACTATGAGCTTAAGTAATGCTAGCCTGCACAAAAATATTTCTCTGCAGCAAATATTTAATGACTATCCAACATTTTACATCTCCATCTATATTTTGTATACTGTTGTTATTAATTTGATCAGAAGTACTTTTAAAATAAGACAAATAAGGTATAGCAGCAGGTTGTTTGTTTGCTTCTTTCTTTCTTTCTTTCTTTCTTTCTTTCTTTCTTTCTTTCTTTCTTTCTTTCTTTCTTTTGTTCTTTCTGTTTTTATTACTTCCTAACTCTAAAGAATTGCCAATGCAGATTTAGTCGTTGAGTGCAGATAAGTATCAGCTGATTGTGAGGCTCTTTCCAGTCTTAAATTTAAGCTAGCAGTTTTAAAACCAAGTAGAACCTTTAATTCCCAAACAGAAAGATATTTGTAGTAAGACATTGCTAATTCTCTCGGATCAGTCATCTTAAAAATTTCCAACAACCTTAAAGACAAAGCCAGCCTTCATAGAGTTTACCCCTTTACACAGTACATGGAAGCCCTCACAGGCATTTAGTAAACTGGGTAGAAATTGATCATGTAGATTCTTTCCTTGTTTCTTCTTTTCTTTAAAGGAAATATTCTCTCTTTAAAGGATCTTTAAAGGGGTGTGTGCTGGCTGGTTTTGTGTCAACTTGACACAAGCTGGAGTTATCACAGAGAAAGGAGTTTCAATTGAGAAAATGCCTCCATGGGATCCAGCTGTAAGGCATTTTCTTAATTAGTGATCAAGGGGGAAGGGCCCCTTGTGGGTGGTACCATCTGTGGGCTGGTAGTCTTGGGCTCTATAAGAAAGTCAGCTGAGTAAGCCAGGAGAAGCAAGCAAGCCAGTAAGGAACATCCCTCCATGGCCTCTGCATCAGCTCCTGATCCCTGACCTGCTTGAGTTCCAGTCCTGACTTCCTCTGGTGATGAACAGCAAAGTGGAAGTGTAAGCTCAATAAACCCTTTCATCATCAACTTGCATCTTGGTCATGATGCTTGTGTAGGAATAGAAACCCTGACTAAGACAAATTGGTACCAGTCTAGTGGGGTATTCCTGTGACAACCTGACCATGTTTTGGGGAGGACTGTGGAAGGAATTTGGAACTTTGAGCTAGAAGAGCCATTGGGATGTTAAGAGCTCTGTGGAATGTTCTGTAGGAGCTTGGAAGATAATATTGAGAACAGTGCAGAAGATGGAGGCCTGGCTTGTGAAATTTCAGAGGGAAGATTAAACACTCTTATCAGGGCTGTTGCTATTTTGATTGTGAAGATTCTGTGGTTTTGGTTAGCTGGGGCTGAAGGATCAGCTGTGATTAACAAGATACCAGAACTACTAAAGCAAAACCATTCCATTACTGGGACTATTGATGCTGGTTAGCTGGAGCTGAGAATTTGTCGGTGATTGGGAAAAGACCAGCATCATTGAAGTGAAATCTTCTGAGAAGTGTTTTCTGAGAGCACAGAGGCTGTGTTCCAGATATAGCCAGGGTTGTACCTTGTGCCGTGGCTGTACTTGGTAATGTGTAAGAGTCACCCAGGTGGTACTGGTTTTGAAGGCATGAAGGAGTCATGAAGAGCAGCTGAGGCCTGGGCACTGTGAGAGGTCGCAGAAGGCCATTGGTGAAGGTGAAGCCTCAGTTGCAATTGATGGCCCAGGACTGAAGGGGTCATTGCAAAGAAGGTGAGGCTTGGCACTATGAAGAGAGCCTATGAGAAGCTGTTGGTAAAGCCTAGTTGCAGCGGAAAACAGCAGTGTTTTGGAGATGCCAGTAACGTGAGATGACCACCAAGAACAGCAGCAGCAGTGGAGTACAAGCATCTGGAGCCTAGAAGACAAGGTGTGTGCTACAAAGGGCAGAGCTGGAGAACTGACTCAAACCCTTGGAGTAATCTAGAAGATCGTGAGTGGATCCCAGACATTGAACTGTTGGAGTTTGGTTTTGCTTTTGATTGTGACTGTGCCCTGATATATTTTTCCTCCTGAAGGAAGAAGGTTATTCAATGGAGCCCACAGTTAAGAGACTTTTGATGGTAAAAAGACTTGAATTCTAAGAGATGGGGTATCTTTAAAGTGATTGAAATTTTAATAGTAAGAATTTGCAAAGACTGTGGAACTTTTAAAGTTATTTAGATCTTGGGGATAAATAAGAAAATAAGAGGTGATCTTAATAGTGATGTATTTGTGTCAAGTTGACAAGGGGTTAATTGTACTGGCTGGTTTTGTGTCAACTTGTCACAAGCTGGAGTTATCACAGAGAAAGGAGTTTCAGTTGAGAAAATGCCTTCATGAGATCCAGCTGTAAGGCATTTTCTCAATTAGTGATCAAGGGGGGAGGGCCCCTTGTGGGTGGTACCATCTCTGGGCTCATAGTCTTGGAATCTATAAGAAAGCCAGCTGAGCAAACCAAGAGAAGCAAACAAGCCAGTAAGGAACTTCCCTCCATGGCTTCTGCATCAGCTCCTGATCCCTGACCTGCTTGAGTTCCAGTCCTGACTTCCTCTGGTGATGAACAGAAAAGTGGAAGTGTAAGCTCAATAAACCCTTTCCTCATCAACTTGCATCTTGGTCATGATGTTTGTGCAGGAATAGAAACCCTGACTAAGTCATGGTGCTTTCCATGTTCCTCATCATCAGGCCACCTTTGCCTCTGTATTTTCCTCACTTGTAATGCATGTCCTCTTGCCAGGGACATAATAGTAAAAAACCCTGCATATGATACTTTGTGTTTGTTTACTATCAGCCACAACTGGCAATATTCTTTGTAGAAGTGACACTGTCATCTTTCTAATGCAGAGAGTAGAAAAGAAGAAGAAAATTGTAATGTCTGTGGCTTCACTCTAGCAAGAAAGGGGTGAACTCCAATAAATATGGACTGTTTCTGTGTATGTTTCTATAGACTGTTCTCTATAAGTCCAAATGGGAAGTTGTTTAATAAAAGGCAGAACCCACACACTACATGAAGGGCTAAAAGTAGGGAATAATATCAGCACAATTTTGTTCATACTCACAGGGGCACTTAAGTACTTAACTGACTTGTATGTTTCCTTTTTGTATATTTTCCAATGAATCATCTTGTAGAGCCAGTATGTGGATAAATGCTTTACTTATAAATGTAGTTAAACTCAAGAATCTCTGTTGATTCCCAAGGAAACACTCAAAAAATATTGAGTATCTTCATAGGCCAACGATAATTAGAGAGGTACAGAAAAAGTGAGGGATCTACTTGGCATGAAAGTAACTGAGTTGCCTTTGAAAGATTTTATTATGAACTATCTAACTTCACAAGAACATAGAGAATAGATAAGCAATTCTCAGAGAGCCAACATTAAATAGATATTATTTTCGAAATGCTAACATGAACCTACTGAATCATTTCTGAAAACACATAAAATATTAAAGCATGCATTACAAAATTTAAAACTTGGAAATTTTCCTGAAAACTCAAGAAAATCCCAAATTACTCTTATGTGTTCAATGATAGATTATGACTTCCTTTTAACTCACTTCAAACTAAGATAAAAGAATATACTATTCTATTGTTCAAAATTTCCCCTTTCTCAAAATATTCTGTTGTGGGCTGATAAATATTCAGTCTAGAACTCATAACTTCAGTAATTCTTACTAAAAGAAAAGCTTATTCATTTTACAATAAATTTGTATGATTAAATATTCAGAATATAAATAAATAGAACTTATTAGCTTATTACAATTTAATATGAAAAATATTATTTCATTTACCCTATAGTAAAATTTATAAAATATCTCAGATCTACAATGTTCCAGGTACTTTAAGATTATTGAACTAGCTGCAGAGATACAAATGTAGGACAAGACTGTTTTTATTTGGGGTTCTTGCAAGATCTAACTACTTCGCTTTGTGATCACAAAATATCATTTCAGCACAAATTTTCTTCAATGGTTATATTAATTCCTGTCACTGTCCCTAAGAGAACAGTGTTTCCATATTTCCAGAATGTTCTGTTACAATGCAAATTTTTCACTCTTAAGCTATGACATCGTTTTGGAAAACTATAATTGGAGGAATTTTCTCTCATAGTTGTCCACATATTATTCTAGTAGTGTAGCTCTAAACGACCAGAGCCAAGGTGAAACACTCATTTCATTAACAGAAAAAAGGTGGTTTCTCTCCTAGAAGAAAACATAGGCAATCCTCTACGTGATTATAGAAGAAGGAAAAGATTTTCTGAATAGGACTTCATTTGCCCAAGAACTAAGGCCAATAATTGATATGTGGGACATCTGAAACTAAAAAGCTCCCACATAGCAGTGGAAAGCAATCAACAGGGAAAAGGGAAAGAATATGGAATGTGGGGAATATTTCCAAGCTATACATCTGACAGGAGTTTAATATTCAAAATAATCAAAGATCTCAGTAAACAAATGACTCTCAAAAATATGGGTGTGGGACTTAAATAAAGCATTCAAATAAAGGAATAAATAAGCAATCTCTCAAAAAAAAAAAGAAAAAATGTTCACCAACCCTAACAATTATGGAAATACAAATCAAACAACTTTGAGATTTCATCTTACCCCTGTAAGAATGGCAATGACCAATGTAGCAACCTAAAATCCAGTACTGGACAAGATGAGGGGAAAGGGAACTCTCTGATCTTCTCTCACTATTGGTGTGACTTCAAACTGTTACAGCCACTATGTAAATCTGCTGTGGAGAAATTTCAAAAATGCTAAAAGTGGATCTACCACATGACCATGCTTGGCGTATGCTCAAAGGGCATCCTGCTCCACAGACACTTGGTTTGCTGTGTTCAGTGCTAATCGAGTAACAAATTGTAGGACATGAAAACGACCCAAATGTCCTTATATAAAGGATAACAAAAACGTGGTAGCTACATACTATGGAATAATATTCAGACTATTCAGCAGTAAAGAAAAAGTAGATCATGAACTTTGTAGGTAAATGGACAGGACCAAACCCCAAACCCCAAAACCCCAAAACCAAAAACCAAAAACCAAACAGAAAGAGTGGAAAAGAAAAGAAAAAGATATGAAGGAAGTAAGGAAGAAAGAAAGAGAAAGATGAGAGAAAGAAAGAAAGAACATATTGAGTGGGGTAACCCAGATTTAGAAAGAAAAACATCACATGTTCCCTCTTATTGGAGATGTCAAATTCCAAATGCTTTAGATGTGAGTACATAGTCTGTGTTAATTATGGAAACCAGAACGTAAAACCTGGCCATTGCCAGGAGAGGAGGTTTGGGAAACAATAGGGTGGGACATAAAGCTGAAATTGGAAAAGGAGGGGACTCTTTGGGGGTGTAAGTGCAGAAAAAGAGGGAGGAAGGTATAATACTATTACTGTCTAAAAAATCCAGAAAGAATACTATTGCCTACTTATTTTGAAAACCACGTGTAATATACATATATCAATGTATAAATCTACACATTTCTTTATTTCTTTATTTCTTTTACATCCCAATCAGTTTCCCCTCCCGACTTTTCTCCCAGCCCCTACCCCACCTTCGCTCTGCTTGCCTCCCGTCCCTGCCCCACTCACTCCTCGTCTGTTTCCCTTCAGAAAAGGGCTAGCTTCCTATGGATATCAACCAAATATATGGCATATCAACTTGCAGTAAGACTAGGCACTTTTCCTCATATTAAAGCTGGACAAGACAATCTAATATAAGAAAGGAGTCCCAAAATCGGACAAAAGGGTCAGAGACAGCCCTTGTTCCCACTGTTAGGAGTTCCACAAGGAGACCAAGCTATACACCTGTAGCATATATTCCAAGGGGGAACTAGGTCAATCTCCCGCAGGCTCCCTAGTTGTGAGTTTAGTCTCTGTGAATCCCTATGAGTCCAGGTTATTTGATTCTGTGTTTTCTTGTGGTACCCTTGATCCTCATGGCTACTATAACTCTTCCTACTTTTCTTCTGCAGGATTCCCAAAACTCCACCTAATGTTGGCTATGGGTCTCTGCATCTGTTTCGGTCAGTTGCTGCATGAAACCTGTGGTGGTTTGAATAGGAATGACCCCAATAGGCTCATGTGTTTGAATGCTTGGCCCAAAGGGAGTAGCACTATTAGGAGGTATGGCCTTGTTTGAGAAATTATGTCTCTGTAGAGGCAGGGTTTGTGGTCTCACATATGCTCAAGCCACGTACAATGAGTGGGACAGTCTTCTTTTGTTGGCTTCAGAGCAAATTGTAGAACTCTGAATGTAGAAAATAAGGGACTAAACCCAGAGGTTTAGGAAACTATAAATAAGCCTCAATTAAATGTTTTCTATTATAAGAGTTGCCTTGGACATTGTGTCCCTTGACTGTAATAAAACCTAAACTAAGACAATGCACCACCTCCAGAGCCAGCTATACCACTTCTGGAATAAACGCAAAGGATGCTCTCTCATACCAGAAGGACACTTGTTCAATCATGTTCATAGTGGTTTTATTTATAATAGCCAGAAATAAGCTATAGTGCTAGGGAAATCCTGATTATTAGAGACTCTACAACCCTTAATATACTCAACCAGAAAAATCTTCAACAACAATCAATAAATGTCTGTCCTTACACCAACAGAAAAGTTCAGTCTTCACCTTTCACTGAGGAAGTTTTTCTTTGCAACAGATGGAGACCATTACAAAACCCACAAATTGATTCCAGCAGATACATTTACAAAGCACTCCCACACTTAAGGCTCAAGAAATATTCCTGAAGAGAGGTTGCAAGATTATAGAAGCCAGAGGATCAGGGATTTTCCTGTGGGATTGCATGTCCTAATAACATCAGAAGCTATGCCCATAAAATGTCCTCAACATGATCTCCCAAACATGAACTTAACAAGGACACCAACAAGCATGTCAACATGTATGGGGAAAAGGCTACCAGGGTTCAACACTACACAAAGAACTACAGACAATTGAGTGATGCTCGGAGCAGGAGAGGTGACTGTCCCCATGGAGGACATAGAAGTAACATTATATAGGCTCAATATGTTATATATAACAATGTATATGTATATATAATACATATGTCTATGCAATAACAATTGATGATAAAAGAAACTAGAGTTGAGGGGCAGCAGGGAGTGCTGTAGAGGGGAGGATGAAGGGAAGAAAGAAGGAGAAGTGCTGCAATTAAAATAAAATCTAAAAAACTTTTTAAAAGCAAAAGCAAAAAACAAAACAAAAACAAAACAAAAAATGCAGTTTCTACTGGTATAATATCATGGTGTTATAGTGCCTATTATACTCACCTATGGTTAAATGCTGCACGGTGGTAAATACGATGATTATGAACTATAGAAAATACAAATGAAAATTCAGAAATTATTTTTTCTAGTTTATTTTTTGATTATTTCTCCTATGAACTATTTTACAAAATGATTCAGTGGTTAACCCCATACTAATATTAAAATATATCTTGTTTGAAGTTCCTGGTGCATAGTCCCAGTTTTCCCCATTGACATCCTCTCTGTCAGTCTGGCTTACAAGGCCTTCCTGTTCTTCAGTGAAGCCCAACTCCTTTTGATCTGTTGTAGAAAGCCATTATGTCCCTATGCAGTTTCAACCTTTACCTCTGGATTCTAACAATGTTTTTCTTCAGTTCTGGTATTTCTGTCTTGTAAATTTTTGTTTGTTTTCTAGCTCAACTAGGACTATGAACTTCACCAAGGTCAGGAAACACATATCTCCATTGCTGTAGAATCTCAGATTAAATTTCAGATATTACAGAAATGATTCAGAAAGCCTTAGTCAAAGTCTTGGGGTAGCTCTATTAAATGTGTACAGTTAAAAAAAATAGCCACTTCATATCCTTTGTTATGTTTCAGATGCTTTTGTTAGTTTGCATATTTGTTTTTCTGTTTTGTTTTTGGATAGTAGTTTCTCAAGGGATCAAGAATAAATTACAAGTACCCAAAAAGTAAGAGAAATGACTACTTTGTGTCTTCTCAGTTCCAGATATGTAGGAAAGTACTCTTCAAGCATCCAGTGAATCCTAATTCAGTGAATCATCTTTAAACGGGCCATGATGACATCTGAAGAAAGCTCGTAGCAGTGAGAATGAAGGAGGATGCTCTCAAAACCCGAATCCACGATCTGATGTTAGGAAAACAACTAAAATACTAAAACATGCTGCTATTATAGTTAAACTACAATAAAGAATAAATATGCTAACCAAAGTCATGACAGCACTTGCTTTCTTGTTGCTATTTCTACTCATTCCTTTACTTTTTCAGTGACAATTTACTGCTTATATGATAATGCTGTAGTTTGCTGCTTTCTATTACTGTGAAAAACATGATGATTAAGAACAAGCTGGGGAAGAAAGGGTTTATTTCATCATACACTCTACAGTCTATCACTGATAACTACTAAGACAAAACTTAAGGCCGGAAACTGGAGCCAAAACTGAAGCAGAGGCCATGGAGGAATGTTTCCTGGATTGCCTGCAGACTCACATTCAATACTTATCCAATAAAACCCAGGACTACCTGTAAAGGGGAAACGCCACTGCCTACCCCAGCCTAGGTCTGCCTCCATCAATTAGTAAGTCAGAAAATGTCCCATAATTGGGCCCATAGTAGATATGAGTGAGAAAAATCTCTGAATTGACATTTCCTCTCCCCATGTGTCTTCAGATTGTGTCAATACTTAAACAATAGCCAGCACAGATACTTAATATATAAACAGCTGTTATTTCCATGTGCTTTGAGACAGAGTTGAAAGGGACCATTAAGGAGATAATTGCTTAAAAATGTCAAAATATGACTGTAAAATGCACTGATAACTACTAACAAAGTGAATGGCCTGCTACATAATGGATGTACAGGGTTCAGAGAGCAGATGTGGGCATATGAATACAAATATCCTGAAGGAAATCTAACTGAAATTAAAACCAGAGCTTGTCAGTCAAAGGAATAAAGGCAGGAAGGAGAGAAGTTGTGAGCATTTAAGGACATGGACTGAGGAGAGGATATGTATTGCAGAGAGCACGAACAGAAGAAGGATATAACAGTCCAAGTTTCAGAAGCCATTTATTCTGAATTAAGTAAAAATAAAGGAAAATTAATGAGGTTCATGAGGCTTTCATTTACATTTTTAGAATTCCTAAACTATTTTATTCATATGGGAAACAATTCAAAAATTTAACTATATGATAGAAACTTACTGTTATTATTTTTCTATTTATTTATTTATTCATTCATTCACTTTACATTTTGAATACAGCCTCCTCCCAGTAACCCCCTCACAGATCCCCCCCCACCCTATGGTTATCAACCACCCCTTCTCCGGGCCCACCCTCTGTGTATTATCCCTAGCCCTGGCAAATAGAGTCACTGCAGACCTAGGAAAAACCTGTCCCACTGAGGCCAAACAAGATAGCCTAGTTAGGGGAACAGGATCCACAGGAAGGCTACAGAGTCAGGGACAGCCCCAACTCCAGTTGTTGGGGACCCACATGAAAACAAGGCTGAACATCAGCTACATGTGTGTGGTGCCTAGGTCCAGCCCATGTTTGTTCTTCGGTTGGTGATTCAGTGTCTGGGAGCACTCAAGGGTCCAGGTTAGTTGACTTTGTTGATCTTCTTGAAGAGTCCCGATCCTCTCCATGTTCTTTAGTCCTTCCCCCCAACTCTTCCACGGTCCTAGCTCAGTCTAGTGTTTGGCTCTGGATCTCTGCATCTGTTTCAGGCAGCTACTGGGTAAACTTCTCAGAGGTCAGTTATCCCAGGCTCCTGTCTGCAAGCATAACAGAGCATAATTAATACTGTCATGGATTGGTTCTTGTCAATGGGATGGTTCTCAAGTTAGGCTAATTATTGGTTGGCCATTTCTTCAGTGTAGAAAATAGCCTTGAATACATTGGTACAGGAGACAACTTACCAATAGCTCAGGAACTAAGATCACCAATTAATAGATGGGGCCTCATGAAACTGAAAGCTTCTGTAAGGCAAAGGACACTGCCAATAGGACAAACTGGCAGCCTACAGAATTGGAAAAAAATTTCACCAATCCTACATCAAACAGAAGGCTAATATCCAAAATATATAAGGAACTCAAGGAGTTAGACACCAACTGTAGCTTTTATAAAAATGTTGCCCTTTGTTTTTTAATTCTTTTTCTCTATAATCTTATATCTATTACTTTTGTGGGTTCTTCATGGATTCTTCTTTTTCTGTCTCCTGATAATATCTTCTCTGGCTTAGCTCATCTTCTCCTGGCTCAACTGTCACAAACTATCTTCTCAGTCTTCTAGACCAATGCACTTTCAACTGCTTCAATTCACTCTTCAAGTTTGCTTCTCTTCTCTAGCCCTACACAATCTTCTTTCCTCCTGCATCAACTGTGTTTTCTAACCCTATACTTCTGTCTCCTGGATCCTACTACTGACCACTACTACTACTCTTTCCAACTCCTTTCTCACTCAGCCCCTCCCCCCTTCTCTCTCAGTGTCTGTCTCTTCCCCCATGCTCTGCTTTTTTTTTTATTGGGTATTTTACTTAATTACATTTCAAATGTTATCCCCTTTCCCGGTTCTCTCTCCACAAGCCCCCTACCACATACTCCCTCCTTTTGCTTCTATGAGAGTGCTCCAACACTCATCCACCCACTCCTGCCTCCCCACCCTGACATTCCCTACACTGGGGCATTGAGTCTTCCCAGAACCAAGGGCCTCTCCTCCCATTGATGCCCGACAAGGCCATCCTCTGCTTCATATGTGGTTGGGGCCATGGATTCCTCCATATGTACTCTTTGGTTGGTAGTTTAGTCCCTGGGAACTCTGGGGGGGTCTGGTTAGATGATATTGTTTTTCTTCCTATGGGGCTGCAAACCCCTTCAGCTCCTTCAGTCCCTTCTCCAACTCCTCTACTGGGGACCCCATGCTCAGTCCAATGATTGGCTGTGAGGAATAGACCTGGCTCATAAATTAGCAGAGGTCTCTGATACAGTAAACATTGTGGAAGCAAACCTAAGACTCAACAGTCATCTCCTTCTCTGTAGTTAATATTATTTTCAAAGTAATGTCTTAGATTTTCTATTGCTAAAAGGAAGTAGACCATATGAAGCCTAAGAAGAAGGAAGACTAAAATGTGGATGCTTCAGTGCTTCTTAGAAGGGTGAACAAAATACTCACAGGAGGAAATATGGAGACAAACTGTGGAACAGAGACTGAAGGAAAGGCCATCCAGAGACAAACTGCCTCAAACACCAAACCCGGAAGCTATTGTGGATGCTGGGAAGTTCTTGCTGATGGAAGACTGATATGACTGTCTCCTGAGAGTCTCTGCCAGATACAAATACAGAGGTGGATGCTCACAGCCAGTCATTGGACTGAGTGTGGGGGTCCCAAATGGAGGAGTTAGAGAAGAGTTTGAAGGAGCTGAGGGGGTTTGCAGCCCCATGGAGGGAGCAATAGTGTCAACAGGCCAGAACCCCAGGAGCTCCCAGTGACTGGACCACCATCCAAAAATACACATGGAAGGACCCATGGTGCTGGCCGCATATGTAGCAGAGGATAGCCTTGTTGGACATCGGTGGGAGAAGAGGCCCTTGGGCCTGAGGGTGTTCAGTGTCCCAGTGTAAGGGAATGCCAGGGCAGGAAGATGGTGGGGGAGCACCCTCATAGAGGCAGGGGGTTGGGGAATGGGATAGGAGGTTTCCGAAGGGGAGACCTGGAAAGGGGAAAACATTTGAAAATATAAATAAAGAAAATATTCTATTAAAAAAAAGGGAAGTATTAGCTCAATAAACTAAAACTGTTGTGAAGGAACTATTTCTGTGGTTCTTGTTGGAAATTCAGAGTTTTCTGGAAGACTGATGTTCTGGTATTAGTCAACATGAAATAAACTTGCATTATAGGAGTACATGAGAAATTAAAAATGTGTTTAATTCTGCTCTTCCATGGTTCAAGAACCTTCATATCAAAGACCAGAAACCCAGTATGGACCTTCCATCTTCTTGCTTAGAATGATAAAGCATGAACAGCAGCGAGAAATTCAATGGAGCCATAAGAGTATGGTCTAATATCGATGCAGTGAGGAAGGTGCTTGTTAGGTTCTTTTTGGTCTCCATATGCAGCAACCTTTCTTTCTTTAGGATGTTGGTGAGACTCAGGAAAGACGATCTCATATTCTATACCCAAACATGCTAAAGCAGAGAATTTATGCATAGTTCAGATTTACACAGAAAGGTAAATTTACAGTATTTTTTTCTTCAGATTTTGTGGTTTCCTATGGCTAAAAGGAGTTTCTATGACATGCCTTTCAGAGAGAGTGCTTCTACTTTCTTTAACTTGTCTCAAAATAAAAAATAAAAAAAGAAAGGAAAAAGAGGTGGAAGAGAGGAGGACAAGAAAGGGTTAAAGAGAAGCTGTTATTTAGAACATTATGAGCTCTTCATGCCTTGTGCTATAATATTCTAGGCCTCAACTATGTGCAGTTTGGTTTAGTAAAGAGGAATTTCTGTCATTGGTTTGTTTCACCATATATAGGGAACAAACTGTTGTCCTTTACTATTCTGAAATGCAAAGTCTTGGTGCATTAATAGAGTTTGAAGGAAGATCTAGCCCTAATGCAACCATATGTCCAATCTTGGATCTGAAGTTATACATTCCACGATGTACAGAACATTACTTAGATGCTGTTCCTTACAATTTTGGGGGCCTGGTAGCAGAGACGGAATAGGAGTTAGAAGTCATTACCTCCTGTTTATCACCCTGCTGTGTGGGATAGTAGACAGCATCTCTATACAGCTCATTCCCTATATTTTATCCTACAGTTATTCAGAAATGATTATCAGTCTGGAACACATGGCTTGACATTGTGAGAAGGAAGCTGGTCTAGCATTGCAAATTATTTTCCCATATTATTTGGACTTTCTATATTATCCCAAGATTATTGTAAATAATTCTGTAAGCTCTATAAATATTATCATATATTTATATTCTATGTTATTTCCAGAAGGCCTCAAGTAAAACACAATACAAATTTTTCATTTCTTCATGCTTATCTATATACTTTTTCACGAGTAGTAAACTACGGGATCCCTGAAAGATCTAGAAGTATATTTGTGACTTTTTCTTAAGTCATTTTAATGCATTCCCTCTGCAGGATTAGTGAGCATAGAGATCCTTAATATGGAATATTCATTAAAAAGTCATGAGGTATCTTATAAAGAAAATATATAGAAATTAGAAGATCCCACTATTAATTACATAGCTTTCTGAAGACATTTACTGTTGCCACAAATTTTCTCAAATGCAAATAAGAAATTTCCTAAAAATAAAAAAACATTATTTGGTATCTGTTAGAATCATTTATCAAGACACAGAAAAATTGTATTTTAAGGCTCTGTTTTCTTAATAGAAATTTCAAACTGTTTTCGCTGAGTACTTGTGAGGTGAAATATATTGCTTTGTTTAAAGGTTTAATTTTTCAATTGTTAATTGGGTCATCATAATCAAATATATGAATTAGTAAATGATAGTAAATATGCATAAGTTTTGTATCCAGTTTAAACATATCCAGTTTTAAGTGGTTTTGTTCAAGTGTACCTAGTCATAAAATATTAATATCTATTTTGTATATTCTTAAAACCTCCTTTGAAAGGAGGATGAAATGATGGTATAAATATTTGCAGTCTTGAGAGAAAGGAGGAAGAGAACTCAGAAATAATTTTCATGACTAGGAGGCTCCCCCTTTTATTTACATTCAGTTTGTACTTGACTCCTCATTAGCATAAGCCTTTATGCCTTTATTTATCTTTTCATTAGCAGCGGATCATAGCACCCTACAAAGAGACAGACAGACATTGTAAGCTTTCTTGCACACAATAGTTTGGAGGACAGAGTTGTCTTGTTTATACAACTTTGGGCTTTTTTTTTTTTTTTTTTTTTGACATCGCTGAGGGGTGATAGAGACCCTCACAGAAAGCATCCTGAATTGATGACTTTGGCTCGATGAATGAGCAATTCATCCAGAGCTTCCTTTAGATGGGCAAACAGTCTTAGGCAGCTGGGGAAGAGGTCAAGTCAATGCCATTCTTTGCCTGAAAGTCTTTTCTGTTCTAGGCATTGGAGTCTTTCAAAGCAGTGAGAAGTATCCACAGATGACTCAGCCTCATGCACAGGTGCTAGATGGATTCAGTCTGTACATGGACTCAAAGCCTACTCAGATCATCAAGGAGATGTTAAGAAATTCTAGCCCCACATTAGAAAACAAAAACAAAAACAAAGAAAGTATTCTCTGCCTTTCAGTTGTTTTTCCATAATCCACTTAAAGCATGAATTCTATTTTTTTTCTTAATTTTAATAGTTAACCTGCCTAAGATCCTGGTAATTGACTGCTTTGTCTCTGTTACTAAACTAACTTTTGAAGGTTTACTGTCCTCTTCAATAAAACTGAGGTCAAAAACCAAACCCACAGTGATTTTTCCAGGATCAAAGTGATAACACATTTAAAAATTTATAAAATCTCTGGACACAGAAAAAGAGTCCTCAAAATACAAACCAGAGATTCTGCTCAGCTGAACGACTTGTTTTCATCTTTAATTGCTTGTGGAAGATACATTATTAAAAATAAAATTCTAACCTACTTACCTACTATGACTATATAAAAAAAATGAGAATTCTATTGAAGAAACTTAGGGAAAAAATCAATGACTTATGCCAGAAGGTTCTGAATTCTTTAGTGACACACTTTGTTAAAGGTGTCTCCACAGGAACATAGCATCAGGTAGTAGGACCTTCCTCATCAGTGCCCACTCTGAATCAGAGTTTTCCAGTTCCCTGTGAGTTATTAAGGAGAAGCATTCACTACAAACTGAACCACATTGTCAGATTCCTTCATGGGGGCAGATAACCATTTAAAGGATGGAAGAAAACCTTTGTTTTGTGGAAACTCACAGGCTGCTTTTAGAAATCAGTAGGGAGAAAATATAAAACAAAGTCAACAACAGTTGGAACGCTGTTGATATCTTTAAGATTTATTCTTCAGTTTTATTTTGTATAGTTATTATTAATTGTAGATAGTATTCTGACACTATCAAATTTATGCAAACTCAGTCAAACAATTGCTAAAGTCTCTATTTCAAAAATTATTTTGAATAAAATTACAGGCCACTATTTCATTGTAGGGTAGGGTTATCCTTTAAGTTTTAAATTTAATATTTGCTAATTTTCAACTGCATCACAAAAACAGAGTAAAAATTAATTTTCTTTCACAGATACCTAGGGTACTTTAAAAACAAGAAAAACTTCAATCTATTGCAAACAGTCAAGACGGTATGTTTACTCTGCATCATGGTATTTACTAGAAGTTAAAACCGGAATCCGAATCAAAGTAGTGTAAATGGTTGCTGTAAAGACTTGTAGCACTAACTTTTCTACATATCTTAGTGCCCAAACCCTCAAACTTTTTGTGAGTCAAATTTTGTTCTCATTTTCTTTTATTTCTTTCTCTCTTTTTGTCATAAGGCTGAAACCTTTTGTTACGAATAGCTCTTAAGTTGCTTCCAGCATTGATTGTGGACACGTCTCTATAAATCTTGAGGAAAACACTCCAGTACATTTCCAAGCATCATAATGAAAATTACGGTTTAATTACTTCCCAAGAACACATTGTTCTTGATTTTTCTTGCAGTGCTCTCAGTCTCAATATGGGGATAGAGAAGGCTAGAGTCTTGGTAGATAATTTAATGTTCAAGCTAAGATGCATTTAGGGTATGGCTTATGGTAAAATCTGCTTATAATTTAAGTGCTTCAATGGTTCTATCATACAAATAAATGTGTAAGTAAGATAATGAAACATCCTGAAAATAGGTTTTGTGAGTTACTGCTTTTAAGAATTGGCTATCAAATCACAGGACAATATTTGCAAGCTATTCGCTAATGAATGGGTTTCCTATCTCAGTACCTTCATTTTTTATTGGAGAAATATTTGTCATTGAGCCTTATAAAAGCTGCTTAGTATTCTCATATGTGTTGAAGCACTTGGAGTAACTTGCAATTTTATTTCTGAATAAAACTGCAGTAAACATTTGCATACACAAAAAAATCAATGGGAATTAATTCAAATCAAAATATAAATGATTGATAATGACATCCGATCTCAGAGAAGACTGAAGTTTCTGAAAGTATATTCCATGAAGGCACGCCCTGTGCCTAAGGTTTAGGACTGAATTTTACAGCCAAGCAGAAGAATGGACAAAGACCTCCCATGATGTCAGAAATAAGTGACTGCATTGTATAACAAGCTATTAAACTGTAGCGACCAGAGTGAGATGTGTACAGGCATGTGATGTGTGTGTGCGTGTGTGTGTGTGTGTGTGTGTGTGTGTGTGTGTGCGCGCGCGCACATGTGAATTCTTTGTCTATGTCTGTGTGTGCATGCACTTAAATACAATTTGCAAAGCCAAGCTGAAGAGTTATAATATATAAGAAAATAATTAAGAAATTATGAAAGGCTATTAAAGGAAGCCTAGTTGGCTGATATTATTGAAAATGATTTGATATTCTTGCAGATGTTCATATCTTGATCCCAAGTAATTATTTCTATGAATCTGCCCTAATTGATGAAAATCAAAACACAAAAATATACTTTAAAATGAGTCTCCTACCTTAGTGCTAACAACATCGGGTAACTGAATGTCACATAAATGTGGTTGGGTATAAGGTAAATAAATTATATTCCTACTAGGACATTAAATACATGCTCCACCTAATGTTTAGAAGAGGGCATAAGCCACAAAATATTCTGATACTTAGTAAGGCTCTATGCAGATAGAGTAATACTAAAAAAACCACTATTTACTCTATTTACTTATCAATAATATGTATATCTTTGTGTGTGTGTGTGTGTGTGTGTGTGTGTGTGTGTGTGAGCATATGTATATAGATATATCATTTTTTGAAATAAATGTTTTCAAAAAATGTAATTAGTGACAATATTGTTATAAAATTTCTAAAACATAAGAAGGCCAATATGTGAGAGTATAGATGAAATTTTGTTTTTAAGTGTAGAATATTCAAACAGGAGTAAGTGGGACAAAGTAACTTGATCAGGATTTGGTATTTTATTGGCTATATAGTATTAAGAATAAATACTAAGGGGCCAAAGAGATGACTCAGTGATTAAAAATACTGGCTGATCTTTCAGAGGTCCTGAGTTCAATTCCTGACAATCACATGGTGGCTCACAACCATCTGTAATGGGATCTGATGCCCTCTTCTACTGTGTCTGATGAGAGAAGCAGTGTACTCATATAAATAAAAGAAAAAAAAGAAATTCTAAAATTCTAAACTGAACAACAGAATAACATGAAAACCAGTATGTCCATAGAGGAAAACAATGATGACTTTTTTATTAGATTACTAAAATTGAGGATAGAGAGAAGGAGTCCACCAAAGGAAGCTACCATATATGTTAACATTGTTAGTGGCATTATAAAATGATGCAGACTGTAGTGATGAGTGAAAAGCAGAAGGTAAGACTTCCATCTGAGCCTGAGAGAACCACTAACAGCGAAAAATAGAACACGATATAGTCAATCAAGAGCTGTTGAAGAGCATACCTGTAACTGTAATTTGGGAGGTAAAAGTAGGGTGAGCATGAGTTCAAATTCACCCTTAGCTACCTAATGAGTGTAAGGTCATCCTAGGCTGTGAGACCATGCTAAAATATAAAATAAGTTAAGAAAAGAAAGAAAAACTGTGTAGAAATATCTAAGGCAGAATACTGATAAGGAGATATGAACATGGGAAAGGTTGTATCTTTCTGTAGAAATTACTGAGTTGGTTTTTAAAGATTTTTAAATGTTATTTTCAGCATAAATGAACTCTGAATGCTGGAAATTATCTTTTTTTCTTGATAGTTTCCCTGCACAAAGACAACCATGCATGTATTGTACAATGCATTCTCTACAAAAGCATTTTCCTCAGCTTTTTCTTTTGAGATCATAATATAATCACATTTCTCCTTCCCCTTTCTCCCTCTAAACCCTTCCATATATCCCTTCCCACTCTCTCTCAAATTCATGGCTTCTTTTATCATTCATTGTTATTACAGGCATATTTTTTTCATGCAAATAGCTTATGTAATAAAGAATTTCACTTTTTTATATAAAATTATCTTCCATGGTATATTATAAATTCCAGATGTACAGTGTTCTGAAGAAAATGATGTAGAGTAATGACATGTCGTGCAGACACTGGAATTTTTGAAGTAAGACTTCACATAACAATAATTCTTATATTAGAATATTTACAAAAAAGGAGTTCAAGCAGAATATGCTTAGAACTTCTGTTCTATGGAGGTCCTGAGGTTCTGTCATTTTTAGGACCAAAAAAAAAAAAAAAAAAAAAAAAGGCAGTCAAGGGATGACTACTAGTGCTGTGAAAAGTTTGGCCTCTGGTGCCCGCCAAGGACTGTCTGTTCTACATCTTCGATTTTTATCTCTTTATACTTAGAACAATAAAAATGCTAGTTTTGTGGAGGACGAGGTAGAATATTCTCCTCATCTCTTTTCACAATTTTTTACTTGGGATCCCAACAAAATTCTTCTCAGATATCGCTGCTGTCAACAAAACATGTACCTGCTATCTTTTCTTAAAAATGAAATGACTTTAAATATTTGGCAATGTTTAGCCTTCTATCATTTCTGTTTTAGAAGTCACCAAAAATATTTGGATAATTTAAAAATATTCTAAGATTAAACTATTAGTCTCATATTTAATATTTCTCATTCTTTACCTACAAATACTGCCTAATTTTCAACCATATACTCATATTGAGCTTTTCCTCTTTCCCTATATAGTATGTTATAAACCAAAAAGTTCAATCTCTTTTTAATTAATTAATTAATTAATTAATTAATTTTGTGGTAGGATTTTGTTTCTTTGATTGCTTGCTTGATTGCTTGAGACAGGGTTTCTCTGTGTGAGCCTGGCTATCCTAGAACTTGTCTGTAGATCAGGCTGGCCTGAAACTCAGAGATATATCTGCTTCTGCTTCTTGTGTGCTAGAATTAAAGGTATGCATCCCCATGTATTGCTGCTTTTAAATTAAATATATTATTTTCATTTTGGGGGACACGACATGAATGAATACTATATTTAGATCATTTCTATCTCCTTCCCTGAGCATTCTGCAACTCTTCCCGTCTCTTCCTTTTCAGTTTCATAACCTATTTACACACACACATACACACATACACACACACACACACACACACACACACACACACACACACACACACACACACACAAACACCTGAATACATTTAGTGTTATTCCTATGTCTGTGTGTTTAGATTGAATAACCTATAAGGAGCCTTGTTCTCAGTCTTCTACCTCTCTTAACAGCCACTGATTGCATGTAGCTCTTTATCTTGGAGTGGGTTCTTGTGAGACTTCTACCCTTCCATGTAGTCATTGTGCAGGTCTGATTTAGGCAACTACATTGTTAAGATTTCATTGTTGCTTCCTTCGACCATATATAGACAAGAGTAGGATACAGCAGAGATCCTTGTGCTCTGGCTCTCTTAGAATTTTAGTCCTTCTTCCTTTATGTTTCTTAAGCCTTTGGTGTACAGGTTGTCTTGTAGATGTATCAGTTGAGGTAGGGCACATTAATTTGTTGTCTTCATTTTGATTGGTGATTGGTTTCTGTGACAGTCTCCATCTGCTGCAAAAAAGAAACTTATTTGATGAGTGTTGTGAGGTACAATAATCCTGTGGATATACAGATGGGTATTTAGAATGTAGTTGGACATTATACTGGCTGTGCTAATTTTATCTCTACTTTGCACAAGTTAGTCATCAAAGAGGAGGGAGGCCCACTTGAGAAAAATGCCTCCATAAAATTAGGCCGCAGACAAACCCGTAGGGTATTTTCTTAATTGGTGACTGATATGGGAAGGTCCAGACAATTGTAAGTGGGGCCACCCATAGGATGGTTGTCCTGTGTTGTATAATAAAGAAGGCTGAGCAAGCTATGAAGAGCAAGTCAGTAAATAGCACCAGCAACATCCACTGCATCAACTCCTGTCTTTGAGCCCTGCTCTGTTTGATATCCAGTCCTGACTTCCTTCAGTGAAGGATGATGTTGAAGTATAAGCCAAGTAAATCCTTTCTTCCCCAACTTGCTTTTGGTCATGTTTGTTCATCAAAGAAGTAGTAACCATAACTTATACATTGGTTTAGGGAAGTCCCAATAGGAGGTTTTTGTAGATTCCATGACTTCATCAGCTATGGGTAGTTTGCTAGTCTTGTAGTACAGGAAAATCTAAGCTAGCCTTAAATTCATTTAGACAGCTTTTGGTTGTCCCTAAGATGCAAGTGTTATTATTGCACCTTCATTATATCTTGCAATGTTGGTCATTGTTGTGGCTCATAGGTATCCCAGCTTGGTAGGACTGTTTCCATTTTCTCCTTGGTCTTTGCATAGCACTTTCAGATACTATTAGATTGAGTCCTCAGGAAGGAGGCTTCCATTGTCAATTGTAACTTCATTCCTTCAATTTCTCTGTGTAATTTTTTTGGAGTAGTGGGGACAAGCGCTAGATGAAGGTAGGACACTGGTATTATGAAGGGTGAAATGGGAAAAAAGAAAGAATAAAATACAAATTTTTAATTCATACATAATGGTTGCACATATGTATGATACACCCAGATGTTTTGATTAATGTATGTATACTCAGTAAGGAGAAAAAATAAGAGTATTATCTAAATCTACTACCTTAAACACTCAAGAATATTTAAGATCCTCTCTTCTAGAGAGTTTGAAACATGCAGTCAATTATTGTTGTCTGTAGTCAACTGGACATGCCATGGGGCACTGGAGCACTATACCCTTTCTGTAACTATACCCTAACTGTAACACTATACCCTGCTAACTGACCACTGCTTCTTCTCGGAATTTCCCCAGTCAGCAGTCAGCAGTTTTTCCTCCCCAAGCAGTATTTCATGAAGGGGACTTTAGATTTCTAGGCTGAAAACTCTCATCCTACTGTTGTCAAGCAATTTACCATTCCACACTGTAATTGTTTGTACAGAATGTGTTTTGAATCACATAATACATAGTGTCTAGCATCTGGTTATTGCTTAATAATCACTGAATGAATTAGTGAATAATTGAATGAGTCTTTCATGCATTTATGAGTTCTGACATTCTGTAGAAAGCATTTGGGTAGACGAGTTTATATAAAGCTGAAATGACTCAGAAGTACAACACGCACTTTTTATTTCTTAACCAATTTCTCTGGAAAATTTTCTACCATAAAACTGTTCCACAATCTAGAGGATTTTATTTAAAGCTGTAACTTAAAAATATGAAACAAAATATGTCTGCTAGCATCTCATCTCTCTTACTCTTTCTTTCCCAAACTGCATACTTTTACTTCATTCTTTAAGAAGAACAGATGGGCTGTTTATGATGTTTTTGCAAATCTCCTTGCTGAACATTCTTACAGACTAAGCAGCAACTGAGGATGAAATCCCACAGTGTTTTATTGCTCTTCTATCAGCAAGACCAATATAATAAGCGCATGGGTGCATGACTGCCTCTAGAACATGTGCTACCATGTGTTATCATTTCTTTTTACCTTCTTAAGTAGTGGTAACTGTTAATTTCTTATTTCTCCCTTTCTTCTTTGTCTGCTTCTTCATCTAGAAACAATTTCAGTTCTTTTGGCTGTAGAATTTCAAAATGTATCTTATAATGTATTTAGTGACAGAGTAGCAGAATTCCCCTGGGAAGCTACAGGGGCAATGAGGCAGTGGTGCAATATTGTTTCTCTCTTGTTTCTACAGGTGTCTCTGAGATGTATCCATGAAAAATAGTGGTAGAGCAAGTGAGCTGAAAAGGTACCTTTTCCATAAGAAACTGTCCTATAACTAGACTTGGACTTCATAGTTGCATCTGATTACTTAATGCTAATGATGAAAATTTTAACTGCTAGTAATTGATACAATGAAAGCATAGTACAGTGCTATTGATTATCTTCTAGGCTATCTTGTAAAACAACTTGAGTGTATAAAGTTAGAAATGGAAATATTTAGGAGATTCAATGGTTTGAGGATTATAGGAATGTGATCTAAGGAGACAGACCTTGCACTGGTATTCTGAATCATTGCCAGAACAACAACACCCAAAGTTTTGACTGCTGACAGTTGTGCAACTTAATTGAAATAAAGTACTATTCTCCATCCAGTTCACATTACACAGGTGTCCACCTTTTAAAACTGTAATGTAATTGGCACTAATTAAGACCAACACTGGCAGTTTCAACAAAATGGCCAGACACTGACTGGAAAGAAAGACATGCCTGGCCTCTCAGTCCTGGAGTTCCTGCTGGTTAGTGCTAAATTTTGTTAACAATGGGAAATGATTCTTATGTCTCTGATTCTATAGAAAAAGAAACTAATTTGTAGTACTTTCACTCTGCATTTATGGCATACACTATAATGTTCAGCTTCAGAATCACCCTGGGTAATGTTTGAGGGCAAATATAATGCATTGTGTTTGTTCACTAAGAAGGCAAAATAGAAGAATTAATGCCACATATTCCATTTGAGTAAATTCACAGATGCAATTATTACATGTATGTTGGACCTGGATCAATTAATAGCCTTGGGGACATTTTATAAATTTTTGTTATGACCTTTATGTTTCAATATAATATGTAAATAATGTTTGCCATCAGTCTGTGACATTTGTTGCATTTGTATAGGAAAACAAAGTTGACTGTTCAAACTTCTATATTGAGCTAATAGTCTGGGTTTCAGTTTTATGATTTTCAATGGTGGTTAAACAGTAAGCATTCTGCCCACTTTCTCCAGCTATCATGTGTATGCCTTTGGAGTTCAATCCATACGGAAAAGGTTCATGGGATGGGTTTTAAATAACTGAGTTTGAAAAATCCATCAGCTTCCAGGCACACATAGAGTGGTACCTTCAGATGCAACGAAAGAGCTGAGGTTGGGAGCCTAATCATATGAAGACTGTAGTTTTGTTGGGAATAGTAGTGAAGGAATATTGAAACAGTGGTGGGATTAATGAGCATGGATGTGGTGTTCCGGTGAAAATTTCCTTTGATTAGGTGAACCAACAATTTCTAGAGATGGGGCTGGCGTCCCCACATGAGCCTGAGTTTGCATGCTAATGGTATTGTTAATGGCTCCTTCCATTGCATGGAAGAGGCAATGACCTTCACAGGCTACTTTCTTGCTGTATCTTTTACTTCTTCAGGAAAATAAAAGTGCTGAATTTCTCCCTTTTACCAAGTTTAGAGAAGAAGGTAACAGTTTGGGAATGCAAAGAATAGATGGTGAACAGGTTTGTTAATTCTAGTGGATAGAATTTCCCGACAAGGAATGCCAGCCACACCTCACTATCTCCATGCACTTGTCAAGGTTGCTTTTTTTGCTATTTGTTAAAGGTTGAGAGAAAAATAACAAAGACTTCACCTAGGTGAACAGAAAGTTGGTTGTTTGCTCATTCTACCTGGATTCCATAGAGCTTGTGGACGATTCAGGATTTCCTATTATGGATAGCGGTCCCTTTTAGGAGAGAAAAGCAGGCATGATATTCCTCACTGGGCTCAGTGACATCCTCATGCTTCATTAGCTTGGGTTATTTTGAGGAAATATTTGTTACTCCTTAATTCATGCATTAAGTCAATGGTTCTCAACCTGTGGGTCATGTCTCCTCTGTCAGGGGGTGTGTGTGTGTTAAAGGACATTTCCTTGGAGTTCCCATATCAGATACCTTGTACATTAGCCATTTACATTACAATTCCTAACAGTAGCAAAATTATAGTTATGAAGCAGCAACAAACATAATATAGTTGGGGGTCACAACAACATGAAGACCTTTGTAAAAGGGACATGGCATTATGAAGGTTGAGAACCACTGCATTAAGGCTTGAGCCAGTTTGTTTTGATAAAGCATAAAAATACCATGTGGTACTGCTAAGATAGAATTTGTGTTAATAATAGAAATAGTCATCATCTTATTTTGCTCAAATTATCCTAGTGAGAATATTTTAATAAGCTTTTTTGAGATCTAATTAATAAAGTATAAATATATAGATCTTAAGTGCAGTGAGTTTTATGTAAACTATACATAATAAACAAGATGTAGAGAATTCTATATGACTCTAACAGATTTATTAGCACTCATTTTTCGTTAATCTCCTTCCAAGCCTGACTATTGATCTGTTTTTGTTCAATATATCACGTTTTTCTATGCACATAAATGGATCAGATGCACTCTTGCATATCTGTCTTTTTCATCAGCATATTTTGAAAGTTAATTATATTACCTGTGTTTCAATGGCATGCTCTATTTTAGAATAACTAATATTCTGATATCTTTTCTTGTATATGCTATACTACCTTGAATATGTTCACACTAATTTTTCGCCTTATGAAACTGCAGTACTTTTTGCTATGTTCTTGATGTACGCCTGTGTTGAGAAATACAGAGGATACATTCTTCCTACCAGAAAGAGCCAGTGCTTTCCATCTTCGTGTTTAGAAAGATTTTATATAGGTGTGATGGAGTTTAATTTCTATTTTGAAATTGAAAATACTTTTTCATACATATATTTTGATTATAGTTTCCCCTAACTCGTCCCCTTAATCATCTTCACCTTTCCCTCTATAAATCCAGATACAATCCACCAACTCATCTAACCTCAAGTCTACAACAGAACGCCTGCTGCAGACTTCCCTGCCCTTCAGTTCTCATTTCCTGTAGATTCCACAGATCTTTTGCTTCTAACTTCAAGGAATTATTGCTTTATCCCAGCCCTCAACACCAGCAGACACCCCGTCCTAACCCACAGGTCACTCATGTCAAGGAATTAGGTAGACTCACTGCAGATCTTCAATTTTCTTTCTTCTCCACAATATCCAGTTCCCCCATTCTTATCCCAAGCTTTGTAGCAGAACATCTGTGCTATGTGTATTAAGGTCCAGCTGTGGTTCTGCTTCATCCATGTCCTCTCTATGGGAGAAGGAAGCCATTCTCTGAGGATTTTAATGAAACAGCTTTCTGAGACCATCTTAGCTTGTGCATATACCTTTATTATTCAGGGTGGGCTTGTAAGCATATATTTCATTCAGGATAAACCAGGCCTATATATAGAGAGAGAGTTGGAAGGGGTTCTTTGACTGACATTTCTTTTTATTTTTTTTTAATTAATTAATTTATTTATTTTTGATACTTTATTTACATTTCCAATGTTTCCCCTTTTCTGGGTTTCTTTCATTTGCTAAAGTTAAGTTAAGTTCTGAAGATACTCCATTTGCATGGAGAGATGCTCCAGGATGTTGAATCTGTAATTTTTTTTTTTTTTTTTTTTTTGGCCAAGGATCATGTCACATTCCCAGGTAGAGTGTGGGTTCAGCTCCCCAGACCAGGTTTAGAAGAGAAAGTCCTACTAGGAAAAGGGAGACCTCTATTTTGTGACAAGCTTAGTATAGGTGTCTGGACATGGTAGACTACAATTATTAGTGAGATGCAGCAAACACCCTGTTCATTCTTACTTTCTTCTCTGACTCCATTCCCTAAGGATCACAAAAACTTGTCTTTCAACCTTCCTTATCCCAACTTATTGTATCATTCCACCCTCCAACACTGCAGGCTGCCTCTGGAACACACCAGCTGAGGAGACAAGGAATAGTGTCCACAGAAAATTTCCTATCAGGCAACTCACAACTACTACACTCTATGAAACTTTGGAGAGGAAGGAGAAACCAAGAAACAAAACACTCACCCAATTAAGACAAAAGGAGATATCATCATCTAGACTTATAATCATCCCAATCCCTGGTGTTATATATGGGTGTATAGTATTATTATTACTATTATTATTATTGACAGAAATTCTCTATGTATGTAGCTTTGTCTGATGTGGAACACTCTATAAAGAGATTAGACAGTCTTTGATCTCACAGAGATCTGCTTTCCTCTGACTCTTGAATACTGGGATTAATGTATGAACCACACACACACACACATACACACACACACACACACACACACACACACACACACATACATATATATAAAATGTATGTATCATATATATCATATATATACATTCCATACATGTGTATGATATACACATACATGTGCACACACATGATAGATAGATACATAGATAGATAGATAGACACTAAGAGCCAGGACAATACGTCTCCATTGAACCCAGCATCGCTACACAGCAGGCCTGAATTTTCCAACATAGCTGAAGCATAAGAAATCCTGGAAAATACAAACAGTGGAAGGAAATGCATGAAATCCTTCAAGACCTGAAAAGAGAAATTGAATCAAAAAAGACTACTCAAAAAGAGGGAATTCTAGAAATAACAAAATTAGGTATTCAAGCAGGAACTGCAGAGGTAAGGTTCACCAACAAAAACAAGCAATGGAAAAGAATATTTTGTAACTGTAAAGGATGAAGAAACATAAAGGCAGACCTATTAGAATTATACTTGATTTCCTAATAACGACTTTAATAACAGATTGGACAGATGTGCTACAGACTCTAAAAGAGTATAGATGTCATCCACAAAAAACCTTTCAATCACCATAGATGTAGAAATTGGGAGGTTTCATGATAAAACCAAATTTAAACCATATTTACCTGTAAATCCATGCCTACAGAAGGTATTAGAAGGAAAACTTCAACTTTAAGGTGGTTAGCTACAACAATCAAAACACAGAAAATAATTAATCTCCAACCAAAAAAATCAAAAGAAAGACACCTACACACACACACACACACACACACACACACACACACACACATACACACACATGTACGCACGCACGCACGCATGCATGCATGCACACACATACACATGCACACGCACACACACACACACACACACTTGCACAAATCCACCATCACTACCAACAATAACAATAAAATAACAGGAATCAACAATCATTGGTCATTGATACGCCCCAATAACAAAGGTCTCAATTCCCCAATAAAGACAGAAAACAACAGAATGGATGAAAAAACATAGTAGATCCTTCTGCTCTACCCAAGAATCACAACTCAACATCAGGCTAGACATTACCTCAGAGTAAGGGTCAACATTAGGAAACATGTTGTAGCCATTTTAATTTCAAATGAAATAGATAAACAAAAACTACTCAGAATGGATAGGGAAAAATATTACATAATCATCAAAGGGAAAATCCACTAAGATGGCATTTCAGTTCTTAATATTTATGTCTCAAACACAAGGGTACTGAAGTTTATGAAAGAAACAGTAGTCCAGCAGACTGAGAGAGGTCCAGGTAGGCTGCCCTCCCTGTAAACTTCTCCACTCTCTCACTATCCTAGTGCCACCCACATTATCCCCAGTCTCTTTTTCCCATACTTGATGTGCCCCAACCTCCCACAGCAGCGTAGACTTACCACTCTACTAGAGACCTTGCAGATTGGGAGAAGTTCAGGGAGGCTGCCTGCCCACGAAACACTTTTACTCTTGGACTCTACTCCCTTCTCCTCAGCCCTGGACCTTCTTTGTAGTCATACCCTAAGCCTTAACTGGTTGGAGACTCCATGAGATACCAAAGACCAGCCAGCAGCAGAGATCTAGCTCTACTAGAGAGCTGACAGACTGGGATTTAGAAGCCCAGATAGTCTAGATGCTCCCACAAACTTTCCTATCCTCTCACCATCTCCACATACCCTTACGTTATATTCTCTATCTTGGTTCCCTACTTGCTGTGCCTCAGCCTCAAAAAGAAACAGTCTCCCTACATTATTAGACTGGGTAAAGTCTAAGTAGTCTGCCTTCCAGACTCTGGCCATATACCCCAGACCCACACCCTCCTAGGTGCCATATCCTAGCCACCAACAGAGGCAAAGACCCCCACTCTATAAAAGACCAACCCAACTCGAAGCTCATGTAGGCTCTCTGCCCATCAAACTCTGCTTTTCTCTCAGTCTCTATCATCTGACTGTGTGTACTGTGTGGGCATTCTCCAGCCTGCAACTGGGATGGAGAGTCAACATTATACCAGAGACCATACAAATTGGAAAATCCCAGGACACACTGGTCAAAATATCAGAGAGGAAACAAAACCAGGGAACAAAATACCCATTCAACAAAAATATACTCAGAAATGGGTACCTAGACCTTCAATTACCCCAAACCCAGATGTCTAAAGCCCAGTATAAGAATGCCAGAAGAAACAATCAATGCATAAAAACACCATCAGAAAACAGCTATCCTAATACGGCAAACCCTGAATATCCAACACAACAGAAGCACAAGAAAAGAGGTTCTTAAAGAGGAAATGAATAAATCTCTTAAGAAAATTCATGGAAACACAAACAATTGGAGGAAATATATAATTCCCTTAAAGAAAGCTAAGAAAAAAACAAATAAATGGTTAAAAGAAAGTGCTCAAGATATGAAAATGGAAATAGAAGCAATAAAAAACTTGAAAATTAAAAATCTATGTACGGGAAACCTCAGCTTGGGCCACAGGGCCCCACAGCTAATCAGCGCCGGGACAAAGA
>CM052705.1:55592456-55634904 GCA_028551405.1 Uromys caudimaculatus
GAAGAAGAAGAAGAAGAAGAAGAAGAAGAAGAAGAAGAAGAAGAAGAAGAAGAAGAAGAAGAAGAAGAAGAAGAAGAAGAAGAAGAAGAAGAAGAAGAAGAGGAAAATGATGTCAAGCTTAAGGACAAGATGATAATTTCATTACACACTGAAAGAGGCTTCAAAAAATTCGTGACCCCTTCCACAGTAAAAGTTTTGGAGTAATCAAGGATTCAAGGACATACATAAACATAATACAGGTAATTTACTGTAAGCTGATAGCCAACATCAAATTTAAGGGAGAGAAATTCAAAACCTGGAACAAGACAAGGTCATCCACTCTCTCCATATATATTCAATATAGTGCTTAAAGGTCTAGTTGAAGAAATAAGGGAACTAAATTAGATAAAGAAGATACAAATTGGAAAAGAAGTCAAAGAATGATATTTGCAGATGATGTGATAGTATACATAAGCAACTTCAAAATTCAGTTTCTCTTAGGATTTTGCATTCATCAACATATTTTTCATTTCTTTAGGTTAAATAAATTACATCATTTCCCATTTGGCTTCCTTTCTTTAAAACCTCTCATAAAACCCTCTTTGTTCTTTTTAAAATTTATTGCCTCTTTTCCAATTAATTGTTGTATACATACATAACATATATGTCTAAATTCAAACTATAACCTGCTCATATCATAAACATTTTTCCTCAAAATCGTGTATTTAGCTTCTACATTTGAATCCAGATCCATTTCAAGTTATTTTTGTGTATTATGCAAAACAATATTTGAGTAATTTTTATTCTTTTTTTCCCACAAAAGATATTCTCTTTCTTCTAGCACCATTATTTTTAAAAGATCTGCCTTCTCATTTTTTCATTATCTTAGAAAATTTTCAAATATAAAGTGAAAATATCTTTGTTACTATATCTCATGAGTTTTTTATTTCATCAGTCTATGTTCTTAAGTATTAGACTTTATAATAATCTTAAAATAAAATAACAAAGTTTTCATAATCCTTATTTAATAATAATTTTATTCTTATTATAAATTATTTTCTTATATTTTCAATTGTTATCTTATTTCTTATAAATTTTATTGCTTATTAGTTTCCATTAAATATTAAACTTTTTGAGGCCAGCCTGGTCTACAGAGTGAGTTCCAGGACAGCCAGGGCTACACAGAGAAACCCTGTCTCGAAAAACCAAAAAAAAAAAAAAAAAAAAAAAAAAAAATTAAACTTTAATTAAAGTATTTGATTCATCATCATTGATTTAGATACTTTTCTACTGCAAATTCAATTTCATTAGTAGCTTCAGAAATATTCTGATTTGTTTTATTGTTTGGTTGCTTATTTGGTCTTGTTCTTAAATTTTCTAAGTAGAACAGGCTGGATTTGAACGCATAGAGAACTGCCTAATTTGGTCTCCTGTGTTTTAAAATTATAGTTGTGGCTCAATTTTTAATTTCTCTTTTCTTATTCTGAAAAAAAAAAAAAAAAACGGTTCACTGTGAAACATAGTCTGGCTTTGAGTTCACATCAATTCTTTTGCCTTGGAATTCTCAGTGCTGGGATTTCAGCTGTGTACCAACTTGCCTGGCCTCAAATATTAAATTTCTTCCCCCAATAGTTTGTTCACATGATTTTCAAGGAGTGAATCATGTTAGTTAAGTTTCCAAATTTCTTTGTGTGTAGTTTTGCATGATGCTTTGATTCTTCTTCAGGATCTGTGAGGCCTACTATATCCTATTTTTAATTCCCACTGTTGCTAATTTTGTCTTCTTGCTTTCCTTCTCTGCCTGATCTTGACAAATTTAGACAGATTTACTAGTTTCTTTATTCCTTATGAAATAATTTTTTTTCTTTTTTTCTGTTGAATATCTTTGCTAGCTTTTGTTTGCTGTTAGTGTTTCATTTTCCTTTTCCTCTAAGCTTCTTGTTGAATAAAATCTAGATTGATGATGCCAGTGACTTATTTTTTGTTGTAAGCATTTGAACTGAAAATTTGGGTTGGAGGCTGTGGCTCTACACTCAGTTTAACAGTGTTTGCCCACTGTGTTTGAGGCTATAGGCTTGCACCACAACTCTATGTATTGCCTTGGCATCATTTTACACAGTTTGTTTTACTAAAAGTCCATGGAATCTTTTAATTTTATGTAGTCTATCTTCTTTAAGTGAACATATATTCTGATGATATGTTTTTGAGTACTCAGTGTCAGCTAGATTTAGTCACATTGCCAGTAGAGGTGGAAGTCTTCTGAGGACTTGATGCTATGATGATATACTTATAATAGCTCTTGGAGATTTTCAGTATTTTGACCTTAAAGTTATTAGGTATTGTCCCATTTTTATTTATTTACCAATGATATGGGTATAAACTGTAAAGCCTACTTTGATAGTACAAAACACCTTCAATTTTCTTATAATTATTACTGTAATTTTTCTTTACTATTTATTTATTTATTTATTCACTTTATACCTGATTGCTCCCCCTCTAGGTTACCCCTCATATAGTCCCTCCATCTATCCTCTCTCCCCCTTCTCCCCAAGAGAGTGGAGAATATCCCTGGGTAACTCCCCACCCTGGCATATCAAGTCTCCAAAGGGCTAGGAGTATAATCTCCTATTACAGCCAGACAAGGCAGCCCCACTAGGACAATGGGATCCACAGACAAACAAGAGCCTTAGGAATAGCCCTTGCTCCAGTTGTTGAGGGACCCACATGAAGACCAAGATGCATATCTTATATATATATATATATATATATATATATATATATATATATATATATATATATATATATATATATATATATATATGGTCCTAGTTCCAGTCTATGTGTGCTCTTTAGTTGGCGGTTCACTCTCTTAGACCCCCAAGGGTCCAGGCTAATTGACCTTGTTAGACTTCTTATGGAGTTTCTATCTCCCTTGAGGTCCTCAGTCTTTCTTCCAACTCTTCCAAAAGAACCCTCGAATTCTATCCAATAAGTCTCTACATCTCTCAGAGGACATTTATGTTAGGCTCCTGTCTGCAAGCATAACAGACTATTATTAATAGTGTCACGGAGTGGTTCTTACCCATGGGATGGGTCTCAACTTGGGCTGTTATTGCTTGATCATTCCCTCAGTTTCCCCTCCACCCTTAGTTCCTGCATTTCCTGTAGACAAGAAAAAATTTGGATTGAAAAGTTCGTGTGCCTATTGCTCTGTAACCAGGCAGAAACTGGAATTCCTGCCTGGTTATAGGAGGTTGCTGCTTCAAGCTCTATATCCTCTCTGCTGTGAGTGACAGCTAAGATTACGCTTTGAATTCTGGGAGCATCCCCCCACCCCACTTTTTATAGCACAACCTTAAGAATCACCTCGATGGCCATCAGGAAGAAAGGAGAGGACTTTGGGCCTGAGGGTGCTAGAGGCCCCAGTAAAGGGGAATGTCAAGGTGGGAATATAGGAATGGGTGGGCGGGTAGGTGGGAGGAGGAATTCCCTCACAGAGGCAGGGAGGGGGAGGGGATACGGGGTTTCCAAAGAGGAGACTCAGAAAAGGTGAAACATCGGAAATGTAAATAAAGTATCAAAAAGAAAAAAAAAAAGATGCCCCAACCCCTGACAGCTGTGGATTTCCCTTCATTTTTCTGGCCCTTTGGCCATCTATCTGATTTTAAACCTCCCCACTCTTCGCCCTACCGATCATGTCTCTTACCCAGTTTCCTCCCTTCATCTGCTTCCTATGACGATTTTATTCCCCCTTCTATGTGAGATTTAAACATCCTTACTTAAGTCTTCCTTCTTATTTAACTTCTATGAGTCTGTGGAACGTAGCATGAGTATCATGTATTTTATGGCTAATATCTACCTATAAGTTAGTACATAGTATGCATGTCTTTTTCAGTCTGTGTTACTTCACTCAGGATGATATTCCTAAGTTCCATCTATTTGCCTGCAAAATTAATGACTTTTTTGATATCTGACTAGTATTTCATTGTGTAGAAGTACCACATTTCCTTTGTCCATTCTTCAATTGAGGGATACACCAATGGTTTCCAGTTTCTGGCTATTATGATTAAAGCTGTTATAAACATACTTGAGACAGTGTCCCTGTAGTATAGCGGGGCATCTTTTGAGTATATGCCCAGGAGTGGTATAGCTGAGCCTTAAGGCAGAACTAGTCCACATTTTCTGTGAAACTCCTAAATTGATTTCCAAAATGATTGCACAGGTTTGCACTCCTACCAGCAATGAATAAGTGTTTGTTCCCCTTGCTCCACATCTTCAACCACATGTGCTATCAAAAACTTAGAAGTTTCTGATCATTCTGACAGGTATAAGATAGAATCTCAGGGTCTTTTTATTTGCATTTCCCTAGTGTCTAAGAACTTTTAGGTGTTTCTTGGCAATTTGAGATTCCTCTGTTGAGAATTCTCTGCTTAGCTTTTTACCCCATATTTTAATTGGGTTATTTGGGTTGTTGGAGTCTAACTTGTTGAGTTCTTTATATATTTTGGATATCAGCCCTCCTTTGATGAGGGTTTGTGAAGATACTTTCCCAGTCTATAGGCTGCAGTTTTGTCCTAGAGATAGTGTCCTTTACTTTACAGAAGATTTTTAGTTTCATGAGGTTCCATTTATCAATTGTTGATCTTAGAGCCTGAGACACTGGTGTTCTGTTCAGGAAGTTGTCTCCTATACCAAAAAGTTCAAGACTATTCCCTACTTTCTACTCTATTAGATTTCTACTTAAATTAGATTGGTTACAACATTATATTTAATAAAATTATTAATTTTTTAGACTTATATTTGCAATAATAATTTTACAATTTTATGCCTTTTATTTGTCTTTTTTTCTTCTTTTTCATTCACTGGAGAAATTTTAATTAGACAATCATATCTTACTGATTCTGAGGATCAAATATATAGTTGATTGAAAATGAACAAATTAAATTCTAGACAGCTAGCATTAGCTGGAGAAACCACTCTCAGAACTATGATACCATTTAGCTCTCATTGGTGCCTTTGGGACAACTATCTGCACATGGGCATCTGACATTTCTTAATTTGTTTATGTATCTATGGAAAAAGTGATGAAGAATAATATTGTTGGACAAAGACTTTCAAGATGTTCTGCCTTCAAACTGCCTAGTCCACTCCTTTAAATGCAGGCTCTGTCCTGTTGGCCTGCCTTGAAAGGCATTGACTTCCTGAGCAAAAGCTCCTGAGACTTGAAGATGCCAGACTGGTTCTCTACCTTCACTTTATTTTGATGTTTCCAGAAGTTTCAGGAAAGTCATGAATAACAAGAAACGACAGATGAAAAGTCCAGGTTGTAGCAGTAGATTAAATGTCTGGAACAAAAAGAAACTTTTTTAAATAATCTGATATAAATATTCTTCTCTGTTCATCTACATATTCTTTATCTAAAATGTAAACAGGTGTCAAATTAGCTGATATTGCTTGATATCACTTGATGATGTTTATCTTGTTCTCTTTGCAATTGATGGTTACACTCCATGTCAGTTTTTTTAGTGTTTTAAGAAAATCAGTGTGAAGTAACAAATTTTTAACAGTTGTAGTTGATTTTTATATATTATGAGTAAAGATTTTTCTTGCTAGGATTATGGTCATAAATAGTGTTCAGTAGAAAAAAAGTTGTGAGGACTGACCTCTTGGTCTCACTAAATAAATATTTAGTTCCCCCAATCACAGAAAACACAGTCTCTCCTTAATGTTTTTATGAGGAAAAGATATTCCTCTAAATTTCTTATATTTTCAATGAAATAAGTGTTATGTATGAAGGAGTAGTTTATTTTGTTTTTATTTACAACTGAAGCTTCACAAAATAGATTTTTATAAACATTGAAAAATGCTAGTCTCTTCCTTGGACATTTTTTCATGTTCTCCTGGTTAGATGTGCTCAACATTATCCTTTTGGAGTTGTTTTGTGTGTGTGTGTGTGTGTGTGTGTGAAGATTTTTTTTTGACACAGGTCAAAGTATCAGGAACTTTGTTTTCTCTCTGTGATTGCATGCTGTCAGTGTCCTCACTGAACTGTGGTGTCAATGCTCTGGTGAATGGTGAATATGTTGCATTCATTGGGGCATATTAATTTCATTTGAGCTACTTTTGACACTTACATCTCTTGTTCTTTAGCTTTTCTTTCTCATAATTCAACCATCTCATTGATGGTAAGCCTATAATGCCTAGGGTCTAAGTAGGAAAGGAAGGGGTCTAGTAAGGAGGAGACATCCCCTTCCAATGGCGATTGTACTTAATAAGGAGAAACTTCTTGAGCGACAAATGTGTGGTTGTATTTTTCATTAAATCTTTGTGAACAGAGAAGTTTTTAGTTGTTAACTTTAGCATTTATTAATGGCTGGCTAGTTTGGGTTGGACATTTTACAAGAAGAACACATTAGACAGAAGAAGTGCATGGACTGTAGCGTACTGCTTAAAGACATGATCTTTTCTCTGAATGGCTAGTATTTGAACTCATATTGGTCATGAGTACCAGCAGTAGAGGAAGAAAATGGGAAAGCACTTATTTCCAGAATAGCTCAAAATTTCTAGACTTCAGTTTTGCTTCTGTTTTAAACTCTCTTTGTTCCATACTCCAGAGAACTCTAATCACAGTGCCACATGTTCACATTAGATTTGGTATTATATGGTCACCACCGAAGATTTTGGAGGAGAGAAGTAATGTGATCAGAGTCATGCTTAGGGAGATTTCTTTGACAGCTTTCTGGAAGACAGATTAGAGTGGAGAAAGATTGAAAGATACGAAGTAGGTTGCTATATGATTTAACAGCACAGAAGATTGATAGCAGTCTAAAGTACATGGTGGCAAGAGGAATAGGAAAGCAGAGCAGTCACTGCAGAAACAACCCCTCTCCTCTCTCTCTCTCTCTCTCTCTCTCTCTCTCTCTCTCTCTCTCTCTCTCTCTCTCTCTCTTTCTTACATACACACACACATACACACACACCATTTATCACATGCATAACTAGCTTAGAAGGGCTAGATTCATTCTCTAAATGGTGAATAACACTTTAAAGGACAAGCAAAATGTTGACTTTGAACTTTGGAGTTATGATAGTTTGAAACAAAGTGGCCTTATTAACCTAAAGGCCAAGTGAGAACAACACTATTGCCACTGTGAAGAAAACACCAATGCTGAAACAACTAAATGGGCTAGAAACTGAATGATGGAAACAATTGTCTAGAACAATAAGCTCAGAGAGCCAGCTGTGTGGTCACAACTTCTGTTTGTCTCTTAGAGTGGAGCTTACAGTAAGAAGAAGGAGTAAGACTTAGAGGAGTAAACATAAGATATACTACCTTGTGAATATGGGGTTATTTTAAAAAGCAAAGAGGAATGATATGTCTTGACCCACCTCCACAGAATGTAAAACCTTCCTCTTGACTCTAATTATTCTGATTTCAGGTTGATTTTCATTCCATGGCGTTAAAGATTTGAGCCTAAAAACAGGACTAAATCAAAACTATAAATAAATATTGACTATTAAAAGAACATTACATGTCAACATATTGGGAAGTTAGTACAGCAGCTTTTGAAGAAATGTCTCAACTTTCATTGTAATACATGTAACCACAACCCTCCTCTCTGGGCACAGCTCTCTTCTGGTCCTACAACTGCTCACATTCTTTCTCTCCTAGAACATTCTCAGTTTTGCTGACTTCCTAGTTTCTGCTGCATAAAAAAAGGTGTAGATCAGATTTGCTACCAGCAAATCAGTCCTGTGTTTTGTTGGTGCTTCCCCACTTGGGAGATCAGCATTTATGAAAAGGTGATTTTTCTGGAAAGACTGCTTATTTTTGTTGTATGGTCTCAGTAGAATGACTCGACTTTCCCCATATTATTTTCTTCAACTATAAAATTGATATGGTAACAATAAAGCCAAATTATAGGGTTGATTTAAGACTAAAATGAGCCATGCATCCAGAGCACTTAGGAAGAATACCTGGTGTATAATACGTGTTCATTATATCCTTCTAAGCTACCAAGTGTTCTGCATGGAACAAAGCATTGCATTTCCCTTGGAGTGATCTATGAGCTATCTATAGCTTCATGTATTATATAGTTTCTTTATGAAATCCTTTTACCACTTGAGGTCCAACTTTTGATTGTTTTCTTGTTCACACAGAAAATGCTTGCTAGGAAACAGGTGGAAACAATAGAAAAAACATACTTGTCAGAAACACCAAACAAGTTTTATAAATGATGGAAAGAGTTTACTCTGAATATATTCAAAATGAATATTATTTCATATCATTATTATTGTCATTGTAGATAGGCAATTGTAATTAAGACAAATTTTCTTTTTCCTTTTTTGAACACTTCAGTCTTTATAATTGAGACTGGGCAGATATTTCCTATTCCACATTACAATTGCAATAAGATATTTTGTGTTTGGTGCAATTGGGAAAGGAAATGGTGAGCTTGACACAAAATTACAGTTCTACTCTTGCACCCAACTCATACTTCTTCAGTTTCTTCCAAATACTGTATTTAGCAAGTTGTAAATGAGGTTGCATCTTGATATGTTAATAAATGAAAGGTCTTTCCTCTGAAGAAAATCTCCTCTTAGCTGATGCACTGCTATGTAGCTATTTAAACAAAATTCTGATATTAACTCAATTCAGTGTTATTGAGTTTAAAAAGCAATATGGTGATTTACCATTGGAATTATTGTACCAGAACAGAGGAGAGTAAATCATTTTTTATGTTCTTTAGCTATTTGGGAGGATCTGTGTGCAAATATGCAAATATTTTGTCCTCTATAGTTTCTCTGACATAGCAGAGAAGCAAAACCTTTGTCAAGAAATGGTTGAAAATCACAGAAAAAAATTAACAAAATTTAGAAATAGGAAGTTTCTGGCTCTAGATTAGGCCTATAGAGACAAAGGGCAGGGTTTTGATGGTGGGCTAATTACTTAGGAGAAGAGAAATAATATGTGAAGGAAAACAGACTTAAGATAAAAACTCTTTTGTGAAGAGGAGGATTACCAGTGTTTAGACGTTTTGCTGATATATTTGACATAACTAGGAAATGCTATGTAATTTGATCCCAAGCATAAGAACAATTTAGCATTGGCAAACACACAGGAACAGAAGTACAAGTGTTCACATATACTCACAGTATTGCCTTGTACAGCAGCCCCCACAGATGCGTGTGCCTGCACACACACACACACACACACACACACACACACACACACACACACACACACACCACTGAACTGTGCATCTTTTTATTTATCTTGTCCTTCTCACTCCCATGATTCCTTCCCATTGTCCTTCCCTGTCTTCTTTCCCTCTATTCATGATATCCTCTCTCCCTCCTTTGTTCTGCATTCTTTCTTTCTCATACTCACCCTGTGATCCTCACCTTCTTCATTAATAAGCCTTCACTCCCAGCCAGCCCACAGGCATCAGCTTTCATTAGTTTCACACCATCTACTGCCCTCTTGTGGCTTTCGATCCACCTCGTATGCCTCAACACCAAGCCCTTGACTGCTTTCATCAATTAAAGTGATTTTTCCAGATGAAACTTATAACTAAGATAAAAGTTGCTTCCTTTTTACAGACCTATATTAAATAATTATTTCCTAAAACCTCCTCTCCATATGGTGTGAAAATCCATCATTTCAGCATTGTCTTTAAGGACAGTGTATGTAGGCAGTTATCCCATCTTTCAGAAATATTTAGATATGCTGACTTCATTTTGTGGAGTCTTAGATAAGTACATTTATAAAGGCTTTATTATGTTATAGTTACTACATCCCAATATGAAATGAAACAACATCTGTTATTTAGCAAAAATATATTACTATAAGAAAATTATCTGGGTATTATATACTTTCAAAATTATCTCTCTAAACTTAATACAACACTTGGAAAAAACTCAGAAGCATACTCTTTGTGGGGAGAGTTATGTATCATATAGATTTATTTTCTGATATTTAAGTCTCATAAAGAGTACCCATGCACCAATTCATCTCCAAAGTCAATGTGCTTCTTTTAATGGTCTTATTTAATTATATAAGGATTTCAATGTTACTCTTCTTACAAAGAAGAGTAACATCAAAGCCCAAGCAAGGATAAAGATGTCTCTTATTGAAGTTGACATGAGTGTCCTTTATATTCCTCTTTGCACTGCTTTTTATTTTAAGCTCCTCATTACCATTTTAAATTAGCAGCAAAGATTTAACTTACTCAATATAATGTTTTAATGAAAACTAAAGAGCTAATACAGAATAGTGCCATACAGACAGCCACTCTGAATTCTCAGAAAATCAGACCACTGTTTTGTTGGTTTAAAGAAATTTTGTTTCTTATTTTGGTTGTTCAAAGGTGATGTTCTGTAATTCAAAGTTTTCTATAAAATAATGGCTACCCAAAATACTCAAGAAGATTGGAGAAAATTAAATGGAGATTAAACATTAAAGTCTGATATTGTGAACATTTCAATGGCTGCAGCATTTCAAATCTGTGGCACCTAAGAGAGAAGTATAAGAAAGCAAGAACACTACGCTGAAATAATTTTGCATTCACTAATTTTATTCATTTGTTTCTGTGTTTGGTATTTTTAACAGTCAGTATCACTTATATAAAAAGTCAGAAATTAGCTGTAGTTTCCTATAGTCCTTAAGTTGTTTCATGCATGTAGCGTTTGGAATTCACAGTGATTGTTGGATGTGCGCTCTAGAGGACTGAGAGTGTCTATGGGTTCCAAACCATCCCAGCACCACCACCACATCCTACTAAATGGCCTTAGTGTCAGACAGTCAGGATAATGACTGTAGGGATATAAAAGGAGTTAATGCAAATATCCTCACTAGACAGCTGTGAAGTTTCCTTAAGCACAAACAAGTGGTACTAAATCACATTGATTATGATTCCATTCTCAGAGAAAATGTTCTTCTTACTGAGCCATTTAATAGCCCCAAATCTGCAATGAGACAATTCTAATAGTGTCTGCAAGAGTTATGATGTTGGCATCATATATGTAGACATATATATATATATATATATATATATATATATATATATGTGTGTGTGTGTGTGTGTGTAGTGTGTGTGTGTTATTTTATTACAATATATAATATATATTACCATATATATATATATATATATATATATATATATAAAAGTATATGCCTTGTAAAGATAAACATAAAGAAGTCTTGTGATTTTTGTTAAGCAGGATAAAGCTTAGCCTGCAAATTCAATTTCTTCTTAATAGTCACCTTAGTTCAAATACACACATGAACAAATGTCAGGTTTTATATTTGTAAACTAAGTTATATAAATTTGTGTTTTACCAAGAAGGAAAGATGTCAATTCTTATCACCTTCCTTGTGTTGTTTTATAAGACAGAAAAGCAAGCAATCATAAAACAATTACAAGTATCATGGCATATGTGTTGTCTACAAAGATAAACAAGGTGGTGAATATCAAGGGTTGAAATGGATTAAATGCATTATAAAATTAGAGAACTTTAGTGTGATTTATTTATTCAGTATAATTATTTTGAGGTAAACATTGAATTTATGAATATAGATATGGGAATGTGTCAAGTTCTCAATGTTAAAATTTATGAACCAAAACCAAGTAACATGGATTAATAAAAAATTCATTCCAGTAAAATAGTGCATATATGTAATGCTCGGTATACCTTGGAGTTTAATTAATAGAAAACTTTTGCTAAGCATGCATTTATCAAATAATACAATTCAACAACTTATATTGTTTTGTATTAAGTTGGTGATGTTTTATATTTATGAAGCGTGATTCATTGTCTCAGAGATTTAGCTGTTGTTTTTGAGATTCCTGGAAGAGTATTAGTGTGCCCTCCCTGCATGCTGCAAATGTCACTTCTTACTTTCCTTTGTTCCTCATTTCTGTCCTGCTCTCATCCTGTCTTTCTTTCCCCTTTGCATTCCATGAAATGCCCATGTGCACAACCCAGATGGATGCCTCGTTCTGCAAAGAAACCACCCGTGTTGATCAATAGCAGGATGTAGACCATGTCTGTCTTCTAAAACTTCAGAACATTTAAACTAAAATTCAGAATCTGCAGTACCTAGATTGCAGTACAAATTGGTATGACCAACCATACTCAGCAACCATCGATCTTCATTCTGGCTGCCACCCTGTAAACTGAAACCTTTTGTAGCAAGAGGTAACTAAAATTCCAAAGTCGACTTGCAATAAAGGGAAGCAACAACTTTAAGATTGGACTGAAATATCTGACAGCTCTCTGAAACAAAACAAAACCAAAATGTACCCAGGTTTCAGTTACGCTCTATTTGGTTTCTTTTCTTGTTAAATGGGCACTGGCATATAACTCATTAGACACCTTGTGGGCAGCCTCACAAAGCTGTGGGCAGTTCAATTTCAAGTGAGTGGGAGTTGTATAATTCAGGGTTTATGCTTCTCGATAAATCAGGCTTTGGCATATGAGATTTTTGCCATATACTTCAAATAATCTTATTTCCCTAGCTGCTGGCTCAAATTTGAATTTAAACAGGAATATAAACAACACATGGGGGAAAGAAGTTTTTCAATAAAAATTTCCATTAATAATGAAACCTTGTTGGAGGCAATAAAGTAGTTGTGTGAACTTGTTTCTTTATTAATTTCTTCTGTTTGGATGTGCAGAAGAAGACTGTATCCTTGTCTGGGACTGAGGCCAGAAGGTCATCTGTTCAGACTACTCCCAGGTGACCCTGCTCTGTTGTATTTACTCTTGGAGGTATGTATAAATGTTAGCCAGAAAATGTGGTTTTTTCTAGAAAAGGCTTTAGATATTCTATTTGCTTGCTGTCTACTCATTTCTGCCCAGGCTTAGCCTTTCTTTGTCCAAACTGCCAAAGATCAAGATGGCCCAACAGCCCCTGAGTAAGTTGACCTAAGCCTGTTAAATGGACAGAAAGAAGGTTGGGTTTGTGGGGTTTGCTTTCATCATTGAAATATATGAGGGATATCTGGGTTGTTTCCAGCTTCTGGCTATTATAAATATGGCTGCTATGAACATAGTGGAGCATGTGTCTTTATTACATGTTGGAGTATCTTCTGGGTATATGCCCAAGAGTGGTATAGCTGGGTCCTCAGGTAGTATTATGTCCATTTTTCTGAGGGTCCGCCAAACTGATTTCCAGAGTGGTTGTACCAGCTTGCAATCCCACCAACAACCCAGATGTCCCTCATCAGAGGAATGGATACAGAAAATGTGGTACATTTACACAATGGAGTACTACTCAGTTATTAAAAACAATGATTTAATGAAATTTGCAGGCAAATGGATGGAACTTGAAAATATCATCCTGAGCGAGGTAACTCAGTCACAAAAGAACGAACATGGTATGTACTCACTGATAAGTGGAAATTAGCAGAAACGTTAGGAATACCCATGTTTCACTTTACAGTAACTGCTGGACTGAGAGTGAGGTCCCAGATGGAGGAGTTGGAGAAGGAACTGAAGGAAGTGAGGGAGTCTGCAGCCCCATGGAGGAAGCAACAGTGTCAACTGGCCTGACCCCCCAGGTCCTCATGGAGGCTGGACCACCAACCAAAGAATACACATGGAGGGACCCATGGTTCGGATCACATATGTGTCAGAGGAGGGCCTTGTTGGCCATCAAGAGGAGGAGAGTCCCCAGTAAAGGGAATGTCAAGGTGGGAATATGGGAGTGGGTGGGCGGGTGGGTGGGAGGTGGAATTCCCTCATAGAGGTGGGGGATGGGGAGGGGATAGGTGGTTTCCAAAGAGGAGACCTAGAAAGGGGGAAACATTGGAAATGTAAATAAAGTATCAAAAAAAGAAAAAAAAAGAAAAAAAAAAGAAATATATGTCCAAGGCAAAGCAAAACAAAACAAAACAAAACAAAAAAAACCCCAACAAATAACAAAAACTTAGAATACCATTGAAGAATCACTACTTCTTCAAAGATAGTTATACTACAGAGTTTCCACAGTTATTAAGAAGAGGCTCACAACCCAACAATAGCAAGCAAACAACTAAAGAAAACATACTGTCACATGCCATCCACAGTGCTACAGAATTCTACACAAACAATTCTTTTAGTGCTAATACTGATGTAACATATTAAAGTTCTCATGCACAGCTGTTGTTGTTTCTGAGAGATTTGCAAAAGGAATTTGAAGGAATCCATCCCTTATCTGAAGTTCCCAACCCATCATGTGATATGTGACTTCTCTACAGATAACTGTACCTTTGCTCTCCTCTGAAATCTTGTGACTTCCTTTAATTAGAGAGGATAGAAGTCAGCATTGTTCTGCCAAATGAAATCAGAGCTCTCTGAGTGCCTACAGCATCCTGAAAGACAGTCCTGTCTCTTGCATATGACTCTGCTCTAGAACCATTTGTCATCTCACAGTCTAGTTGCCTTTTTCTGAGGGGTAGAGCCTGTTTTTAAATTTAGACTCATTCCTCTAGCTGGGGAATTATACTAATTTTTCATTACTTTCTACTGCTTTTTTGCCATACACAAATTCCTTTTACAATACATATTTTAGTCAAACTCTTCAGAAGCTATGTATGGCCAGGCTAGGGTGTGGCAGATAACAAGAAAGAAGCAAAACATAAATAGAAACAAAAACACACAAATCAAGAGAAATAGTTGTTGGATGTAAAAATTTAATAATTCAATGTAAAAGGCATGATTATTTTAACATTAATGTTGTAAAAAAGAGAAGATTTATATAAATCCTTATAATGAAGATTTAGGGTAAAAATATCTAAATTCAATTTCTTGATTTTGCCACTTCTTATCTGTGGAGATCTTTCTTTAACTTCTTCCAATCTCTATTTTGCTTACAAAGTGTGTCCACTAATCTCATTGGGCCACTGAGGCCTAGAAGAGTTTAGTTGCCACTGTTGTTGACTCTTTTCTGATGAAACAGATGCCTTTGTGTGAATTTCTATGGAAGAGAATGGAATTAGATATGCAAAGGGGAAAATGAACAATTAAGGCAATTGTTTATGGAAAGAGAAATGAAAATATTTCAGACTATCAAATGTAGAGAGAAGAATCAGTGAATTGTTAATTATGGTGCAGAATTGGTTATTTGGCCTGAAACAAGAGCAAGCTTCTACCTTATAATCAGAACAGTTTCATCTCTCTATCACTTTCATGTGGTACTGTGAGCAGTAGCAAGCTCCTTTTGCACCCCAAGTATAAGGATGAGACCTTCTCCATATTTTATTCCAAATCATTAGGGACTTCAAGTGTTCAATTTATACTGAAAGGAAAAGAAAAAAACTAATCCCCATAAAGTAGTCATGGTGGTAAAAGGAAATCTGAGCACTCATATTTGTACCATCTTTCCACTGTTGCTATAACACCTAAATGGTACCATCAGTGAGTCTTGAGATGGCCATTAAGTCTGATTAAATAAGATATACTTGAAAAGTAGGAGATAGTAATGCTGGTGAGTTTCCTTATTATGATGATTTTCCTGTGACATGAATTCCTTAATCAGAAGATGATACAACTGTTGATAAAGTGCTTGGTAAGTTTACAGCTGGTAATTTTGTTCTTGTTTTTGTTTTCTTTTTCAGAATTTTTTAATGTAAGCTTGGAAAAAACCTTATCTTCAGTTTCTGTTTTAGGAAGAAGAAAATATTGTGCTTTCCATAAAGAAAACTGTCCAATCTAATCAACCAGAAACCAGAGAGCTGGCAGATCACAGTGAGAATGAATGCTAAGTCAGAAACACTATGCCATTGGTATTGTGAGCCATTATCATGACCATAGAGAGATTGCTTTTCATGAATTCAAGCCCATGTTAATGAGCCCATGTATATTTTCTTTCTTTGCTGTTTTTATTCATGACTTCTGAAGTACACTACAGGAATGGATAGAGAAAAAGGATGACTGACACCCACAGTGGGAACTCCATGCCATTTTTTAAAAATATTCCTTGGTTCACTGAGGTTCACATGGAATACAAACATTGGATTTCTTTTGTGTTCTAAAAAGTCTGCTAATATATTATTATATCTGATTTCTTTTCTCATCAATCTTCCAACTATGCTTTTGGGAGTCACTGAGCAGCCACTGGATACAACTCATGAGACAGTAGAGTTGTGTGTCTAGCCACTGAGCCAGCCTCTTTTCCTGTGAGGTGAATAGCCAGATGTACTGGTGTTCTGACTACAGAGAGAAAGACAACCCCAGAATTGAATTGATTTTTCACAGCTTTTCACTTTCAGTCTGTGCCTTCATATTACACAGAGCAGTCGACAAAGAACATGCTTTCTCTGCCTTTGCCAACTGATTCAAGGGACTTTCTGTGAAACTACAGATGTAGGATGGGAAAGAGAAAGTAGTATGGCATGAAGAACACTCATGTGTGAGCTACCCCCATCATTTAGCTCACTTTGTGTCTTTACACCTTCCTTAGAGGTTATCTAAACAAACACAGGCTTCATTTTGATAAGAATTCCAGCTCAGGCCTCATAGTTATTAAGGAGATAGTGCATGTGTGTTTTAGACTCTTTTGAGATTCAAGATGGGGACAAAACCTGTTGTATAAATGGAGAGATGTTACCAGCAGAGGATGACACCCGAACTATAAGGGCTTTCAGAGAAAAGCATTGGATTGCTTCCCAGTAATATGCATAGCCTTAGCAACATAGACTAATTCAGTGCTGTGGGGCTGCCAGAGGCCTATGAATAGCGTGCCTGTCTTCTACTGACACACCATGTGCCCTCAGTTAGGCTGGATTATCTAACACCAGTGGCAGCATAGTTTGTACAAAACATGGAGCTGATGCAATGCCGCTTACTGTTTATTCCAGAACTTACTCAAAATGAATAGCATTTAGGCTCCTCCAGAAGGACGCCAGAATTATACACACATCCAGCTAAAGAACAGATTCCAAAATTCACAGAATTCCCTTAGGCATTGTATATTTCATAATCAGTAGATGAGGCAGATGCAACAAGTCACTGTTCAGAAAGGATGTCTCTATTGGCCTTATACTACTGCATCCCTGGAAATTTCACTAAGGAAGACAGTTTTAATTGTTTTTTTTTTTTCAAACTTGTTTAACATACACAGACACACAGGTAGTTTTGTATAAGTTGAGATTTATGATTTTTTTCTTACTTATTCTGGTCAGTATAATGCCATCAACAAAATGGATCGGTGCATGAAAGTCACTATGAAGTGAACTGTAACAATGGTAAAGGATTGTTGATGGTCTGCATGTATGAAAGGCTATTCAAAGTCATATTCAGGGTAAAATAATCTAGTCTTGAATGCCAATAACAAATTATAAATAATTGATGCTACACTCTGCTATGAAATTTGGAATTTTCTTCCAGGAAACAGAAGTACTGGCAAAGACTCGAACCTCTTGTGGAGTGTTAGACTAAATTATTCTCAGAAATCTTTGACACAGCACATTGAGAGGAAAGGGACATTTGCTCATCTACCTATTAAGCCACAGGCCTTGGAATAATGTCCCTCTATTCTATAGTACAGACAGAAGGTCTGATATGATTGAATTTTAAATGAAAGACATCCTTCAAAAAGACAGACTACATAATAGAAAGCAGTTAGAGTTGAAAATAGGCTATAAAGATGAGGTGTTGGCTTCTGGAAATAGCATCTGGAACTGTTGATGCTTAGGATGTGTCCAAAGCTCTGCTTAGAGCTTGAAAAACAAATGTGACCAAGAGAAATCTTTGGTAGAATTTCCAAGACAGAAAGAGAAGCTCTTCTTATAATTCTAATAATATTGAGAATCATAGAGAAAAAAATCTTTATAATCACACACACACACACACACACACACACACACACACACATTTGTAGTTACTTAGCAATATTTAGGCTTTGTTCCAGGTGTCTAAAATTTCAATAAAAGATTGAAGTAAGCCATTGCACAATAAGAACTAGAACTTAAGAGTGATTAAAGAGGGAAGGGGCAATAATGGACCAGGAAGGGTTGATGATCTAGGTAAAAGAATGGGTGTAAGGAGGGAACATAGTATTAAATCAATTCATAAAAACTTATCCCTGTACTCTTAGATTATTGCATCTTTCAAGCCTCATTGTAAAAGCTTCTAGCAGTACTTGGTGATTAACATAGACACCCATTACTGGTCACAGTTCGAAGAGTGAGACAATGGAATGTTTATCCTTAAATGGGACATTTATATTATATCTCCTTTTATCATGGCTCAGGGATCATTGCAGAGGATATAGATAGAAAGATTGTACATGTCAGAGGTGGTGGATGAATACAATAAATTAGTTTTTCCAGAAACAAGAAGGTAGCTACACATATGACCTCATCACTACTGTAACATCATGCATAAGACATGCCCAACCGCAAACCCACAAAATCCCGGCATAGAGTGAGGAGGTGGGCAGGAAGTTCTAGTCTTTAGCCAAGGAACTAGTGGCAATTGGCAAGTTAGGGGAAGGAGACAGTCAATTTCATTTAAGAATGTTCACCTTAGTAGGTTGACAATACTTCAGACCTTTACCATTTAACAATATTTGGAGAGTATGAATTGAATATTTTAAATAAAAGAAGTCACAAAGTTTGGTGGTTGGAAGTGAGGTTGTTTAGGAAGGAGTTGTAGGAGAAGTGAATGTGACCCAAATACACTCTAGGAACGTATTAAGGAGCTAACAAAATATTATTTAAAGAAGAAGAGAAATGTGGAAAAAGTTAAATGTCATTGTAATGATTTTGTGTATTTAAAATAAGGGAACAATGTTAGTTGCCTATGGGAATGTAGGTGGTAGTAGTAGAAATGTTCCTTGGAAACAGAGTAATTGATATTGAAAAGGCAAAGTCCATGAAGATTAGCATATGTATAACCCTCACAATGAATGGATCATAAAGGTCAAGCAGTGACTAGTCAGAAATTGGACAGGAAGCATGGGAAAGCTTGAGGTAGTACAGAACTATCACTTAGTTTTTAAAACTTTAGTAATTTGACATCAGCTTTATAATTTTGGATAAATAGATAAATAGATGATAGATAGATAGATAGATAGATAGATATAGATAGATAGATCATGGAGCACTTGCTTTTTTTGGTTTATTTTCTTTTTGGTCAATTCTATTTTTTAATTATATTATCATAGATTTTTAAATATAATCTCATAACAGAAACATGATACCAATTTTTACAAAATGTGATATAACTTATTATACCTCAAAATATATCAAATAACTAGACATAAATGTCTACCAATTGTAGGATAAAGACTGCTTATACCAGTAATTCCCTGAGCAAGCCACAGATGGAAAATGAAGTCCACATGGTAGAAACGATAATGAGTCTTTGGAGAGGATGCTTCTGAAACACCATTATTTGAGCACCGACATTCAGCTTCCAAAGATACCTAGAAGTTTAACTTCAGGCCATAATGAATAAGACAGAAGTTGGCACATCAGAAGTGTAGACTAAGCCGGGCGGTAGTGGGCGCACGCCTTAATCCCAGCACTTGGGAGGCAGAGGCAGGCGGATTTCTGAGTTCGAGGCCAGCCTGGTCTACAGAGTGAGTTCCAGGACAGCCAGGGCTACACAGAGAAACCCTGTCTCAAAAAAAAAACAAACAAACAAACAAACAAACAGAAGTGTAGACTACAAAAATATGTGAGGTTCTAATTAGTTAATAAGCAGACGGATGCAAGGGTGGATTAGATAATCAATGCTATCTAAATAAACAATATGTTGGCTTTACATTTTGTTTTTTCTCTTTCTCTTTTCCTCAATTTTTACCTCTCTTTTTCTCCTACTCTTTAGACTTCCTTCTATTACTGTCAAGTTTCATATTTTTATTTATATTTATGTAAATATATTTTCATATATTATAGAAAACACTTTCTATACAATAGATATTTTCAAACATCCAACTATATATATGTGTGTGTGTGTGTGTGTGTGTGCGCATGTGTGCCTGCGTACATGTGTGTATGTGTATGTAAATGATGTATATGTATATATATTTACTGGAGTTATATGTATATAGTGCTGGTGGCAAATTTCCCCATGGAGATAATTTTGCTTTCTACTTTGGTATCTCAAGCCTGGAATTTGAACTGAATTGAGTTGTCATTAAGTAGACTCGCCTTAAAACCTGCTTGTAAATTTATACTACCCTTTCATATGCATGTTCTACTCACATTCATAAATCAACTCATCTCCATGGTGACTCCAATGTGAGAAAGTGTAGCACGAGGGAGGTTATCAGGTTCTAAGAAAGTAGGCAGAGTCATTACGAGTGCTCATGAAAGAGAACACAATGAGACCTAGCTGGCTCTCCCTCTAAATGCATTCACATTGGAAGTGCATTTACCCTGGAAGTCACTATTCATACAGAAGGAAATAGACTCTCACACAATACCAAACTGATTTTAAACAAAAGCCCCCACCTCAAAACTATGATTAATGATATTATGTGGTTTATAAGGTACATAATGTATTGTACCTTTATAAAGAGGACTGAACAGATCGTTAGAAGTGTGATAATATGTTATCTTTTAAGAGACATATATAATAAATAACATTAAGTAAAGAGACATTTTCAATATTTCCTTAAGACTTCACATAATAAATAAATTGATAATTGCAGTGAGGTAATTATTGAAAGGGCATAATAATATGATAATGCATGAGTACAAATTTATTGTATAGTTTATTAAAAACATGGACATTTTAGGTAGATCCTTGTGGAAGGATGTACTCTCTTTCTGTCTAATCTATCTGAAAATGAATGCCAGTGAGTTTCAGGGCAAATACATAGGAGATCAGTTTTTGCCTTTTTATTTAACTTTTGTGGAGAATTTCAGATCAGTTTAATAGCCATACTAGGTGTGAAACTATTCTTTTAAACAAAGACAGAAGTTGAATTGAGTGCAGTTGATCACCTGGTGGCAACCACAGATAAATTGGATTTCAAGTGGAGTGTGGTGACAGTAGAATGGAATCCTGCTCCATTGAGAACAGGATAGAAGATGGAAGCTCTTGGCTGAGGTCAAGACTGAGAGAGAATGCAGAAATACCATCCTGCCCAGTGAGGCATAAAGCTTGCTGTAGGATAGACTTGCAGCTCACAACAGGATGAAACAAAGTAGGGCCCCTGGAATGGCCAAAGAGAACAATGTTGCCAACATTAAGGTGGATGAAAACAGACAGGGGAAGCCTACTCCAAGTACCTTCTTTACCCTTGGTGATTGCTGTTTTGAATTTGTTTTGACATCTCACTTCTGAATTCTTGTCTCACTACTCCCAAGCCTCCTTTTACATCTATGTTTGATATTTCTCTTAAAGTTATAAAAGTCATGTCTTCTTTGATGTTGTTCTTGTAGTAGCTTGTTTTATGACTGATATATCAAATGTACTTCATAAGTGATGGTGGACTGCTAACTTATATAACACACTGAAGATATCGTTATGGAAAAATTATTTTGATAGCAATCAAAGCTGGTAGTAAATAATGTGTTGACAAAGAAAGTACCATTATGATTACAGGAAATTTGGGAAAGTCATCTACCCTTACGATGATGAATTAAGACAGTGCTAGGAAGGAGGCATGTGGCATGTCGGTCCATCTTCCACACACTTATTAGAAGTGGTCAACATACTGACTTTGAGGGAGCTCATGACATACCAAAGTATGGATACAAAAAAAAGAAGAAAGAAAAAGAAAGAAAGAAAGAAAGAAAGAAAGAAAGAAAGAAAGAAAGAAAGAAAGAAAGAAAAGAAAAAAGAAAGAAGAAAAAAGAAAAAATATTTCTGTTGTCTTAATGGAGAGGATTTCATTTCATTCATTTAACTGCCTATGTGTACAACATTGTCTTCATCCATTTATCAACCGATGCGTATTTAGATGTTTCTGTTTGTTAGCTATTGCAAATAGGATACCATATGTATGGAGGTGCAGATGTTTCTTACAAATACTGATTTTTGTTTCAGAATAAGGAATATGATTGCTAAATCACATAGCCGTATAGCTGATTGCTGGGTCAGATAGTTCCTCATGGCATATAGGAGCTTTTCCCATCATTAACTTCATTAACTCATATCTTCATTTTTAAAATATTTTCTATTAATTCTGAATATTTTGATGGCATCATTGAAATCTATATACAAGATTATGCCATCTGCAAATAGTGGCATTATGAATTTTGTCTCAGTTTGCATGTCTTTAGTGTGATTGTTATGGCTAAGGATTCTAGATATTTGATGACTTAAGTCAGTAAGAGTGAACAGCCCTTTATTGGTTTTCTTTTAGGGAGAAAGCTTTTAGCTTTTCCACCTAACATACAGTTATCTATTATTTTATCAGGATTTGCTTTTGTTTTGTTGGAATGCATTTCTGTACACTTTATCTTTCTCACTGCTTTCTGCTCATCACAGGATATTGAATTTAATCAAATGTCACTAAAACATGTTTTAAAAAGTAACAGATGGATTTTTCCTTTGTTATACTGATAGGGAATATCTTGTTTACTGACTTGCATATTTAACCATCTTAATCCCAACTGAAGAATCTATTAATGTATTGGGGAATTCAATTTGCAAGTATTTTGTTTGAGCCATTTTACATATGCTTACTATGATTTTCATCAGTTTGTTAATGACGAATTTTGGTGTTATCTTAGAAAGTGAAGATTTCCTCCCTCTACTTTTTGGTAACTTGAACATAATTGATATTACTTCTGTAATTGCAACTTTGAATCACACAGTGAAGCCATCTAGTGTCAGGTTTTTCTTCTGATGGGAACATTTATTACTGGATCAAATAACTTTTCTTGTTATTCACCTTTCTAGATCACTATCTCTTTATGATTCTGTCTTAATGTACTTTATGAGCCCAAGAAGTAGGCATTTATTTCAACATAAAATTTTGGCATATATTTCATTTATAATACTCCTTCAAGTTTCTGTTGTCAATGGCAATGCCTGCTTAGATATCTTGGTTTCATTTGAGTCTGCTCTAGTTTTGCTTAATCTAAGTGAAATTTGTTGATTTTGTTTATATTTTCAAAATGATAGCTATTAATTTTGCTGCAAAACTCATTGCACATTTTAATTTTATGTTCATTAATTTATTCTTTTACCTTTGTTATTATATTTCTTTTACTTTTTCTTTTTGTTATATATATATATAATTTATTATATTCATATTTTAATAAAATTAGAGATATCTTCATGAAACCACATGGCTCCATTTTAGTTTATATTTGTCAATTGCAATGTTCAATTAGTGAGTCTGCAAGCAAAATTCATGATTGCTTTGTCTATTTGACCAATTGAAGCATGCTAATACAGCATATATTGGTGATTTTTTAAAAATACTATGTTCTCTATGCTGAACTTTTTAAGTCTTTGTGTGGGAGGCTGTTGTAAGTGGCAACCCTTTTGTCACCGTTTGAATATTTATTTTATTTATTGAAAGCAGATTAATTTCTCATATAATACATCCCATCACAGTTTTCCCTTCTTTCCACTCCTTCCAGCTTCCCAGCCACCTTCCCTCTGCCTCAATTCCATTTCCCCTCCTTTTTCCTTCCTAAAAGAGGAGGCATCTAAGAGGTAAAAACCAAACATGACAAATGATGTACAATAAGACAAGGCAAAAGCTCTTAAATTGAGGCTGAATATTGCAACCCAATAGGAGAAAAAGAGTCCCAAGAGCAGGCTAAGAGTCACAGATACACGTGCTCCCACTATTAGATATTCTACAAAAATACCAAGCCAACAGTCACAACATAAATTAGAGGACCTTGTGCAGACCCTTGCATGTCTAATGCTTGCCACTTCAGTCTGTGTGTATCTATGTGCACCCTGCATAGTTGATTTGGTAGGCCATGTTCCTCCTGGTGTTTTTCATTCCCTCTGATTCATAGTCTCTTTTCTCCCCCTCAACTGTAGGTTTCCCAGGGAGGGATTTGATAGGACCTCCAATATAGACTCTCTCCTCCTAATGTTTGGCTGGGGTTCTTTGCACCCGTTCTCCCATTTGCTGCAGGATGACTTCACTAAAGTCACCCTCATAGAGTTCAAGAATTTTGCACTGCATTGGGTTTCCACATAGTCTTCCAATTATTCGCAGTTCCGCTGTCTCTTCCTGCACTCTTCATCCCCCATACCTGACCCCCCCATCCCTACCTGCTCACAGCATGCACAAAATTTATTTTATTTCCTGTTTCAAGGAAGATCTATGTGTCACATACAAATATAGTTAGTAAATGTTAAGGAAATTAATATTAAAAAATTTCCAAGTACATTTTCAAATCTAAATTGAAGGGAAAAGTTATATTCCAAGCCTTGATATTGCATGCAGCATTTTTATATTTAAAGAAAAGCTTCTATCAGCTTTATTATGGATATAGCTACCTTCTTCCTTCTAGGATGATTTAAAATACATTGAACCTTGCTGAATCAATGTCTATTATCTAAGAAAATTCTAAATGCCAGACTAACCAAAAATATATTTTGTGACAAACAAAAACAATGCAGAAATTCAAGACGTCAGGAAGATTTTTTCCAATTATTAGGCAGAGTAATATCACTGATTGAAAAGATAGGAAAAGGAATGACTACAAAAACTGAAGCTTCTAATTACTTAGAGTAGTTACATATTCTATATTCTATAATATAAATGATGGATTATATTTGTCAGTTATAGAACTGATAGACAATTTGACATAATTTTAACATCTATGTTTCTAATAATAAAACCTTTAATGTTGTATAGAGTTTCCAGATATAGTTATCAGAGTGAAATTTTATAGTATACAAAATAAAGCATTTTATCTAAGAATATATACATTCTTGGAAAGAATTATACATATACAGTAAACTTATATTTATAAAAAAATTAAAGGTTGTTGCCCTTGGATGATCTTCACATTTTTGAAAGTCAAATAAGGAAATAAACTTTAAAAAATTTACATTTTTATTGTTTGAGAGTTTCATAGATGCATACAATATTATTTTTTTAAAATTCATTGGCACTCTTTTTCTCTGATTTTCAATTCTCCTCCACTCTCAATGTTCCCTGTTGACTCACATACTCTGTTTTAAACCCATTAGTCCACTGAGTCCTTCCAGGATGTGCACTGGTAGGGGACCGTTCACTGGCACCTGAGTGACCTCCTGAGAGCTGCGTACCAGGAGAAAAATGACCCATCAATCTCCTGCTTCCCCATTGTTAGTAATTTTCCAGGCAGCAGAGAACCTTTCTAAGCTAATTCCCTGCCTTTTTCGTAATTTCAGCCGGTTTAGTCTTGTGTATGCAGTTACAACCGTTATGAACAATGGCACTCTCATATCTAGAAAATATTGTTTCACAAACTCTAGCTTTTATATTCTCCCACACTATCCTTTACAATCTCTGGGCCTTGTGGGGAGCAGATGGATATAGATATCTCACAGAGGGATGAATGCTTCACAGTCTTTTATTCTCCACATCCTGGAGAGTTGTGAGTTTTTATATTATTTATTTCTTAGCCCTTATTTTTATTGAAATTTGATTTTTTTCACGCAATGTATTCTGAGTGTGGTTTCTTCCAACTCTTCCCAGATCTCCTGCCCCTGACTTTTCCACTCATTCAAATACACACCTCCCTTTTAACCCTCATTAGAAAATACATGTGAAGAAAAAAATTAAAAGCATGGAACAAAATAAGTAGGATAAAATGAGTCAAAGAAAAAAAACATAAGAAACATTCATTTACACAAAAATCCCATTTAAAAAAAAATTGGAAACTATAAATAAAAGGAACGTATTTGTAACATCTAAAGAAATGCTAAGACAAAGTATTATGATGCAAATAAACTTCCAAAGAACCCTTGGATTCATTTTTTGTTGGCCTTCTACTACTGCACATCTACTGCCTGCTCTTAACTTTATTTTGTATACCCCGTGATACTGCGTTAGAGAACACTAAAGTTCCTTTTTGAGCAGTTTACACTTGAGCTAACCTCTTGGTTATGAGTGAGTGCTTGTGTACACTCCCCCTCTCTGTGCTGTAACTCCTTCTGGATTAGGCCTGTGCAGGCTCTGTGGATGCTGCCACAGTCCCTGTGAGTTCATATGGGCATTAGCCCAGTATTTTCTAGAATGTCTTGTTTCCTTGGTGACTTCTATCTCCAGTAGTTCTTACAATCTTTTCCCTTCCTCTTCTGAGTGGTTCCTGGGCCCTGAGGGAAGAGATCTGATGGAGATGTCCCATTTAGGGCTCAGTTCTAAGGTCTCTCCTTTGATACAGATATCCATTTGTAGGTCTCTGTATTTGTTTCCATCTACTGCTTGAGAAAGCTTTTCAGTGTGGGTCTCTGTATTCATTTTCATCTGCTGCAAAAAGAAGCTTCTCTAATAAAGGCTGAGAGATGCCCTAATCTATGCATGTAAGGATTAGTTCATAAGGTTAAATTTAATACTATGTCCATTTAGGAGCGTTATGGTAGTAGGTTCTCCAAAGGGTCTATACCTACACAGCCGTAAGTACTTGTCCTAATTAATGATAGAGAATAAAATCTCCTCCCTGTGAGTTGGGCCTTAAATCACATAAGAAAATGGTTGGTTACTTCCATAGTACTTTGTCACTATAGCACCATGGGGTCTATCTTTCTAGGTTAGTTATTATCACAGCTTGACAAGTTCCCAGCTAGTATAAGTTGACTACTTGACTTCACCAGTAGCATTCATGTCAACTAAAGGCATTGTAAAAATTATCCTGTAAGAATGAAGCTTTTAGTTCAATGCCAGCTTGATTTCTCCATGTCCTATTATTAAATATGTGATATCTTCAGGAAAAAAGGGGGAATAATGGAGCACAAATGGTTAATTGGTATGGAATATGGCAGGGTAGAGAAAAGGAGAGAGAATGAGCAGGAATAACAGACACTTAAGACCTCTGAGGAAATATATGGAAACTCATCACTGTAGGTTTGTGTTAAAACATATGCCATACATACCATTTAATAAGAGTTTGAATTGATTTTTTAGTGAGGATACTGACTTTCCTAAGCAACATCGGTTATAAGCAAAATGTTAGATATTGACTAACTGTTGTGGATTTATTGATAAATGGGTTCCTAGAACCTCAGAATGCACAAGCTGTTGCCTTTGCTTTTGGTTATCATCACAAACTTGATGGTGAAAGACACCTATTTTCTTTTTGAAATCATTTGAATATTTGAGGCTTTAATGTAATGACACTTTTCCCATTCATTTTCTCCATTCAAACCATCCCACATACCCCTCCATAATCTCTTTCAAACTCATAGCTTCTTATTAATTATTTTTACCTGTATACATGTATATGTATATACATATATAATCATAACTGTAACCTGCACCTTCTGTATAATGTTACTCTTATGCATGTATTCAGTGCTCACCATTTGGTATTGGGTAACCAGTTGGTGTACTCCTCTTTGGAGAAGCCTCTTTCTACCCATCTCAGCATCCATTAATTCCTTGTATTCCTTTGTTTGGGATTGAGCTCATCTACTTTCACATGTCTATTTGTGGGGTCGTTCTTCATTCATCTCATCCTTAACTATGCTCTCAATATTTATCCTTATACTCCCAAGATAACAGGAGTCCTCACTCTTTTTCAAGGAAACTTCTCTTGGAAGCAGACACATACACCCACCCACAAAAGATCAACAAGAAAAGCTGTGGAACTGGTCACAACAGAGACATCTGAAAAACACTACCACACTTAAGGTTCAAGGAACATTGCAGAAGTAAGGTAGGGGGTTTTAAGAGCCAGGGGATCAGGAGTGTGTGAGCATGAGAGTGTGTCATCTAGTGATATTAGAGGGTATACAAATGAATGTCTCACCAGCAGGACTGTCTACAAGTCACTTTTTCAAATCATGCCCTGTGGCAATAAATAAACACCAAAGAAGCGACACACTATAAACACAATGGATTTGCTTGCCTTGTCTTTTTGATGCATTTGAAGGGAGTCATTTCGGGAACTGTGGAGATAATGAGAACTGCAGGGAATGTCTGAGGGCTCAGGAATTTCCTCAGGAGTTTTCTTTGCTTACTTGATAGATAAATGTAAGATACTGTGAGGGTATCCTAGCTACCAAAAGTGCAGATGGAAAGGAAACAAATCACATAATTTAAAGGAACTTCGTAGATTATGTGAGTTGCACTTACCAAGTCATAAATTCCTCCTGTGAAACATGAACTAAGATCACTTGAAACTCTTAAGGATACTATTGTTGGTTTTGCTATTAAGACAGAAATGAATACAGAATTCATGAAATGTACTGACACTTTCATTTCTAATTGTACTCAAGTTAGTATTATGGGTCTTGCTTGTATTTTTCTGCTCTATAGAAGCTAATTTTCAAAGCAGTACTTTTTTATTTTTTCATATTAAAAATAAATTTTCTGTAAGTCTAAGATTATTTCAGAATAAAACTTAATATAAGAGCACCTACCTACCCAAAAAACAAAGAATACACATAGGATGACAAAATGGCTAAGAGAATAAACGTGCTTACTGCTAAACCTGACAATTGAGTTTAATCCTAGGAACTCTCAAGACAGAATAAAACCTACTTCTACAGGGTTCCTCTGACATTCAAAAAGCATGCTATATTATGTACAGTTACACAAACACACACAATAAATTAACAAGTGTAGCAAAATATATTTGAAAAAATAAATCAGTGAAAAATGATAGAGAAACTTACGGAGTAACAGCAATGTCAGATTATTTGTTTAGAATATTTGAGACCCTGATCCTGCATATAACTACATGAAAGGGGCCATTTTGGAAAAGACTACATACTTTATGAGTATAATTTTGTGGTATTTGATAAGGTGAATTTGTGGAAACTAAAAACGATGGTAGTTGGCAGGAGTTATTGCTAAGGAAGGATCTGGAAATCATGTTTCATGTAACAAGGTGTTTTTATTTTTCTTTCCTTAGTAATATTTTATCAATTCTTTGAGACTTTTATACAGTGATCATTTTAAGCAAATGTATAATTGTATTATTTCCCCTACTTTTTCTACCAACTGATGTGTTAATTAAAAATATAAATAGATATAAGATATGTTTTATGGATGTATGGTGAGGTATGGGGAAAGGAGGGTGTCTCAGCGGACCCATGCCAAGGCATTCCTTTCCCCTGAGCGACCAGTCACAGGACAGTATAGTATAGAATAGAGTTTATTCAGGGCATGGGAGGGGGAGTTAAGAGGATAGTAGAGACAGAGAAAGGCAGAGAGAGGGAGAGAGCAGAGAAATAGAGGCAGGCCATGAACACGTGGAGAGAAGGGGAAGGGAATGGTGAAGTGTGAAATATGTATCATGTCACATGGCTGTAAGGGGGAAAGGAAGAGCCCAAGAGGGCAAGAGAGAAACAAGAGAGCAAGAGAACAAGAGAGGGAGGAGGGGGCAAGTAGCCCCTTTTATAGTGGGTCAGATCTACCTGGCTGTTTCCAGGTAAATGTGGGAGGAGCATACCTGACTGTTGCTAGGTAACTGTGGGGTGGAGTTTAGACAGAATGCTAACACCAACCCCTCCATCTTTTTGCACCTTCAATGCCTCTCATTTGGCCCCTTGCTCCCTCACAAATTTGTGGTCTTTTCTTTGATATTGCATACACATACACACATGCATAAATATATAAATACAACTTTCACAGTTCCTTTAGTATTACTATATGCATATGATTTCATGGCTGATCTATTGGTATTGAATAACCAATCTATGGAGAAGGTGATTTTCCTGGTCTCTGTATATGTTAGCTGTTTATAGTTCCTTGTCTAGTGGTAGGGTTCCAGGCTTGCATGACTATTGTTGGTTTGCTTTTGCAGGTCTTGTTAAGACAGTCATATTGTTGAGGTATTATGGGTAAAGCTTCCATGTCATTTCAAGGGCATAAACTCTTAAAGGAGTTTTCCTAGCCCTCTGTCCCTTAAAGTTTTTCTGTCTCCTTTTCCACCATGCATTGTAACCATTACATAAAGGAGTTGTATTGTAGGTGTTGTCATTGGCACTGGCCACCCAATGATCAGTTGATTCCTGTCTTTTGGTCAGTTGTAGTTTCTGAAGTAGTAGTCTTTATCTGTGGCAAAGAGGAGTTTCTTTGATAGGAGGTGAAAGCTCCCCTTATTTGTGGGTATAAAGATAAGTATTTAGAATGCAGTTAGAAACTGTGCTAGTTCAGTAATGAAGAGGAAGTAGGTTCTCCTCTAAGATCCATGGTCGTACCATAGGAAGTTGTAGGTTTCCAGTACCAATGAATCTTATTTATATAATTGGTTTATTACCCATTTAATTATTATCTTTAGGTCACAAACAAACCTAATTTCTTATGGCACTTCCTCAGGGTCAATACCAGAGTTGCTTTGATGTACTGATAAAGATACAGATATACTGATGTTGTTACTTACTAGCCTAGACAAGATGCAAATTACTTGCCCAGTGTGGTGCAGCTTATAAATGATGTTATCAAATCTAAATGGAGACAGTTGATTCTGGAGAGTTCTTAGAGAAGATCTGGAGATGATTTACCATTCTGAATATGTGGATTTGACAGAGATGAGTACATTTTTGTTTCCTTATTTTCCTTATTTTGTTTCTGTCCAAAGACAAAAAGTTTTTGAAACAAATGTAAATTAAAACAAGTACTCAAACACTTTTAGTAGCTCAGAGCCATGGCTTCTTCTGTCCCATAGGCCTATTCAGCTTTTCAGAATGAATGTTGCAGTTTTCTCTTCAATCAGCTTATAGAAGAGTAGCAAATAAAAAGACAGACAGGAGCTGTTAACAGCTCTTTCAAACCTGCTCTCCCTCATAGAATTTTAAACATCTCTATTGCACACTTTCTTCAAATCCACATTTGAATCCATGTCTTGTAGAAAGTAAGTAGTCTTACTATTTTTCCTTGGATGGCATCATTTTCCATGATATTTTGAATTCCTGCAGGAAGCATAGTTAGGTTAGTAGTGTTACAGTATAGCAGTGAAAAGAAATTGATGCACTGAACCTTTGCCATTGCCAGAACTTTAAAGATATTTAACATGGACAATCTCATTTAATCTTTGGTTTTGATACTTTCATTATATCGTGAGACAGTGAGGCCCATAACAACCTCACATGACTGTTACATACAATTCAACCTCACACGACTGTTACATACAATTCAAAATTCATATGCTCAGCTGATGAAGCATATGTTTCCCCCTAATTCTCCCCGCCCGCCCTTTTGTTTCACTTGTCTGCATTACTGTGTCCTGTCCCTCTGGCCAGCACTGAAGCAGTTAACATAGCACTATCAAGTCTCCTACCTATGAATGTGGGAGAAAAACCTTAGGAGAGAACCTGCATTAGTTTTATCGATCTGCTTTTGCAGAATTGAAAACAAAAAGCCATCTTGAAGCACATCAATAGAATTATGGTTTCCCCTCTGAGAATTTACTGCATTGGCGTTTGGATTTGTTCTCATCTAAGGAAGGAGCACACACACAGACAGAAATTATTAGGTGCTAGAATAGGCTGGCTCTGATGAATTACTGACAGCTCCACATATCTTCCCAGTGGTTTGTTGATTTTTTCCACTCACGCTAGCATTACTCATTCTGTGTTTTAACAAATTATAGAGGCTTCTTTTGTTTATTTATTAATTTATTTTCTCAATGATAGAAGCAATAGAACATGAAAAGTACATACAACTTATAAGTCATTAAGTCAAGCTGTGAGATCTGTGCATATTATAGTATAAAATCTTTCTTTCCTTTTTCTCTTTCCTATTTTAAATTCATCTCAGTTCATAAAATGTTGGCTATTGTTTATTATATATCCAAGATATGCATGGCTGACACTGAAACCAAAGTTGTAAAATATTACTCTTTTCAGGGAAGGCATTTTGGGATGTAAAATTACATCAACAAACAAAATATAGAGTATATGTATATATGTGTGTATAAATATGTTTTACATATTCAAATAGACACAATCATAAAATCATAGCATCATCTTAAGCTACTACATAACAAATATCTGCAGTCAGTTTTAGTTCTTTTTTTCCCTGAGAGGCAATTCCTATAGAAAAGCGGCAATTTACATTTCATCAAGTGTAAGTGAATTAAATCCACACTCACATATACCGTTTTCTGATGACTTGTGTAAGAAATGTCCATAAATCAAAAGCAAAACAATATAAATTAGCTCAAAGTTGCCTGGTTGGTGTTTTCTATGCCATCATATAGTCTTGGGAGGGCGCTGTCTTATATGGAAAAAGTCAGAACATTGTATGTAGACACACATTAGAGCCCGTGAAACAGGAGGGACAGCATTCTGCTTCCACCTTATTCCTCTTTTGTACAGCTTTCCCATCTCTTCGTGTGTCTGATGCTTTCTTTTTCTAGTGAAATTCGCAGATTAGAATTTCCATTTAGGGAAAAATGCCATGATGAAATAGAATGAGGTCACTAATAAAGGAACCGACCCAAATGATGTAGGCATTCCTACTGTGTGAGTCTTACGATGTCCACAAGAAGTGATGGGATCATTATTGTTGACATAGATGGGATTGAGATATATAGAATTATTTCAAAAAGATATTTTTTTAAAAAAATTTGTTATTGCTTTAAGCCACTTTATTTTGAGAATGTAAATAGGGCTGAGAATCATTCCCTGCTTAGCTTCTCTTTCTTCAAAAGGAGCATTTTAAACCATCAGTGAGCAGTTGTGGGAAAAGGGCAGAAAACACTAAGTTCTCCCAAGTTGGCTTTTCTTGTGGAACAGTGATCAGATGTCACTGGAAGAGAGTAACACAGTTGATGCTGCTTGCTTGTAAAATGGGTTGTAAACAACATGAGTCTGATTTTATTAAATTACCTTTTCTTTTTAACAAACACCATCTGTTTGGACTTGGCAGGGAAGATATCCTGAAATAGAAAAGAAAGTAAAGTTTTTTTTTTTTTTTTTTTCATAGTTAACCCTGGTAATTTATTGGGGTTAGGTTGGGTTGGTTCAGAAATACAGCTTGTACGTTTTCAGAATTTACTTCGCTATTTTGTAAAAGTTTGTTTGGATTTTTAGACTTACTTGAAATAGCTGCATCATGTTCAGCATTGGTTTTCTCTTTTACATGAAAGATAAAAGACAACTCTCACTACCTCACAACATTTTTATTTTACAGCATGGCCCAAACACCATAGGACCTTCAGCTTTGGAAGGCATGACATAGTGAAAACATGTTAGCACATGCATCTTTGCTATTGACAAATCCTATATTATTCTCTTTTTATTCCAATCCCCATGCAAGTAAAATTAGTATAATATTTTTCTGGATCCTTTTGTAACATGGAGTATGGAGTTGGATTAAAAAGTGTGAACTACCTTACAGCCATGAGGCATGATACATATTTCACACTTCACCAATGTCCAAATAAGGAGTGTGATAGATAATGCCTGTGTGAGATGTCCTCAAGAAGAAGTTTACTGAGGTACTTGATAGAAATAGTCCAACCAGGTAAAAATATTTTAATCAGTCTTGAATGCTTGCTGTTATCTTGACTATTAGAAAACTAGCTTCAAATGACTTTAATGTGTTGACCTTTTTCAGCCTCATTAATTGCCAGTGATGATCAGGCATTAATTCTGGAAGAAATCAGCCTGAAATTAGTGATTTTAAAAGTAATGATATGTTAGTTTAGATGAAAGGTGAATGACATGGTCTCTACATGTCATAGCAAACTTGGTTAGATGGATTTGTTTTCAACTTTGCAAATAGTATGAAGTAATAGTTGATGTCTCTGACCAACCATACTCTTAACCTCAAAGTTATCACTTCCAACATTAAAATTTACAAGTATAAAGATTTGTACTTTAGTTGAAAATAACTGACAAAGGCAGTATGGTCCAGTCTTGGACAGTGAATCTGAACTTACATGAGGAAGCATAACAGATCTTACTGGGACAGGAAAGGGGAATCTGCAGTTCTGTCTTCACATGTGTGTTTGTTTGTTGCTTCAAAATTAACATTGTTTGAATGAAAGTCATGTCAGTATTTGATGTTAAATGTTCCAAATTTGACATGGGGATAGGTCTTGGGTCTCAAAGGTTATAAAGATAATTATGGAAGACAAATTTTTGTAGCAATCTGCTAAACATCTTCAATTCCTCCATTTTTAATCTCTACAGTTCCCATAAAGTAATCATTCCTAAGTCCTTTCCTCCTCATTCTAAATTCTTCAATGAGTAACACAGAGTCCAAAAATAGTGCCTGAAATAGCTGAAGAAGGAAAATGGATTATATAGGTATAACCCCAGCTTCAAGGACAAAGGTATATTAATTAATGGGAACATATTTCAAAGTTCACTTCCATAGCTTGCCATTTCATTACAGTCTTGGCCAAAGTTCAAAAAGATGATATCTTTATCATTTAACTCCAGTAAAATTGCCATGAACTGTTACTGACAGAAAAGAAAAGTGTCTTGATTTCATTTTTAACCAGTCTGTTTGAAAGATACTGGTTACTCTTTCTTCTTCTCTGCCTTCAGGATTTTTCTGACCTTCTCTTTCCCTTGCTCTTTCCTTCCACTTTAAGCACATCTTCCTAAGCCATCTCATGTTCCTTCTCTGTTATTCCTTTGTTCATTTATGTGGCTGTGACATTCACCATGTTATATTAAGAATCTAGAGAAGTAGTGTATTTCATTTTATTTTTTCCTTGTAGACAAGGTCTTGCTACATAGCCTAAGCAGATCTCAACCTCATAATGCAGCCTATATCATCTTAGTAGTTACTCACAATCATCCTTATCTCTGCATTTAGAGATATGTCTCTAATGTGTCTCATCAAAATGGACTATGAAAGAAATGGGTTTTAAAATGATGATTATATAATCTAGGCAATCGAAAGTTACAAAAGTAAAACAATCACTGGGATACAGAGTACAATGTGTATTCAAAGAAAAGTTGTCCTCCACTTACCTTTGAAGGTGCAGACAAGATGGATGAGGGAAATCATGATAGACATAGACAGAGAGCGAGTGAGTGGAGTCTTCAACTGTGAGGAATGAGATTTGGAAGCACAGGAATGTTAGGATGGAGGCACCACAAAAATACACATGGCCATGCATCTGACACTCAGTACTACAATGGTTATTTGTGTCCCTTCAGTTAAATGTTTAATAAAAGAAAAATGTAGGTGCCAACTAAGGCCAAGTCAGATCAATAAGTGTTCACATACCACAATGAAGAAATTGAACTTTATTTATTAAGTAATACCATCTTGGTAATTTTTGAGATTAATGGCAGTAGCTACTATAATTATGCTTAGTAACTTGAAGATAGCATTTTATTCTCATGACTACTATATATTAGACTTCATGGAAAGACAATTAGTTGATAAAGACTAATATGCAGACATTTACTAGTAAGTGCTCACAGAGTGTTTTGTTATCTAGAAATATTGTAGAAGAAACTACCTACCATGTGCTATGCTATAGGTACAGGTTTTGTTTCAATGCTATAAAATATTCTCCACTGAGCTGACTTTATGAATATAGTAGAATAGGTGCTAGAGCCCCAGGTTCATTGAGTCTTTCTAGATGATTTTTTTTAGATTTGTAAGATAGAAAGAACCAAGTCTTTTTTAACCTTTTCTATTACAGTTATTTATAAGTATCGCTATATAGATTGAATTTTTAAATAGTGAAAATAATAATAACAAACCAAAAGCTTTTTGAACAAATGAGTTTTAATTGTATATTCTCAAATACTAAGTTGTTTTAACTATTTTGTAAATGTTGTAAAACTTAAATTTCTGTTTCTTACTAGATGAATTTATGTTGTGATAGAGTGAGTAACTTAGGCAAGTCCAGCATGCTCATAGGCTGCAGAGGTAGTAATTACTATAATTATCATAATGTAACAGCATATTTAAGATCCTCCCAAGTATTGGTTATTAAACTAATTTATGTTATATAAACTATTAATTTATCTTCTAATCTATACTTAAAGATACCTCATTATGTTTGAGCTATGATTATAATAGGATTTCAATGCTACATAGTAGTTGGTCCAGAGACATCTATTCTTTCCATATGAAGAAAGCTGTGCTGTGAGTCTAGATTGGCTGTCCACCAAGATATCTATCTCATTATCTATCTTATAGACCAGATTTTTATTTCTGAACCAAAGCAGAAACACACAGTAGGGAAATAGTGTGAAATAGTATCTAATAGGGTAGTTTACTTTCTTGAGTGGAACAATATTGGGTATATTGCAAAATCTTAACAACTTTTCACATATTGACATAAACTTTGATGAGAAGATTCTGGTTTAACTTCTGCACAATCAGAAGAAAATTATGTGTAATTCTAGTATGTGCACTTACATTTCAATGAGGAATTCAAACAGGCAATGGTTGCAGAAAATAAAGATTCTTTTTCATGAAGTGAAATGGTTATTATCCTTGCACATAGCCTAAGACTAATACCACAATAACCAAAATGCTAAAAAAAAATTGTAAGTCTTGTGTTGTGGCTCTGGCTCCAAATATTGGTTTTATATGAAGAATTAGCACTCACTAGCTGCCAAAAACAATAGTGTAATAACCAATGCAGAAAAAAGCCAAATTTGAAAAGAGGACAGGCAACAAGAAAACACTGTAAAAGGAAAAGGACAGATATGAGAAAGGTGTGCTGGTCCCTGCTTCCAGAGAAAATATAGCAAAGGCTACTGTAGAGAATAGACATGTGGAGTAGTGGTTAGGCAATCCTTAAAAGACTTTTACGAGAAGTGAATTACAGAGAACTCATTGAAATTATACCCTAAGTGAGAAAGAATATCTTGTGCTGATGTTGATATTCAGGGTTCTACATACATATGGACTAACAGGATCCTATAACCACCAACCTAACCCTTTTTAGCAATTCACTGTCTGTGGGAGGGGAGCAAAAATGACTATCTTTGGAGACAATTTTTGCACTTTCATCCTGTGTTCAGATGTTACAACGTTATGTTGGCTAGATATTCAATAATTAAAAAGTATACAAATTATGAAATTTATCTGATCTTAGATTGACCCTAATGGAGCTTTGAGAATATGAATCATTAAGTACCACATATCCTTATAGCTTTTTGAATCCTAATTAATATAACAAATTGGCTAATCTTACAATAATAAGACTACTTTTTGATGTTACATAATAACATAAGTGTAGATTTAAGTGCAACAATTTATTACTAAATCAGAATTAGAATGCATATATATATATGAATGAAACCATAAATCATAATAGAAACCAATGAAACCATAAATCATAATAGAAAACTTGCCATTATATGATTGAACTGAGTGTTAGCACATTGGCCAAGGCAATGTGATGCTGGAGCAGGTATCTGTTTCTCTGGCACGGTTGATACTCCACAATGTAGCAACTTAGTAATATATTTATGTGGCATTACTAAGGAGCAAGAGTGAAATGCCTGGTCTGGAAAAGAGGTCATCATAGCATTCCAACAAAACTTGACAATCAAGATGTCTCTATGCAAGTTCAGATGCAGAAGAGATGGATATAGTGTGAGATGGGAAATGAGCAAAGTAGAATGTGTAACACAAATTTTCTACCAGCTACTTCCTGTTTGTACTCAGTTCAGTCTGTTTGCTAACTCTTAGTCCAAAGTCAGTTCAGAAGACTAGAAAATGAGGTACCTAAATATATAAAACATTGCAACACAACTTGAACTATTACAATATTTTCAAGAAAAGATGAATTACATATATTTAGAATGGAAAATAAGTAATGTTGATAGTAAACAATAGCTAACAGCAAAAGGAGAGTGCTGGAGGGATTAAAGTGGGAAGCCTCCAGAAAAATAAGCACTTTTCTTTTTCATTATAATTCTAGATCACGGCAAAGAAAAATCTTTGTGAAAATACATCAATGCATTGAACTGTATTTGTCAAATACATACTTTCTGAATACTGGTAATGGCCTTTCAAAAATATTGCTACAAGAGAAACTGACTCATTTCCTCTCCCCTAGAAGAAAATATGCTTAACATATGTTTGATGATGTTTTGAAATGAAAGGATGATTTAGTGACATTTCCTTCTTTCCTTCCTTAATGCTGTAATTGGGATGCTAATCTCTATCCAGCTAAACTGAAGCCAGTCCAGCATTGCATTAGAGATGGGCCTTTCTAAAGACTAAGTTCACGAGGAATGTATTTCAGGCAGTCATTTCAATCACCTGCTCTTTGTACACAGTGTTTTAGAAACACAATTTAACAGTGTTCCCTTAAAAAGATAGTTACTATGATTTACCTTAGTACACTTTCCTTGTGTGTTAAAACTCTTTTGAACAACACAGTGCTTTCCAAAGTCTTTGGCTACCATTTTATTTCTGTATTCTTAAAAATAAAGGAAAGTCTATGGGGAATCCATATTCTGTGGGGAAAAAAAAGAATAGACACTGGAGCCTAAAAACACTTGGTTTTAGCTTCATTTTATATCTATTTCTGAAGCCATGTACATTCCTAATTTTAATATATTCATTTTATAATTAAATTATGAGTTCCCTTACAAAAATGATGATATATAAAGTACAAATCAGAAGAGGAATTTTAAACCAACAATATGGCTGCTCTGTCAAAGGAGCGCATCTAAAGACCTAGGCATGTTATCCAACTGGAATGCAGGCATGTCCTTAGTATACACCTTTAAGGTAAAGTTACTTTGTACGAGGAAGTAGCCCGTGTTTGAAAGTGTCTAATTGAGGGAAGGAAGTTCAGTTGAGTTTAGTGTACTTCAGTTGAATGAAGTTGAGTTCACTTGAGTTTGTGCAGTTCCATTTAGTTCCTTTAGGTTCAGACAGTCAGATCAGTAAGTGCAGTTGAGTTCATGGAATTGAGAGACTATAGCTTGAAGTTTTCTGTTCTAATAAACAATCAAACATATACATGAAAATCTGAGCGCTGTTATCAGATCTTTATGTCTAAATTTCCACTGAAAAATGAATGTAAACCAAATTTTCCAAACAAATCTATTGGATAATCTTTGAAAAATCCATCATTAAATTACCATATATGAGCCGGGCAGTGGTGGCGCACGCCTTTAATCCCAGCACTTGGGAGGCAAAGGCAGGCGGATTTCTGAGTTCGAGGCCAGCCTGGTCTACAGAGTGAGTTCCAGGACAGCCAGGGCTACACAGAGAAACACTGTCTCGAAAAACCAAAAAAAAAAAAAAAAAAAAAAAAAAAAAAAATTACCATATATGACATTTGGGAATCCTGTTCTCTTCAAAAACAGAGTTAATCCTCAGAATTCTTTTTACCTCATAATTTAAACTTAATCTCTCATTACTCATAAACATAACTCATAATTTAATTCTAAATAATCTATCAAAAGGAGAGAATATTAATTGAAAACCTTGGTTTCTTGAAATTTTATTTAAAACAATTGTATAATTATTTTTCATTCATGTGTGAACAAAGCACAGTTTCCAAATAAAGAACATCTATGTGGCTGAATGAAAATCATATTACAAATGTATTCAATTTCCAAGCCAGCAGAGCTCCTGAATTCTACATTGTTCCAGATCTGGTCCATAAATTAACCTAAGTGCAGATCAAATATTTTTTTCATAAATTTACCATTTACATTTTTTGAGATTTCAATTAAATCTAACTATGTTTTTTGTCGAGTGAAGATGAAGCCAGTTAATCATCAAGGATCTGCCTGTACATCATCTGTCCTTAGCTGACCTCAGCAATATTTACTTTAGTCCTAAGCAGTTTTTGTAATATTTTTAAACCTAGATAAACATAATTTTTACATCTTATATTAAAATTAAAATTGCTGTTAGAATTTGTTTGCCTCAATAAATCATTTTCTATGGATTCTATTTATGCTTATTAACATCTACACTTTTGACTGGTACAAAGAATTGAATAATTGCCTTTAGGCCAAAATATTCTGAATTTTGTAAAGTAAAATTACAGGTAATTAGCAAAGGTTTTCAATACTTTGGGTATACTTTGTAGAGCATAGTGGATGAATTTTTAGCATGTATATATATATTTTAAATTTAAGATCCCGTGCTTAAGCATAATATATGCTTCCTTCTGTCCCGAACTCTTATATAAGTAACAAACCCATTGCTCCCAGGAAAGTAAAATGTACCATCAATAAAGGTACAACAACACTCCTCATGTTCTCTAACCACAGTACCTAAAACATGTGAAATAAAGAAGGTATTTTAAAGAATGCCTTTGCTTATTAAGGACCAGCAGGAGTAAAGCACATTTGCTGAAACTCTTCCCACAAAGCTCCTTGTCTTTATAATTTAGAAACCACGAGGTTCTTTAAAGATGGCATACAAGGTTTGTGCACTCATTGAGTTGTAAGAATGAAGACTAAATACTTGACAATATCTAGATATTTTTCCAAACAACTAGCTTTAAAAAATATATATTTTAGCTATGGTAACCTTTGAAGAGATGTTTTTCTTCTGAATTTTTTTACTTTTTAAAATGAGTCTTACAAAATAAAATAAATTGTTTTAAATGTAAAAGGCAGTGTGTATCTTAGCTAACCACAGTACAAACCCTCACCAATGTTTCTCTCTGCTTCTATAAGTTATGTGCTCATATTTAACAGGAGTACAAACAGAATATGTAGTGCACATTACTTGATTGTGGAAGGAAGTTTGACTGATGATATTAAAAGAAAAAGAAGAAAGGGTTTTTATTTTATTTATCCTGGAATTCAAATAATAGCTCAGAGTTAGTGTGCTTGCATAGGCATAGAATTTGAATGATTTTATAGTTTTAAGGAATGTATATTCATCTTGTTTAGTCTTTCAGGGGGCAAGTCATGTGAGTACTTACTAAGTACTTATTGAAGTAGTCACTAACATACAGTGGAATGTGCTCTAGGCAAAAGTTTCTGTATTTAAAATTATGCAGACTTCATATATATAGTGACACATTGTAGACCTAGGCATGAGGACTAATAAAACTAATAAAACTACTGCATAAAAATTTGTGATACAATTTTATGCTTCGTTGTAGAATTATGTCTTGTTCATGAGAGACAACACATTAGTTAAGCCATGACTGTCAGGGAAATTATCATCTCTTGCAATATTTTAACAATAAAGTATTTGTTACTATATTTGCTTATTTTTTATATTTTCTAGCCCACATTTTCAACAATCTTGTTGAATTTTTTATTGATTATCAGACTGTGCAAATTTGCTGGTTTAAATACACATACATATATTGCCTGCATAGCTGCTACTTTATTCAAATTCCTATGCCTTTTGCATTTTATTTCCACTATGATTATGGTGGCAATAATCACATTCAACAAAGCAAATAAGAATAGTGTTCTTCCTTTCTGACTTCAAAATTAGAATATTCTGCATTTTATTTATTTCAGGTTTTAAAATATGCATTCACTTAAATGTTTCCTGTGAGATATTTAATTTCTCTATGTCTCTAGCTGTCTCTTCTGTGTTTCTGCCTCTGTCTCTGTCTTTCTCTGCCTCTCTCTGTCTCTCCCTGTCTCTGTCTCTCTGTTTCTGCCTCTGTCTGTCTCTGTCTCTGTCTCTCTCTATCCATCTCTTTCTCTCTCTCTCTCACTCTCTCTCTTCCTCCTGGTCTCTGTGTGTGTGTCCTATAGAGTCCAATTACTGATACTCATTTAAATATATTTAAGGAAGACCATTTGGAACTGGATAACTTGTCAGTTTTCTCTCTATTAGCAACCATTGATTGGCTGTAACTTCTCATTTCAATAGGGCACCTAGAAACTGCTATCATTGTTATACAAATTTTGTTTGTGCAGCAATATCATTAACATCTCATAAGGACACAGTCCCCCTATCTACAAGATATTACCTAGCAGTATATTCTGGTCTTCTTGCTACTGCAATCTTTGTAACCCTCTTTCATGAGACTATGCTCGAAGATCAAGAATAGACAAATGGGACCTCATGAAATTGCAAAGCTTCTGTAAGGCAAAGGACACTGTCAATAGGACAAAACGGCAACCAACAGATTGGGAAAAGATCTTAACCAATCCTATGTCCGATAGAGGGCTAATATCCAATATATACAAAGAACTCAATCAGTTAGACTCCAAAAAACCAAATAACCCCATCAAAAAATGGGGAACAGAGATAAACAGAGAATTCTCAACTGAGGAAATTCACAGGGCTGAGAAGCACCTAAAGAAATGCTCACATCCCTAGTCATCAGGGAAATGCAAATCAAAACAAGTCTGAGATTCCACCTCACACCAGTCAGAATGGCCAAGATCAAAAACTCAGGTGACAGCAGATGCTGGCGAGGATGTGGAGAAAGAGGAACACTCCTCCACTGTTGGTGGGACTGCAACCTGGCACAACCACTCTGGAAATCAGTTTGGCGGACCCTCAGAA